>LR738710.1:486723466-486817022 GCA_902687465.1 Secale cereale
CCGCCACCTCGCCGCCCCGCTGCCGTCGCTGGACCGCCGCCGCCGCCGCCGGAATCCCGCCGGAGTTCGAGCCTGAGGTAGTTGCGTTTTTTTTTAGTTAAACCGATCGGTTTTGTTTTAGGAAAACCCTAGATCTGTATTTTTTTAGAATAGATCGGTTCGGTTTTTCGTCGGTTTAGTTATTTAGCGGACGTTCGTCCGTACGTTCGTTTTAATGAACGGTTTTTGTTAGTTAGCCGCAGACAGTGAACGTTCGTTCGTTAGCCTGTTCGTCGTTTTTCTTTTTCGGGGTATTTATCCGCGGTTATTCCGATCGTGATTTCTGCCCTGATCTTGTTTTTCATTTTTCTTTTCGCTCGAGAGTCGGAATCAGGTGATTCAAAATCCCAGATCTTCGTCTCGAAGCCCTCTTTACGTTTAATCAACTTGAACAAGGTTTTGGCTACTGTAAAATTTGACTTTAGGCCAACTAGTAATCTGGAGCTCGTTTCTTTTGCAGTTTGAGTTTCGTTGCTTCTTTCGAGTTGATTCTTTTTGCAAACCGGAGTTCTTAAGTTGAACTTTCTGGTTAGATCTTTTATTTGAGTTTTACCCGTGCATTAGTTAAGTACTTATTGTGTGCTTGTTTGATTGCGATAGAGTACCCGGAGTGCGCCGCTTGCTACTTTGAGTCTCTAGGTTTTGCGGATCATCGGCAAGGCAAGTAACACTTTGATCATACTTTCCAATTACCAAGTTTTCATTGCATTAGTCCAACCCTCACACATTGCATGAGTAGGAACAATTAACTTGTGGGATTGGGAAGTAGATGTAGGTAGTACCTATTACCTGCATTACATTCAAACCTTTGGGAGTTACTTCTACGTTTGCTGTTAGGACATGCTATGCTCGTAGACGTGGATTGGGTGAGTGAAATCCATGACAGATGTGAGTTTGTTTAATTAATGGTTGAACTTAAGGTGGCAACATTAATACACATCTGGGTGGATTGAGGCACCTAGGTATTCCAGCGATTGCCTGTTTTTCTTTTGGACCGCCACCCAGGCTCAAAGGGATCATGAAATTATTCATACTAGAAACTTCCGTGTGCAGCCACAATGCTATTATGGGCTCTAGCATAGTATGAGTAAGTTGTGCAAACTCTTACAGTGGTGGACTAGCAGATGTAGGGGATGTAGGTTGGTACGGTCCGCCCGATCATAAGGTGCTAGCGCTTCTGAAAGACTATGTCTCGGTCATCCGTTTCTCAAACACCATGCAGTGCGAGAAACCAAACGGAGGCGATCGAGTCTTGTGGGAAAAGTGCACAAACCTCTGCAGAGTGTACAAACTGATCATGATTAGCCGTGTCCCCGGTTATGGACGTCTTGAGTATCTAGTACCTGGATTTTCATGTGAATATCATCATGTTACTTTAATTAATTTTGTTGGGTTTAATGATTACTTTAATTGGGGTTGAGAGGATGTCTATGTTCTCAACGATGTTTCAACTACCATGATAGTTTAGTAAATGCATTCCTTTGAAGTAGGGAAAAATTGGATTTACGCAAAAACTTAACCATAGAGCTTTCCACCAGCCATATTGCATATAGTATAGCTTTACTTTCATTGCATTCTCTTGTGTTTCCTTGCCAGCATATTCCATGTGCTGGCCCGTTTTCGGGCTACAACGTTTCATGTTGCAGACTTTTCAGACGACGAGTAAGATGCCTTTTAGGTCGTGGTTCTATACTCTGTAATGCCGCTGGAGTTGATGGACTCACTCATCTTCCAAGCCTTCCGCTGTTATCATATTAGATGGCCTTCAGCCATATTTATTGTAATGAATTCATCGTTGGACTATCAATGTAATAAGTGTGTGATTGCCACTCTGTTATAAATCCTTCAAGTACTGTGCGTGTCAGCATTACTGATCCAGGGATGACACTGATGCACAGAGATCAGACTGTTTGAGGTCTGGTCGCTACAAGATGGTATCAGAGCACACGCTGACTGTAGGACACGACCACTAAGACAAGCCCTAGAACACAACACACTCTTCTCTTTTCTGACTCCTCATCTTTTCTACTCTTTAGGATGGTGGAAGCAAAGCACAAGTTCATGCAACCGGATGATGATACACCCTTTGGACGACACCTGAAGGAAGTCACAAGATATCTCAACATTGGATTACCAAGTTTCACCGGAACCTACAATGCCACTCTACCTGAGGAGGAGCGTTGGTTGATTCAAGCTCAAGTTCCAGGAAGGACATTCGCACCCGTCACCTCACTCATAGCATTTTCCTTTAATGCACCTACATGGAGCCTAGGAAGGAGTATGGCAGCCCACATTGCTATGGGAAGGATTGGAGAAGTCTACAAGCAAGAGCTAAAGGACACCATCTACCAGATTTGTGGACGATGAGATGAGAATTGGGATATGATCAGCACTCGGAAGGGTAGATCCATTGCAACATTCATCCAGGAGTTGAACCACCACATTCGTCGCCAGGAGCACCAGATGTGTGCAAGGATGATAGATTTGAAGAAAGCCCTGAATAGGAATTTGGAGCTAGAGGAAGAACTCAAGTCTACACGCGATGGATATGAGGAGGAGATGAAGATACTTGTGGAGAAGAATGATGATTTGACCCGGAAGTTAGGGATACTCATGGGAGAAGAAGACGAGGAAGAAGAACCCAAGGAGATACCACCGGAAGATTATATCATCATAGATGACACGGATTCGGAAGCTGAGGATAGCAAAGATGAATACTATGAAGATGAAGCTGGAGCGGATATTATGGAATCCTCTGCCGATCAATATTTCTAGAAGACCACCCTGTGACTAGTAGTTTACCTCCATATATTAGAATTAGAACACCTTTGTAACGATCATTAGATTTGTAAGACCTTGTTTGAAATTGATTGATGTGAATTGATTGTGTGTTTGTCTCATGATCATATGGGTAGTGATTTTCCCTTAGACCTCTTTTCTATTCTAATATCTTCCCTCTACACCCATCAGATGCCTCCAAGATGTGAATTCGAGTTTCCCCCTGAGCTCACTCAGTTGATCCAGAAGCAGGAGTTTCGCAATCTGCGCCAAGGAAATCGTACTGTGGCTCAGTACGTGGATGAGTTTAGTACCCTATCTCGTTATGCCCCAGATGATGTGGCTACAAATGCCAAGAAGCAGGAGAGATTCATGGAAGGGCTGAATGATGAGATGAGTGTACAGTTGATGGTGGCAACTTTCAATAACTACCAGGAGTTGGTTGACCGTGCCCTAATGATTGAAAGGAAGCATCAACAGATTGAGAGTCGCAAGAGGAAGTATGGGCAAGGAAAGTATAATGCTGGAGCTCAGCAGAAGCCCCGTTTTACTCCTAAAGCGGTAGGACAGTTTCAGCATACCCATGGAGGAGGTAGTTCGCACAATCACAATGGCACCAAGAATGGCAATGGGAATGGGAATGGAGCCAACGGAGACCAGAACCGCCCTACACCGTCCACACCCACCAAGAGGGATTTCACCCATGTCACTTGTTACAAGTGTGGGAAGAATGGACATTATGCCAATGAATGCCCAGAAGTTAAGAATGGGAACGGCAATGGAAGCGCCGGGAAGAAGCCCAACCCGTTCAACAAAGGACAAGTGAACCATGTAACTGTGGAGGAGGTAGAGGAGCAACCAGATGCAGTTATAGGTAAGTTCTTAGTTAAGTCCTTTACTGCACTCGTTCTTTTCGATACTGGTGCATCGCATTCATACATTTCAAGGGGATTTGTGGATAAGTATAAACTGCCGACCCATGCCCTTAGATCGCCCATGTTAGTAACCTCACCAGGAGCGGAGTATATGGCTAAGTCATGGTGTGATCAGTTGCCCCTAAGGATTGGTAATTAAATTTTCCCGTTCTGACCTAATAGTATTGGAATCTCAAGGACTGGATGTGATATTAGGCATGGATTGGTTATCTAAGTATGAAGGGAATATTGAATGTGCTAGTAAGACCATTTTGCTTACTACGCCGGAAGGAAGAAGGATCAAGTATGTATCCCGGCATGAGTCAAAGAGGAGTAGATTAAATTCCTTTTCAGGAGTTGTTCAGGAGGAAGTGCCAGTAGTGAAGGATTATCCGGATGTGTTTCCAGAGGAGTTACCTGGCATGCCACCGGATAGAGATATAGAGTTTTTGATTGAACTTTTGCCAGGCACCGGGCCAATTTCTAAGAGACCATATAGGATGCCCGCAAAGGATTTGGAGGAGATCAAGAAGCAGATTAAGGAGTTACTGGATAAAGGATTCATACGCCCAAGTTCTTCGCCTTGGGGTTCGCCAGTACTTCTAGTGGAGAAGAAGGATGGATCGTTAAGAATGGTTGTTGATTATCAAGGATTGAATGAAGTAACGGTCAAGAACAAGTACCCACTGCCGATGATCAATGATCTGTTCGATAGATTGCAAGGAGCTAAGGTATTTTCCAAGATCGATCTACGATCAGGGTACCATCAATTGAAGATCCGAGAGAACGATATACCTAAGAGGTCCTTTACCACTAGGTATGGGTTGTACGAGTATACCGTTATGTCGTTTGGTCTGACGAACGCACCGACATACTTTATGAACCTGATGAACAAAGTGTTTATGGAGTATTTGGATAAGTTCGTCATAGTGTTCATAGATGATATATTGAGCTTCTCGAAGGATGAAGAGGAGCATGCAGAGCATTTGCGATTGGTATTGGAGAAGCTCAGAGAACATCAGTTATATGCCAAGTTTAGCAAATGTGAGTTTTGGTTGAAGGAAGTTGGATTCCTCGGACATGTTATATCCGGAGAAGGAATAGCAGTAGATCCTGCTAAGGTGGACACTGTGACCAAATGGGAAGCACCGACGACAGTTGGAGAGATCCGGAGTTTTCTTGGACTCGCAGGATACTACCGGAGATTTATTGAGAATTTCTCGAAGATTGCAAAGCCTATGACGGAGTTGTTAAAGAAGGACACCAAGTTCAGGTGGACAGAAGAATGTGAGACTAGTTTCCTGGAATTGAAGAAAAGGTTGGTCTCGTCCTCTGTGTTGATTCTGCCAGATCAACGTGAGGATTATGAGGTGTACTGCGACGCTTCACGTCGAGGACTTGGAGCAGTTCTTATGCAGGAAGGAAGAGTTGTTTTGTATGCTTCACGACAACTGAAACCTCATGAGATGAATTATGCCACCCACGATTTGGAGTTAGCAGCCGTAGTGCATGCATTGAAGACGTGGAGACATTTTCTCATTGGGAACCATTGAGAAGTATATACGGATCACAAGAGTTTGAAGTATATATTCACTCAGAAGGAGTTGAATCTTAGGCAAAGGAGATGGCTGGAACTCATTAAGGATTATGACATGATATTGCATTATCATCCCGGAAAGGCTAACGTAGTAGCTGATGCGCTAAGCCGTAAGAGCCATGTCAATACCCTAATGATGGAGGAGTTTCCAAAGGAGTTAGCCGAGGACCTACGAGAACTACGTTTGGAGATAGTTCCGAGAGGCTATGTAGCAACACTAGAAATCCAGTCTACCCTGATGGATCAAATCAGAGAAGCTCAGAAAGCTGACAAAGAGGTTGCCTCTATAAAGGAGAGGATGAACGAAGGAAAAGTTAAAGGATTTCGTGAGAATGAACACGACACCTTATGGTTTGAGGATCGAATCTATGTGCCCAATGACCCGGAGATCAGGAAGTTGATTTTACAGGAGGCCCATGATTCACCATACTCGATTCACCCAGGAAATACTAAGATGTATTTGGATTTGAAGGATATTTTCTGGTGGACCGGTATGAAGAATGATATTGCGGAGTATGTAGCAGTTTGTGATGTATGTCAAAGAGTAAAGCCAGAACATCAGAAGCCAGCAGGATTGTTACAACCTATGCCAATACCCGAATGGAAGTGGGAGAAGCTTGGCATGGATTTTATCACCGGATTGCCCAGGACCAAAGCAGGATATGATTCAATCTGGGTAGTAGTGGACCGATTGACGAAGGTAGCCCACTTTATTCCTGTGAAAACCACATATACCAGTGCAAAGTTGGCAAAGATATACATGACCCGAATTGTATGTCTGCATGGAGTTCCGAGGAGCATCGTATCAGATAGAGGAACCCAGTTTACCTCAAAGTTCTGGAATCAGTTACATGAAACTTTGGGTGCCAGACTAGAGTTTAGCACAGCATTTCACCCGCAGACAGATGGACAGACGAAGAGAGTCAATCAGATTTTGGAGGATATGCTGAGAGCCTGTGCATTAGATTATGGATCTAGTTGGGATGACAACTTGCCTTACACGGAGTTCTCATACAACAACAGTTATCAAGCCAGTTTGAAGATGGCACCGTTCGAGGCATTGTATGGAAGGAGATGCCGAACACCGTTGTCATGGGACGAAGTTGGAGACCGACAGTTGTTTGGACCAGACTTAATCAAAGAGTCCGAGGAGAAGGTGAAGTTGATTCGAGATAGACTGAAGGTAGCTCAGTCCAGGCATAAGATTTATGCAGACTCGAAGCGTAAGGAGATAACCTATGAGATCGGAGATAGAGCGTACTTGAGAGTATCACCTCTGCGAGGAGTTAAGCGTTTCGGAGTTAAAGGGAAGTTAGCCCCGAGATTTGTGGGACCTTACCGTGTTTTGGAACGCATGGGAGAGGTTGCCTATAAGTTGGAGTTGCCCGAAGGATTGTCAGGAGTGCACGACGTGTTTCACGTATCGCAGCTTAAGAAGTGTCATGCGGAGATGGCCGATATACCGCTTAGAGACACAGTACCCCTGGAAGCAATTCAGTTGGATAGTGATCTGACTTACGAGGAGAAGCCTGATAAGATTCTTGAATTTTCGAGCAGAGTTACTCGCAGTAAGGTTATCAAGTTCTGCAAAGTTCAGTGGATTCACCACACCGAGGAAGAAGCCACCCGGGAGTGAGATGATGATCTACGCAAGGACCACCCACACCTGTTCTCTAGCCAAGTCGAATCTCGAGGGCGAGATTCATTCTAAGGGGGGTAGGTTTGTAACATCCCAAATTTTCAATTTGGAATGTTATACACAGATCATACTTGCATTCCATGTTTTTGCATTTTTGTTCGTGGCGTTCCTCGAAATTCTAAGCAACTCAAGGACCTACGGAGAGAGTTGGGAATTTTACCGTTTTCGTATTTGAGTTCGCTCGAGTACCGGTACGAGGACAGTGTGATTCTAATTATTATTTTTCTCTCCTAAAAATATTTCTAAATACAAAATATGAGCGGAGATAATATGACTTCTCCAAAATAATAGAAATATTGGAGGAAAAATGTTAAAATCACTTTTGGTGTTTTTCTGGATTTATTTGCGGATTTATTTGCATAGGAAAAATGCGCGTTTTTCAAAAATTGCATTTAGGTCCGGGAAAAATGTTCACTTTGTCCTAAATATTATTAGAGGACGGTGAAAATTTATTTCGAGAATTTTGGAGTCTGTTTGATATTTCTTTCGTTAGTTTTTCTGCGCCGGGACTCTTTTAGAAAAAAACAAAAAGTGAACCGACTTAGACTCGTGAAGGACTGGGACTCTGGGCTTTATAAAGCGCCAGAGCCGGCCCGTTACGCCTCAGCCCGCCAGCGCCGCCCCGCCTGAAACCCTAGCGCCTGAAGCCACCGCCGCCTTCGCGCCGCCGCCGCCTCGCTCGCCCGCCGCCGCCGCCCGCGCTGCCCGCCGCCGCACCACCCCGCGCCGCCGCCCGCGCTGCCCTCCGACGCCGCACCACCCCGCGCTGCCGCCGCCCCGCTAGCCGCCGTCTCGCCGCCCCGCTGCCGTCGCCGGACCGCCGCCGCCGCCGCCGGAATCCCGCCGGAGTTCGAGACCGAGGTAGTTGCGTTTTTTTAGTTAAACCGATCGGTTTTGTTTTAGGAAAACCCTAGATCTGTTTTTTTATTTAGAATAGATCGGTTCGGTTTTTCGTCGGTTTAGTTATTTAGCGGACGTCCGTCCGTACGTTCGTTTTAACGAACGGTTTTCGTTAGTTAGCCGCAGACAGCGAACATTCGCTCGTTAGCCTGTTCGTCGTTTTTCTTTTTCGGGGTATTTATCCGCGGTTATTCCGATCCAGATTTTTGCCCTGATCTTGTTTTTCGTTTATCTTTTCGCTCGAGAGTCGTAATCAGGTGATTCAAAATCCCAGATCTTTGTCTCGAAGCCCTCTTTACGTTTAATCAACTTGAACAAGGTTTTGGCTACTGTAAAATTTGACTTTAGGCCAACTAGTAAACCGGAGCTCGTTTCTTTTGAAGTTTGAGTTTCGTTGCTTTTTTCGAGTTGATTCATTTTGCAAACCGGAGTTCTTAAGTTGAACTTTCTGGTTAGATCTTTTATTTGAGTTTTACCCGTGCATTAGTTAAGTACTTATTGTGTGCTTGTTTGATTGTGATAGAGTACCCGAAGTGCGCCGCTTGCTACTTTGAGTCTCTAGGTTTTGCGGATCATCAGCAAGGCAAGTAACACTTTGATCATACTTTCCAATTACCCAGTTTTCATTGCATTAGTCCAACCCTCACACATTCCATGAGTAGGATCAATTAACTTGTGTGATTGGGAAGTAGATTGAGGTAGTACCTATTACCTGCATTACATTCAAACCTTTGGGAGTTACTTCTACGTTTGCTGTTAGGACATGCTATGCTCGTAGACGTGGATTGGGTGAGTGAAATCCATGATAGATGTGAGTTTGTTTCATTAATGGTTCAACTTAAGGTGGCAACACTAACACACATCTGGGTGGACTGAGGCACCTGGGTATTCCAGCGATTGCCTGTTTTTCTTTGGGACCGCCACCCAGGCTCAAAGGGATCATGAGATTATTCATACTAGAAACTTCCGTGTGCAGCCACAATGCTATTATGGGCTCTAGCATAGTATGAGTAAGTTGTGCGAACTCTTACAGTGGTGGACTAGCAGATGTAGGGGATGTAGGTTGGTACGGTCTGCCTGATCGTAAGGTGCTAGCGCTTCTGAAAGACTATGTCTCGGTCATCCGTTTCTCAAACACCAGGCAGTGCGAGAAACCAAACAGAGGCGATCGAGTCTTGTGGGAAAAGTGCACAAACCTCTGCAGAGTGTACAAACTGATCATGATTAGCCGTGTCCCCGGTTATGGACGTCTTGAGTATCTAGTACTTGGATTTTCATGTGAATCTCATCATGTTACTTTAATTAATTTTGTTGAGTTTAATGATTACTTTAATTGGGGTTGAGAGGATGTCTATCTTCTCAACAATGTTTCAACTACCATGATAGTTAATTAAAATGCATTCCTCTGAAGTAGGGAAAAATAGGCTTTACGCAAAAACTTAACCATAGAGCTTTCCACCAGCCATATTGCATATAGTATAGCTTTACTTTCATTGCATTCTCTTGTGTTACCTTGCCAGCATATTCCATGTGCTGACCCGTTTTCGGGCTGCAACGTTTCATGTTGCAGACTTTTCAGACGATGAGTAAGATGCCTTTTAGGTCGTGGTTCTATACTCAGTAATGCCGCTGGAGTTAATGACTCACCCATCTTCCAAGCCTTCCGCTGTTATCGTATTAGATGGCCTTCAACCATATTTATTGTAATAAATTCATCGTTGGACTATCGATGTAATAAGTGTGTGATTGCCACTCTGTTATAAATCCTTCAAGTACTGTGCGTGTCAGCATTACTGATCCAGGGATGACACTGATGCACAGAGATCAGACTGTTTGAGGTCTGGTCGCTACAAATCTTCCTCGCATGGCTGAAGTTCAGCCGTGTGAATGGCCTTGTAATGAGTTCATGAGAGGCCCCGGGATTTACGAAGACTTTTATTGGTTGGCAAATAATGCAGGCCTCATCGACTTCCTCCACGACCAGCGTGAACGGTATCTCTTACTCACTAATATTTTCACGCAAAATTTTAATTTTCATGCTAAGAAAACACCACCTATAGTGGAGTTTCGTTTATATGATGAGGTTAAGGAGATATCATTCTTTGAGTTTTGTGAAGTATGCAAGATACCCTTTGAAGGAAGACTTGATGAACCACGTCGTGAAAATGTTGAAGGGTTTATTGACATGATAGTTGTAGGGGAAACTAGACAAGTCTCAGGGGCATGAATTACTAGTATACATTTCCCTGTTCTGCGCTACTTTGCTTTATTTGCTAGTAGATGTTTAATTGGTCGCGAGAACAGTGGGAATCTTAGTGCCCCCGATATTGTCATTTTACACCATGCTTTGTTTCAAGACACAACTTTTAGCTTGGGTGCCGTCATTGCTAAACGACTGAGTTTGAACAACTCAAAGGGCCCCGTCTTTGGAGGCATCTTTTCTTCTCGGCTTGCTAAACATTTTAGAATACCTATTAGGTATCATCAGAAGGAAGAAAAATTGCTTGCCCCTATTTATCTAGATTACAAGAGCATGATAGCACATGATTTTATTGTTAAATACAAGGATAGGTTGCTTATTTATAAATTAAGGTTTGATGAAAAATATTGTGAGATTGTTACCTTGCCTGCACCATCTCTGTTTGATCTGTCTACATGCATATATCTTGTTACGTCAGATGCTTTCTACAAGCACCACAGCCAGGCACGAGCTCCAGAGCCTGAGCCGGAGCCACCACTCGATCCTTACCGTCAGTCTGTTTATGGGTGGGATCTGGATGAGCTTGCCAACCAGTGGCACCCAGAGGACACATATCAGTACACTGGAGGGAGTAGCTTCGATCTGTGGCCTTAGACCAACTTAGGCTAAAAAGCCTAAGCTTGGGGGAGTACGTGTTTCTCACCGACTCTACGTTCATGCTCATACACTTATTCTAGTTGTCGGTGCTCACACTCTTTCATTGTACCATCCATGCTTAGTTTCAATTCTTTTTCTTAGTCTTTTTCTCGTGTGCTAGAAAAAACCTTAAGAAAAACAAAAAATATTAGTTGTAGCTTTTAGCTAGTTTACTTTCCTTGCTTGTAGTAGTAGTAATTAAAAGAAAACCCAAAAAGATTTCTCGTACTTCTTTTGCTTGTTGGGAGCTTTCCCGTGTAAATAGTTTCCTTTCTTTTCTTTGGGGGTCAAGAGTAGAAGACCATAATTAAAATGCTTAGTGGCTCTCATATGCTTTATTATTGTTTTAACCTTGATCCATATTACCTTGTCTTCTCTCTTGTATTAGATGCTCGCAGATTCCAGCTTAGTCCAATGCACGTGCACTACTATTATTATCCACACCGTTCGGTCGTGCGAGTGAAAGGCAATAAGGATGATATATGATGAACTAATTGATATGAGAAAAGCTGGTATGACCTCGACCTCCCTTGTTTTTGTAAATATGATAGTTCATCGTTCCTGATTCAGCTTGTTATGAATGAAACATGCTTGCAATGACAATTAGAGATCATAGCTGCTTATGCCATTCTTAATTAGCTGAGAGTTTATAATGGTTTATCTTGTGTGCCAACATGATATTAAAATGGTTGTGATGTAGTATGATAGGGTGGTATCCTCCTTTGAACGATTCAAGTGGACTGACTTGGCACATGTTCACGCATGTAGTTGAAACAAATCAACATAGCCTCCACGATATTTATGTTCATGGTGATTTATATCCTACTCATGTTTGCATTCACTGTTGATTAATTTTAATGCATGTTCATGACCGTTGTCGCTCTCTAGCTGGTCGCTTCCTAGTCTCCTTCTAGCCTTCACCTGTACTAAGCAGGAATACTGCTTGTGCATCCACTTCCATAAACCACAAAGTTATTCCATATGAGTCTACCATACCTTCCTATATGCGGTATTTACCTGCCGTTCCAAGTAAATTTGTATGTGCCAAACTTTAAACCTTCAAATGAAATTTTGTTTTGTATGCTCGAACAGCTCATGTATCAACTAGGGCTGTCAATATCTTCCATGCTAGGTGGGTTATTCTCACGATGAGTGGACTCCGCTCATCATTCGTGAGAAAATGGCTGGTAATCGGGATGCCCAGTCCCATGCTCAAACCATAATAGTTAAACAAAACTCCCCCAGGGCTGTTGCTGGTTTGGATGGTACCCGTTGTTTTGGGCAAGCCGTGGAGTGTGCTTGTTGGTGGTTAGGGGAGTATAAGCTTTACCATTCTGTTTGGGAACCGCCTATAATGTGCGTGGCATGGAAGATATCGAGATTCTTGGTTGTTATGTTGACAATGAGAGTATACCGCTCAAAATGTTATTCATCTCTATTTCAAAATGGATCTCTGGCACCTCTACAAATCCGTGCTTCCCTCTGCGAAGGGCCTATCTATTTACTTTTATGTTCAGTCATCATCCTCTTATAAAAGAGCACCAGTAGGAGAGCACCTATATCATTTGCATGTATTACCATTAATTTGCATTGAGTATGATCATGACTGGATCTCTTTTACCATGAATTACAATGTCTAGTTAGTCCTTGATCCTTAAAGGTGCTCTGTATTTATGTTTTGCGGTCTTAGAAAGGGCTAGCGAGATACCATCTTGTTATATCATATCATGATTGTTTTGAGAAAGTGTTGTCATCCGAGGTTTATTATTATTGCTCAATAGTTGATTATGCTATCGATGTGAGTACACATGAGACCTGAAAGTTATTGTGAATGTGGTTAGTTCAAGATCTTTGCTGAAAACATGAATGTTGGCTTACATATTTACAACAACAAGAGCAAACAGAGTTTGTCAAAGCTTTTCTTTATCACTTTTAGTTTACGAACTGAATTGCTTGAGGACAAGCAAAGGTTTAAGCTTGGTGGAGTTGATACGTCTCCAATGTATCTACTTTTCCAAACACTTTTGCCCTTGTTTTGGACTCTAACTTGCATGATTTGAATGGAACTAACCCGGACTGACGTTGTTTTCAGCAGAACTGCCATGGTGTTGTTTTTGTGCAGAAATAAAAAGTTCTCGGAATGACCTGAAAATCCATGGAGAATTATTTTGGAAAATATATAAAAAAACTACGGAAATATCCAGACCGGGGGCTCACACCCTGTCCACAAGGGTCGGGGCGCGCCCCCTCCCCCTGGGCGCGCCCCCTGCCTCGTGGGCCCCCTAATGCTCCACCGACGTACCCGAGGATTCCATATATTCACTTTCGGGGAGAGAAAAATCAGAGAGGAAGAATTATCGTGCTTTACGATACGGAGTCGCCGCTAAGTCCTAATTTCTCTCGGGAGGGCTGATCTGGAGTCCATTCGGGGCTCGGGAGAGTGGAGATCATCGTCATCGTCATCATCAACCTTCCTCCATCACCAATTCCATGATGCTCACCGCCGTGCGTGAGTAATTCCATCGTAGGCTTGCTAGACGGTGATGGGTTGGATGAGATTTACCATGTAATCGAGTTAGTTTTGTTAGGGTTTGATCCCTAGGATCCACTATGTTCTGAGATTGATGGTGCTATGACTTTGCTATGCTTAATGCTTGTCACTAGGGCCCGAGTGCCATGATTTCAGATCTGAACCTATTATTGTTTCATGAATACATGCCTGTTCTCAATCTTATCATGCAAGTCTATAGTCACCTACTATGTGTTATGATCCGGCAACCCCGAAGTGACAATAATCGGGACCACTCCCGGTGATGACCGTTGTTTGAGGAGTTCATGTATTCACTATGTGTTATTGCTTTGGTCCGGTACTCTATTAAAATGAGGCCTTAATATCCCTTAGTTTCCACTAGGACCCCGCTGCCACGGGAGGGTGATGTCTATTACGCAACCTTCTTCTTGTAGACGTTGTTGGGCCTCCAAGTGCAGAGGTTTGTGGGACAGTAGCAAATTTCCCTCAAGTGGATGACCTAAGGTTTATCAATCCATGGGAGGCTTAGGATGAAGGTGCTCTCTCTCAAACAACCCTGCAACCAAATAATAAACATTCTCTTGTGTCCCCAACACACCCAATACAAGTGCAATATGGATGGTAGATTTAGGTTTTTGTAAACCGAAAATATAAAAACAGGAAGGTAGCAAGTGGTAAAAGTGAGCATAAACGGTATGGCAATGATAGGAAACAAGGCCTAGGGTTCATACTTTCACTAGTGGAAGTTCTCTCAACAAGGATAACATAATTGGATCATATTACTAGCCCTCAACATGCAACAAAGAGTCACTCCAAACTAACTAATAGCGGAGAACAAACAAAGAGATTATGGTAGGGTACGAAACCACCTCAAAATTATTCTTTCTGATCGATCTATTCAAGAGTCCGTAGTAACGTTCAATCTATCATAGAGTTCGTACAAGAATAACACCTTAAGACACAAATCAACCAAAACCCTAATGTCACCTAGATACTCCATTGTCACCTCAACTATCCGTGGGCATGATTATACGATATGCATCACACAATCTCAGAAACATCTATTCAACCAACACATAGAACTTCAAAGAGTGCCCCAAAGTTTCTACCGGAAAGTCAAGACGAAAACGTGTGCCTACCCCTATGCATAGATTCCCAAGGTCACGGAACCCGCAAGTTGATCACCAGAACATACATTAAGTGAATCACGTGATATCCCATTGTCACCACAGATAAACAGATGCAAGACATACATCAAGTGTTCTCAAATCCTTAAAGACTCAATCCGATAAGATAACTTCGAAGGCAGAACTCAATCAATTACAAGAGAGTAGAGGGGGAGAAGCATCATAAGATCCAACTATAATAGGAAAGCTCGCGATACATGAAGATATTGCCATCTCAAGAACACGAGAGATAGAGAGATCAAACACATAGCTACTGGTACATACCCTCAGCCCCGAGGGTGGACTACTCCCTCCTCATCATGGAGAGCGCCGGGATGATGTAGATAGCCACCGGAGAGGGATTCCCCCCTCTGGCAGGGTGCCAGAACAGGTCTAGATTGGTTTTCGGTGGCAACAAATGCTTCCGGTGGCGGAACTCCTGATCTAGGTTAATTTCCAAAGGTTTCAGTATTAATAGGATTTTTTGGCGTAGGTCCCACGTCACGGGGGCTTCTGGGCTGTCCTCGAGATAGGAGGGTGCCACCACCTTCCCAAGGCGCGCCCTCCACCCTCGAGGGCAGCCCGTGGCTCTCCTGGCCCAACTCTTTTGCTTCGGGGGCTTCTTTTGGTCCAGAAAAAATCATGAAAAATTGGCTCGTCAATTGGACTCCGTTTGATATTCCTTTTCTGTAAAACCCTAAAACAGGAGAAAAACAGAAACTGGAACTGGGCTCTGGGTTAATAGGTTAGTCCCAAAAATCTTATAAAAGTGTATAATAAAGCCCATTAAACATCCAAGACTTCATAAATAATAGCATGGAACAATCAAAAATTATAGATACGTTGGAGACGTTTCAAGCATCCCCAAGCTTAATTCATGCTCGTCCTCGAGTAGGTAAATGGTAAAGAAAGAATTTTTGATGTGGACTGCTAACCAATATAGTTTTTCAACGTAATTCTCTTAATTATGGCATGAATGTTCAGATCTGAAAGATTCAAGACAAAAGTGTATATTGACATAAGAAATAATAACACTTCAGGCATACTAACAAAGCAATCATGTGTTCTCAAAATAGTATGGCTAAAGAAAGTTATCCCTACAAAATCATATAGTCTGGCTATGCTCCTTCTTCATCACACAAAATATTCATATCATGCACAACCCCTGTTTCAGCTAGGCGCTTGTTTTCGTACTCTATTCTATCAAACCTTTCAACTTTCACGCAATACATGAGCGTGAGCCATGGACATAGCACTATGTGGAATAGAGAGGTGGTTGTGGAGAAGACAAAAAATGAGGAAGATAGTCTCACATCGACTAGGCATATCAATGGGCTATGGAGATGCCCATCAATAGATATCAATGTGAGTGAGTAGGGATTGCCATGCAACGGATGCACTAGAGCTATAAATGTATGAAAGCTCATCAAAAGAAACTAAGTGGGTGTGCATCCAACTTGCTTTGCATCCAACTTGCTTGCTCACGAAGACCTAGGGCATTTGAGGAAGCCCATCGTTGGAATATACAAGCCAAGTTCTATAATGACCATTCCCACTAGTATATGAAAGTGACTAAACATGAGACTCTCTATCATAAAGAACATGGTACTACTTTGAAGCATAAGTGTGGAAAAAGATAGTAGCAATTGTCCCTTTTTCTTTTCTTTTCTATTATTTTCTTTTTTTGGGCCTTTCTTTTATTTCTTTGGCCTTACTTTTCTTTCTTTTTTCTTTTTTTTCTTTTTTTATGGAGGGGCTTTCTTTATTTAGCCTTTCCTCACATGGAACAATGCTCTAATAATGTTGATCATCAGACTTTCATTGAATTACAAGTCGATATTACAACTCGATACTAGAACAAAGTATGACCAAATATGAATGCCTCATGTGGTGTACCATGATGTTCAATGAATCAAGAGTGACATGTATGAAGAATTATGCATGGTGTTCTAGCCACAAATACAATGTTAACTACATGATCATGCATGGCAATATGACAATATGAAGCGTGTCGTGTGAACGGAACGGTGGAAAGTTGCATGGAAATATATCTCAGAATGGCTATGGAAATGCCATGATAGGTAGGTATGGTGGCTGTTTTGAGGAATATATATGGTGGCTGTTTTGAGGAAGGATATATAGTGGGTGTATGGTATCGGCGAAAGTTGCGTGATACAAGAGAGGCTAGCAACAGTGGAAGGGCGAGAGTGCGTATAATCCATGGACTAAACATTAGTCATAGGAACTCATATACTTATTGCAAAAATCTACGAGTCATCAAAACAAAGCAATCAACGCATGCTCCTAGAGGGGAGGTTGGTAGGAGTTAACCATCGCGCGCCCCTGACCTCCACACAAAGGTTGACACTTTACAAATACCTCATGCTCTAACTTCTTCACATAGCGGTTCACCATACGTGCATGCTACGGGAATCACTAACCTTAACACAAGTATTTCTCAATTTCATAATAACTCCACTAGCATGACTCTTATATCACTATCCTCATATCTCAAAACAATTATCAAGCATCCAACTTCTCATCATATTCAATGCACTTAGTGTGAAAGTTTTTACTACATTGATATTGGATGTCTATCATGTGAAGGCTAGTTATATAGCCAAAGCACATTACCATGCTGTTCTAATAGACTCTCAAAGGATATAAGTGAAGCATGAGAGTTCATCTATTTCTTCAAAATAAAACCACCGCCGTGCTCTAAAAGATATAACTGAAGCACTAGAGGAAATGACAAACTACTCCAAAAGATACAAGTGAAGAACAACGAGTAGTTGAATAATTATGTAACTATGTGAAGACTCTCTAACATTTAAGAACTTCAAATCTTGGCATATTATTCAAACAGAAAGTAAAAAAACTAAAATAAATTGATGCTCCAAGCAAAACACATATCATGTGGTGAATAAAAATATAGTTCCGGTATAGTTACCGATAGATGAAGACGAAAGAGGGGATACCTTCCGGGGCATTCCCAAGCTTGGGCTTTTGGTTATCCTTGAATTTTACCTTGGGGTGCCTTGGGCATTGTCACATCCCTAGTCAGTGCATGCATTAGGGCTAGCTAGAGTGTGCATCATGTTTACTTTTTGCAGAAACTTGAAATGGGGATGACAGAAACCCCAGCACCCCTCTTCTAACAACTAGGGTTTAATAAAATCTTTTCCAATGTACCCAAAATGCCCTTCAAAAATGATCATTATCTTTGCCTTGGTCTTAAACCTCTGACAAAAATGGTGCACAATTTTCTAGGACATCCAAAGATCACTGGATTAATTCATATTGTATTTGCATTTGGGGATTTAAAAGCTATAAAATATTTTAGGTTCCCAAATAATCATAAACCAAAATGTTCCATGTTGTTCATATTATATATAGTGGGCATGAGCAGTTTTATGATTTATAAATATGTTCTAGCATTTTTATTAATTCAACAAAATTGAAAAAGAAACAAAACAGGAAACAAATAGGAAAAAGAGAGAGAGAAGGGCACATCCCACTTACCTGGACCATCCGGCCCACCTGGCGACCCAGCACTGTGCTGGACCAAGCCAGCCAGCTACTTCGGCTAGCCAGCCAGGCAGGTGACGCTGGCGCACGGCCGCGCGCCACCACGGCAGCTACTTGCCGCCTGGCCGCCGCCTCGCCACCTCGGGACGTCTGGACGACCTCCACGTCGTCGCCCAGACCACCACGACACCCCAGTTCCCCCTGCCTCTCTCCATCGCCCTCTCCTCGCCATGGCCACAGCGCCCGCAAGCTCACCGCCGTAACCACCGGAGCCACCGAGCTCCCCTCGCCGCCCCTCCGTGTCTGGAAGCTCCGCTACCGTCTGCTATGTCTCCCCGATGAGCCACGCATCGCCTGAAGCCCCAACGCGCCGTCTCCGTCGACTTCTCCCCCGTTCGGCCGCCGAGATCGCCGGTGACCTCCCCGTCACAGCAGACCGTCCCCGACCTCGGCGTCAGCTCCGTCGCAACCGCGGTGAGCTTGGCCACCTCCCCATCCTCTCCGTTTCCCACCTCGAGCCCTGCAACGTCTGCACGTAGCTCACCCGCACGCGCCGCCGTGGAGCTCGTCGCCGACGAGGCTCCGGCCACCCAACGGCCGCGCCACCCTATCCATCAGCTCCACCGCACCCCCAGGAGCCTAAAGCACCTCTCCACGAGCCCCGTCGTGCCTCCTAGCGACGATCCCGAGCTCACCCGACCTCCGGCAGCCGCCAAGGTCGTCGCCGGCGCCATTTCCGGTGACCCCGAGGCCAACCACCACCACCACTAGATCCGGCACACTCCCCGCATCACATAGATGTGCTCTGCCGCCGTTTTGGTCGCCGGAGCACGAATCTCGCACCGCACCGCCACGTCTGGCCTCGCCGGTGGCTAAACGCCAGCCTGTTTGACCCCCTTTGACCACGGGTGGGCCCAGGTTGACCCCCTGGAGTCAATGACAGGTGGGCCCAGCCAGCTAATTAAGATAGGATTAGCACTAATGTTTAATTAGTTAAGTTAATGATACTGACACGCGGGACTCACTGTTAGGTTTGACCTGGACCAGGTCTGTTGACCTGCTGATATCAGCATGATGTCATGCTGACGCAGTAAAGGCTTTTCTAGAATTATTTGATTTAAAACAATTCAGGAAATTCCAGAAAATGCTTTAAACTTCTAAAAATCATATAAATTCAAGAGTAGCTCAGATGGAAAAGTTTTATATATGAAAATTGATCAGAAAAATCCAATCTTTCCATTGGTGCTGGTTTCATGCATGTTTAAGCAAGTTAACCTTGCTGTTCACATCAAAACATGATAATGCACTTTAATAAATAATAGTTTGGGTGTAAGTTTGAATCTTTGATTCAAATGAGCTCAAACCTTTCTGTTTATACTTGCATTAGCCCAAAACACATTCATCTTGCCATGTCATGAGCATGCATCATATTGGTGCATTTGTTTGTATATTGATTGTATTGTCGGTGTCCTCCGTGGTAGGTCCTTCTCCCGAGGATACATCTGCGTATCCAACTGAAGAGCAGTACCCGACAACCAATCTGTCAGGCAAGCAACCCATTGATCATTCCGATACAAACCCATCTTCTCGCTCCTGCTCTCTTTTACTCCATTAAGGCAACAACATGTGAATTGCTACTTGCTGCGGTAGTTGAACCCTATTCCTTTGCATGACCTGTCATTGCCACTGTAAATAGTTGAAACCCACTAGTATGTGTAGGACTTGATTGAGCCTTGTGATGTGTGTTCTACCATGCTATTTGTTTATGTTGCCTGCTATGCTTAGAGTTGTGTCAGGTCTGGTTCATCTGGGTGATGGGTCAGAGTGAAATGATCATGTCCGGTAAAGAGAGTGAAGTGTGGAACATGCTTGGTAAAGGTATCGATGAAAGGCCATGTAGGAGTACATGGTGGGTTGTTTCATTGGAACCGTCCATAGGACCTGAGATCTGTATGTGTGGTTCAAGGTTCAGCTACCACCACACAATGGGCCCTGAAATATGACCCCGCTCGACTTATTGACTGCCCTTGTTCTCTGTCCAAGAGTTGCACCTAGTTTCTGGTGTTTGTAGTTACTGGTGGTCGTGCGCAGCGCTCACCCTCGGGGTGGGCTGTGACGCGGCAGGTACGTGGCATAGTGTACCGGTCGCCCGTTTGGTGACTCGGGACCCCTATACACATCGTTTGGGGACGCAAGCGACACCCCGGCCGGATCACCCCATGGATGGAACCCAAATAGGCGATAAACCTGGACTAGATACTTGAGTGGTTGGTTAGGTCGTGGTCTACACCCACGTCGGCTTTCGCTTGAAGTCTGTCGAGCACATGTCGTGTGCAGACGCTAAGTGGTGGAAACATGTGTGAAGAAGAACACCCGTGTAGGGTTACCAATCTATTCGAATAGCTGTTGTTCATGGTCATGGACCACTTGGCTCCTTATACAGTTCATTCACAAGTTGATGGTTACTCCTAAAAGTCTCAAGACAAGTGTGAGTGTTGTGGATGGCCCTTCCGTAGGATGACGGAAGAGGATCCACGGTGGTGTATTGTTGTGGTGAGAGAGGACTCGTGTGCGTAGTCTCATCTTGCAATCTGCTGAGAGTTGTAGAATAGGTTAGCCAAGAGTCAAAGCTGGCTTGCCGCAATGAACTCCACTACCCTTGTTGATAATGATGCATGTATGATAGGTTCTGTTGTAAGTCTTGCTGAGTACCTTTGTACTCATGTTTGCTTAATAACTGTTGCAGAGGAAAATCCTGCCCCTTCTGATGGGTTCTACATAGACGTTGATGTCGACGAGTAGCTTGCTACCCGGACGGTGATCATGAGCTTGTGAAGGGCCTTGTAGATAGTCAGGCTTCACCAAGCCTGTTTTCTTTCCAGTTGTCTGTACTCAGACAAGTTAGCTTCCGATTGTGCATGTATGCTTGTATGACTTGAGTGTTGGGTCATGTGACCCCTATCTATATGGCTCTTCGAATCCTCTTAAATAAAGTACTTTGAGTCATAGAGTTCTGTTGTGATGCAATGTTGTATTTGCACATACTGAGCATATTGGTATGTGTGGGATCCGACACCTAGTTGTTTACCTTTGGTAGCCTATCTTACAGGGAAATGCCTCCTAGTGATTCCGCTGAGCCTTGGTAGCTGGCCGGCATGTGTCCTTCTTCATTCCTGTGTCTGTCCCTTAGGGGAAATGTCACGCGTTGTTCCTTTAAGTCCATGTAGCTTGCTATGACTTGGGTTCATACGTTGATGACCGACACGTTCGTTGCTGGGTCATGGATGCCTGTCTCTGTAATTTAGTGCCACTTTTGGTTTATAACTAGCCATGTCGGCCCGGGTTCTCTATCATATGAATGCTAGCGACACTATCATATACATGTGCCAAAATGCGCAAATAGTCCCGGGCCAGGTAAGGTGGAACCCGTGGGGATACCGTGTGTCGTGCATTTAGTACGGCAGATGTCCTAGCAAAAGGAGTTAGTCGTGAGGCCATCGCTCGGGTTAGCTTAAAGGGGTTAAAGCGGACGAAGGACACGGGGAGTTTATACTAGTTCGGCCCCTTTGGTGAAGGTAAAATCCTATGTCTAGTTTGGTGTGGTATTGCTTGGGCTTTGATGACCAGGGAGCGAATCCGCTTTGCCTGTGTCTCGAGCTGTTGTTTCTTGTCCTGAACCGTCACCGGGTCGTCCCTTTATATAGGAGGCCACGCCCGGTCTGGTTTACAGAGTCCCGAGGCCGGCTCATAAACGTGTCTGCCTCGGTCTCTACTCTTTCTATCTTACATCCCAACTTACATGGCATGATGGTTTACAAATCATGGGCCTTATACATGGGCCCTGAACCTCCGTAGGCTATAAACTTCTACTACATACTCCACTGGGCTTCTGATAATATAATCTTAATAACATAAATCGGACCCTCCTGCCGGTTTATACTTGATAGTAATATCCCTGACATTAGGCCCCAGATTGATTTGAACTTGTTCATGTCAGTCTTCAAAGTCTTGTACGAATTTCCCTTTCTGCAGCTCTTGTATACTTCTTAAACCGGCCATGATGTCATCTCCTCGAATCGCTTCAAACTGTCATGACATCATCTGCGCATTTAACGCCCGCATATGTTTGTTATCTTTCTTTATTACCGCTCCGAAGATCGAGGCGACAGCTCAATCCATATCTGATTTTTGGTCTCCTCGGTTCCCACGCCTGTCGTTTTATCTCTTCGGCCTATAAATGAGGCCGAGGGCCATCGCTTTTACCTCCTCCTGCTTCGCCTTCCTCAGTCTCTAGCGCTCAAGCCTCCGCTGCCGTCCTTCGAGCTCACCGTCGTCAGCAAGCCCGGCCGCTGCATCAACCTGAGCACGTCTAGATATTCACCACCGTTCTTCCGCCTCTTCAGGTACGTTACTTCTTATCCCAATGGCTCTCAGTTCTAGGGTTTCTCTGTACCTCATCGCGAACCCTTGTTCTTCGTAGTTCATCGCCGTAGATTGTTTTTAGCTGCAGATGTAAAACTTGTTAGGTCAACCCTCGTGCGCGTGATTCTGCTCCATCGCCATAACTTTAGTTTCTCCAATACTGCTAGTTTGGATTGGATCTGTAGAAAACTTCCACTACCTTCACTGAATATGACTTGAATTTTTTTGTCTTTTTTCCTGCGTTGTAGATCCATATTTTACTTCTGCTTCCTGTGAAAGTTGTTTCTCATAGTTTAGATCTGCAGCTTTTCTGCTTATGTTACCGGTTTAATTATAACCTGCGCCTCATATGCCTGCACTAACGGTTTAGATTTAAGCCTACATTCCATAATTGACGGTTTAACCTCCTCCTTCTATCATCATAAACCGATAGCTGTCTCGTTCATGCTTGCTCCGGATTACAGGGTACCATTAGTCCCTTGCTTAAACCGTCAATTAGGTCAATACTCTCACAGAACACGCCGGTTTGCATTCAATAGATTTGTAAAACCGGGTCTTGTATTGTATTTTTCAGCACTCCCGCATTGGAAAAGATGGCTAAATAGTTTGTTGCTTGCAATTGGGTCCCTTCCCGGATTACCGAGGACGACTTAGTAAAGGTGGCCTCAATTGGTATTCTGGGTCCTAAAGAGGTTCTGCACTGACGGGCCCCTGGAAAGGAATGTCCTCCTACACCTAAGGAAGGAGAAATCCTCGTTTTCTTTGATCATCTGGCCCGGGGCTTTAGCCCACCCGGTTCAAAGTTCTTCCGCAACGTCCTAGCCAATTTCCAACTCCATCCACAAGATATAGGTCCCAATTCCATATCCAACATCTGCAACTTCCAAGTCTTCTCAGAAGCATATCTGCAAGAGGAGCCATCTGTGGAGTTGTTCCGGGATTTCTTTCACCTGAACCGCCGGACTGAGTTCTCCGATGGGCCCCATAATGAACTCGGCAGCGTGAGCATCCAGAAAAGAAAGGATGTCAGCTTTCCTCATGCCACTCTTCATAGTCACCCAAAAGAATGGAACCAGACTTGGTTTTATTGCAAGGATACTTCACCCGAGGGAGAAAATCTGCTGTCGGGTTACCGCGCTTACCGCCTGACGCCGAGTCATCCTTTCCAGTAGCGTCTAAGTGCCCAAGACAGGGCTCGATATGCCCCTCAACTTTCCAAGCTCTGGGCTTTCATAGCTAACAGTTTAACCGGGGTGGACTTTGTTCGATGCTGGCTCTCTTGGAGCATTCTTCCATTAAGCCGGCGCTCAAGCTTAATGTGTGAATATACTAGCAATCCGGAAGATCCTCAGCGTCACACAAAAATAGTGCTTCCTGACAACGAAGTTACTGAATCTGCAAAAAAGATGTTGAATATCCCTCTGGAAGAATGCAGCCGGACCGGTTTAGCTCCTTTCTGCGCAAATAACCAACCACCGCCGGTAAGACTCTTTTGTCCCTTCCTCTTCACTTTAATCCGTTCATATCATTTGTCTTCAACATGTTCTTATTCCTTTACACAGGCCAATGATCCTTTCTGGAAGAGGAAAGCTCAAGATAAACCGGCAAAGCCAACCCGTAAGAAGAGCTTAGCCGTAAAGAAGAAGAAAACTGCTGCAGTTTCCGGTTCAAACCTCGAAGAAGATGATCCGGCTTCTGAGGTACTGCTTGATTCTTATGTCCTTTGAATTCCCTTTGTTTATATTTATATCAATAATGTCTTTTCCCAGGATCCAGCAGAGGGAAGTAAAGCAGATGAAGTTGAGGTAATTTCTCTCTAATCTGATTCAGAACCGTTGCCACCCAAGATTCGCCGGGTATCCCGGAAGTATCCATTTTCTCACCCTTATGCTCAACTGGATCCCAACTTTCTTTTGAAGAAACAGCAGCATGAGGCTCGCCGGACCACACGCCATAGTGGTCACGTGGTTGAGTCATCCGGAATACCCCACACGCCAGCTCGCAGACGTCGCTCAGAGGTTTTGCTTACTCCAACCCTTCTTCATCAAAAAGCAGGTCTTATTCGCAAACCTCTTAAACGTCTGATCCCAACTACCAGGAAGCTCATTTGTCTTCTTTCGGCGAGTCGATTGCTACTCAAATTCTGGTGCTTAAGACCGTTCCTGGGTAAGCCATCTTTCCAAACGTCCGGTTTACCTTTTCGTTTTGGCTTTGTGATTTTCATTGCTCTTTTAATCTTTATCAGTATGCCCAAGCCTAGCAAGAAGGCGAAATTAAATAAACCGGCTACCGAACACACCACCGCTGAACCGGCTGAGGATCTTGAAGCGGCCAATCCTCCAGAGGAAAATGTTGAAGTTCAGCATGATGATCCCTCCCCTATGGATCATGAATATCTTGCTGCTCCGGGGGGTGATGCTATGGATAACACAGCTGAACCGGCAAGCCCTGCCCGGGTTAGTCCTCCTCGAGCTAGCCCGGCTCCTGTTAGTCCGGTGCGCACCGCTGATCCCCTCCAGCCAACCGCTGCCTCGACACAAGATGTTGAGATAACTGGGATAGGCTTCTCTGATCCCACAGAGCCTATTGTCTTGGCTAGACACACTGCCAAGGAGGAAAATCTTCAGCAAGATAAAGGCAAGTGGAGTACAGACTTGTCAAGTTATACTCAGCTTAGTGCCCAGGAGCTCCACTCTGGGTATCTGAACCGGCTCTTCACCAGTCACGACTATGAGGCCGGTTTAGTCAATATGATGAAGGAGAAATATGAGGTAACTTTCTTTCCTTTTGTCTTCCGTTTCTGCTTGTATTTTGCAACTATACCTTTAGGACATTGTAGCCCCCAAGTGCCGGTTTACTTCACTGTAAGTGAACCGGGACTTCTCTTATGTCTGAGAATAAACGTACATTAGCTCCCAAGTGCCACGGGCATAACTTGTTTATGTGCTTGGGACTTGTATGAAAAAGTTTTTTTTCTTTATTTCAATTGTACATTAGTCCCCAAGTGTCGTGTGCATAACTTGTTATGTGCTTGAGACTTTGATTGAATTGGCCTTCTAACACTTTCCTTTTCCTGCAGGTTGATTTGAACCGGAGGGCTTCAGAGGCAACTGAACTCCGAAATAGCTTGGCCTTTCATGAAACTGCTTCAACCAAAACTAAGGAGGAACTTGTCCTTGCTTTAGCTAACATGGAAAAACTCAAGAAAGATTTTGAAGCGGAGCGGTCCACATGGGAGGTGCAAAGGGCTGCTCTAGAAAAGAGAGCAAAGGATGCTGAAGCTGCCTTCAACCCGGTGACGCAGGAGCTATCAGGGTTAAAACAGCATATAGATGATATTATATCTGCTATCTTCGGTGAGTATCTGTCTTCGTATGTTTGTATCCTTGCAATCTTATCCTGCTCCGGTTTAACTCGCCAATTGTATATAGGGAGGCGCATAACTCATCTTGGAGACGATGTTCGGAAGAAACTGAAGGCTGCTTATACCCTGGTGGAGCAATTCTACTCCGGTGCTCAAAGGGCTATCAGTGCTATGTCGCACAATAAACTGGCGCCGACCACCATCCAAGGCACTCTGGAAAAGTTATCTGTCTTGCCTGCTCGACTTGTTGAGGTGAAGAAATCTGCTGCACAAGCTGGCTCTCTCATGGCGTTAACCCGGGCCAAGGCATGGGTCCCCTGATTTTGATCCGGCGGAGGCCATGAATGGTTACCCTAGCATGAAAGAGGACGGGTCAGCCTTCTCTTCTGAAGATCTTCGTTCTTTAACCAAAGACATGCGCCCTCTTGCGAGCAAGCTTGCTGACGAAGCGGATTTAAGAAGGTATCATCCGGGTTACGATCTAGAGAATGCGCGGGTGGAGCGGCCGGTTTATGATACTGAAAACCTGATCCCACCCGTTCGTAAGCATACCTTCGCTCCTGACATTGACCCGTCAGATCTTATAAACGATGAATTATATTTCCGTGCCCTCGCCAAGATTGACTGGAGCACTCCTGATTTCCAGCAGCTAGTAGAAGTCGACGAAGAACCGGAGCAAGCTGACCCTCAGTCTTCAAAGTGTAGCGAGGAAGAATCCTAAACCGGCTCCGGTTTAATTTCTAGATGTTGAACACTTTGCAAGAAACTTTGATTCTTTTGGGCCTGCAGGTGCCTTGTAATAGAATATTCGAGATACTGCCTTTATCCCACTGTTATGGTATTACTTTGATTGGCGATCCCCAATTTATCTCCTGCTTGCAATGCTTTGACAGTTTATATTACCTGCGTCTGCATGAACAATACTAAAAGATGTCCTGGCCTTTTACCATCGGATGGATTATATTGCCCTGATATATGTTTCAAATAAATAACTTGAACTGCATATAAAACACAAACATATCCCATACATGTGATTAAGTGTGCTTGTAGACCTTAACCCGGTGGGAATACTTTAAAGCGCGGGTGCTGATGAAGCTCTTGGCTTTCTTGTCGGCTTAGCATGATGGTCGATTCGGGTTACGATGAACGCTGGTTTAACTCTCGCTGGTGTTCATGACCCAGACTTTAAACTCTGTAGACCTATGGTCAACCTTGTAATTGTCGAGTCTCGCATCAATGGACTTGGTTAAAAAACCAATGACCTTGAAGACAAAGATTTGTGAAAACAGAAAAAATAAAAATAAGGTTTTGGGGCAAATAAGACCATGTAGTAGAGGCTTTTTATGAGCTGCCAGGCTCCAAATTCGAGGCTTTTTATGAGCTGCCAGGCTACTGTCATTAACCATTTTGGCAAAGCCTGTCAAGATGCTCCGCAATCATTAACCAAAGCATCGATGTACATAGCTACCCAATGTTTCAAAATCTCGTAAAGATTTTGTCTTTGGGTAATCAACTCGATGATCGTCAATTTAACGTGACCAAGTTCAGGGTCCCGAAGGATTGACATGTGACAGGTTCGACGGGTCATACTAGATTTACCTGGACGGCGTGATTTACTTGATGCAGGCAGGTTAATCCGGGGTTTTAGGTGCATGCACCGGGCTTCCAAGCCATGTTCACTACAAGGGTATTCAACTCGCTGAGAGCCCCCAGGTAGTGTGTGAGCCGTTTGCTCGTCGGTGCATATGTTTGAGTTGTGCTAGGCATCAAACCCTCTTTTACCCCTCATCATCATGTGGAAATTGCCGAAGCAACCAGAGCAGTGCTCTTATGATGGGCTTCATACCTCCGCCAGCTCAAGAGACCATGGGAAAACTTCCTTGCCCGCGGAAGCCCCCATGTGACTCTTGTTCGTAAGATGGCTGACTCCTTGATTTGTCAAGGGCGCCGGTTTAGGAGGCCATGGAAAGTTTCTTTGAAAACTCCCATGTGATACTCCTTTACGTAAAGAACATGGTTGATTCCTTGATTCTATCAAGCGCGCCGGTTTAAAAGGCCATGGAAAGTTTCTTGCGAAGCCCCCATGTGATACTCTTTTGTGTGAAGAAAATGTCTGATTCGTGGATTCTATCAAGGGCGCCGGTTTAAGAGGCCATGGAAGGTTTCTTTCGAAGCCTCCATGTGATACTCTTTTTTAAAAAAGATGGTTGATTCCTCGGTGTACCGGGGGCGCCAGTTTATTTTATTAATCATAATATATACACTGTACATAAAGCGGAGCCAATGGCTTAAGTATAGTAAGGTCGAAGAAAAGCGATGTTCCACGGCCGCTGGGTCTCCTCCTGTGCCGTACGTGAGTCCTTATGTTC
Organism: Secale cereale; assembly: GCA_902687465.1. Taxonomy (NCBI): domain Eukaryota; kingdom Viridiplantae; phylum Streptophyta; class Magnoliopsida; order Poales; family Poaceae; genus Secale; species Secale cereale. The sequence goes on from LR738710.1 coordinate 486,751,669, forward strand.
TCGAACGTCGACAAGGTAGTATGATCCGTTGTGCAAGTTTTTGCTTACCACGAAGGGGCCTTCCCAAGGTGGGGATAGCTTGTGCATATCTGTCTGGTCCTGGATGAGCCGGAGCACCAGATCTCCCTCCTGAAATGTCCTGGTCTTAACCCGACGGCTGTGGTACCGGCGCAGGTCTTGTTGATAAATCGCTGATCGTGCTGCTGCCGTGTCCTGTTCCTCGTCTATGTCAGGACCCCGATCCTAAGTCACACCGATCTAGCTGTAACACGTCATATCACTTTGCGGCCTCACGCACGGTATCCCCATGGGTGCCACCTTACCTGGCCCGGGACCGTTTGCGCATTTTGGCACACGTATATGACAGTGTCGCTAGCATCCATATGACAGAGAACCCGGGCCGACATGACTAGTTATAAACCAAAAGTGGCACTAAATTACAGAGACAGGCATCCATGACCCAGCAAGGAACGTGTCGGTCATCAACGTATTAACCCAAGTCGTAGCAAGCTACATGGACTTAAAGGAACAACGCGTGACATTTCCCCTAAGGGACAGACACAGGAACGAAGAAGGACACATGCCGGCCAGCCTACGTGTTCCGAGCAGTAGCAAGCTACCAAGGCTCATTGGAAGCACTAGGAGGCATTTCCCTGTAAGATAGGCTACCAAAGGAAAACAACTAGGTGTCGGATCCCACACATACCAATCATTTCAATCATACACACAATATGCTCAATATGTGCAAATACAACATTGCATCACAACAGAACTCTATGACTCAAAGTACTTTATTTAAGAGGCTCCAAGAGCCATACATAACATATCCACACAGGTAGGGGTCACATGACCCAACACTCAAGTCATACAGTCATACAAGCACAAGCGGAAGCTACATGTCTGAGTACAAACAACTTAGAAAATAAAACAGGCTTGGTGTAACCTGACTATCTACAAGGCCCTTCACAAGCTCCAGATCTCCGTCTGGGTAGCAAGCTACTCGTCAACGTCAACATCTATGTAGAACCCATCAGAAGGGGCAGGGTTCTCCTCTACAATAGTTATTAAGCAAACATGAGTACAAAGGTACTCAGCAAGTCTTACAACAGAACCTATCATACATGCAACATTATCAACAGGGGTAGTGGAGTTCATAGCAGAAAGCCAGCTTTGACTCTTGGCTAACCTATACTACAACTCTCAACAGATTGCGAGATATTACTACGTACACGAGTCCTCTACTCACCACAACAATACACCACCGAGGATCCTCTTCCGTCATCCTACAGAAGGGCCATCCAAGGCACTCACACTTGTCTTGAGGCTTTTAGTAGTATCCATCAACTTGTCTACGAACTGTAAGAGTAATCAAGTAGTCCGTACCGCGAACAACGGCTATTCGAATAGATTGGTAACCTTGCAGGGGTGTACTTCCTCACACATGTTTTCACCACTTAGCGTCTGCACACGACATGTGCTCAGCAGACTTCAAGCGAAAGCCGACGTAGGTGTAGACCACGACCTAACCAACCACTCAAGTCTCTCGTCCAGGTTTATCGCCTATTTGGGTTCCATCCGTGGGGAGATCTGGCCGGGGTGTCGCTCACGGCCCCAAACGATGTGTACAGGGTTCCCGAGTCACCAAACGGGCAACCAGTACACCGTGCCACGTACCTGTCGCATCACAGCCCACCCCGAGGGTCAGCGTTGTGCACGACCACCGATAAACTACAAACACCAGGAACTAGTTGCAACTACTGGACAGAGAACATGGGCAGTCAATAAGTCGAGCGGGGTCATATTTCAAGGTCCAATGTGTGGTAGTAGCTGTAACTTGAACCACACATACAGATCTCAGGTCATATGGTCGGTTCCAAAGAAACAACCCACCACGTACTCCTACATGGCCTTTCAACGATAACTTTACCAAACATGTTCCACACTTCCCTCTCTTTACCGATATGATCGTTTCACTCTGATCCATCACCCAGATGAACCAGACCTGACACAACTCTAAGCATAGCAGGCAACATAAACAAATATCATGGTGGATCACACATCACATGGCTTAATCAACTCCTACACATGCTAGTGGGTTTCAACTATTTACTGTGGCAATGACAGGTCATGCAAGGGAATAGGGTTCAACTACCGCAGCAAGTAGCAGTTCACACGTTGTTGCCTTAATGCAGTAAAAGAGAGCAGGAGCGAGAAGATGGGTTTGTATCGGAATGATCAATGATTGCTTGCCTGACAGAGTGGTTGTCGGGTACTGCTCTTCAGTTGGATACGCAGAAGTATCCTCGGGAGCAGGACCTAACACGGAGAACATCGGCGATACAATCAATAAGCAAACAAATGCAACAATATGATGCATGCTCATGATATGGCCAGATGCATGTGTTTTGGGCTAATGCAACTATAAACAAAAGGGTTTGAGCCCATTTGAATCAAAGATTCAAATTGAAACCCAAACTATTATTTATTTAAGTGCATAATCATGTTTTAATGTGAACAGCAAGGTTAACTTTATCAAACATGCATGAAACCAGTGCCATTGGAAAGATTGGATTTTTCTGATCAATTTTCATATATAAATCTTTTCCATCTGAGCTACTGTTGAATTTATATGATTTTTTTGAAGTTTTAAGCATTTTCTGCAATTTCCTGAATTGTTTTTAAACCAAATAATCCCAGAAAATTCTTTACTGCGTCAGCATGACATCATGCTGACGTCAGCCAGTCAACAGGGCGGCCCAGGTCAAACCTGACAAGTGGGACCCACTGGTCAGTGTCACGGTTAGTTAACTGACTAATTAAAACTAGATTAGACACTAACCTAGGTTTGACTAACAGGCAGGGCCCACATGTCAGTGACCCAAGGGGGTCAAACCCTTGGTCAAACGGGGCTAACTCGCCGGCGTTTAGCTGCCGGCGAGGCCAAACGCGGCGGTGAGGTGCGGGATTTGTGCTCTGGCTGCCAAAACGACGGCGGAGCACGCCTACGGGCAGCTGGGAGTGAGCCGCGTCGAGTGGTGGTGGTGGCTGGCCTCGGGGTCGCCGAAAACGACGCCAGCGACGAGTCCAGCGGCTGCCGGAGTTCAGGCGAGGTCAAACTCGTCGGTGCGGTGCTCGTAGAGGTGCGTGGAGTGATCCTACAGCACCTACACAGACGGTGGAGCTGGTGGGCACGATGGTCGGGCCGTTAAATGGCCAGAGCCTCGTCGGCGACGAGCTCCGCGGCGGCGCGTGCAGGTGAGCCTCGTGCAGTGTGTATGGTGCAGGAGAGAACTAACGGAGAGGGGGAGGACGGAGCTGAGCTCACGGCGGTTGCAGTAAACGTCGAGGCGGGTTCGGGGACGGTCCGAGCTTAGCGGGGCGGCGATGGGGATCTCTGCGGCCGGAGTTGGGGAAGATGGGGTCGGGGGCGACTCCAGAGCGGGCGAGCATTCGGGGCTCAGCCTGCTCGACGTAGTCGATGACGACGGAGCGGACGGACACGGTGACGGAGCTCAGGGACGGCGGTGGACGCGGCTATCACGACGGCGCGAGCGCGGCGGCGTCGGCCATGGTGCGGGGAAGGCGAGGGAGAGGAGCTGGGGAGGGTTGAGCGTGTCTACGAGTTTGGGGGAAGTGGGTGGTCGATCCCGCCCACCAGAACGGCGAGGGGAGGAAGCAGGGCGGCGGGCAGCTGCGTGGCGCGCGCTGCGGCCGTCGTCGAGCACCTGCCTGCCTGCCTGGCGGAGCCAAGCAGCTCACTGGAGCGGTGGCTGGGCTGGGCCAACAGGTGGGCCTGTTAGTGGCGCCAGGTAAGTCTGCTTCTTTTTTTTCTATTTACTTTTTGTTTCATTTCTTTTGTAACTTTCTTGAATTAATAAAAATGCTAGAATGTTTTTATAGCTCATAAAACTAGTCATGCCCACTTTATATAATATGAACAGTATGGAACATTTTAGTTTATGATTATTTGGGCACACAAAATATTTTATAGCATTTAAATGCCCAAATGCAAATACCAAATGAATTAATCCAGAGACCTTGGATGTCCTAGAAAATTGTGCACCATTTTTGGCAGAGGTTTAAGACCAAGGCAGAAATGATGAACATTTTTGAAGGGCATTTTGGGTACATTGGAAAAGATTTTATCAAACCCTAGTTGTTAGAAGAGGGGAGCTGGGGTTTCTGTCATTCCCATTTCAAGTTTCTTTGAAAAGTAAACATGATGCACACTCTAGCTAGTACTAATGCAAGCACTGACTAGGGATGTGACAACTCACCCCCACTTAAAAGAATCGCGTCCCGAGATTCGGGTTCCTCCGGAAAGAGGGTGGGGTACTCAAGTCGAAGACGATCCTCCCTTTCCCAAGTAGCTTCACTCTCGGGGTGATGTGACCATTGAACCTTGAGAAACTTGATATTGTGATGTCGAGTGGTACGCTCGATTTGATCAAGAATACGTACGGGGTATTCTCGATATGTGAGATTGTCCTGGAGATCAAGCATTCGTGGTCCACTCCGCGGATAGGATCTGAGAAGCAACGCCTGAGTTGAGATACGTGGAAGACATCATGAACTCTGGAAAGGTGCGGAGGTAGTTCCAATTGGTAGGCAAGTTCTCCTCGTTTGGCAAGAATGCGAAAAGGACCGATGTAATGAGGGGCCAATTTGCCTTTGATACCGAAGCGATGGGTTCCCTTAAGAGGAGTAACCCGAAGGTAAGCCTTATCGCGGACTTCAAAAGTCACAGCCTTATGATGACTATCATATTGGCTCTTCTGGCGAGACTGGGCTGTTTTTAATTTCTCACGAACGATGCGAACTTGCTCTTCTGCTTCCTAGATCATATCCGGACCAAAGAATTGTCTTTCCCCGGTTTCTGACCAGTTAAGAGGTGTTCGACACCTTCGTCCATATAGAACTTCGAAGGAAGCATTGCCCAAGCTGGCTTGATAACTATTGTTATAAGCGAATTCGGCAAATGGAAGACACTTCTCCCAGTCCATACCAAAAGAGATGACAGATGCTCGAAGCATATCTTCTAGAATTTGATTGACTCGTTCCACTTGACCACTTGATTGAGCATGGAAGGCGGTGCTGAAAGAGAGATGAGTCCCCATAGCATTCTGGAAACTTTCCCAGAATCGTGAAGTGAAAAGACTTCCACGGTATGAGTTAATCTCCAACGGCACACCATGAAGTGATACTATCCGAGAGATATACAAGTCTGCTAGCTAGCTAGCGGTTATACTCTCTCGAACAGGTAGGAAATGGGCTACTTTAGAGAGGCGGTCGATGACGACGGAGATAGCATTATTTCCTTTCCTGGTCCTGGGAAACCCGGTAATGAAGTCCATACCGATCTTGTCCCATTTCCATTCAGGAATAGCTAAAGATTGAAGGGTGCCAGCAGGCCTTTGATGCTCTGCTTTGACTCGACGACAAACGTCGCGGTTAGCAATGAATTGAGCGATTTCCCTCTTCATCCTAGTCCACCAGAACCTCTGGCGTAGGTCCTGATACATTTTGGTACTACCGGGATGAATCGTGAGAGGAGAATCATGAGCCTCCCTAAGAATCAGTTGCCTCAGATGTTGGTTCTTGGGAACCACTAAACGGTTCTCGAAGAAAACAACACCTCGATCATCCGTAGAGAAACTTCTAGCGACTCCGCTAGCAATGCTCTCCTGGAGTCGGGATATATCCTTATCGCGCTTCTGGGCAGCTATGATTTGATCCATAAGGGTAGGTTTCGCCACCAAGGTGGAAAGGAATCCTCGAGGAACAATGTGAAGGTTAAGCTTGCGAAATTCCTCGTGAAGAAGTGCTTTCCCTTGTTGTAACATCAAGTTGTTACAATAAGACTTACGACTTACTGCGTCAGCCATGACATTGGCCTTCCCAGGGGTGTAAGTGATTCCTAGGTCGTAATCTGTGAGCAATTCAACCCAACGTCTTTGCCTGAGATTCAAATCTGGTTGGGTGAAGATGTATTTCAGACTTTGGTGATCAGTGAAGATTTCACACCGATTACCAAGAAGGTAATGTCGACATGTTTTGAGTGCGTGAACTACAGCTGCAAGCTCTAGATCATGTGTAGGATAGTTATCCTCATGTGGACGCAACTGTCGAGATGCGTATGCGATCACTTGACGATCTTGCATGAGTATGCAACCTAGTCCTTGTCGCGAGGCGTCGCAGTAGATAATAAAGTCCTTAGAAAAATCTGGTGGTACCAGTACGGGTGCAGATGTTAGGCGTCTTTTCAGTTCCTGAAAGCTGGACTCGCACTGTGGGGTCCATTTGAACTTTTTATCTTTCTTGAGGAGTTAAGTTAGAGGTTTAGCTACCTTGGAGAAATTCTCGACGAAGCGTCGGCAATAGCTCGCTAAACCAAGGAAACTCCTAACTTGCTTGACCGATTCAGGGGGAGTCCAATCAAGGACGGCTTGAACTCGCTCAGGATTGACGGCAATACCCTTGCCAGAGATCACATGGCCTAGATAGGTCACTTCCGGCAACCAGAATTCACATTTAGAGAATTTGGCATAAGGGCGGTGCTCTCGAAGTTTCGTCAATACCAGCCTTAGATGCTCGGCATGATCTTTCTTGTTCTTGGAATAGATGAGTATATCATCGAGGTATACCACGACGAATTTATCCAAATACTCCATGAATATAGAATTCATTAGCCGGGAGAAGGTGGCTAGGGCATTGGTTAATCCGAAGGACATGACGGTGTACTCGTATTGGCCATAACGAGTAACAAAAGCCGTTTTAGGAATGTCCCCGTTCTTGATCTTGATTTGATGGTAGCCCAACCTCAAATCCATTTTAGAAAAGACTGAGGATCCAGCGAGCTGATCATACAGGTCGTTGATCCTGGGGAGCGGATACTTGTTCTTTATGGTGACCAGATTGACAGGTCGGTAATCTACAACCATCCGTTTCGTTCCATCCTTCTTCTTGACGAAGAGTACGGGACAAGCCCAAGCGGAAGAACTAGGACGGATGAAACCCTTTTTCAAGGACTCATCGAGTTGTTTCTTAAGCTCAGCTAATTCTAGGGGTGCCATTTTATAAGGTCTCCTAGAGATTGGGACAGTTCCTAGAATAAGATCTATCACGAACTCGACATCTCTGTCAGGTGGAACACCTGGCAGTTCTTCTGGAAAAACATCCGGAAAGTCACGGACTACCGGGATATCTTCGAGGTCTGGTAGAGGGCTGGCATTAAGGGAGTAGAGCTGACGCTCAGCCATTCGGGTCAAGACATTGACTGTCTTGCCGGATGGGTGTGTAAGTTGAACGGTCCTAGTGTAGCAATCAATCTTGGCGTAATGAGTTGTCATCCAATCCATACCCAAGATGATTTTTATGTCTGAGGACTTGAGAGCGATTAGAGATGCAAGGAAAACAAGTCTATCGACAAGAATTTCATTTCCATGGCTTACCCTAGAGGTTTGCCACTTTGAACCAGGAGTTTGAATAACCATGGAAGTAGGCATGTCACAAAAAGTCATGTTGTGCATTCGAGTATAGCTCTCAGATATGAACGAATGGGATGCTCCAGTATCGAAAAGAACAGATGCCGGATGGCAGTTAACGAGAAGCATACCAAGGACGACGTTAGGATCCTCATAAGCTTCCTCAGCAGAGACATAGTTGACATGACCACGTGCAGTGGGGATTGGCTTGACATAATTCACCTTGCCGGTTGGCTTACCACGGCCAACGGGTTTTGCTGGCTGCTTCTGGAGATACTCACGCATGTAGTGCCCCGGTTCTCCACACTTGAAGCATGTCATAGTGCCAGTGCGTGGAGCAAAGTTGGTAGGTGGTCCTCCATAAGTCTTGGCAGGTGCATACTGTTGAGTTGGGCGAGGCGCCTCATAGGATGGCCTCGGTGTGTACTTGGGTGGCAGAGCAGTGTTAGGAACCCACACACGGCGCTTGTGAGAGCCAGAGCCGGATGAGGAACCAAAGTCACGAGGATGCTTGTGTGTGGCTTCGAAATCAGTCTGGCCCGTCTCAGCACTGATAGCTTTGTTTACCAGCTTCTGGAAGGAAGTGCACTCGTGCAGTCGTAGATCTCAGCGGAGTTCGGGGCTGAGTTCCTTACGGAACCTCGCCTGCTTCTTGGCATCGGTGGATACTTCCTCAGGTGCATAGCGTGCCAAGTTGCCAAACTCGCGACTATAGCCATCCACGGTTAACCGGCCCTGGGTGAAATTGCAGAATTCCTCCCGCTTGCGATCCATGAGACCTTCCGGAATGTGATGTTCACGGAATGCCTCACTGAACTCAGCCCAAGTAGTGATTTGGCCAGCAGGACGCATAGCCTCAAAGTTTTCCCACCATAGACTGGCAGGGCCTTCAAGATGGTAGGCGGCGTAGATAACCTTGTCAGCTTCGGCCACACGGGCAGAGTGTAGCTTGTGGGTGATACTACGAAGCCAGTCATCCGCATCCAGAGGTTCAGTGGAGTGATGGAACTTTGGTGGGCACATCTTGATAAAGTCGTTGATTGACACCACGTCATTCCTCTGGCGGAACCCAGTGTTCTGCTCTATGCGTTCCAGCAGACGGTTAGTCTCTCTCTTGTTCCGTTCTGCCTCGAGCATAACTTCAGCCAAGGAGGGTGGCTGGGGCAGATTCTCATCTCTAGCCCCACTAGCCTCACCCTGCTCCTGAGCAGCAGGAGTGCTGCGAGTGTTGACCATTCTAGGAAAACAAAACAACGGTTTAGAAAAGGATGGCAAAAACTTAACATAGGAGTGGAGGATGTAATGGATGACACGGAATGCAGAGATGATCATCCGTACAACATGGTAATATAGAAACTACCATATATACACCAGTGGTCATACACACCATACATAGTTTAGTACAAGCCAAAGCTAAAGTACAACTGTGGTGAAGACGATACATCTCATCAGAGGCATTCCAAGCTCCTATACATTATTTAACTACACCTCCGGAACTCAGTACTAGCTAAGTCATATTCCACAATACGCGCAGGACTGTGGAGATACAACTACTACAATACTACTACTGCCACGGTCTAGCTCAGACATTCCCGTAGTAATCTTCGTAAAGATTACCACCGTAGCCTGGAAGTGGAACAGATGGATCTTGAAACTCTCGAGCACTCGAAGGCTGTGGACTGTAGGGACATGGATGTGGCCTCGGGCCTGATGCTGGTGGTAACCGACGCCCACGTGGAGGTGTAATACCCCCAACGTCACGCCAATCCATACGATCAGGCAGACGAGTCCGCACGGGGTACAAATCCCGCATATCCAGATATCCGGCGTGCACAGCAGGTGCAAGCCGTGTCAAAGTAGTCCAGTGTGCGGCTCAAGTGTTATACAGCTCCATCCGGAGGGCACGGACCTCACGGTCCCTATCCTCCAGCATCTGAATCGTAGTCTGAAGCAGTGGCTCTTCATGAGCAGCATCAGTATACAGACCTGTGTAGTAGCCTTCCTCTCCGGGAAGTGAGGCTGGCATGTAACAGAACTCAGTGTTCAGCAACAGGGCATGCCTAGCCCGGAGGATGGTCATCATCGAATAAGCGGCATCCTGCACTGCCATCTCGATAGTAACCCCGAGTCCATAAGACCAATGGATGGGGTCGTTAGCTCCGGGATATGAGGGGTATATCCGGACTGTGCAGAAATACTGACTCTGATTGAAATCCCGGTACTGTTCCTCCACGGTGTACTCAGGATACCATCGGTAACCGGTCTCAGTCAACACACGGACTAGCATGGCCGTGTGACCGGGCACATTAATGCACCGAGTCAAACGAACCACTTGGTGAGGTGTGCGGCCAGACATCTGAAACACGAAGTAATGCAAAAGGCATTAGTATTTCTGGAAGAAATTGGGCAGCATAACAACTGTAAATGCTCAAAAAAAGATTTTGAGACATCATACAAATGATAGCATAGCCACTCAACAATACCATATCAAGATTTCGGGTCCTACTAAACATCATACTAAAAGGGTAAAAACTAAACTGAGGCTTAAAACCAACAATCCTAAGAGTCTACGGATTAGAAACACGTGAACCTAGTAAGGATAAGAGGCCTAGTCCTAAATCCCCGTGGAAAGAATAGACTGACTCAGATCAGAAGGGCATAAGGTAAAGGAGTAAAAAGAGCCTTACATTCCCTTCCACAATCAATTCCCCTACATATAACTAAGAATTTTTCTAGACTCAACATCGACCAGTTTGGCTTGAGAAACCTACAGGCAGTCCGGCTCTGATGCCAACGCTGCCAGGACCCCGATCCTAAGTCACACCAATCTAGCTGTAACACGTCATATCACTTTGCGGCCTCACGCACGGTATCCCCACGGGTGCCACCTTACCTGGCCCGGGACCGTTTGCACATTTTGGCACACGTATATGACAGTGTCGCTAGCATCCATATGACAAAGAACCCGGGCCGACATGGCTAGTTATAAACCAAAAGTGGCACTAAATTACAGAGACAGGCATCCATGACCCAGCAACTAACGTGTCGGTCATCAACGTATGAACCCAAGTCGTAGCAAGCTACATGGACTTAAAGGAACAACGCATGACATCTCCCCTAAGGGACAGACACAAGGACGAACAAGGACACATGCCGGCCAGCCTACGTGTTCCGAGCAGTAGCAAGCTACCAAGGCTCATTGGAAGCACTAGGAGGCATTTCCCTGTAAGATAGGCTACCAAAGGAAAACAACTAGGTGTCGGATCCCACACATACCAAGCATTTCAATCATACACACAATATGCTCAGTATGTGCAAATACAACATTGCATCACAACAGAACTCTATGACTCAAAGTACTTTATTTAAGAGGCTCCAAGAGCCATACATAACATATCCATACAGGTAGGGGTCACATGACCCAACACTCAAGTCATACAGTCATACAAGCACAAGCGGAAGCTACATGTCTGAGTACAGACAACTTAGAAAATAAAACAGGCTTGGTGTAGCCTGACTATCTACAAGGCCCTTCACAAGATCCAGATCTCCGTCTGGGTAGCAAGCTACTCGTCGACGTCAACGTCTATGTAGAACCCATCAGAAGGGGCAGGGTTCTCCTCTGCAACAGTTACTAAGCAAACATGAGTACAAAGGTACTCAGCAAGTCTTACAACAAAACCTATCATACATGCAACATTATCAACATGGGTAGTGGAGTTCATAGCAGAAAGCCAGCTTGGACTGTTGGCTAACCTATACTACAACTCTCAACAGATTGCAAGATATTACTACGTACACGAGTCCTCTACTCACCACAACAATACACCACCGAGGATCCTCTTCCGTCATCCTATGGAAGGGCCATCCACGGCACTCACACTTGTCTTGAGGCTTTTAGTAGTATCCATCAACTTGTCTATGAACTGTAAGAGTAATCAAGTAGTCCGTACCGCGAACAACGGATATTCGAATAGATTGGTAACCCTGCATGGGTGTACTTCCTCACACATGTGTTCATCACTTAGCGTCTGCACACGACACGTGCTCGGCAGACTTCAAGCGAAAGCCGACGTGGGTGTAGACCACGACCTAACCAATCACTCAAGTCTCTCGTCCAGGTTTATCGCCTATTTGGGTTCCATCCGTGGGGAGATCCGGCCGGGGTGTCGCTCACGGCCCCAAACGATGTGTACAAGGTTCCCGAGTCACCAAACGGGCAACCGGTACACCGTGCCACGTACCTGTCGCATCACAGCCCACCCCGAGGGTCAGCGTTGTGCACGACCACCAGTAAACTACAAACACCAGAAACTAGTTGCAACTCCTGGACAGAGAACATGGGCAGTCAATATGTCGATCGGGGTCATATTTCAGGGCCCAATGTGTGGTAGTAGCTGTAACTTGAACCACACATACAGATCTCAGGTCCTACGGTCGGTTCCAATGAAACAACCCACCACGTACTCCTACATGGCCTTTCATCGATACCTTTACCAAACATGTTCCACACTTCCCTCTCTTTACCGATATGATCGTTTCACTCTGATCCATCACCCAGATGAACCAGACCTGACACAACTCTAAGCATAGCAGGCAACATAGACAAATAGCATGGTGGATCACACATCACATGGCTCAATCAACTCCTACACATGCTAGTGGGTTTCAACTATTTACCGTGGCAATGACAGGTCATGCAAGGGAATAGGGTTCAACTACCGCATCAAGTAGCAGTTCACACGATGTTGCCTTAATGCAGTAAAAGAGAGCATGAGCGAGAAGATTGGTTTGTATCGGAATGATCAATGATTGCTTGCCTGACAGAGTGGTTGTCGGGTACTGCCCTTCAGTTGGATACGCAGAAGTATCCTCGGGAGCAGGACCTAACACGGAGAACATCGCGATACAATCAATAAGCAAACAAATGCAACAATATGATGCATGTTCATGATATGGCAAGATGCATGTGTTTTGGGCTAATGCAACTATAAACAGAAGGGTGTGAGCCCATTTGAATCAAAGATTCAAATTGAAACCCAAACTATTATTTATTTAAGTGCATTATCATGTTTTAATGTGAACAGCAAGATTAACTTGCTCAAACATGCATGAAACCAGTGCCATTGGAAAGATTGGATTTTTCTGATCAATTTTCATATATAAATCTTTTCCATCTGAGCTACTGTTGAATTTATATGATTTTTTTGAAGTTTTAAGCATTTTCCGGAATTTCTTGAATTGTTTTTAAATCAAATAATCCCAGAAAATCCTTTACTGCGTCAGCATGACATCATGCTGACATCAGCCAGTCAACATGGCGGCCCGGGTCAAACCTGTCCAGTGGGACCCACTGGTCAGTGTCACAGTTAGTGAACTAACTAATTAAAACTAGATTAGACACTAACCTAGGTTTGACTAACAGCTAGGGCCCACATGTCAGTGACCCAAGGGGGTCAAACCCTTGGTCAAACGGGGCTAACTCGCCGGCGTTTAGCCGCCCGCGAGGCCAAACGCGGCGGTGAGGTGCGGGATTTGTGCTCCGGCTGCCAAAACGACGGCGGAGCACGCCTACGGGCAGCTGGGAGTGAGCCGCATCGAGTGGTGGTGGTGGCTGGCCTCGGGGTCGCCGGAAACGACGCCGGCGACTAGTCCAGCGGCTGCTGGAGTTCGGGCGAGGTCGAACTCGTCGGTGCGGTGCTCGTAGAGGTGCGTGGAGTGATCCTACAACACCTACACAGGACGGTGGAGCTGGTGGGCACGATGGCCGGGCCGTTAAACGGCCGGAGCCTCGTCGGCGACGAGCTCCGCGGCGGCGCGTGCAGGTGAGCCTCGTGCAGTGCATACGGTGCAGGAGAGAACTAACAGAGAGGGGGAGGACGGAGCTGAGCTCACGACAGTTGTAGTAAACGTCGAGGCGGGCTCGGGGACGGTCGGAGCTGAGCGGGGCGGCGATGGGGATCTTTGCGGTCGGAGTTGGGGAAGACGGGGTCGGGGGCGACTCCAGAGCGGGCGAGTGCTCGGGGCTCAGCCTGCTCGACGTAGTCGATGACGACGGAGCGGATGGACACGGTGACGGAGCTCAGGGACGGCGGTGGAAGCGGCTATCACGACGGCGCGAGCGCGGCGGCGTCGGCCATGGTGCGGGGAAGGCGAGGGAGAGGAGCTGGGGAGGGTTGAGCGTGTTTGCGAGCTTGGGGGGAAGTGGGTGGTCGATCCCGCCCACCAGAACGGCGAGGGGAGGAAGTAGGGCTGCGGGCAGCTGCGTGGCGTGCGCTGCGGCCGCCGTCGAGCACCTGCCTGCCTGCCTGGCCGAGCCAAGCAGCTCGCTGGAGCGGTGGCTAGGCTGGGCCGGCAGGTGGGCCTGTTAGTGGCGCCAGGTAAGTCTGCTTCTTTTTTTATTTACTTTTTGTTTCATTTCTTTTGTAACTTTGTTGAATTAATAAAAATGCTAGAACATTTTTATAGCTCATAAAACTAGTCATGCCCACTGTATATAATATGAACAGTATGGAACATTTTAGTTTATGATTATTTGGGCACACAAAATATTTTATAGCATTTAAATGCCCAAATGCAAATACCAAATGAATTAATCCAGAGACCTTGGATGTTCTAGAAAATTGTGCACCATTTTTGGCAGAGGTTTAAGACCAAGGCAGAAATGATGAACATTTTTAAGGGCATTTTGGGTACATTGGAAAAGATTTTATCAAACCCTAGTTGTTAGAAGAGCGGTGCTGGGGTTTCTGTCATTCCCATTTCAAGTTTCTTTGAAAAGTAAACATGATGCACACTCTACCTAGTACTAATGCAAGCACTGACTAGGGATGTGACAGTCTAGCCGGTCCAAGCCGTCTTGTCTTGCTTGTTCATTATCTGCTTCAACATAAGCCGCTACTCGTGGTGAATCTTGACGGATATCACTAGGAAGGACCGCTTCAGCTCTGTATACCATGAAGAAAGGTGTGTACCCTGTAGATATGTTGGGTGTAGTGTTGATGCTCCATAAGACAGAAGGCAACTCCTCTACCCAGCAACCCGGTGTTCTTTGCAAAGGAACCATAAGCCGGGGCTTGATGCCTCTCAAGATCTCTTGGTTGGCTCTCTCAGCTTGGCCGTTGGACTGAGGGTGAGCTACCGATGATACATCAAGGCAAATATGCTCTCTTTGACAGAACTCCTCCATATCCCCTTTAGATAGGTTGGTGCCATTATCAGTTATAATGTTGTGTGGAAAGCCAAACCAGAAAATCACCTTTTTGATGAATTGAATCGTTGTTGCCGCATCACACTTACTGACAGGCTCTGCTTCAACCCACTTTGTGAATTTGTCCACTACTACCAACAGGTGGGTTTTCTTATCTTTGGATCTCTTAAAGGGTCCAACCATATCAAGCCCCCAAGTCGCAAATGGCCAAGTGATTGGAATCATCCTCAGCTCCTGCGCCGGTACATGAGCACGCAGTGAGAATTTTTGGCAAGCGTCGCATTTTTTGACCAAGTCCTCTGCGTCAGCGTGAGCCGTCAACCAGTAGAACCCATGGCGAAAAGCCTTAGCTACCAAGGATTTTGAACCGGCATGATGACCGCAATCCCCTTCATGAATCTCTCGAAGAATATCACAGCCTTTCTCTGATGATACACACCGTTGGAACGCCCCAGAAACGCTGCGGTGATGAAGTTCTCCATTGATGATAGTCATAGATTTAGACCGCCGGATTATCGGCCGGGCCTCGACTTCGTCCTCTGGCAACTCACCTCGGCTCATGTACGCCAAGTAAGGGAGTGTCCAATCTGAAATGACGCGAAGTGCTGCAACCAACTGTGCTTCCGGATCAGGAACAGCCAAGTCCTTCTCTGAAGGTATCTATACTGATGGATTATGCAATTCATCCAAGAAAGTATTAGGTGGAACTGGTTTACGCTGGGAACCCAGCCGGCTTAATGCATCAGCTGCTTCATTTTTCCGCCGACCTATATGTTCCACCTGGTATCCTTTGAAGCATCCTACGACTGCGTCCACTTCTCGTCGATAGGCTGCCATGAGCGGATCCTTAGAGTCCCATTTACCAGATACTTGTTGTGCCACAAGATCTGAATCACCGAAGCACTTAACCCGGCTCAAGTTCATCCCCTGGCCATCCGCAAACCATGGAGGAGAGCTTCATACCCAGTAGCATTGTTAGTACAAGGGAACATTAAATGGAGGACGTAACAGAACTTATCACCTCGTGGGGAAGTTAACACGACTCCAGCCCCCGAGCCCTCCAATTGTCTTGAACTGTCAAAGTGAATAGTCCAGTATGTATGATCCGGCTTCTCCTCAGGTGCTTGCAACTCTGTCCAATCATTAATGAAATCCACCAGTGCTTGGGACTTTATAGCAGTGTGGGGCACATACTTTAATCCGTGCGGGCTAAGCTCAATGGCCCACTTCGCCACCCTGCCAGTGGCTTCTCTGTTCTGGATTATATCCCCTAACGGAGCTGAACTGACGACAGTGATTGGGTGGCCCTGGAAATAGTGCTTCAACTTTCGGTTTGCCATGAACACGCCATATACCAGCTTCTGCCAGTGTGGATATCTTTATTTCGACTCAATGAGCACCTCACTGATGTAGTAAACTGGCCGTTGAACCGGATATTCTTTGCATGCCTCTTTGCGTTCCACCACAATGGCCACACTGACTGCACGGGCATTGGCGGCCACGTATAACAGCATCGGCTCATTGTCAACCGGGGCAGCAAGAACTGGTGGTTCTGCCAATTGCCTCTTCAGATCCTCGAACGCAGCGTTTGCAGCGTCACTCCAGACAAACCGGTCCGTCCTTTTCATCATCTGATAGAGCGGAATCGCCTTCTCTCCTAAACGGCTGATGAACCGACTTAGTGCTGCAATGCGGCCCGCCACGCGCTGGACATCATTGATACACGCTGGTTTAGCCAAAGACGTGATCGACTTGATCTTCTCCGGATTAGCTTCAATCCCTCTGTTTGACACTAAGAATCCAAGGAGCTTGCCCGCCGGAATACCAAAGACGCACTTCTCCGGATTGAGCATCATTTTATAAACTCGGAGGTTGTCAAAGGTTTCTTTTAAATCCTCTATCAGCGTCTCCTCCTTCCTGGATTTCACCATGATGTCATCAAGATATGCATGGACATTTCTTCCAATCTGCCCTTGTAGGCAATGCTGCACACAGCGCTGGTAGGTTGCTTGGGCACTCTTGAGCCCAAAAGGCATGGATAAATAGCAGAAGGCTCCAAAGGGAGTTATGAAAGCTGCCTTCTCCTGGTCCTTAACTGCCATCTTGATCTGATGATAACCTGAATATGCATCCAAAAAACTTAGCCGCTCACACCTTGCCATAGCATTGATCATCTGATCAATACGGGGGAGAGCAAAAGGATCAGCTGGGCAAGCTTTGTTCAAGTCTGTGTAATCAACACACATCCTCCAAGTTCCGTTTTTCTTAAGTACTAACACCGGATTAGCCAACCACTCCGGATGAAACACCTCAATTATGAAGCCTGCGGCCAAGAGCCTAGCCAGTTCTTCTCCAATAGCCTTGCATCTTTCCTCATTGAAGCGGCACAGATACTGCTTGACCGGTTTAAACTTCGGATCAATATTAAGACTGTGCTCAGCGAGTTCCCTCGGTATACCCGGCATGTCTGAAGGCTTCCATGCGAAGATATCCTGATTCTCACGGATGAACCCGATGAGCGCGCTTTCCTATTTGGGGTCTAGGTTAGCGCTGATAGTGAACTGCTTGGATGAGTCGCCCAGAACAAAGTCCACCTGTTTAGTCTCCTTAGCTGATTTGAATTTCAACGCCGGATCATGTTCTGTCGTTGGTTTCTTTAGAGGGGACATATCCGCCGGATCAACATTGTCCTTATAAAACTTCAGCTCTTCCGTAGCACAAACTGCCTCACCATACACCGTATCTCCTTCCTCCCACTCTAATGCAATCTTACGGCTCCCGTGAACCTTGATGGTTCCTTTGTGGCCTGGCATCTTGAGCTGCAGATAAACATAACACGGTCTAGCCATGAACTTGGCGTAAACCGGTCTCCCAAACAAAGCATGATATGGGCTCCTGATCTTTACAACCTCAAAGGTCACAGTTTCCGATCTAGAGTCATGCTCATCCCCAAAGGTAACTTCCAGATCAATTTTTCCAACCGGATAAGCCGATTTACCGGGCACCACCCCATGGAACACTGTGTTGGACTGTCGGAGCTTCTTATCTGTCAACCCCATACGTCGAAAAGTCTCATAGTATAAGATATTGATGCTGTTGCCACCATCCATAAGTACTTTGGTGAACTTATAACCACCCACCTGTGGTGCCATCACCAGAGCCAACTGACCCGGATTATCAACCCGTGGTGGGTGATCTTCTCTGCTCCATACAATGGGTTGCTCAGACCAACGTAAAAAACGTGGTACCGCCGGTTCAACGGAGTGTACTGCCCTCTTCAAAACTTTTTGAACCCGTTTGCATAGACCTGTGGTGAAGACGTGATACTGCCCACTGCTCAGCTCCTTCGGATTATTCTGATATCCGGATTGATGCTGCTGCTGATGCTGTTGATTCCCTTGGTTGTTGTATCCGCCCTGGCCATGTTGCTGGTTATGTTGATGCTGATTGTTGCCACTGTGGTTATTGTTACCGTTGTGGTATCCTGAACCGGATCCACCACCTTGATAACCCGGGCCTTGAAAACCGGGACCTGACCCGCCGGGGGGGGCGTGGTTATATTTAGCCTGTTTCACAAGCTCTTGCATAATGAAACAGTCTTTCCAGAGATGCGTAGCCGGGTTTTCCTCTATACCATGCCTTGGGCAAGGCATGTTCAACTGGCGATCTAGATTAATAGGTGGCCTCCCGCTGCGTGGGGGCGATTTACCCTTGCGGCGCTGCCCGTTGTCCTGAGCGTTGGTATTGTCCACAAAGTCTGAGCTGCCCTCCACTTTACGCTTGCCATTGTACCCTGTGCACGCCGGATTGGTCTGCGCCGGTTTACCGTTTTTAATTGCCTTCCCGGACTTGTCTCCGTCTGTATCTGGATACTTGGTGTTATCAGAGTCTCCATATTTTACCAAAGCGCCCATGAGTGTTCCCATGTCGTTGCAATCACGTTTGAGCCGTCCCAACTTCTGCCTCAAAGGCTCAAACCGACAATTGCCTTCCAAGGTTACTATCGCCATGCTTGGATTGATGCTATTGGAGGAGTGCAAGATTTCTGACACTCGCCGCACCCAACTGCTGGTGGTCTCTTGCTCTCCTTGAACACATGCTGCTAAGTCAACCACGGACATCGGCTGCTTGCACGTGTCTTTGAAATTATTGATAAACCAGCGATGCAACTCCCCCCAAGATCTGATGGAGTTAGGTGGTAAACCCTTTAGCCATGTCCGGGCCGTGCCCTCAAGCATCATTGTGAAGTACTTGGTGCATGCAGCTTCGTCCACGTCAAGCATCTCCATGGCCATCTCATAACTTTCAACCCATGCCTCCGGAGCCAGATCCGCCGTGTAGTTGGGTACCTTACGTGGACCTTTGAAGTCTTTGGGTAGTTTCACGTTCCGTAAAGCGGGGATGATACACTGCACTCCCAAGTAATTGGACATGATTTCTGTTTCGACTATGGTGGTGGAGTGAACCGGCGTTGTCTGACGGGTGTCGTTATGAGCTGTATGCCTTGCCTGATCCGCCACCTCTTGCGCATGTGCCCCTGCTCCTGCCGGATTATCCTGCCTCTGCCAGTGTTGCCTCCGTGCGCTGCTAGATACGGCCGGTTCATCCAGGTGCCTAGTATAACTCCGGCTCGGGCGGGGGATTGAATGAATCCTCTCCCGGCTATAGGAATAAGCTTCCTGCTGAGTTAGCGCTGTGTCCAACAACTCCTTGGCTCGTTGTGCCTCTATTGCTATGGGGGACGTCCCCTCAATGGGAAGGGCGGCCAGCCGTGAAGCGGCGGCGACGATGTTATCTAGTGGATTAGAATAGTGACCGGGAGGGGTGGTTACGTGCTGGGTCAGCATAACTTGACGATTTGATTCTGCGGCTGGTCGCTGAACCGACGCGCCCGTCCCTGGGGCTCCTCCCCGGTTTACCTCCGGATGGTTACTGGTTCCTGCTCCTAGTGTGCTAAAGAGATTCCTCGCCTCATAAACCGGTGGCAAACGAGACCGTTGTCTCCTCCACATTACCTCCTGCGAAGCGTTCTAATCTAACCTGAGCCGGAAAGCTTGGGAATCTAGCTATGCCTATCTTGTAGCCATCCTGGCTTTCTCCGCAGCCAGATCCAACTTAGCTTGCTCAATCCGGCTCTTTACCTGAGCTATCTCTGCATCATGCTGCTCCTTGTCGGCCTGGGCTACTTCTGCTGTTGTGAGTGCTGTCAAAGTGTCAACTAAGGTGGATAGGGCGTCAGAGGGCGATGGGGGAAGGTCTCCAGCCCTAGCTCCCATTGCCTCAGAGGTTAACGCCCAGTCGTCGAGGGCTGCTGCATGGGCTGTGATCCGGCCATGAAAACACCAACCCTGTTTGGCGGATTGAAGGGGTCTGGGATACTATCGCCATCGGAACCGCCCTCAGATCGGCCGTCCTGCAACAGATACAAAGATTTGGTCTCTCCAGATGAAGATTCATTGCCGGAATAAACAACTGTCTCGCCACCAGAATCCGATCCGTCCTCGGCTTGTACTCCATGCACTGCTCCGACGAAGACGTGCTTCATGGCGGGCTGAATCCGGGCTGATCTCGCACGCTGAGCCGGCTCGACGATATTGGGGAAGATGCCCGACTCAGGTCCCGGTTCACCGATCTTGCCGATGAAGACGTGGATGCCGCCAAAGGGGACCCGGTACCCGTATTCGATTGAATCGGCCTCGGGGCCCCAGCCTGCATCGTCGATGTAGATCCGGCCGCAACGACTTTTAGTCATCCGGCCCACTGCGTAACCCTTGAGCCCTTCAAAGCTGCCCTTCAAGAACTCGAAATCATCGTGCGATAGCCCCACGGTGGGCGCCAACTATCATGGATTTAGCACGGCAGATGTCCTAGCAAAAGGACTTAGTCGTGAGGCCATTGCTCGGGTTAGCTTAAAGGGGTTAAAGCGGACGAAGGACATGGGGAGTTTATACTAGTTCGGCCCCTTCGGTGAAGGTAAAAGCCTACGTCTAGTTTGGTGTGGTATTGCTTGGGCTTCGATGACCAGGGAGCGAATCCGCTTTGCCTATGTCTCGAGCTGTTGTTTCTTGTCCTGGACCGTCGCCGGGTCATCCCTTTATATAGGAGGTGACGCCCGGTCCGGTTTACAGAGTCCCGAGGCCGGCTCATAAACGTGTCCACCTCGGTCTCTACTCTTTCTATCTTACAACCCAAGTTACATGGCATGATGGTTTAAAAATCATGGGCCTTATACATGGGCCCTGAACCTCCGTAGGCTATAACCTTCTACTACATACTCCACTGGGCTTTTGATAATATAGTCTTAATAACATAAACCGGACCCTCCTGCCGGTTTATACTTGACAGTAATATCCCTGAAACCGTGCGTGAGGCCGCAAAGTGATATGATGTGTTCCAAGCTAGATCGGTGTGACTTAGGATCGGGGTCCTGATAGCGTTGGTATCAGAGGCGGACTGCCTATAGGTTCTTCAAGCCAAACTGGTCGATGTTGAGTCTAGAAAATTCTTAGTTATATGTAGGGGAATTGATTGTGGAAGGGAACGTAAGGCTATTTTTACTTCTTTCCCTTATGCCCTTCTGATCCGAGTCAGCCTTTTCTTTCTACGGGGGTTTAGGACTAGGCCTCTCATCTTTACTAGGTTCACGTGTTACTAATCCGTAGACTCTTAGGATTGTTGGTTTCAAGCCTCAGTTCAGTTTCTACCCTTGCAGTATGTTGATTAGTTGGACCGGAACCTTGATATGATGTTGTTGAGTGGCTATGCTATCATTTGTATGATGTCTCAAAATCTTTTTTGAGCATTTACAGTTGTTATGCTGCTCGATTTCTTCTAGAAATTCTAATGCCCTTGCATTATTTCGTGTTTCAGATGTCTGACCGCACACCTCACCATGTGGTCCATTTGACCCGTTGCATTAATGTGCCAGGTCACACGGCCATGTTGGTCCGTGTCTTGACCGAGACGGGCTACCGTTGGTATCCTGAGTACACAGTGGAGGAACAATACCGGGATTTCAACCAGAGTCGGTATTTCTGCACAGTCTGGATATACCCTTCGTATCCCGGAGCTACCGACCCCATCCATTGGTCTTATGGACTCGGGGTTACCATTGAGATGGCGGTGCAGGATGTCGCTTACTCGGTGATGACCATCATCCGGGCTAGGCATGCCCTACTGCTGAACATTGAGTTCCGCTACATGCCAGCCTCACTTCCTAGAGAGGAAGGCTACTACACTGGTATGTATACTAATGTCGCTCATGAGGAGCCACTACTTCAGACTACCACTCAGATGCTGGAGGATAGAGATCGTGATGTTCGTGCCCTCCGGATGGAGCTTTATAAGACTCGAACCGCCCACTAGACTACCTTGACATGGCTTGCACCTACCGTGCAGGCCGGATATCTGGATATGCGGGATTTGTACCCCGTGCGGACTCATCTGCCCGATCGTATGGATTGGCGTGACGTTGGGGGTATTACACCTCCACGTGGGCGTCGGTTACCACCAGCAGCGGGACCGAGACCGCATCCATGTCCCTATGGTCCACAGCCTTCGAGTGCTCGAGAGTCTCTAGATCCACATGTTCCACTTCCAGGCTACGGGGATAATCTTTATGAAGATTACTACGGGAATGTCTGAGTTAGACCGTGGCAGTAGTAGTATCGTAGTAGTTGTATTTCCATAGTCCTGCGCGTATTGTGGAATATGACTTAGTGTGTTCTGAGTTCCGGAGGCGTAGATAAATAATGTATAGGAGCTTGAAGTGCCTCTGATGAGATGTATCGTCTTTCACCGTAGTTCGACCTTAGACTTGGCTTGTACTAAACTATGTATGGTGTGTATAACCAATGGTGTATATATGGTAGTTCCTATATTACCATGTCGTACAGATGAACATCTCCGCATTCCGTGTCATCCATTACATTATGCACTCCTATGTGAAAGTTTTGCCATCCTTATCTAAACCGTTGTTTTGTTCTCCTAGGATGGTCAACACACGCAGCACTCCTGCTGCTCAGGAGCAGGGTGAGGCCAGTGGGGCTAGAGATGAGAATCTGCCCCAACCACCCTCCTTGGTTGAAGTAATGCTGGAGGCAGAAAGGAACAAGCGGGAGATCAACCATTTGTTGGAACGCATAGAGCAGAATACTGCCTTACGCCAGAGGAATGACGTGGTGTCAATTAATGACTTTATCAAGATGTGCCCACCGAAGTTCCATCATTCCGCTGAACCTCTTGATGCGGATGACTGGCTTCGCAGTATCACCCACAAGCTACACTCTACCCGTGTGGCCGAAGCTGACAAGGTTACTTACGCCACCTACCATCTTGAGGGCCCTGCTAGCCTCCGGTGGGAAAAATTTGAGGCTATGCGTCCTGCTGGCCAACTCACTACTTGGGCAGAGTTCAGCAAGGCATTCCATGAACATCACATTCCGGAAGGTCTCATGGATCGCAAGAGGGAGGAATTCTGCAATTTCACCCAGGGCCGGCTAACCGTGGATGGCTATAGTCGCGAGTTTAGCAACTTGGCACGTTATGCTCCTGAGGAAGTGTCCACCGATGCCAAGAAGCAGGCGAGGTTCCGCAACGGACTCAGCCTTGAACTTCGCCGAGATCTACGTCTGCACGAGTGCACCTCCTTCCAGAAGTTAGTGAACAAAGCCATCAGTGCTGAGACGGGTCAGACTAATTTCAAAGCCACACGCAAGCATCCTCGTGACTTTGGTTCCTCATCTAGCTCTAGCTCTCACAAGCGCCGTGTGTGGGTTCCAAACACAGCCCTGCCACCCAGGTTCACTCCGAGGCCATCCTATGAGGCTCCTCGCCCAACCCAGCAGTATGCACCGCCCAAGACTTATGGAGGACCACCTGCCAACTTTGCTCCACGCACTGGCACTATGACATGCTTCAAGTGCGGAGAACCAGGGCACTACATGCGTGAGTGTCCTCAGAACCAGCCAGGAAGGTCCGTTTGTCGTGGTAAGCCAACAGGCAAGGTGAACTATGTCAAGCCAATCCCCACTGCTCGTGGTCATGTCAACTATGTCTTTGCTGAGGAAGCTTATGAGGATCCTAACGTCGTCCTTGGTACGCTTCTTGTTAACTGCTATCCGGCATCTGTTCTTTTCAATATTGGAGAATCTCATTCGTTCATATCTGAGAGCTATGCTCGAATGCACAACATGACTTTTTATGACATGCCCACTTCCATTGTAATCCAAACTTCTGGCTCGAAATGGCAAACCTCTAGGATAAGCCATGGAAATGAAGTTCTTGTCGATAGACTTGTCTTTCTCGCTTCTCTAATAGCTCTCAAGTCCTCGGACATAAACATCATCTTGGGTATGGACTGGATGACAGCTCATTACGCCAAGATTGATTGCTACACTAGGATTGTTCAACTTACACACCCATCCAGCAAGACAGTCAATGTTTTGGCCCGAATGGCTGAGAGTCAGCTGTACTCTCTTAATGCCAGCCCTCTACCAGAACTCGAGTATATCCCGGTAGTTCGTGACTTTTCGGATGTCTTCCCAGAAGAACTGCCAGGTGTTCCACCTGACAGAGATGTCGAGTTCGTGATAGATCTTGTTCCAGGAACTGTCCCAATCTCTAGGAGACCCTATAAGATGGCACCCTTAGAACTAGCTGAGCTTAAGAAACAACTCGATGAGTCCTTGAAAAAGGGTTTCATCCGTCCTAGTTCTTCCCCTTGGGCTTGTCCTGTCCTCTTCGTCAAGAAGAAGGATGGAACGGAACGGATGCTTGTAGATTATCGACCTGTCAATCTGGTCACCATAAAGAACAAGTATCCGCTCCCCAGGATCAACGACCTTGTGATCAGCTCGCCGGATCCTCGGTCTTTTCCAAGATGGATTTGAGGTTGGGCTACCATCAAATCAAAATCAAGAACGAGCACATTGCCAAGACGGCCTTTGTTACTTGTTATGGCCAATACGAGTACACTGTCATGTGCTTCGGGTTAACCAATGCCCCAGCCACTTTCTCCCGGCTAATGAATTCTATATTCATGGAGTACTTGGATAAATTCGTCGTGGTATACCTCGATGATATACTCATTTACTCCAGGAACAAGGAAGAACATGCTGAGCATCTAAGGTTGGTATTGACGAAGCTTCGAGAGCACCGCCTTTATGCCAAATTCTCCAAATGTGAATTCTGGTTGCCAGAAGTGACCTATCTGAGTCATGTAATCTCTGGTAAGGGTATTGCTTTCAATCCCGAGCGAGTTCAGGCCGTCCTTGATTGGACTCCACTTGAATTGGTCAAGCAAGTTAGGAGTTTCCTTGGCTTAGCGAGCTATTGCTGACGCTTCGTCTAGAATTTCTCCAAAGTTGCTAAACCTCTAACTGAACTCCTCAAGAAAGATAAAAAGTTCGAGTGGACCCCACAGTGCGAGTCCAGCTTTCAGGAACTGAAAAGACGCCTGACATCTGCATCCATACTGGTACCATCAGATTTTTCCAAGGACTTTATTATCTATTGCGACGCCTCGCGACAAGGACTAGGTTGCATACTCATGCAAGATCGTCAAGTGAATGCCTACGCATCTCGACAGTTGCGTCCACATGAGGATAACTATCCTACACATGATCTAGAGCTTGCAGCTGTAGTCCACTCACTCAAAACATGGCGACATTACCATCTTGGTAATCACTGTGAAATTTTCACGGATCACCAAAGTCTGAAATACATCTTCACCCAACCGGATTTGAATCTCAGGCAAAGACGTTGGGTTGAGTTGCTCACAGATTACGACTTAGGAATCACTTACACCCCTGGAAAGGCCAATGTCATGGTTGACGCACTAAGTCGTAAGTCTTATTGTAACAATCTGACGTTACAACAAGGGCAACCACTTCTCCATGAGGAATTTCGTAAGCTTAACCTTAACATTGTTCCTCGAGGATTCCTTTCCACCTTGGTGGCGAAACCTACCCTTACGGATCAGATCATCAAAGCACAGAAGGTTGATCCGGGAATCTCCCTTATCAGGAGGAACATCAAGAAAGGAGTCGCGGGATGTTTCTCAATTGATGATCAAGGTGTCGTGTTCTTTGGAAACCGCTTAGTGGTTCCTAAGGTACAAAACCTGAGACGGTTGATCCTTAAGGAGGCTTCAAGCTTCATCCCTGTACTGGGCTCCTCATGAATCCCATCTCATGATTCATCCCGGTAGTACCAAAATGTATCAGGACCTACGCCAGAGGTTCTGGCGGACTAGGATGAAGAGAGAAATCGCTCAGTTCATTGCTAACTGCGACGTTTGCCGTCGAGTTAAAGCACAGCATCAACGGCCTGCTGGCACCCTTCAACCTTTATCTATTCCTGAATGGAAATGGGACAAGATCAGTATGGACTTCATTACAGGGTTTCCCAGGACCTGGAAAGGGAATAATGCTATCTTCATCGTTATCGACCGCCTCTCCAAAGTAGCCCATTTCCTGCCTGTTCGAGAGAGTATAACCGCTAGCCAGCTAGCAGACTTGTATATCTCTCAGATAGTATCTCTTCATGGTGTGCCATTGGAGATTAACTCAGACCGTGGAAGTCTTTTCACCTCTTGATTTTGGGAAAGTTTCCAAAATGCTATGGGGACTCGTCTCTCTTTTAGCACCGCCTTTCATCCTCAGTCAAGTGGTCAAGTAGAACGAGTCAATCAAATTTTGGAGGATATGCTTCGAGCCTCTGTCATCTCATTCGGTATGGATTGGGAGAAGTGTCTTCCATTTGCTGAATTCGCCTATAACAATAGTTATCAAGCTAGTTTGGGCAAGGCTCCATTCGAAGTTCTGTATGGACGAAGATGTCGAATGCCTCTTAACTGGTGAGAAACCGGGGAAAGACAATTCTTTGGTCCGAATATGATCCAGGAAGCAGAAGAACAAGTTCGCATCGTTCGTGAGAAATTGAAAACACCCCAGTCTGGCTAGAAGAGCCAATGTGATAGTCATCATAAGGCTGTGACTTACGAAGTCGGCGATAAGGCTTACCTTCGGGTTACTCCTCTTAAAGGAACCCATCGCTTTGGTATCAAAGGCAAATTGGCTCCTCGTTACATCGGTCCTTTTCGCATTCTTGCCAAACGAGGAGAAGTTGCCTACCAATTGAAACTACCTACGCACCTTTCCAGAGTTCATGATGTCTTCCACGTCTCTCAACTCAGGCGTTGCTTCTCGGATCCTATCCGCGGAGTGGACCACGAAACACTTGATCTCCAGGACAATCTCAGATATCGAGAATACCCCGTTCGTATTCTTGATCAAACCGAGCGTACCACTCGACATCATAATATCAAGTTTCTCAAGGTTCAATGGTCACACCATTCCGAGAACGAAGCTACTTGGGAAAGGGAGGATCGTCTTCAACGTGAGTACCCCACCCTTTTTCTGGAGGAACCTGAATCTCGGGACGAGATTCTTTTGAGTGGGGGTGAGTTGTCACATCCCTAGTTAGTGCATGCATTAGGGCTAGCTAGAGTGTGCATCATGTTTACTTTTTGCAAAAACTTGAAATGGAAATGACAGAAACCCCAGCACCCCTCTTCTAACAACTAGGGTTTAATAAAATCTTTTCCAATGTACCCAAAATTCCCTTCAAAAATGTTCATCATCTTTGCCTTGGTCTTAAATCTCTGAAACAAATGGTGCACAATTTTCTAGGACATCTAAAGGTCATTGGACTAATTCATATTGTATTTGCATTTGGGCATTTAAAAGCTATAAAATATTTTAGGTGCCCAAATAATCATAAACCAAAATGTTCCATGCTATTCATATTATATATAGTGGGCATGAGCAGTTTTATGATTTATAAAAATGTTCTAGCATTTTTATTAATTGAACAAAGTTGAAAAAGAAACAAAACAAAAATAAATAGAAACAAGAGAGAGAGAAGGGCACAACCCACTAACCTGGACCAGCCGGCCCACATGGCAGCCCAGCACTGTGCTGGCCCAAGCCAGCCAGCTCCTTCGGCAAGCCAGGTAGGCAGGTGACGCCGGCGCACGGCCGCGCGCCACCGCGGCAGCTGCTTGCCGCCTGGCCGCCGCCTCGCCGCCTCGGGACGTCTGGACGACCTCCACGTCGTCGCCCAGACTGCCACGACACCCCAGTTCCCCACTGCCTCTCTCCCTCGCCCTTTCCTCGCCATGGCCGCAGCACCCGCAAGCTCGCCGCCGTAACCACCGCAGCCACCGAGCTCCCCTCGCCGCCCCTCCGTGTCTGGAAGCTCTGCCACCGTCGACTACGTCTCCCCGACGAGCCACGCATCGCCGGAAGCCCCAACGTGTCTTCTCCGTCGACTTCTCCCCCGTTCGGCCGCCGAGATCGCCGGCGACCTCACCGTCGCAGCAGACCGTCCCCGACCTCGCCATCAGCTCCGTCGCAACCGCAGTGAGCTTGGCCACCTCCCCATCCTCTCTGTTTCCCCCCTCAAGCCATGCAACATCTGCACGTAGCTCACCCGCACGCGCCGCCGCGGAGCTCGTCGCCGACGAGGCTCCGGCCACCCAACGGCCGCGCCACCCTGTCCATCAGCTCCACCGCACCCCCAGGAGCCTAAAGCACCTCTCCAAGAGCCCCACCGTGCTCCT
Source organism: Secale cereale (assembly GCA_902687465.1). NCBI lineage: Eukaryota > Viridiplantae > Streptophyta > Magnoliopsida > Poales > Poaceae > Secale > Secale cereale. The sequence continues at coordinate 486,779,987 of LR738710.1, forward strand.
AGCAACGAGCCCGAGCTCACCCGAGCTCCGGCAGACGCCAAGGTCGTCGCCGGCACCGTTTCCGGCGACCCCGAGGCCAACCACCACCACCACTAGATGCGGCACACTCCCTACATCACATAGATGTGCTTCGCCGCCGTTTTGGTCGCCGAAGCACGAATCCCGCACCGCACCGCCGCGTCTGGCCTCGCCGGTGGCTAAACGCTGGCCTTTTTTACCCCCTTTGACCACGGGTGGGCCCAGGTTGACCCCCTGGAGTCACTGACAGGTGGGCCCAGCCAGCTAATTAAGTTAGGATTAGCACTAATGTTTAATGAGTTAAGTTAATGATACTGACACGCGGGACCAACTGTCAGGTTTGACCTGGACCAGGTCTGTTGACCTACTGACGTCAGCATGATGTCATGCTGACACAGTAAAGGCTTGTCTGGAATTATTTGATTTAAAACAATTCAGGAAATTCCAGAAAATGCTTTAAACTTCTAAAAATTATATAAATTCAACAGTAGCTTAGATGGAAAAGTTTTATATATGAGTATTGATCAGAAAAATCCAATCTTCCCATTGGTGCTAGTTTCATGCATGTTTAATCAAGTTAACGTTGTTGTTCACATCAAAACATGATAATGCACTTTAATAAATAATAGTTTGGGTACAAGTTTGAATCTTTGATTCAAATGAGCTCAGACCTTTCCGTTTATAGTTGCATTAGCCCAAAACACATTAATCTTGCCATGTCATGAGCATGCATCATATTGTTGCATTTGTTTGTATATTGATTGTATCGTCGGTGTTCTCCGTGGTAGGTCCTGCTCCCGAGGATACATCTGCGTATCCAACTGAAGAGTAGTACCCAACAACCAATCTGTCAGGCAAGCAAGCCATTGATCATTCCGATACAAACCCATCTTCTCGCTCCTGCTCTCTTTTACTGCATTAAGGCAACAGCGTGTGAACTTCTACTTGTTGCGGTAGTTGAACTCCATTCCTTTGCATGACCTGTCATTGCCACAGTAAATAGTTGAAACCCACTAGCATGTGTAGGAGTTTATTGAGCCATGTGATGTGTGTTCTACCATGCTATTTGTTTATGTTGCCTGCTATGCTTAGAGTTGTGTCTGGTCTGGTTCATCTAGGTGATGGATCAAAGTGAAATGATCATGTCTGGTAAAGTGAGTGAAGTGTGGAACATGCTTGGTAAAGGTATCGATGAAAGGCCATGTAGGAGTACATGGTGGGTTGTTTCATTGGAACCGTCCATAGGACCTGAGATCTGTATGTGTGGTTCAACTTTCAGCTACTACCACACATTGGGCCCTGAAATATGACCCCGCTCGACTTATTAACTGCCCTTGTTCTCTGTCCAGGAGTTGCACCTAGTTTCTGGTGTTTGTAGTTACTGGTGGTCATGCGCAGCACTGACCCTCGGGGTGGGCTGTGATGCGGCAGGTACGTGGCACGGTGTACCGGTCGCCCGTTTGGTGACTCGGGACCACTGTACACATCGTTTGGGGCCGTGAGAGACACCCCGGCCGGATCACCCCACGGATGGAACCCAAATAGGCGATAAACCTGGACTAGAGACTTGACTGGTTGGTTAGGTCCTGGTCTACACCCACGTCGGCTTTCGCTTGAAGTCTGCCGAGCACATGTCGTGTGCAGACGCTAAGTGGTGGAAACATGTGTGAAGAAGAACACCCCTGCAGGGTTACCAATCTATTCGAATAGCCGTTGTTCACGGTCATGGACCACTTGGTTCCTTATACAGTTCATAGACAAGTTGATGGTTACTCCTAAAAGTCTCAAGACAAGTGTGAGTGTTGTGGATGGCCCTTCCGTAGGATGACGGAAGAGGATCCACGGTGGTGTATGGTTGTGGTGAGTAGAGGACTCGTGTGCGTAGTCTCATCTTGCAATCTGCTAAGTAATATGATGTGTTACCGTGCGTGAGGCCGCAAAGTGATATGATGTGTTACAAGCTAGATCGGTGTGACTTAGGATCGGGGTCCTCACAGGCATCCCCAAGCTTAGGCTCTTGCCACTCTTTGTTCCATAGTCCATCAAAGCAATATTCAAAACTTGAAAACTTCACAACACAAAACTTAGACAAAAATCTTGTGAGCTCCGTTAGTATAAGAAAGCAAACCACTACTTAAAGGTACTACAATCAATAAATTCTTTGTTTATATTGGTGTTAAACCTACTGTATTCCAACTTCTCTATGGTTCATACTTCCCAATACTACTCATAGATGCATTGAAATAAGCAAACAACACACGAAAAACAGAATCTGTCAAAAACAGAACAGTCTGTAGTAATCTGCAGGTTTCGCATATTTTTGTAACTCCAAAAATTCAAACTAAACTGGTAAACGTGAGGAATTAGTCAATTAATCATCTGCAAAAATAATCAACTAAATAGCACACTCCAGTAAAATCTGGTGACCATTCTAGCGAGTGCTAACGATTCTGTTTTTCACAGCAAGATCATATAAACTTTAAGCAAGTCTTCCCAAAGGTTCTACTTGGCACAAGCACTAATTAAAACACAAAACCACATCTAAACAGAAGCTAGATGCAATATTTATTCCTAAACAGAAGCAAAAACAAAGAAAGTAAAATAAAGTTGGGTTGCCTCCCAACAAGCGCTGTCGTTTAACGCCCCTAGATAGGCATGATGATTTCAATGATGCTCGCATAAAAGATAAGAATTGAAACATGAAGAGAGCATCATGAAGAATATAACTAGCACATTTAAGTCTAACCCACTTCCTATGCATAGGGATTTTATGAGAAAACAACTTATGGGAACAATAATCAACTAGCATAGGGAAGCAAAACAAGCATTGATTCCAAACTTTAAGCACATAGAGAGGAAACTTGATGTTATTGCAATATGTAGAAGCATATGACCCTCTCTTATAATACTTTTCAGTAGCATTATGAATGAATTCAGCAATATAACCAGCACATAAAGCATTCTTTTCATGATCTACTTGCATATAAATTTTACTACTCTCCACATAAGCAAAATTCTTATCATTCATAGTAGTGGGAGAAAACTCAACAAAATAACTATCATGTGAAGCATAATCCAATTGAAAACTAAAATCATGATGACAAGTTTCATGGTTATCTATATTCTTTATAGCATACATGTCATCACAATAATCATCATAGATAGAAACTTTGTTCTCATAATCAATTGGAACCTCTTCAGAAATAGTGGATTCATCACTAAATAAAGTCATGACCTCTCCAAATCCACTTTCATCAATATAATCATCATAAATAGGAGGCATGCTTTCATCATAATAAATGTGCTCATCAAAACTTGGGGGACTAAAAATATCATCTTCATCAAACATAGCTTCCCCAAGCTTGTGGCTTTGCATATCATTAGCATCATGGGTATTCAAAGAATTCATACTAACAATATTGCAATCATGCTCATCATACACATATTCTATGCCAAGCATTCTATGTAATTCTTCTTCTAGTACTTGAGCACAATTTTCCTTCCCATCATTTTCACGAAAGATATTAAAAAGATGAAGCATAGGAGGTGACCTTAATTCCTTTTTTTATAGTTTTCTTTTATAAACTAAACTAGTGATAAAACAAGAAACTAAAAGATTCGATTGCAAGATCTAAAGATATACCTTCAAGCACTCACTTCCCTGGCAACGGCGCCAGAAAAGAGCTTGATGTCTACTACGCAACCTTCTTCTTGTAGACGTTGTTGGGCCTCCAAATGCAGAGGTTTGTGGGACAGTAGCAAATTTCCCTCAAGTGAATGACCTAAGGTTTATCAATCCGTGGGAGGCGTAGGATGAAGATGGTCTCTCTCAAACAACCCTCCAACCAGATAACAAAGAGTCTCTTGTGCCCCCAACACACCCAATACAATGGTAAATTGTATAGGTGCACTAGTTCGGCAAAGAGATGGTGATACAAGTGCAATATGGATGGTAGATATAGGTTTTTGTAAACCAAAAATATAAAAACAGCAAGGTAGCAAGTGGTAAAAGTGAGCATAAATGGTATGGCAATGATAGGAAACAAGGCCTAGGGTTCATACTTTCACTAGTGGAAGTTCTCTCAACAAGGATAACATAATTGGATCATATTACTAGCTCTCAACATGCAACAAAGAGTCACTCCAAAGTAACTAATAGCGGAGAAAAAACGAAGAGATTATGGTACGGTATGAAACCACATCAAAGTTATTCTTTCTGATTGATCTATTCAAGAGTCCGTAGTAACGTTCAATCTATCATAGAGTTCGTACTAGAATAACACCTTCAGACACAAGTGTTCTCAAATCCTTAAAGACTCAATCCGATAAGATAACTTCAAAGGGAAAACTCAATCAATTACAAGAGAGTAGAGGGGGAGAAGCATCATAAGATCCAACTATAATAGCAAAGCTCGCGAGACATCAAGATCTTGCCATCTAAAGAACACGAGAGAGAGAGAGAGATCAAACACATAGCTACTGCTACATACCCTCAGCCCCGAGGGTGGACTACTCCCTCCTCGTCATGGAGAGCACCGGGATGATGAAGATAGCCACCGGAGAGGGATTCCCCCTCCGGCAGGGTGCCAGAACTGGTCTAGATTGGTTTTCGATGGCAACAAAGGCTTTCAGCGGTGGAACTCCCGATCTAGCTTAATTTCCGAAGGTTTCAGTATTTATAGGAATTTTTGGTTTAGGTCCCACATCAGGGGGGCTTCTGGGCTGTCCTCGAGATAGGAGGGCGCCACCACCTTCCCAAGGCGCGCCCTCCACCCTCGAGGGCAGCCCGTGGCTCTCCTCGCCAAACTCTTTTGCTTCAGGGGCTTCTTTTGGTCCAGAAAAAAATCATTAAAAATTGGCTCGTCAATTGGACTCCGTTTGATATTCCTTTTCTATAAAACCCTAAAATAGGAGAAAAACATAAACTGGCACTGGGCTCTGGGTTAATAGGTTAGTCCCAAAAATCATATAAAAGTGTATAATAAAGCCCATTAAACATCCAAGACTTCATAAATAATAGCATGGAACAATCAAAAGTTATAGATACATTGGAGACGTATCACAGGGTAGGACAAAAGATGCCATGCAAGTACTTTTCCATAAGCACGTATGACTATATTCGGAATACATGCCTACATTACATTGATGAACTGGAGCTAGTTCTGTGTCACCCTAGGTTATAACTTTTACATGATGAAATGCATCCGACATAATTCCCCATCACTGATCCAATGCCTACGAGCTTTTCACATATTGCTTCTTGCTTATTTACTTTTCCGCTGCTATTGTTACAAAAACTACAAAAACACTACCGTCACTTTGATTGTTGTTACCGCTATCTCCATATTACTTTTCTACTAAACTACATTGTTGCAGATACTAAGTTTCCAGGTGTGGTTGAATTGACAACTCAGCTGCTAATACTTAAGAGTATTCTTTGGCTCCCCTTGTGTCGAATCAATAAATTTGGGTTGAATACTTTACCCTCAAAAACTGTTGCGATCCCCTACACTTTTGGGTTATCAGGCACCTTCGCGTTCAGGACACGTTCAGCTCAATGACGTCCCGCGAGCTCTTGATCCAGTTGTGCTTCATGGGAGAGTTTTGCCAGCACGACGGCGTGGTGATGGAGATGACGAAGCTACCGACGCAGGGCTTCGCCTAAGCACGACAACGATATGACCGAGGTGTGTATCTGTGGAGGGGGCCACCACACACGGCTAAAACAATGTTACTTGTGTCTTCTAGGGTGCCCCCCTACCCCTTTATATAAAGGTGCAAGGGGGACGGCCGGCCGGCCCTAGGGGCGCGCCATAGAGGGAGTTTTCCTACTCCTAGTAGGAGTAAGAATCCCCCTTTCCTATTCCTACTAGGAGTAGGAAAGGAAGAAGAAGGAGAGAAAGGGGGAGAGGGGCGCCTCCCCCCCACTCCTAGTCCAACTAGGATTCCCTTGGGGGGGGGTGCGGCCAGCCCTAGTGGGCTACTGATACGTCTCCAACATATCTATAATTTTTTATTGTTCCATGCTATTATTTATGATGTTTTGGATGTTTAATGGGCTTTGTTATACACTTTTATATTATTTTTGGGACTAACTTATTAACCCAAAGGCCCAGTCCAGATTACTGTTTTTGCCTATTTCAGGGTTTTACAGGAAAGGAATATCAAACAGAGTCCAAACGGAATGAAACCTTCGGGAGAGATATTTTTGGAGCAAAATACGCACGGGAGACTTGAGAACCACGGAGTAGGGCACCCGTGGCGTCCACGAGGGTGGGGCGCCCCCCCCCCCCTATAGGGCGCGCCCCGTGCCTCGTGGGACCCACGTCTGGCCCCCGGTGCCCTCCTTCTTCCTATATATATATATATATATCTACGTACCGCGAAACCATCAGAACAACAGAGAAAACCCTAGTTCCACCGCCGCTATCTTCTGTTCCTGTGAGATCCCATCTTGGGGCCGGTTTCGGAGCTCCGCCAGATTGGGGATCTTCCACGAAGTGCTTCTACATCATCATCATCGCCTCACCATGAGTTGTGAGTAGTTTACCACAGACCTTCGGGTCCATAGCTAGTATCTAGATGGCTTCTTCTCTCTCTTTGGATCTGAATACCAAGTTCTCCTCGGTCTTCGAGGAGATATATTCGATGTAATCTCTTTTTGTGGTGTGTTTGTCGAGATCCGATGAATTGTGGGTTTATGATCAAGATTATCTATGAGAAATATTTGGTTCTTTTCTGAACTCTTTATCTATGATTATAATATCCTTGCAAGTCTCTTCGAATTATTGGTTTGGTTTGGCCTACTAGATCTATAGTTCTTGCAATGGGAGAAGTGCTTGGCTTTGGGTTCAATCTTGCGGTGTCCTTTCCCAGTGACAGTAGGGGCAGCAAGGCACTTATTGTATTGTTGCCATCGAGGATAAAAAGATGAGGTTTATATCACTATGTTTGAGTTTATCCCTCTACATCATGCCATCTTCCTTAAGGCGTTACTCTTTTCTTATGAACTTAATACTCTAGATGCATGCTGGATAGCGGTCAATGTGGAGTAATAGTAGTAGATGCAGAATCGTTTCGGTCTACTTGTCTCGACGTGATGCCTATATATAATGATCATGCCTAGATAGTCTCATAAGTATTCGCTTTTCTATCAATTGCTCGACAGTAATTTGTTTACCCGCCATAGAATACCGCTATCATGAGAGAATACACTAGAGAAAACTATGGCCCCGGGGTCCATTCTCGACATATCAATCTACAATCTACTTTACTTTTCCGCTTTTACTTTTTGTTTTTATATCCAAAAATACCAAAAATATCAAACTATCATCTCTATAAGATCTCAATTTCGTAAGTGACCGTAAAGGGATTAACAACCCCTTATCACGTTGGCTGCGAAGTTCTGATTTGTTTGCGCAGGTGCGAGGGACTCGTGCGTGTTCTCTTAATGGATTGATACCTTGGTTCTCAAAAACTGAGGGAAATACTTACGCTATTATGCTGCATCACCCTTTCCTATTTGAGGGAATACAACGCAAGCTCGAGAAGTAGCAAGAAGAATTTCTGGCGCCGTTGCCGGGGAGGCTTACGCAAAAGTCATATACCAAGTACCTATCACAAACCCTTATCCTTCACATTAAATTTTTTGCCTCTCGTTTTCCTCTCCCCAACTTCACCCTTGCTGTTTTATTTGCCCTTCTTTTTGCCGTGTCTTTACCATTCGCTTGCCTCTCGTTTTCTTGTGTTGCTAGGTGCCCTCAATTAGCTTGCATCTTCGCTTGCTAAAGTGTGGATCCTCATCCACTTGCTAATCTCTTTAAGAGATCCAATTATGTTGAACCGATTGCTATTGAGCTGTGTGCGCTAGATTATGTTTATGAGGTTTTGCTTGAAATTCATGAATCTGAAAATTGTGAGGAATTGTTAAAAGAAAAAGTGATTCATGATAGTTCCTTAAATAAAAAGCGTGATTGCAATGATGTTATTGTAAATTCTATTAATGTCAATTGTGTTAATGATATGCAAAACCTCAAGCTTGGGGATGCTAGTTTTGCTATGACTACTACTTGTTGCAATGACTGGGGTGATTCTTCTTATGATCTTGAAAATTTATTTAAGCCCCATGATGAATATAAGATTGTAAATAGTGTTTGCAATAATATTAAAAGTGGGTTTGGAGAGGTCATGACTTTAGTTAATGTTAATCCCACTATTTTGGAAGAGCGTCAACTTTGCATGCATGTGGATTGTGTTGAGAATATGTTATGTGATAGCTATTTTGTTGAATTTGATCATGATCCTACATGCAATTATTATGAGAGAGAGAAATATGGTTGTAGAAATTTCATGTTTCTAAATTACCTCTCATTATGTTGATATTGCTATTGTTTCTTTCTCCTTCCTTGCATATGCTAGATCTTGCTTGTCTTAGTAATTTGTTTTCCTATAAGATGCCTATGCATAGGAAGTATGTTAGACTTAAATGTGTTTGTCACATGTTTTATGATGCTCTCTTTGTGCTTCAATCCTTGTGTTTCATGTGAGCATCATTGAATTCTCAAGCCTATCTTAATGGCTATAAAGAAAGAGCTTGTTGGGAGGCAACCCAATTTTATTTTCTTTGTTTTTGCTTCTGTTTAGGAATAAATATTGCATCTAGCTTCTGTTAAGATTTGGTTTTGTGTTTTAATTAGTGTTTGTGCCAAGTAGAACCTTTGGGAAGACTTGTGTGAAGTTTATATGATCGTGCTGTGAAAAACAGAATCGTTAGCGCTCGCTAGAATGGTCACCAGATTTTACTCGAGCGTGCTATTTAGTTGATTCTTTTTGCAGATGATTAAGTACACAAATTTCTCACGTTTACCAATTTAATTCAATTTTTTTGGAGTTACAGAAGTATGCGAAAGTTATAGATTACTACAGACTGTTCTGTTTTTGACAGATTCTGTCATTCGTGTGTTGCTTGCTTATTTTGATGAATCTATGAGTAGTATTGGAGGATATGAATCATAGAGAAGTTGGAATACAGTAGGTTTAACACCAATATAAACAAAGAATGAGTTCATTACACTACCTTTGAGTAGTGGTTTGTTTTCTTATACTAACGGAGCTCACGAGATTTTTGTCTGAGTTTTGTGTTGTGAAGCTTTCGAGTTTTGATTATTACTTTGATGGACTATGGAAAAAAGAGTGGCAAGAGCCTAAGCTTTGGGATGCCCAAGGCACCCCAAGGTAAAATTCAAGGACAACCAAAATCCTAAGCTTGGGGATGCCCCGGGAAGGCATCCCGTCTTTTGTCTTCATCTATCAGTAACTATACTCGGAGCTATATTTTTATTCACCACATGATATGTGTTTTACTTGGAGCGTTGTGTATTATTTGAGTCTTTGCTTGTTAGTTTGCCACAATTATCCTTGCTGGACACACCTTTTAGAGAGACTTATATATGGCCTTGGAATTGTTAGAACACTCTATGTGCTTCATTTATATCTATTGAGTTGAGTAGATTTTGCTCTACTGCTTCACTTATATCTTTTAGAGCACGGTGGTGATTATATTTTGTAGAAATTGTTGATCTCTCATGCTTCACTTATATCCTTTTGAGCGTCTATTAAAACAGAATGGTAATGTGCTTTGACTATAAAACTAGCCTTCACATGATAGGCATCCAAGATGAATGTAGTAAAAACTTTCATACTAAGTGCATTGAATATGATGAGAAGTTGGATGCTTGATAATTGTTTTGAGATATGAGGACAGTGATATTAGAGTCATGCTAGTGGAGTTATTATGAAATTGAGAAATGCTTGTGTTAAAGTTAGTGATTCCCGTAGCATGCACGTATGGTGAACCGCTATGTGACGAAGTTAGAGCATGAGGTATTTGTAGAGTGTCATCCTTTGTGTGGAGGTCGGGGGCGCGCGATGGTTAAATCCTACCAACTTCCCCCCCCCCTAGGAGCATGCGTTTATTGCTTGTTTTGATGACTCGTAAATTTTTGCAATAAGTATATGAGTTCTTATGACTAATGTTGAGTCCATGGATTAAGCAGCTTCACCGAGGTCTTTTATTGAAAAAATCCTTTTAAACAATTATTCATGCTTTACAGAAAATTGTACATCATTTTTGACCATGAATATGGCATTCACATATTGTCGGGGGAAACTGTCCGCCACGAACACCTATGGGACCGGAGCCCCTTGTCTGTGCGGTACGAGGGCGGAGGGAGCACGAAGAGCAGATCGAAGCAAACACGCGGGCAGTTTTACCCAGGTTCGGGCCGCACGGATGCGTAAAACCCTACTCCTGCTTGGTTGTGTATTGAGTTGAGCGCTCGGGAGCTTGAAGAAGCAGCTACACCGTGCGTGAGAGTGATCAAAGTTCCGAACCCCCTCCACGTTGTGCATGGGCCTCCTTTTATAGTGCAAGGGGTCACCGACAGGTGTCAACGTAGGAGAAAGGGGTAAAAAAGTAAAAGAGGTGGTAGTTGTAACAGTGCGGGAACAGTGGAGCTACAGTACAGAACAGTGGTCTATACCTACTTTAACAGTGGGGGACAAGGGCATTTAATGCCCGTCGCCGTCGACCCCAAAAGCTCCCGCCTTAGCGTCTCCGTCCGCCACGGCGACGGATTTATCGCCGTGGAGTGCCACCGTGTACCCCAGGCTGCACAGCCATCCGCCACGCGTCCCTGGATAGGCCCCAGGGCGACGCGTGGGCCGATGAGCTGGAGCGCGGGCACACAGCGCAGCCTTCCCGGCAAGTACCTTGCCGGGGCCTTAATCTTGCCGGGCCCGGGAACTTGCCGCTCCCCGGGCCCCTTGCCGGGGCGCGCATAGCGCCGAGGCGATGTCTTCTAGTCTTCCTGGCAAGCTCCTCTTGCCAGGGTCTTGTGTTAGTGGAACAGTCTTGAGCCTGGTACGGCCTTCCCGGCAAGCTCCTCTTGCCGGGGTCTCGGTCTTATGTCTTGTATACTTTGTTCTTGAATGGTTTAATAGGGGGCAGGAAGGTCTCCGGCGAGCACGCAGTAAACCTTGCCGCGGGAAGCTGCAACTGCCCGTGCACAAGTTGGGGTACTGGGGTACCCCTACCTTAGTACACCGACAGGAGCCCCCGGGCCTGGGCCACACACGGTGCCGAGCGCTGTTGGGCCAGGCCCAAAACAGTGCACGGGCACCCGCGGCCCGCGGCGCGCCGAATCCACTTCCATATCCGCCGCACCCCATGGTAACGGCACGCGTCGATTGCGGCGCCGTGGGATGGGACGTGCCCACGATCTCTTAATGGAAAGGGCGAAACGCCCCCCACTCCCCCATAAAAGCAGAGGTAGCGGGCGCGGTTCCCCTCCTTGCGCTCTCATTACGTCGTCTTCCACCTGCAAAAGATTCCTTCTTGCGCTCCGCCTCCACACCTCCGCCGCCGCCGAGCTCTTCGTCCCCTTCCTTCCGCCGCGTCCGCCATGGCCCCAAAGACCGACAAGGCGAAGGCGGAGAAATCCAAGAAGGAGAAATCGGAGCAAGCGGCCAAGCTCATCGCTTACCGGAAGCGGCACGTCGTCTTCCCGCCGAAGCTCGGCGTGCAGGAACTCTGGAACAAGTATTACTTGTTCTGGTCCAAGGGAACCGATGCGCATCCCCGCACGCGAGCATACCCGGCCGCCGCCAAGGACAGCTATCCCGGCGGGTATCACTTCTTTGCTGCCTTTTTCCATTGTGGTCTCTGTCCTCCTTTTTCGAATTTCTTCTGTGATATCATGAACACATATGGCTTCCATCTGCTTGACTTCACCCCCAACGCCATTCTCACCATGGCTGTTTTCGCACATATGTGCGAAAACTTCATAGGAGTCCACCCCAACGTAGCCCTCTTTAGACACTTCTTCACTCCTAGAGCCGAGGCCGATGCCCCCCTCTCCGGAGGAATTTCTTGGGTCTTCCGTCTCAATAAGAAAGGGGCGTACTTGCCGGGGGAGCTCCGCGGCAAGTGGGAGGAATGGCGAGCGGAGTGGTGCTGGATTGTAGAAGACCAGCCACAAGCCTTCACTGCGCCGCGCACAACGCCCATCGTGCGCGGCAGGGATTGGAGTGATCTAGACTCCGACGACATCAAGCTCGACATCGCCCTCGTCCGGATTCTTCGTCTTCGGATGGCCCGGCTGTCAGTTGCCGAGGTGGGCGCAGATTTCCTCCGCCGGCGCATCGCCCCTCTCCAAGACCGGAAGAGGCCGGCCTGGGAGTACGGCGGCCCGGCAGACATCATGAGGCTGCGCCCCGGGCTCAATTTCAACTTCACCACTCTGGAGCTGCGCGGAATGGTACGGGAACTCTTCAAGTACGACCCGACGCACCCTGAGTGGTTCAGGACTCCCCGGGAAGTGGTGCCGCTCTGCAACAACGCCGCGAGGGACCGGATCCTCGCCATGATGCCCATGTGCGACTCGCATGGCTTGGACCGCTCGTGGATCGCCCCGAAGCCCATCGACGTCCTCAACTTCTACGACAACCTCGCCGAGGTGGCGAGGAACAAGGAGGACCTCAAGCTGCACACACGGGACACCACCGACCAAGAAATCGCCTACATAGCTTCTCGGGCTGAGGAGGCCGCCGCAGCCGCGGCGGCAGGAGTTTTCGGGTTCTCGCCGGAGGAGGCGGAGGCCGAGGAGGCGTCCACCCAGGCGGAGGAGGCGGAGATCCGCAGGTTGCTGAATCTCCCACCCGACGCGCTCGCCGGGGTCCCCTCGTTGAGGCACTCCGGGATCCATGGGATCGCGACGGAGGCTGCGGCAATGGAGGGCACCGCCGGAGGGAGCAGAGGCGCCGCGAGGGGCGGAGGCGCCAAGGGAAAGAGGGCCGCAGCGCTGGACGCTGGGCCCAGCGAGCCGGCCGGGGCAGAGGAGGAGGAGGAGGAGGAGGCCGAAGACTCCGGCGGATCCACGGAGTTATACGCCGACGACCTCTCCTCGTCGGAGAGCTCCCCGCCCCCGGCAAGCCCGAAGCAGTCCCCGGCAAAACGCCTCCGCAAGGCGGCGATAGGGGAGAGGGCGCAGGCGCCCCGGCAACAGCCACCTCGGCGGGCGGCTCCCCGGGGGAGTCAAGCCGCGCCAAGGCCGTCCGGCGCACCAGCCGCAGCGGAGGCGGCCCGTGCGCGGACCACGACGGAGGCGCCCCGCAGGCCGGCAGCGAGCCGGCAGGGGTCTTCCCGGAGCGGAGCGACGGCTCCGCCCGCTCCTCGGGCGCCGGCAGCCACAGGGGCTGGGTCTTCGCAGCCCCCAGCCCCGGTGAGCACCAAGCGCGCGAGGGAGTCTTCATCTTCCGCTCCTCGCGCCGACGCGCCCACGGTGGAGTATGACTTCTCCGCCCTGAGCGAGGACGACGAGGAGGACCAGGAGTAAGAATCCAAGATTCTACACCTTTTTGATTTTTGGTCTTGAACTTCTGTTGATGCTGACTCTGTCTACTGTTTTGGTTTCAGGACCCTGGCCCATCGCGCAGCGAAGAAGGCCAAGGCGCCCGAGGCCGAGGTCGCGGAAGGCTCAACAGCAGCGGCAACAGGGGGTGTGCCGGAGCCAAGCCTGCCGGACTCGAGCGCTGCTCCGATGAGCAGCCCCCAGCGCAGCCCGCAGCGCAGCCCCCAGCGTAAGTCTGGGTTTTTCTCTTTTCGCTTTGGGGAACGCCTGAGGATTTGATTCTGTCTTCACGTGTTGACATCTCTCGTCTTGTTCCGTGCAGAGGAGGAGCCCCAGCGGGAAGAGCGCCCGGAGGTCACAGCTGAGGAGCCGCAGGCCCCGCCATCCCCGCCAAGGCAGAACTCTCCGGCAAGGGAGAGTGCTCCGTCAAGGGCGGGTACTCCGCCAAGGCAGAGTACCCCGCCAAGGACGAGTAGCCCGGCAAGGGCGGCCACCCCGCCAAGGCCAAGTTCCCCGGCGAGGGCGACTACTCCGACGAGGCCGAGCTCCCCGGCGAGGGAGCCCGCCGCTGAGGACGTCCGCCAAGGTAATCTTTGTGACTTGTCTTCTTGGCTTGTCTCTTTTTTGGATATTTGCTTGAGTCTTGAATTTCTTTCTCTTCTTCTTCTTTCTAGATCTTCCTCCTCCTGTGCCCATGGAGACGGAGGTGATTATCCTCGAGGAGGAGGACGCGCAGGGCGGCGGCGGCGACGCTCCAGTCGTCGAGGAGGTAACCGAGGCCGCCGAGCCGTCCGCGCAAGAGACTGCTCCGGCTGCGGACGCAGCGGCCGGGGAGGGAGACGGTGGCCGCACCGCCGACCCGGAGGCGGCGGGAGCATCGGATGCTGCACCGGCCACCGGTCCCTCCGCCGGCGAGGAGCAGAGGTTCTATCTCGAGGCCCCCAATGGCGTCTTCATCCAGATGCCGTGGGGGTCTTCGTCGCGAGCTCCTGCGGAGGGCGAGGCGTTCGACGGAGAAGTCCTCGCCTCCGCAGGCCTGAAGATCGTCCAGGCGCCCGGTGGAGGTGAGGGGCCCGAGGAGGAGCGGTTGCTTCATCAGCTCCTGGCCCTTTACCCGGCCAGGCAAGCAAAGCTCGCCTCCCGGGAGGCTCTTGCCGCCAAGGCCGCGGCAGAGATGGAGAAGCGTGCGGCAGAGCTCAGCGCCGCCAATCAGGCTGCCCTCCGCCAGGTGGCGGAGGAGCGTGAGCGTCTCGCCGGCGAGTACCAAGAGTGGGTGCTCGAGAAGGCTGAAGCCGATGAACAGCAGCGTCTCGCCGGGGTGGAGATGTCCCGGCGAGAGGGAGAGCTCGCGCAGCGGAAGGTTGAGCTGGACTCTCATGAAGAAGACCTTGCCGCTCGCGAGGCTGCCCTTGGCGGGGAGCTGAAGGAGGCGAAAGCCGCCGCGGTTGCCGCGGAGGACGCCAAGAAAGAGCTCGCCGCCAAGGTCGAACAGTTGGAGAAGGCGATGAAGGTGAGCGCCGAGAAGGTTGCCGCGCTCATCTTGGAGCGCGAGAAGGATGCTCACACAAACTCCGAGCTCCAGGTGAGTCTATCAAAGAGGGGCGATGAGCTGAAGGCTGCCAAGGACTCCATTGATGACTTGGAGCTGAAGGTCACCACCCTGAAGGAATCGCTCGATGCTGCCCGGGCCCAGGAGACCAAGTTGAAGGATGAGCTCCGCAAGGAGCGAACCTTGGTGGAGAGCGTCAACAAGGCATCCGAGCTCTTCCGGCAGACTATTGAAGTGTGGACTGAAGAGCTGGTTTCTTCTGCGTCCAATATTGACCAGGAGCTGCTGGCGCTGAAGGTCGAACACCTTATCTACTCGCCGGACCCGGATCTCCCGCACAGCGCCAAGCTCAGCCTCTTCTTCAGAGGGGTCGCTCCGGCTCTTGCAGGTCTCCGGAACCGCATCCCCGCGCAGCTGGCCGAGGAGTCGCGCCGGCTCTGCGCGGGAACTCTGGAGCGGGTGTTGACGAAGATCGTGTACCGCAACCCGGGAATCAACCTCACGATCGTTCTTCGCACCCTGCCGGCAGATGCAGATACGGAGGCCCTGAAGGAGCAGGTCGGCCACATCATCGCCAAGGTGGCAAAGCTTGGCAGGAAAGAAGGCGACCGCGTAGACTAGGGCTCCATTTATCTTTATCTTTTTGTTGCTGCACATTATGTTATGAACCTATTAGTCCATCGCGACAAACTATCCTTTGTAAGATATTTGCTTTACTTCGATCAATCAGTGCAATGTTATCTTCCTTGTTTCAATCTTTGACTTTGTATGTTTTTCACCCTACGCTCCCAGGGAGCTCGCCGGCAAGGGGCCCTTGCCGCGAGCGCTGAGTGCTGGACTCTGAGCAGCCTGCTGGCCAAGGTCCTTGCCGGTAAGCAACCTCGCCGCAGCTAGTCGCAACGCACTTAGCTTGCTGAGCGTACTCGGAAACGAGGCAAGGGCGCGACACTTGTCGCAGCTCACTTAAATCATTGAGTGAACTCGAAAACAAGATAAGGGTGCGGCAAGCTACGGGTAGGTTCCTCCACGCACAGGTTTTCCATACAAGGTGTGATCGTTCAAGGAAGACAACCAAAATTTAAAATTTGAACTAGTCAAATTCTAACAACTTATCTCTCATATGCTGCTTGCTCATATTGCTTGCTTTCCGGTAAGGCTTCTCTTCCTTGAACAGCACTTGGTTCCTCCTCCACCTCCTTCCCCCCCGGCAAACTTGTGCGCGAGGACCGTTCCTTCTGTTTAAGAGGAAAGAGAAAGGGAGAGGGAAACAAGTATCTGGCCTTTCGGCGTAATAGTGCTTACCGTATATCTGAGTGTTGCATCAAATGCCAAACAGAACATGCAAACAGCAAAGAGAAGCATGCAAAAGGCAATCGATGCGAAAAACACGAAAACTTTACTGATGCACGGGGTCTGCGCCCGGCTTTGTACAAAGGGTTACATGCAACAGCGGCAAAGCTTGTACAAAAGGTGGTTGCCGGAGCGGATCACGGCAACCGCGCCTTAGGGGTGAAACTTGCGAAGATGCTCTATGTTCCAGGAGTTGCTCACCGGTAAGCCTTCTTCGGTCTCGAGGCGGACAGCGCCGGGCCTCGTAACTTGTCTCACCCGATAAGGGCCTTCCCACTTCGGCGTCAACTTGTTGGAATTCTTGGCGGACTGAACACGCCGAAGAACAAGGTCGCCTTCCTCGAGACTCCTGGCCTTGACTTTGCGGCTATGGTAGCGGCGCAAAGCCTGCTGGTATCGAGCAGCTCGTACAGCAGCCTGGAGACGTCCCTCCTCAAGGAGGAATGCGTCATCTTGCCGCAGTTGCTCTTGCTCGAGCTCATCATAAGCGAGCACTCGAGGAGATCCGTATACGAGTTCCGTGGGGAGAACTGCTTCTGCTCCATAGACTAGAGCAAAGGGTGTCTGTCCGGTGGCTCGACTTGGTGTCGTTCTGATCGACCAAAGAGCCGCCGGGAGCTCCTCTATCCAATTCCTTCCGCACTTGCGCAGCCTGTCAAAGGTCCTTGTCTTGAGTCCGCGCAGCACTTCAGCATTTGCCCTCTCCGCTTGGCCGTTGCTCCTCGGGTGAGCAACAGAAGCGAAACAGACCTTGGCGCCAAGGTCTTGGACGTACTGCATGAAGGTGCGACTAGTGAATTGCGTACCGTTGTCGGTGATGATCCTGTTAGGGATCCCGAAACGGCAAACAATCGACCTGAAGAACCTGACTGCTGACTGTGCTGTCACCTTCCTCACTGGCTCCACTTCTAGCCACTTTGTGAACTTGTCGATTGCAACGTACAAGTACTCAAAGCCCCCGACAGCGCGAGGGAAAGGGCCGAGGATATCGAGCCCCCAGACCGAGAAGGGCCATGACAAAGGGATTGTTTGGAGAGCTTGAGCTGGCTGATGGATTTGCTTCGCATGGAACTGGCACGCTTCACACTTGGTTACTAGCGCAGTTGCATCTTGGAGGGCTTCTTGCCAAAAGAACCCTTGCCGGAAAGCTTTCCCGGCAAGCGCCCTTGCGCCAATGTGGTGGCCGCATATGCCTCCGTGTATTTCTGCCAACAGCTTCTGTCCATCTTCTCTGGAGATGCACTTCAACCTGACACCGTTGAGTCTTCTTCTGTACAGCTCGTTATCCACGAACTGATACATACTTGACTGCCTGGTTATCTTCTCTATCTCTTGAGGGTCGTCGGGAAGTTCTCCAGTTTGCAGAAAACGGACGATCTGCTTTGCCCATGCCGGAGCCCGTGGCTCGACGGCAAGGACTAAAGGCTCGAGGGCCGCTGCGGGAACCTCAGCTTCTACGGCAAAGACCTCTGGTCCTGCCGGAGCTGACGGTCCCCCGGCAAGCTCGCTGGGGCGAGGTTTGTCGGGAACACTTGCTTCAACTGCACAAGCCCGAGGGCTTGCAGGAGCAAACTGTTCCTCAGCGTTGTTGTTGATCTTGGGAACTTTGGCGGCGGTCTCAGGAAGATCCGCCGGCAAGTAGTCGCCGGAGACCAACTTTCTCTTCTTGGACTGCCCAATTGGTGGTGTAACGGATGGCTGAGTCAGCTTGAGTAAGAAGGTCCCTGGTTCCACAGGTAGCTTCATCGCGGCGCACTTTGAAAGGCCATCTGCAATTTCATTTTGAGCCCTTGGGACGTGCTCCATCTGCAGACCTTCAAAGTGTTCTTCAAGCTTCCTCACTTCATCGACATATGCTTCCATCAAAGGGCTCTGATAGCTCTTGTTAACTTGTCGGACCACCAACTGAGCATCGCCCCGCACAATCAGCTTTCTGATCCCAAGTTCGGCCGCAATCCTGAGGCCGGCAAGCAAGCCTTCATATTCTGCAGTGTTGTTTGTCGCTTGCTCCCTGGGAAAGTGCATCTGGATAACATATTTGAGGTGCTCTCCGGTGGGCGCGATGAGTACCACGCCGGCGCCGGCACCTTGCAGCGAGAAGGCACCATCAAAATACATTACCCATTCACTTGTCGCTTCTTGCACGGGTGCACTTGTTTCCTGAACTTCTTCATCTGGTGTCGGAGTCCATTCGGCAATGAATTCTGCCAAAGCTCGGCTCTGTATAGTTGAAGTACTTTCAAACTTGAGTCCAAAGCTTGACAGCTCCAGTGCCCACTCGACGATCCTGCCTGTTGCCTCTGGATTGTGCAATATCCTCTTCAACGGAAAACGAGTGACCACTGTTATCTCATGGGCTTGGAAGTAGTGGCGCAGCTTTCTCGAGGCCATGAGGAGGCCGAAAAGCAATTTTTGCACACCAGAGTACCTTGATCTAGCCCCCTGGAGAAGGGAACTTACAAAATACACTGGGCGCTGCACCATCTTCTTCCGCACCTCTCCTTGTTCCTGCGCAGAGTCTTCCTTGTCGGGGCCAGAGCTTGTCGGGACAGCCCCCTGCTTGTCGCTAGATTCGCTTGCCGGTGATGCTGACTCCTCGTCGGACTCCCTCTCCGCTACTAACGCAGCACTAACCACCTGGTTGGTCGCTGCTAAGTATAGCAACAACTTTTCCTGTGGCTTAGGTGCGACAAGTATAGGAGTGGAGGACAGGTACCGTTTCAAATCCTGCAACGCCGCCTCCGCTTCCGGAGTCCACTTCATGGGACCTGCCTTCTTCAAGATTTTGAAGAAAGGTAGGGCGCGTTCTGCGGACTTTGAAATGAACCTACTGAGGGCAGCAACGCAACCTGCAAGCCTTCTGACATCCTTGACGCGCTTCGGGGCCTCTATCTGCTCGATGGCTTTGATCTTGTCGGGGTTGGCTTCAATCCCCCTCTGCGATACAAAGAACCCGAGAAGCTTGCCGGAGGGGACTCCAAAGACGCACTTCTCGGGGTTCAGCTTGAGTTGTATCCTGCGCAGGTTCTGAAACGTTTCTTCCAAGTCTTGAATCAGGGTTTCTTTGCTCTTGCTCTTCACCACGATGTCATCCATGTAAGCTTCTACATTCCTGTGGATCTGTGGCTCAAAAGCAGTGTACACTACCCTTGCAAAAGTTGAGCCTGCATTCTTCAGTCCAAATGGCATGCGGATAAAGCAATAAGTGCCACATGGAGTGATAAATGCAGTCTTCTCTTCATCCTCCTTGGCCATGAAAATCTGATGATAGCCTGAGTACGCATCAAGAAAACAGAGTAGCTCACATCCGGCGGTGGAGTCAACGATCTGGTCAATGCGCGGCAAAGGGAATGGATCCTTGGGACATGCTTTATTGACATCGGTGAAGTCTATACACAGTCTCCACTTCCCGTTGGCCTTGCGCACGACGACTGGGTTTGCCAACCACGTCGGATGGATCACACCTCTAACTAGACCTGCTGCCTCTAGTTTCTTGATCTCCTCATTGATGAACTCTTGGCGCTCCACGGCTTGCTTCCCCACTTTCTGCTTGATGGGCCGCGCATGAGGACAGACAGCAAGCTTGTGCTCAATCACCTTCCTGGGAACACCGGGGATGTCAGATGGTTGCCAAGCAAACACATCGACATTCGCCCGCAGGAAGGCGACGAGCGCGCTTTCCTATTTGCTGTCAAGGGTGGCACTGATGGTGAAGGTACCACCAGCGCCATCCTCCTTTGCGGACACTTTCTTGGTTGCCGGAGGAGCAGCCATTCCTTTCTTGCTCTTGCCGGTGGAGCTCGATGGAACGTCCTCGACGGCAGCGCAGCACTCCGAAGAGGTGCGGTTGCCGGAGTGGGTCCCAGAGCACTTGCCGGACTTGGTCTTCGTCTTCTTCCCCCCGGGAGCTTCAGCGGCAAGAGTATCCTTCTCGGCCGCAGCTGCTGCATCCCGGTAAATCTTGTCGGCGCAAATAAGCGCATCCTTCTTGTTGCTGTGGACAGTGATGACGCTTATCGGCCCCGGCATCTTCAGCACGTTGTAAGCATAGTGGGAAGCCGCCATGAACTTGGCGAGGGCGGGACGGCCGAGTATTCCATTGTAGGGCAATGGAATATCGGCGACGTCAAAGGTGATGCGCTCAGTCCTGAAGTTGAGCTCCCCGCCAAAGGTCACCGGCAGAGTGATCTTTCCCTTGGGCTTGCTCCTTCCCGGGTTGATTCCTTGGAATGAACCGGTCTCTTCGAGCTCGCCGTCTTGAATCTGGAGTTTCTTGATCACAGCGGAGGAGATCAAGTTCAGCCCGGCCCTGCCGTCAACCAACATTTTGGTGACCTTGAGGTTGCGGATGGTGGGAGAAACCAGCATCGGCAAGCACCGGACCGCGGTGGTGCGGTCAGGGTGATCCTCAAGATCAAAAACGATGGGCGTGCTGGACCATTTGAGGAGCCTGCGCGACTCCACTGGCGGCTCCGCTGCGTTCACCTCACGCACCCACTGTTTTAGCTGGCGGTGGGAGGTGTGCAGGGAGGCGCCACCGTCGACGCACAGGACCTCCGTGGCCTTCTGGAACTCCTGCTCGCTGTTCTCGTCATCCTCCATGTCTTCATCGTCGTCTTCGTCGTTGTCGCGGCCCCAGGGAGGTCGATCCCCTTGCCGCTGCTTAGCCTTGCCGCGGCGTCCTCCCCGGCCGTTGAACGGCCGCTTCTTGCTGGGCTCTTCCCCGCCACCTTGGGCCTTCTCCTTGTCGCGCCTCTCGTACTCAGCTTTTTGCTGCTCGACGAGGTACTCGACGCGCTTGCAGTTGGAGAGATCGTGACCCTTGGTGCGGTGAATCTTACAGTATTGCTTGTCGGAGCTACCCGGCTTGTCGGCCGCCGCCGCAGGGGCAGGCTCCTTGCCGGAGCCGCCAGCCTGCGCTTGCTTGGCGGGGGCCTCCTTGCCGGACTTCTCGACGGCAAGCACTTCCTTCTTGCCCTTCTTTCTGTTGTTCCGCCGCCGGCTCTTCTTTGCCGGGGCGGCGTCGTCGCTGTCGCTTCCCCCTGCGCCAGCATCCTCCCCGGGGAGTTTCCTCCCCTCTTCCGCGCGTGCGCATTTGTCAGCAAGAGCGTAGAGCTCGCTGACGTCCCTGATCTTGGTCATCGCCATTTCCTCACGCATGCGGCGGTTACGCACGTTCTGATGGAACGCGCTGATAACCGCGGCAGGGTGAACGTCAGGGATGTTGTGCTGCACCCGGCTGAAGCGTTGGATATATTTGCGCAGGGGTTCGCCTTCCTTCTGGGCCAAAATGTGGAGATCGCTCTCCTGGCCATGGGGTTTGTGGCCGCCGGTGAAGGCGCCAACAAACTGATGGCAGAGGTCGGCCCAAGAAGAGATAGAGCCTTCCGGCAAGTGCATGAGCCACGAACGGACGTTCGGCTTCAGCACGAGCGGGAAGTAGTTGGCTAGGATCTTCTCGTCGCGCCCCCCGGCAGCTTGCACTGCGATAGTGTAGACGCTGAGAAACTCCGAGGGGTGCGTCTTGCCGTCGTACTTCTCCGGTACGTCGGGCTTAAAGTTCTTCATGCTGGGCCACTGGACGCGCCGCAGCTCGCGGGTGAACGCAGGGCAGCCTGCCGCGTACGGCAAGTCGCCTGGTTCACCGGGCGCGTGTGCGTCGACAGTGTTCCCGGCTCTCTTGTCGGATTGTCGCCGAGCTTCTCGGCGGCGCTCGATCGTGGTTCGAGCGTCTTCATCTCGCCGGTCGTCGAGGACCTGGCGCTGGTCCCGACGGGCCCGCGGGTCCGACGAGGCTGTGGAGCCGTCGTCGGGGTTGTTCCGGCGGGGCGGCGTCTTCTGCTTCTGCGGCGGGGAGTGCACGCTTGTCGCACCCCCGGCAGTCTTGTCGCCGATAGCCTTCGTCTTCTCAGCTTGCCGCGGCCGTGAGGTCGACGGCTGCTGCGGAGAGTCGTTGTTGGCGAAGTCTATCAGGCTCCGGATAGTGGCCCTCCATTCTTCGGCCTTGTCGGCCGCCGGAGGAAAATCGAGGAGCAGCTGCGCCCTTGCGAGCGCTTCTGCCGGAGTAGTGGGGAACGCGGGTGAGCGGTGCGAGGAGCGGGATACGCTCGGACTTCTAACGACGTTAGAAGGAGCGGGGTCCCGCGCCGGCGCCTTCGCTTTGCTTGTGCCCGGACGGGGGTCCGGGGCGTCCCGCGAACCTCCAGTTTGGCCTTGCCCCAGCAAGCGGATACCACCTCCCGTGGTATGGCGCTGCGGGGTCGTCGTGTGCTGTGATGGACGCGGCGCGTCCACGGAGACCGAGGTCCGGTCGTCCGTCCTGTTCTTGGATCTGGTGGCACCGTGAGTGTTCTCGCCGGCAACCACCCTTCCGACGGTGTCTCCCCCGCCCACCGTTGGCTCTGGTGGCGGCGGGTGAGACGCAGACGGGCCTCCGACCTCCGAAGGCTTCTTCTTCGGGGCCATGGAGTTGTCGCTGACGAAGTTGCTGATGAAGCTGGAGAGGTTGATGAAGAATGCGCCCGCGCGAACGCCGGATCAGGTTCGCACAACCTCGACGCCCCCTACCTGGCGCGCCAAAGATGTCGGGGGAAACTGTCCGCCACGAACACCTATGGGACCGGAGCCCCTTGTCTGTGCGGTACGAGGGCGGAGGGAACACGAAGAGCAGATCGAAGCAAACACGCGGGCAGTTTTACCCAGGTTCGGGCCGCACGGATGCGTAAAACCCTACTCCTGTTTGGTTGTGTATTGAGTTGAGCGCTCGGGAGCTTGAAGAAGCAGCTACACCGTGCGTGAGAGTGATCAAAGTTCCGAACCCCCTCCACGTTGTGCATGGGCCTCCTTTTATAGTGCAAGGGGTCACCGACAGGTGTCAACGTAGGAGAAAGGGGTAAAAAAGTAAAAGAGGTGGTAGTTGTAACAGTGCGGGAACAGTGGAGCTACAGTACAGAACAGTGGTCTATACCTACTTTAACAGTGGGGGACAAGGGCATTTAATGCCCGTCGCCGTCGACCCCAAAAGCTCCCGCCTTAGCGTCTCCGTCCGCCACGGCGACGGATTTATCGCCGTGGAGTGCCACCGTGTACCCCAGGCTGCACAGCCATCCGCCACGCGTCCCTGGATAGGCCCCAGGGCGACGCGTGGGCCGATGAGCTGGAGCGCGGGCACACAGCGCAGCCTTCCCGGCAAGTACCTTGCCGGGGCCTTAATCTTGCCGGGCCCGGGAACTTGCCGCTCCCCGGGCCCCTTGCCGGGGCGCGCATAGCGCCGAGGCGATGTCTTCTAGTCTTCCTGGCAAGCTCCTCTTGCCAGGGTCTTGTGTTAGTGGAACAGTCTTGAGCCTGGTACGGCCTTCCCGGCAAGCTCCTCTTGCCGGGGTCTCGGTCTTATGTCTTGTATACTTTGTTCTTGAATGGTTTAATAGGGGGCAGGAAGGTCTCCGGCGAGCACGCAGTAAACCTTGCCGCGGGAAGCTGCAACTGCCCGTGCACAAGTTGGGGTACTGGGGTACCCCTACCTTAGTACACCGACACATATACTTATCAGAAATCTTGTAGTGCTCCCACTCACTTTCTTGCAAATACACGCTTCACTATTAGTCTGTATAAAACCATATGCTTTGATCACCTCATCAAAGTGTATATTCCAACTCCGAGATGCTTGCACCAGTCCGTACATGGATCGCTGGACCTTGCTTACTTTGTTAGCACATTCAGGATCGACAAAACCTTCTGGTTGCATCATATACAACTCTTCTTTCATAACTCCATTAAGGAATTTAGTTTTGACATCCATTTGCCGGATTTCATAAAATACGACAATTGTTAACATGATTCTGACAGACTTAAGCATCGCTACGGGTGAGAAGGTCTCATCGTAGTCAACTCCTTGAACTTGTCAAAAACCTTTCGCAACAAATCGAGCTTTGTAGATGGTCACATTACCATCAGCGCCAGTCTTCTTCTTAAAGAACCATTTATTTTCTATGGCTTTTCGATCATCGGGCAAGTCAATCAAAGTCCACACTTTGTTCTCATACATGGATCCCATCTCAAATCTCCTAGCTTCAAGCCATTTCGTGGAATCTGGGCTCATCATCGCTTCCTCATAGTTTGTAGGTTCGTCATGGTCTAGTAACATGACTTCCAGAACTGGATTACCGTACCACTCTAGTGCGGAATGTACTCTGGTTCACCTACGAGGTTCGGTAGTGACTTGATCTGAAGTTTCATGATCATCATCATTAGCTTCCTCACTAATTGGTGTAGGCATCACGGAAACAATTTTCTTTGGTGATCTATTTCTCAAATTTGAGAGATGGTACAATTACCTCATCAAGTTCTACTTTCCTCCCACTCACTTCTTTCGAGAGAAACTCCTTCTCTAGAAAGGATCCATTCTTAGCAACAAAAGTCTTGCCTTCGGATATGTGATAGAAGGTGTACCCAACAGTTTCTTTTGGGTATCCTATGAATACATATTTCTCCAATTTGGGTTCGAGCTTATCAAGCTGAAGCTTTTTCACATAAACGTCGCAACCCCAAACTTTAAGAAACGACAACTTTGGTTTCTTGCCAAACCAGAGTTCATACGATGTCATCTCAACGGATTTAGATGGTACCCTATTAAACGTGAATGCAGTTGTCTCTATTGCATAACCCCAAAACGATAGTGGTAAATCGGTAAGGGACATCATAGATCGCACCATAACTAATAAACTATGGTTACGACATTCAGACACACCATTACGCTGTGGTGTTCCAGGTGGCGTGAGCTGTGAAACTATTCCACGTTGTTTCAAATGAAGACCAAAATCATAACTCAAATATGCGCCTCCGGGATCAGATCGTAGAAACTTTATTTTCTTTTTACTATGATTCTCAACTTCACTCTGAAATTCTTTGAACTTTTCAAATGTTTCAGATTTGTGTTTCATCAAGTAGATATACCCATATCTTCTCAAATCATTAGTGAAGGTGAGAAAATAACGATACCCGCCGGGAGCATCAACACGCATTGGTCCGCATACATCTGTATGTATTATTTCCAAGAAGTCATTGCTCGCTCCATTGTTCCGGAGAACGGAGTTTTAGTCATCTTTCCCATGAGCCATGGTTCGCAAGTATCAAATGATTCATAATCAAGTGATTCCAAAAGTCCATCTGCATGGAGTTTCTTCATGCGCTTTACACCAATATGACCTAAACAACAGTGCCATAAGTATGTTGCACTATCATTATCAACTCAGCATCTTTTGGCTTCAATATTATGAATATGTGTATTACTACGATCAAGATTCAATAAACCATTCACCTTGGGTGTATGACCATAGAAGGTTTTATTCATGTAAACAAAATAATAATTATTCTCTAACTTAAATGAATAATCGTATTGCAATAAACACGATCCAATCTTGTTCATGCTCAACGTAAACACCAAATAACATTTATTTAGGTTTAACACTAATCCCGAAAGTACAAGGAGTGTGTGATGATGATCATATCAACATTGGAACTACTTCCAACACACATCGTCACCTCACCCTCAACTAGTCTCCGTTTATTCTGCAACTTCCTGTTTCGAGTTACTAATGTTAGCAACCGAACAGGTATCAAATACCTAGGGGCTACTATGAGCACTAGTGAGGTACACATCAATAACATGTATATCAAATATACCTTTGTTCACTTTGCTATCTTTCTTATCCAACAAATATTTGGGGAACTTCCGCTTCAAGTAACCCTTTCCTTTGCAGTAGAAGCACTTAGTTTCAGGTTTAGGTGCAGCTTTGGGTTTCTTCACGGGAGAGACAACTTGCTTGCCATTCTTCTTGAAGTTCCCTTTCTCCCCCTCGCCCTTTTCTTGAAACTATTGGTCTTGTTAACTATCAACAATTGATGCTCTTTCTTGATTTCTACCTTCGTCGATTTCAACATCACGAAGAGCTCGAGAATCATTTTTGTCATCCCTTTCATATTATAGTTCATCTCGAAGTTCCAGTAACTTGGTGATAGTGACTAGAGAAATCTGTCAATCACTATCTTATCTGGAAGATTAATTCCCACATCATTCAAGCGATTGTAGTATTCAAACATTCTGAGCACATGCTCATTGGTTGAGTTGTTCTCCTCCATCTTGTAGGCAAAGTACTTGTCAGAGGTCTCATACCTCTCGACACGGGCATGAGTCTGAAATACTATTTTCAACTCTTGGAATATCTCATATGCTCTGTGGCATTCAAAATGTTTTTGAAGTCCCGGTTATAAGTCGTAAAGCATGGCGCACTAAACTATCAAGTAGTCATCATACCGAGCTTGTCAAACGTTCATAACGTCTGCATCTACTGCTGCAATAGGTTTGTCGCCTAGCGATGCATCAAGGATATAATACTTCTGTGCAGCAATGAGGATAATCCGCAGATCATGGACCTAGTCCGCATCATTACTACTAACATCTTTCAACTTAGTTTTCTCTAGGAACATATCAAAAACATAGGGGAGCTATAACGCAAGCTATTGATCTACAACATAATTTGCAAATACTATCAGGACTAAGTTCATGATAAATTAAAGTTCAGTTAATCATATTACTAAAGAAATCCCACTTAGATAGACATCCCTTGAGTCATCTAAACGATCACGTGATCCATATCAACTAAACCATGTCCAATCATCACATGAGATGGAGTAGTTTTCAACGGTGAACATCTTATGTTGATCATATCTACTATATGATTCACGCTCGACCTTTCGATCTCCAGTGTTCCGAGGCCATATCTGTACATGCTAGGCTCGTCAAGTTTAACCTGAGTAATCCGCATGTGCAAAACTGTCTTACACCCATTGTATGTGAACGTAGAGCTTATCACACCCGATCATCACGTGGTGTCTCGGCACGACGAACTGTCGCAACGGTGCTTACTCAGGGAGAACACTTGTACCTTGAAAGTTTAGTAAGGGATCATATTATAATGCTACGTCGTTCTAAGCAAAATAAGAAGCATACAAAGATAAACATCACATGCAATCAAAATATGTGACATGATATGGCCATCATCATCATGTGCTTTTGATCCCCATCTCCAAAGCATCATCATGATCTCCGTCGTCACCGGCTTGACACCTTGATCTCCATCGCAGCGTCATGGTCGTCTCGACAACTATTGCTACTACTACTATCGCTAACTCATAGTGATAAAGTAAAGCAATTACATGGCTTTCGCAATTCATACAATAAAGAGACAACCTTAAGGCTCCTGCCGATTGGCGATAACTTACAAAACATGATCATCTCATACAATAACATATAACTCATCACATCTTGACCATATCACATCACAACATGCCCTACAGAAACAAGTTAGACATCCTCTACTTTGTTGTTGCAAGCTATATGTGGCTGCTACGGGCTTCTAGTAAGAACTGATCTTACCTACGCATCAAAACCACAACGGTTTTTTGTCAAGTGTGCTGTTTTAACCATCAACAAGGACCGGTCGTAGTCACACTCAATTCAACTAAAGTTGGAGAAACTGACACCCCCAGCCACATGTGTGCAAAGCTCGTCGGTAGAAATAGTCTCATGAACGTGGTCATGTAATATCGGTCCGGTCCACTTCATCCAACAACACCGCCGAATCAAAGTATGACTATTATCGCCGATGACTCTTTGTGTTCTACTTGTGCATATCATCTACGCATAGACCTGGCTCTGATACCACTGTTGGGGAACATAGTATTTCAAAAAATCCTACGAACACCGCCGAATCAAAGTATGACTATTATCGCCGATGACTCTTTGTGTTCTACTTGTGCATATCATCTACGCATAGACCTGGCTCTGATACCACTGTTGGGGAACATAGTATTTCAAAAAATCCTACGAACACGCAAGATCTATCTACGAGAAGCATAGCAACGAGCGGGAAGAGTGTGTCCATGTACCCTCGTAGACTGATAGCGGAAGCGTTTAGTAACGCAGTTGATGTAGTCGAACGTCGTCACGATCCAACCAATCCAAGTACCGAACGTAGGCACCTCCGTGTTCAGCACACGTTCAGCACAATGACGTCCCTCGAGCTCTTGATCCAGTTGAGGACTAGGGAGAGTTTCATCGGCACGACGGCGTGGTGACGGTGGGGCTTCGCCTAAGCACTTTGTGTAACTTTGGAGGGGGGCACCGCACACGGCTAAAAGATTGGCTTGTGTGTTCTAGTGTGCCCCCTCCCCACGTATATAAAGGAGGGAGGAGGGGAGGGCCTACCGGCCCTAGGGCGCGCACCAAGTGGGGATTCTTACTAGGACTCCTAGTCCTAGTAGGTTTCCACCAAAAGGAAGATAGGGGAAGGAAGGAGAGGGAGAGGAGAAGGCAAGAGGGGCGCCACCCCTCCCCCTAGTCCAATTCGGACTAGGCCCATGGGGGAGGGCGCGGCCAGCCCTTGTGGATTCTCCTCTCTCTCCCCTAAAGCCCATTAAGGCCCATTAGTTCCCCTAGGGGTTCCGATAACCCCCCGGCACTCCGATATTTATACGGTAACCCCCGGAACTCATCCGATGTTCGAATAAGATCGTCCAATAGATCATTCTTTATGTCTCGACCATTTAGAGACTCCTTGTCATGTCTGTGCTCTCATCCGGGGTTCCGAACAATCTTCGGTCATCAAAAACACATAACTCATAATACGAATCGTCATCGAACATTAAGCGTGTGAACCCTAAGGGTTTGAGAACTATGTAGACATTACCGAGACACATCTCCGGTCAATAACCAATAGCTGAACCTGGATGCTCATATTGGCTTCAACATATTCTACGAAGATCTTTATCGGTCAAACCGCATAACAACATATGTTGTTCCCTTTGTCATTGGTATGTTACTTGCCCGAGATTCGATCGTCGGTATCTTCATACCTTGTTCAATCTCGTTGCCGCCAAGTCTCTTTACTCGTTCCGTGATGCATCATCCCGCAACTAACTCATTAGTCACATTGCTTGCAAGGCTTATAGTGATATGCATTACCGAGAGGGCCCAGAGATACCTCTCCGACACTCGGAGTTAAAAATCATATTCTCGATCTATGCCAACACAACAAACACCTTCGGAAACACATGTGGAGGATCTTTATAATCACCCTGCTACATTATGACATTTGATAGCACACAAGGTGTTCCTCCGGTATTCGGGAGTTGCATAATCTTATAGTCAGAGAAACATGTATAAGTCATGAAGAAAGCAATATCAATAAAACTAAACGATCATAGTGCTAAGCTAATGGATGGTTCTTGTCCATCACATCATTCTTCTAATGATGTGATCTTGTTGATCAAATGACAACACATGTCTATGGTTAGGAAACACAACCATCTTTGATTAACGAGCTAGTCTAGTAGAGGCATACTAGGGACACTCTGTTCTATCTATGTATTCACACATGTATCAAGTTTTTAGTTAATAAAATTCTAGCATGAATAAAAGACATTTATCATCAAAGAAGGAAATATAAATAACAACTTTATTATTGCCTCCATGGCATATTTCCTTCTGCAGGAACTAGCATGTCTAGTTGTGGTTGTCGCATTATCCATGTTCTATGCGCTGTTTGCAATGATGATTAGGGATTTTGTTTGACAGTATTGCTAAAGAACATTCAGAAGTGCTCTAAGTAATGCACATCTAGGTCCTATGCCATTGATGTTACGGGAAGATTCGTGCAGATATTTTCCTTTGTTTTTTTCCTTTTCCTTTGTAGTTTGATTATTACTGGCTTCATCAATAAGAAGAGATCAATGTACTGCTTGCCATCTGTCCTACTCCGTTCGTACCGGTACTGGTGCATAATCCCAAAATTTGTTCCTTGTTTTTGTCCTGAAAAAAGAAATCAGCCAATAGGAGTCCTACGCAACCCCGGGAAGTTGGAGCGACTGGGTACAAACAATTGTGGTTGATTATATCAGCGGTTAGATAATACGTCAACCCCCGCATCAATTGGCATTTCCTCTTTTCTGCAAACCCCGCTTAAGTGTCCACCATATTCGTCGTCCCCGATAGGCCGCGCTACACACTTGCACACACTCTACAATCTTGCTTTCTCGTTGTTTTTATACGACCACAACCATGTGGAGCGACGGCGAGGATGACAATTCGGCCAGAAGTCTGGCGCCCGATGATAGGTCAACACCAGAATCGTCATGCTCGTCTTCCATGAGTCTGGCGTTGAGCCCAGACCTCGATTATATCCGGATCATGGAAGGGACGTCGTCTCCGGAGTCGTCAGACGACAACCAGGCGGGTGAGGTGTAATGCCCCGGATGTAATACTTTCCCTTTTGGGTATAAAATAAATCTCCGGCTTCATCTATTTCCATTTCGGTTTCTTTGTCTTTCGGGCTTTTGTCGTTTTGTTGTGTGAGTGTGTGGCATTCATTCATATCTTGTAGACATGTGCATTGCATTGCATCTGTGTTGTGGGTTGCATCCGGTTCGTGGCGTTTCTTCCCGTTGTCCGTTTCGTGTTCCGGAGCTCCCTCACGTGTCCGTGACGTCCCGTAGGCCTACTTTGTTGTTCGGGCGTTTTTTCGTTACCGGTGTGCCGCGAGGTTGTGTTGTGTGTTGTTGTTTTGTTGTGTGCAACCCGCCTCTCAAATCTCGTCTCGTTTGGACTCCGTTGACTTTTCCCTCCGTTGTCCGTGTGGGTCCGAAGTGCCCTTACTTCGTGTCCCGGAGATACCCCTGTTGCATTCTTTCATCTCCGTCTGGCTCTTTTAAATCATCCTTGCGATCGGATCCGTTGGATCACGATCGGAGGGCTCCTAAACAACACTAGTCTCCAAACCCTAGTCTAAATCTGCTATATATAGACCCCTAGGTCTATTTGGACATTCCCCTTCTTCTTCCCTAAATTTCAGATCTCAGTTCCCCAAATATTCTCTGGTTCCCGAGGGGATCCCTCGATCCAGCCGTCGCTGGCCAGATCCGATCGATCGGGTCAACACTCGGGCGACTGGGCGCCGGCTCCCTCGACCGCAGCGACCGCAGCGACCGATCGACCGCTTCCCCGTCAAGCCAAGCTCCGCTCCGCGCCGGCCCGTCGCCTGGGGACCAGTTCATCGGGCCCGTACGCCGCCGCGGGCCTCCGCCTCGCCGGTCCCCTCCTTCGCTTCGTCCGGCTGGGCCGGCCCGAGCACGCCACCGCCGCCTCGCGAGCCTCGCCTCCTTCCCCCGCAGGCTGGGCTCGGCCCACGCGGGCGCTGCTCCCACCAGTCGTCGCCTCGGCAGGCCGCCGCCTACCGCGAGCTGGGCCGGATCCGCGCCGTCTTCCCAGGCCAGCCAGGCGCCCGCTCGCCCCGGGGCCCAGTCCCTCCGCTTCCGGGCCGGCTCGCCTCCGTCGTGGGCCTCCGCCCCGCTGGGCCACCGCATCGCCACCGACTTCGCGCGCCTGGGCCGCCCCGCGCGCCGGATCGGGCCCGTCCACTGTTCACCCGAGGCCGCACTGTTCATCTCAGATCTGAAGGTTGACCTAGATCCACTAAGTCTCTGTTTTTCTCTGTTCTGATATGCCTACTTTGACCTGCTGTATCTTTTACTGTGGTGCTCCGTTTTGCGCGTGTAGCATGTCCAGATGTTCGTGGAGATGCCCTCTACGTTTTACCTGTTGTAGTCATGCATGTTAGAGGTCATCTAGGTGCTTGTTTTGCTGTTGCAAGAGTGTATGATGATATAAACTGCTGTTATGTGTTATTTTCATGCCACCTTTGACTTGTGATAACTTTTAGCTCGTTTGTCCAAACGATGCAAATGACATGTCCACGTGTTCGTCTTGCCACGAACTACGTGTTGTGTGTGATGGGTTGCATGGTAGATTTATTGTTTCCTTGTTATCATCGTTGCAAGATGCCATGTTCACATGTTGTGTTTTCACTTGTTATGAAATGCCATCTTCTTGAGCTCGTTGCAATCGGTGTGTTCACCACAATGATGCATGCTTGTGTGTTTCGGGATCACCTTCATATGTATTTTGATGAGGTGCTTACCCTTTGCCATGTTTAGTTTCGAGGTGTCTTAAACTTGCTCTTTTTGATGCTATGATGATGTTGCTGTTTTAGGACTTAGTGAAATTTCACTAAGTCTGAAACCTGTAACGTTCCGATGCCATGTTCGTGTGATGTTGTAGGACAAAGCATGATAGTTTTGGGGTGGATTTTGATTGTTCCTTGAAGTATATATTGTTGTCTTTCCATCCATGTCCTCACATGTCCATTTGAGTGGCTGTAGCATGTTTATCTTTTGCTCCAAACTTTCAATAAAATTCTGCTGCCAGAATTTTATTTCAAAGTTCAATATGTCCAAGATCATTGCTAGTGATCCGTGACTCCGTTGGGGGTGCACTTTGGACCTAGTTGCTGTACATTATATCTAGTTTATGTTCAAGTCCTTTGCCATGCTTTTTGGGTGCTGTAGATTAATTATTTTGAGCTCCCAAGATGCTATGTTGCTGTAATTTGCAGTTTTCGCTCAAATCTTGTTTTGGGCATAACTTTTAGCCCGTAACTCCGATTTCAGCGAATCTTATATCAAACTTGGGTGATTTTCTGTGTAGATTAATAATATCAGGTTGTTATCTTGTTTTGAGGTGTTTTGCTTGAGTGATGTTTTCCGTGCTCCATGTGCATCTTTAGTGCATCCATCATGCATCCATGTTTTTCGAGTGCGCATTGCATCGTGTTGATTGGTGCTTGGTGTGTTTGTCTTGTTTAGAGCCGGAAGTTGAGCACGAGTTTTCCAACGAGGTTGAGCACGAGGTTTCCAACGAGTTTGAGCACGAGGACCCTTCTTTTGATCCGAACGTCTTCTCTTCAGGCAAGATGACCGAACCCCGATAACATTACTATCTTTGTCTATTGCTAGTAGTCTCGATCTATAGTTTTGCCTCGATGCCCATGTTCTTCTTGTCAGCCTCCCACTTGTAACCAATTGCCATGTTTAACCACCCTACCTATGCAAACCGTTGCTTGGCTAAGTACGCTTCGCTCAGCCCTTCTTATAGCGTTGTTAGTTGCAGGTGAAGTGAAGATGCTTGCTCCATGTTGAAGTTTGGTTGGGTTATATCACACTATATAAATGCTTTAATTGAAATCACCTATATATTGGCAAGGGTGGAAGGCTAAGCCTTTTGCTTGGTGTTTTGTTCCACTCATGCCGTTAGGATCCGTATAAGCCGGTATTATGTTCCTTGATTTTGCGTTCCTAACACGGTTGGGGTGTATGGGACCCCCTCGATAAACCGCTAAGTGCTAAGTCTTTTCCAGCAAGTCCCAACATTGGTACTATTTGCCTAATAACAAACTAAACATGCATAAGGGAGTAATTAACCCTCTTTCTTAATCAACAACCCCCGGGCCAGTGCTCCACATGAGTGTTGGTCCGAAACGAGCGGACTGCGGGGCCACCTCAAGGAAACTCGAGGTTTGGTAAAAACCCGTAGGATGTCTCATCCGGTCGTGTCCTGAGACCTAGATACGCGCGGCTACGATCAGGGTGTCGACACGCCGGGAGGATTTGCTGGATTAGCCTTACCTTAGCTCGGTATATCTTGAGCACGGGATTCCGAGGATACTCGGGCCTTCCCACTTTGGAGTTGCGACTCCGCGGATCGTGGGCTTGTAATGGGTCAAGTTGGAACACCCCTGCAGGGTTTGAACTTTCGAAAGCCGTGCCCGCGGTTATGTGGCAGATGGGAGCTTGTTAATTCCGGTTGTAGATAACTTGACACAATGATACTAATACACTACCAGCGTGTGTTCCGTGACTGTCAATTTCCGAATCGGGATTCGGGAGTTGAACACGGAGGGGTTATGCTTGTGAGCTTGTAGCTAGGATCACTTCGTGATCACTTCTCGCTTTGCCTTCTCTTCTCGCTCTCTCTTGCGTAAGTTAGTGCTAGTTGCTGCTGCAGACTCTTTGTTGTTCCTTCACCTCATTTCTTTCTTCAGCCTTTTCCCTCACCTAAAGGCTTTGATAGTTCTGTTACCCGGGAACGGGATTGCTGAGTCCTCTGTGGCTCACAGTTACTTCACACACCAGATGCAGGTCCAGCTGTGAGCTATCTAGGTGATGGCACCGAGCTGGATTGGGAGTACGACGAGGAGCGTAGTCGTTACTACGTGCGCTAGCCGGACGATCAGTAGTGGAGTCTCTTACTAGGATTCGATCCGCCTGTGGTTATTTTATTTATCTGAGTTTGGTACTTTGACATTTGGCTTTTGCCCTTAGAGGGTTGTAGTGATCTTATTGTATGATGTTTGAGACTTGTACTGTTATTCTGTGACGTGGCGATTGTAAGCCAACTATTTTCAGTTTACTATCCCCCTTTTACATGAGTTGTGCAAAGATTACCAAACTTGAGATCATTCTAGGATGGACTTATGCCTTTAAGTCGTGCCTCGACACGTAGGAGGTATAATTCCATCCTGGGCATTACAAGTTGGTATTCAGAGCCTTCTCCGACCTAGGAGCCCCCACTGTTTGATCGAACCGTTGACGGTTGAGTCTAGGCACACACTGAAAACTTTTTGAGTCCTATATTATATCGGAGAGTAGGATTTCTTTGCTTCTCATCCCCTTTCTCTCTGGTGAGGACTCCTGACGTCTACTCTTGTCTCTCCTATCTTCAAAATTTGCACAAAATTTTTTTTAGGATTCCCGCGAGTATTCTGGGATTGTTTCGATGTTCTTGTGACAAGGATATTGTTCTCGATGCCTCCTGTTACCGAGGAGTTGAGCTTCGGGGTATCATTGTAACAAGCATATCGTGACAGTACTAAATACTTAAGACGGCCGACATCGAAAATCTCCCCTATACGGCCAGTGGCAAGATAACCCCGACATCACCCAGTACTGGGGAGGTAGTTCGGGAGTATTGCCATAGCTTGTTATAGTGGATGCTTTTCGAAGGTCCGAGGTACACAGTTTCCGAGAAAGACTGGTTATGTGTTGAAGGATGGATACACCTGGATGTAGGTTAGAGTTGATTGCGCGGTGCTTCCCGTGTATCCCCAACACCTGATTGCATAACTGGAATCTTTCGGAAAGCTATAGGTGGGTTTTATCCAGTAGATCGTAGGCATTCTTCCAACGAATGCAGGTTAGTGAGTTCGGGGTTCGACATTGAGTGAAGGGGTTATATGACCGTTGTTACTATCAGGAGTTGCATCTTAAAGGGTCCTTGGCTATGCTGATCCGGGGATTGCAAAACCTTTTCGTAACGCGTTCATATGCTTTCAGCACGAAGATGTTAGGACGAAACTCCTCTCTTGTGTTTGTTCCCGTCCGTACCTTGTTGTTTTTCTTATTTTATCCTTTTGATCCCTATGTGGCTTCTCGTGAAGACTGATGTTATCAATTAACTAAGAAATTCATTCGTTCCTCTTGTTCGGATGATTTCATTCGTTCTTATTGTTCGAATGATTATTGTGAAGACTTGTTGCAATTCATTCCATTGATTCAGCTTATTCCTTTTGTCAATCAATTGCTGATTTGTGGTCATCTCTTACAGGATGGCTCCGAAAAAGGTTCCGAATGCCAACCCAGAGGTGGAAGAGGTCCCAGAGCATCCTCCTTCACCTCCTCCTCCGCCTGAGGCTTGGAGAGCAATTATGCAGACTACTGCTCAGAACACTCAGTTGATGATGCAGATGATGCAGCAAATGCAGGCTATGCAAGCTAATCAAGCTAATCAGGGCGTTCCAATGAACCAAGGCAACTTCTTCCAGCAGCACCATGCTACTCTCAACCAGTTCTTGGCCAACAATCCTAAAGCTTTCAGTTACTGTGTCGACCCTCTTGATGCTGAGGATTGGTTGACCGACATAAAGAAGCATTTTGAGTGCAGTAACGTGAAAGAAGATGACTATGTGAAATTTGCAGCCTTCCAACTGAAAGATCAAGCAGCTGATTGGTGGCAGCAGTACAAAGACTCAAGGCCGGGTCAAGTGATCTCGTGGGAGAATTTCTGCAAGGATTTCCGCTCGCATCACATTCCTACAAGTGTTATCGAGGGTATGCGTGAGCAATTCCGCAACCTCAAGCAGGGCTCCATGTCAGTCTATCAGTATAATGTCAAGTTCCAAAACCTCGCTCGCTATGCAAAGCAAGACATTCCTGATGCAAAGAGCAAAATCTATCAGTTCCGTGGAGGTCTCAAAGATGAACTTCAGCTTGCTCTCACTCTGTTCGAGCCAGACGAATTCGATAAGTTCTATAATATGGCTTTGAAACAAGAAGCAGCTCAGCTTAAGATGGAGGCTTCTAAGAAGAGAATTCGAGATGCTGTTCACTCTACCTCATCGTCTCAGTTGGCTGCGAAACAACAGAATTTCTGGCTTCCTCCTCCTCCAATGATTCGAGCTCCTTACAACAACTCCAGCAACTTCAACAACTCCAACAACAAGAACTCTAGTGGTCGTGGTTTCTCCCACCCACCCAACCCAAGCAACCAGTCGAAGAAGCAGTTTCAGTCTCAAGGCTCCAAGTCCAGTGGCTCTCAGTTCCGTCCTCTCTCAGAAGTGACTTGCAACAAATGCACTCAGAAAGGTCACTATGCCAACAGATGTCCGAATCCGAAGCGTCTTCCTCCTCCACCACCTATGAGTTCAGCTATTGTCAAGCATGATCCAAAGTCTGCAAGGGTTAATCTGATGAATGCAGCACAAGC
>LR738710.1:486827804-486849914 GCA_902687465.1 Secale cereale
CATCCGGTCGTGTCCTGAGACCTAGATACGCGCGGCTACGATCAGGGTGTCGACACGCCGGGAGGATTTGCTGGATTAGCCTTACCTTAGCTCGGTATATCTTGAGCACGGGATTCCGAGGATACTCGGGCCTTCCCACTTTGGAGTTGCGACTCCGCGGATCGTGGGCTTGTAATGGGTCAAGTTGGAACACCCCTGCAGGGTTTGAACTTTCGAAAGCCGTGCCCGCGGTTATGTGGCAGATGGGAGCTTGTTAATTCCGGTTGTAGATAACTTGACACAATGATACTAATACACTACCAGCGTGTGTTCCGTGACTGTCAATTTCCGAATCGGGATTCGGGAGTTGAACACGGAGGGGTTATGCTTGTGAGCTTGTAGCTAGGATCACTTCGTGATCACTTCTCGCTTTGCCTTCTCTTCTCGCTCTCTCTTGCGTAAGTTAGTGCTAGTTGCTGCTGCAGACTCTTTGTTGTTCCTTCACCTCATTTCTTTCTTCAGCCTTTTCCCTCACCTAAAGGCTTTGATAGTTCTGTTACCCGGGAACGGGATTGCTGAGTCCTCTGTGGCTCACAGTTACTTCACACACCAGATGCAGGTCCAGCTGTGAGCTATCCAGGTGATGGCACCGAGCTGGATTGGGAGTACGACGAGGAGCGTAGTCGTTACTACGTGCGCTACCCGGACGATCAGTAGTGGAGTCTCTTACTAGGATTCGATCCGCCTGTGGTTATTTTATTTATCTGAGTTTGGTACTTTGACATTTGGCTTTTGCCCTTAGAGGGTTGTAGTGATCTTATTGTATGATGTTTGAGACTTGTACTGTTATTCTGTGACGTGGCGATTGTAAGCCAACTATTTTCAGTTTACTATCCCCCTTTTACATGAGTTGTGCAAAGATTACCAAACTTGAGATCATTCTAGGATGGACTTATGCCTTTAAGTCGTGCCTCGACACGTAGGAGGTATAATTCCATCCTGGGCATTACATGAGGAGCCGTTGAAGGACGAAGAAGAGGACGACGATAATGATGAGGAGGAATGGTCGAACGAGGAGGACGGCGATGACGACAGCAACGATGATGACGACGGCAGCGGCAATGAAAAGTCAACGGTCAGCGGCAAGAAGTGTCCTCACCAAGACTATGTCGCGGGGCCATCCAACAATAACAAGAAGAAGGACTAAATTAAGCAGATTCTATATATCTGTGTTTCCGTTCGCTCATATTAATTTTTTATCCCTGTTTATTATTCTATCAATCTCATCGCAGACGGTTAGTAATGCGTATTCGACAGAGATCTTCTACATTATCGCGCACAGGTTGGTTTGTTGAACTATTTGCCCTACGAGCACACAATTCACAAAAAAGACCGTATGGGTTGTCTATAATGATCGCACACAATTCTGATTACCGAGATGTTTGGCGGGTCTCACACACATCTTGTTAAGTTGAATCGTTTGTGTTCACCTCGATCATCACAAACGGTTCATTAGAGCGAACTGTATGCCGTATATCGCACACACCATGATCTGGCTGCCCATTTCTGTTGTTCTGTCTCATCGCAAACAGTTTGTATGGATCAACTGTATGCCCCGTATCGCAGACGTAACTAAAATCTGAACCGTGTTTTACGTATCATTCATCGTAAACGTTTTGCATCTTTTTGATGGATTTTTACATCACCGTTTGCGATTAATGCATCACGTACAGTTTCATCAAAGAGTCTCTGATCGTAGTGTCGCGTTAGCATCATCTTATAGTAATGTCATTTCGTCAAATATTATTAATTATTTGTGGCAACGCACGGGTATTATGCTAGTATAAGCTTATTGTTGTGACTGTAGAATCCGGAATCATCTGGCTTGCCACCCGCAGCTCGCCCTCTTGCATCCATCTCAACTGAGAGAATAGATGAGGTCTGGTAGAAAAAAGGAGAGAACGGTAGAGAAGAAAATGGAGCATTTTGCTCCTTGCTTGAGTACATATATACAGAGATCAAAGGAATATAGTTACCACACAAAAAAGGGGATCTAAGGAATATGAAGGAAACTGCCTTTGTCATCTTTTGGAAAGTTAAGTTCAAAAAAATTCTTTAGGAAAGTTTCTCTGGGCGGAGATTCATATGAAATAAAGCATCCACTGGTAGTTCCTCTATTCACTTGGAGCAGAAATAAACCATGCATCTTTGGATCTTGGTCGGGTTGCTTTGTGCATGTTTGACCCAGTGGCGAATTCAAATATGCTCGGGATCATTAAAAAGGAATTAGCGCTACGTTTTAGCAGGTCAGAGAGGCATAGGTGATAATACTGTCCGCATTCTTCTCATCATCTAGTAGGTCGGGGACGCTAGACATTAAGGTCCTCGCACACGGCTCAATTATACGGGACCTCTTAGTTGGCACCTTAGGCGCCGACTAGGTGAACCGGCGCCCACGTGGCCTTCAAATTGGGCTGGCCCAGTGTCTAGGCTGCCTTACCGCTCGTCCCTCCCGTCACCTTGTTTGCTCAGTCACATTTGACGGGTCGCCAGTTGACCAGTTGACCAGTGAAGTGTTGACTTTTTTATAAATAACTGAAAAATCAAAAAAGAAATTGTGAATACAAAAAGTTCATTAACCGAAAAAGGGTTCATTAATTTTGAAAAAATTGTTGATGAATTCGTAAAAGTTCACAATGATCTGAAGAATAAAAAAGTTTACAAATTTTAAAAAGTTCATGGATTTTGAAAAATAGTTCATGAACTTGAAAGAACTTCATCAATTTTTTTAAAAATAGTCAATTTTTGAAAGAAAAAAATCATTGGATTTGAAAAGGATTCAACTGATTTGAAAAAAGTCAGTGAATTTGAAAAAAAAATGTCCATCGGATTTGCAAAAAGTTCATCTACTTTACAAAGTGCATCAATGCAAAAAGTTCATCTACTTTACAAAGTGCATCAATTTAGACAACAAAAAAGGTTTAGGGATTTTAAAAAAGTGCGCATTACAGAAAACTAAAAAGGACGAGATAAAAAGAAAAAGAACAAACCAAACTTGAGAACGAAATAAAGGAAAAAATGAACTGATTGCAATTCTTCTCGTTCGTTTTTATTTTAATTTTCCTTTTAGCATTTAATTTTTAAAGTGTTCATCACAGATTTATAAAATGCAAATCATGAATTTGAAATATGTTAATCAATGTCTAAAAATGTGTAATGCAAATTTTAAATAAGTAATACATATACAATAGCACATATTTAAAAATTGCAATCATGTATTTTTTTTATGTTTCGGATGTATACGAAAAATGCAGAACATATATGAAAAAAGTAAACATCGTAATTATATATTTAAAAAATGTTGACACATCTATAAAAAATGTTCCTGATGTATGAAACAAATTACAAGGTCTATGAAAACAAGTAGATATGCAAAAAAATCATGTATTTGGAAAATGTTCACGGATATATAAATGTTTTACATGTATACCAAAATATATAATGTGTATGAAAAAGAAAATATGCATCAAAAACATATATTTTAGAAAAAGTTGTTAATCACGTGTCTAATAAATGTTCATAGTACAGAAAAAATAATAGTTTCATATGAAAAATGGTTCACGTATTTAAAAAATGATCAAGGTGTATAATAAAATGTTAAACATGTATATAAAAAAGTTCCTCATGTATATAAAAAATATACATTGTGTATTACAAAATATTTATTATGTATGTTCCTCATGTATACTTCTATTCCTGTTCATTTCTTATTATTTATTTTTTGGAAAAGGGGGAATACCCCGGCCTCTGCATCAGAGTGATGCATACGGCCACCTTTATTAAAGTAAGAAAAATCAAACAAGGTCTTGTAGTCCACAGTATAAGGCTCCCTAGGAGCAAGGAAAACAAAAAATCAGCCAGCAGCCACAACCGGCAGGCAAAAGCACGATAGGAAAACTAATTGCCTATCCTATTACATGACCGCCAACCAAATCGGTTGAAGATAGCCCGCGCTACCATCTCCCACCGGATAGATCCAGTAACCAAACGCTCCCTGACCTCCATCGGAGTGAGTAGCGACCACATACGGATCAAAGCAGTGGCTCGGAAGATAACCTGCAAAAAATGAATATTTGTTGCTCTGTTAAAAACCAAATCATTTCTGCAATTCCACACCGCCCACAGCAAAGCACATACTCCCACCCGGATATGTCTCGCTAATGCGGAATCTATCCCGTGTAGCCACTGCCCAAATAATGAGCTAATGGAATTCGGCGGCGAAATGTTAAAAGCAATCTGTATTGTCCGCCATAATATCTTTGTCATCGGGCATTCGAGAAAGAGGTGTTTAATAGATTCATTCCGATCACAAAATGAACATCGCGAGGACCCAGTCCAGTTACGTTTTGCTAGGTTGTCCTTAGTCAGAATCACTTGTTTATGCACAAACCACATAAACACTTTAATTCGCAAAGGCACGTCAACCTTCCAAACATGCTTCGAACTAGAAATAACACTAGCGTTAATGATATCTAGATACATCGATTTGACCGAGAACTCTCCATTCCTAGTCAACTTCCAACATAACCGGTCTGGGTTTTGCGAAAGCTGTACTTCCATCAGTCGCCTGACTAGATGGAGCCAAGCTTCCCAACGATTGCCCACTAGCGCTCTCCGAAAGTGAATATTGAGAGGGGAAGACTGAAGAATTGTCGCAACAAAAGCATCTCTTCGTTGAACAATTCTATATAAAGAGGGATATTGCAATGCGAGAGGTGTATCCCCAAGCCAAGTATCTTCCCAGAATCTCGTAATGTTACCATCCCCAACAATGAACCTTGTCCTATTGAAAAAGACTGACTTAACTCTCATCAGTCCTTTCCAGAATGGCGAATCATTCGATCTCACATTAACCTGGGACAATGTTTTAGACTGGAGGTATTTATTACGCAGAATCTGAGCCCAAGTGGCTTCCGTCTCTGCAGATAGTTTAAACAGCCATTTGCTGAGTAGACATCTGTTCTTCACCTCAAAATTTTCTATACCCAGACCCCCTTGGTCTTTCGGTCTACAAATGATATCCCACTTTGCCAGCCTGTATTTTCTCTTCAGTTCATCACTCTGCCAAAAGAAGCGCGATCTATAGAAGTCAAGTCTTTTCCGAACTCCAACAGGTACCTCGAAAAAAGACAAAAGAAACATAGGCATACTCGTGAGCACCGAATTAATGAGAATTAATCGGCCTCCGTATGACATCAGCTTACCCTTCCAGCAGCTAAGTTTCTTTTCAAAACGGTCTTCAACACTCTTCCACTCATTGTTGGTTAGCTTACGGTGATGAATTGGTATACCCAAATACTTGAACGGTAACTCCCCCAACTCACACCCGAACAATTGTTTATAAGTTTCTTGTTCCTCTTTAGCTTTTCCAAAGCAGAACAATTCGCTTTTGTGGAAATTAATCTTAAGCCCACTCAATTGTTCGAATAAGCATAATAACAATTTCATATTTCGTGCTTTTACCAAGTCATGCTCCATAAAGATAATAGTGTCATCGGCATATTGTAGGATAGAGACCCCTCCATCTACCAGATGAGGTACCAGGCCTCCAACCTGACCGACGTCTTTGGCCCTTCCAATGAGTATCGTCAACATATCAGCTACTATGTTGAACAGAATAGGTGACATCGGATCACCTTGACGAAGGCCCTTGTGCGTTTGGAAGTAGTGACCAATGTCATCATTTACTTCTGTGTGTTCCTATAAATCATATGTTTCCCTTCCCTTTCATTCAACCATGCCCTAAATGACGGAATCGTTAGATTGGCTGAATACATCACACAGTTAGCACGCACTAATTATGGATATTAGGCTTTTGTATATTCATCTAATTTTAATGTTTCCTGCCGATCTTCTTATGCGGAGGCAACTAATTGGCGTTTACCTCTCGCAGGAGTCACTCGTAGGGAAGCCTCTCGTATGCAATTATACGCAAAATACCTAAGGAGTTAAGATTTGCATTAGAAGCGTAACCACCGTTGAAACTATACCCCCTCCCCCTTGCTTCTAGCTGCTTGTTTAGTGCTTTGAGATTTCCGGGGGGGGGTAGTTGCTTGAACATATGTTTTGATCATTTATACTTTTCTTTAGGAGAAACATAGTAGTGCATGGTGGATGCAGTGTTGCCGAAAATAAAGTTCATCGGGTTCTTCGCCTACTCTGGTGATGCTTTAGTGGGTGATACCAAGGAGCCAAAGCTACGTTTCCTCCGTAGGTTTGGTGCAACCGCTCTTGCAGAGTTTATGCTTGTGTCCTCGCATGCTTGGAGATTGGGATTTGTCGAGTTCTTGTAAGTGTGCGGTGCGTTTTTTTCTTTTAAGCTGGAGTATTTCCTCTGCACTAAGGTGAAGATGTTGTGGTTCAACTGCATGCAGTTCTAGGGGTTCATCCACGGCTCAAGTCCCTTCGTCACTCACGACCCCATTTTATTGGATGGGCGAGTCAAGGGGCTCCCTGAAACTTTTATTGGCGATCAAGTTTGGGTAGGTGTACAAGTGGCAGTGTTGCTACTTCGGTCTAATTTTAATGTCGTCCTGGAAGCCTTGGAAGGATTTCATCTTCCAAAATTTATATGACCACACAAAAGATGCATTTGAAAGATTACATTGCCACTCTTAGTTTTAGGAGTTACTTTGTAATATCTTGAATCTTCGATCTGAAGCATACTTGTAATGATTCTGATGTTTGAATATGACACAAGTATTTCTAAAAAGAAAGTCACTCGCCGGGGCTCCTGGGTGGACACACAGTGATGGTGGAGCAAAGGAACCACGGGAGCGGGATCGCGATGTGTGGCGCTTATGTCTGCAATGGATTTTTCATATTTTTTTCTTTTGTTTCTTGGGCTTCCCT
The DNA here is from genome assembly GCA_902687465.1 of Secale cereale. Lineage (NCBI taxonomy): Eukaryota > Viridiplantae > Streptophyta > Magnoliopsida > Poales > Poaceae > Secale > Secale cereale. The sequence goes on from LR738710.1 coordinate 486,834,696, forward strand.
CGGGGTTTTCTAGTTTTATTGCTATGTGTGGGGTACGAGTTGTACAACTGCGCAGTTTGTGTACATGTATTAGTCGCATTGAGGAAAGGTTGTGTTATATGTTGAGTACAAGTTACAGCACGCTTGTACCCTGATCCATAGTGTGTACGTGGTTGTGACGTTAACTTACAAGTTTTTGTGGCTTGACTTCGGGGACAGATGAGACTGGCAAGATTTATGCAGTGATTCCTTCTGAAGACGGGATGGCGGAAGATGGCGGTGGTGCATCCTGGAGCGTGCGCAGGCGATGCATGTTATGGATGCCTAGACCGGATAGTCTTAAGGCTAGGATTAGATTGTGTCTGTTATGTGGACATGTCACATATGTAATTATGTATACTTGTAGGTGTAGCTACTTTGTTCGTCTAGAAACTGGCTTTGGGTTGATCTTTGTATTCATTTTGTCCGGTTCGGCTGAATATTAATAAATATGATTGTGTTTATCATGCTGATGCAGAGGCCGGCCTTTTTGGCAGAGAAAAACATTTTTTTCTTACTCATACACACACTTCATTTTTTTTTTGCGGGGTGAAAATAATCTCTATTAAGCTTATGGGGGCTTTTCAGCCGTAGCCAAGTTCACAACATGGTCCATACCGCCCGCCAGCCATACTGCTGTATGTGGGTTGCTACGGCCATAGGCGGCCAGCTCATGACTAACAACATTCTGAGAGCGGAAACAGTGAATAAAAGAAATCTCCCTAGTAGCAAGACTAGCCATTCTGCGGATCTCTTCTACTAGTGCACGATGGATCGATCTGTCTTGCTGACGTCCTGTAAGCATGGCCACCGCCTCCGTACTGTCCATCTCGACAACGATCGGTAAGTTTGTTCGGTATAAAGCCAACTCCAGGCCTTCTCTGCATGCCGCTAGCTCCGCATCAAGGGCATTCTGGCATGTGCGGATCTCCCTACAGGCGCTATAAATGATCTCGCCTCTGTCGTCTCGCAGGATCATACCCCCTCCTGCCGCGCCCGTGGCCACTATGTAACTCCCGTCCGTGTTCAACTTTGCCCAGCCTGGTGCAGGGGGGGCCCATTTCGCGCTCGCCTTGGCCTCCGTACGTCGCTGGGCGCAGTGTGAGGAGGTAGAGACCACCATCTTCCCCTTCTCTAGGTCACCCGTTGGATGTGGCTGTATGCACAATAATGAGGTGATGTACCTGTGCAAAAAGCACCTGGAAGCTTCAGCAGGTGGTGGCAGCTTGGCGTGTGTGATCTCGTTGCGGACATGCCATATTCGCCACATGGTAATGAGCACTATCAGTCTTGCCGTATCGTCCAAAGGATCCAACAATGAGAAGATCCACTCTGGGCCTGTGTTATGGATGGATTCCACCTTAGGAATGCTCCAGTCCAAAGCCATGACGCGCCAGAGCTCCCTTGCCAAGGGACACCTGCACAGAGCATGGAATCCGTCCTCTCGTTCCATAGCACAAAGGGGGCATATGTCAGTAAGCTCAAGGTGTCGTGAGAATTTATTGGCCCAAGTAGCAAGTGAGTTGGCGACGACTCTCCAGGCGAAGACGCGTACCTTCGGGGGAGCAGGGCACCCCCATATGATCTCCCAGATGGCGCGACGACCATCCGGTGCCCTGCTCGTGGCGGAAGCCAATGGACACTCGCGCTCATCCATGGCTAGGCGGTAGGCGGACCGAACGGTGAAGATACCGTTCCTCTCTGGTGCCCATGCAATGATGTCGTCTGGGACGCGAGTCGAAGTACGAATGCTGGTGATGATGTTGATATCCACCGGAAGGAAGTAGCGACGGAGAAGGTCCATGCGCCAAGACCCATCGCCATCCAAGAGATCCGCCACCCTCCTGAGGCGGCACGTGCCCTGAGGTAGCCACCGGTCGCGCCATATGCGAATGTTTCGCCCATCCCCGACGTGCCATATGATGCCCTTCTTCAGGAGCTCAAGTCCATGCTGAATCGCCTGCCAAGTCGGGGAGGCATTCCCCGAGAAGACCGTGTCCTCGAGACGCCCCTCTGGGTAGTATCGCGCCTTGAGGACCTGCGCACACAAACTATTGGGATTAGATAACAGTCGCCAGGCTTGCCTCGCTAGGAGAGCCTGGTTGAAGAGGCGAAAATCTCTGAATCCCAATCCACCCTTGCTTTTCTGAGCTTGTATTTTCGGCCACGCCAACCAGTGTGTTTTCCGTTTTCCTTCAGACGCACCCCACCAAAAGTTTCGGACCATCCTGTTCAGGTCATCACAAACAGACATAGGTAGCTTGAAAACACCCATGATATAGGTAGGTATAGATTGCGCAATGGCCTTAATCATAGTCTCCTTGCCCGCAAGAGACAAGGTGTCCCCCCATGCGATAATCCGTTTCAGCAACCGGCACTGCAAGTTCTGAAATTTACCACGTGACATACGACCTTCGGGCGTCGATAGGCCTAGATACTTTTCTTCAAAAGTAATGGTGCCTATATGGAGTGTATTTCTCACCATCTCATGTTGATCCGTTGGCCAAGAGGAGCCGAACAATGCACTACTTTTAGCTGGATTAAAATATTGCCCTATAGCATTAGCATAAGTACGTAGTACTTACTGGATCTTCCTTGCTTGATCCTCTGCTGCCTTAAAAAATATCAATGTATCATCGGCGAATAGAAGGTGAGATACGCCCGGTGCTCTGCGACATATTTTCAACGGGGTATAGTCACCTTTTTCCTCCCCCTCTTTCTACAAAGCGGATAAACCATCAGCCACAAAAAGGAATAAGAACGGGGACAGAGGATCACCTTGTCGCAGCCCACACGACGGTGCAAATGATTCCAAGAGAGTTCCATTGAATTTAACCGTGTATCTCACCGAGGTGACGCAAGCCATAATCCAGTCCACCCACTGGCGAGCAAAACCCATCTTTTTCATCATTCGCTCCAAGAAGATCCAGTCCACCCTGTCATAAGGTTTAGATAGATCCAGCTTATAGGCACAAAAGCTCTTGCTAGGGTCCTTTTCCTGCTGAATATAGTGAAAGCACTCAAAGGCAATTAAAGCATTGTCTGTAATCATCCTACCGGGAACAAAAGCACTCTGCTCGGGGGATATAATATCGTCCAAAATAGGTCTTAGCCGATTCACTAGGCACTTCGCCACCACCTTATAGATGACATTGCATAGGCTTATTGGGCGGAACTCAGAGAGCATCTCCGGGTTATCCACCTTCGGGATGAGAACGATGGAAGTGTCATTCACCCACTCAGGCATACTCCCGGTCCGGAAAAACTCCTTCACCCATACAATAACCTGCTCCTTCAGAACAGCCCAGTTTCTCTGAAAGAAGCGAGCGGAAAATCCATCTGGACCTGGCGCCTTGAGTGGCCCAATTTGGAATAAAGCATCAGCAATTTCCTTTTCCGAAAAATCTGCGCACAGACCAACATTCATACTGTCAGTAACACGAGTCTGTATGAAGTCTATAACTGGGTCCACACAAAGAGACGTATCAGCAGTAAAGAGTTTAGAGTAATAGGCCCTCGCCATGGCAGCCATGGACCCATGATCCTTGTGCATGACCCCTGGATCATCAATGAGGGATTTAATACGATTTTTCCGTGCGCGCCACACTGCTTTCCGGTGGAAAAACTGGGTGTTGCGATCCCCTTCCCGTAGCCAAGCAATACGGGATCTCTGCATCCATAACATCTCCTCCCTATAGAGCAATTCATTCATCCGGTCGGTCGCCTCTCTAATTTCTTTCCTATCTGCATTCATAGACATGAGCTCCTCTAGGCGAGAGCGAGACTTGTTAATTTCCTTAATAACATTACCAAACTTTTTCCTGCTCCAGTCTTGTAATTTTTTCATCATATTCCCTAAGCCCGAAGCAACATCCCCAAGGTGTAACATAGATCCCAGATCAGTCCAGGTGTTCATGATTACCTCAGGCAGAGAAGGATCACGTTCCCACATGACCTCGAACTGTCTGCACCTCCTACCCGCTGCCTGGCGTGGCTCCTCCATCGCACAGCGGAGCAAGATAGGGAGGTGGTCAGAGCTAGGCGCCACCAAGTGCTCCACCCTAGCATGCGTAAAGATGTCCCTCCAAGCATTATTGGCGACAGCACGGTCAAGACGAACCTTGACGTTCGCCCGTCCCGCTCGCCGGTTATCAAAGGTGTATCGAAGACCTGCAAAACCAAGGTCGCCCAAACCACAAACCTCCAGAACATCACGAAAATCAAGCATCTGACCTGTCGAGCGTGCTGTGTCGGAGAAGTGCTCAAAACTCCACATCGCCTCATTGAAATCACCCACCATGACCCATGGCATGTTGGCCTGTTGGTGGAGATTGCGGAGGAGGGACCACATACGGTGTCGGTCCTCCGTCCGTGGCTCGCCATAGACACAGGTAAGCCGCCAAGGTGGCTCACCCTCCACATCAGTTACATACCCGTCAATGTAGCGTTCATTTATTTCTTTTACATCGAGGCACACAGACTCATGCCAATACAAAGCAAGGCCTCCACTACGGCCCACACAATCAAAAGCATCAAAACCTCTTAAACCTAACCTAGCACGGTATCTCTTCATTTTATTTTTAGACTGCCTAGTTTCACAAACAAAAACAATATACGGGGACTGAGCCTGCACTAGACTCACAAGATCACGAACTGTCCGAGGGTTCCCACCCCTTCGGCAGTTCCAGCTTAGGATATTCATTGCTCCTGACGGGGCTTCATCGGCCCCGTCAGTTCGTCGGCGGCCCCTGGGCCGACATATATTACTTCGGTTAAATTTCACCCATGCCTACTTCCGAGATTAAGCCTTAAAATAGCATCGTCTTGGTCTATGCCAAATTTGTCTACGACCTGTAAGTAGTCAAGCCGAGTGGCACGGGTGGCCTACGGTTAATAACAACCATCCGGCATGCTTAGCATTTGGAGTTTCTAGAAGAGGCATCTCGATCAATGAAACGGGGTTATACTCCTATTTTTGGCTTGTTGTTCCTCCTCCCCCGCTCTTCATATCAGAGGAGCATCACCTCCCTCTCTCGTCTTCCCAACATTCCCGCTCTCCTTCCTCCTGCCGCAGCTGTCGTGATTCGGCAGCTGCTGGGAGCCAACTCATCACTCCGCCATCCATTCGGAGGAGGGAAGGCAACGTTAGCCGCGGCGCATTCGATAGCCAACACACATTACACCGTTACAGAGGAACCACTGCACAAACAATGGCCAACAGTTGCAGAGAACACAAGCGCGGCGTTCCACGTCCACCACCATTGTCGCTCTTCATCGGTAGGGAGCAAGAGCCAGCTGTCTCGCGGACGCACCCAGCCGCTGCCGACAACAGCAACAAGAAGAGGATGCTGTCTAAGCAGCTGTCCATGAAGGAGACCACCCGGGAGGTCAAGTGGGAGAAGAGGCGGCGGCAGATACAACGGCAGAGGAGCAGCATGGGCCTGTACGACGCCGACCGCGTGGGATGTGCTAACACGCACGCCACTGCCAACGGTGTGACCGACGAGGACCTGGACGAGCTCAAGGGATCCATGGAGCTTGGCTTCGGGTTCAACGAGGAGAACGGAGGGCAGAACCTCTGCGATACGCTCCCCGCCCTCGACCTGTATTTTGCAGTCAACCGGCAGCTGTCCGAGCCCAAGATGCGGGTGTGCAGCCGCTCGTTGCCTTCCCTTTCTGTGGCGACATCCTCATCATCCATGCACTCCGGCACGCCGAGCCCGGCCGGCAGTCCTACCGCTCAGCCGTCCCTCCTTGACTCGTTGAAAATTTGCAGTCCAGGTCAGTAACGTCGTACATTTCCTTGTTAATTGTGAAAGGTGTGACAGCCTGGTATAGATTCCGGAAGAACCATCAGCTTATGTTATGATGATGTCGGTTGTTTGGTCCTCTGACTCATGCAGCAGGCGAGAACCCACAGCTTATCAAGACAAGGCTAAGGCAGTGGGCTCAGGTAGTGGCTTGTTCAGTGAAGCACTCCAGCTGAGAGCGCTGGCTGCAATGAATTCGTGCAGGACCGTTGTACATCCAAGTGTTCCATTAGACGGCAAGGGAGAGGACATGACCGGTGGTGCAAAGCAATTAACACAACGTCATAACCTTGTTGCTCTGGTGACGCCCGTGGTTGTTGTGCATAGTTTAGTCTGTATGTATGTGTTGGCAACATTAATGCACCGCCCCCTGTATTGACAGGACACCATTTGATGCAAGGACGTTCTTCTTGTTCACAAACTTCTTTAGAAACAGTAACTCTTGCTGAAACATTTCCATAAAAACTAGGCGTGCACACTGGCAAGATATATTCGACTAAAACACACTCATCCAAGGAGACAAATATCCTCCGAAAACCACCACTAACTGTGTTGTACAGCTTGTAGGGGAGAAAAGTTGGGCCAATAAAATTTCGGTTTTGAATCAGAGATTTTAGATGGGCATATGTAATACAACACTGAATGTCTGAAATTAAATTGGGCGTTCCAGTACAGTACTTGAGCCTCTGACTACTGAAGATGTTGGTTACATATGCATATATAGTGTGAATTACTTGTCCATAACACAAATTACATGATGTTATCATCATCCATGGTAAAATGCATGCTTTTGATCGGACTTAGCGCAAATCGCTAATGTAAGGCTCCCCTAGGGTTCCCTCCCTCCCTCCCCCGCCCCCACCCGCGAGGCGCCGGGGAGGGCCCCAAATCTCCGCCGCCGAACACCCCTCCGCCTCCCCCTCCTCCCTCGCCGCCGTCAAAGGGTGTGGCCGGGCGAAGCCCGGTTGTCGCCGGCGGCGGGGGGGCCTTCTTGTCCCCCGCGCGTGGGGTTTGCGTGGATCCGATCTCGCGGGCGGGGCGCAGCGCTCGGTGTCAGGCGTGGCGGCGTGGCGGCGCCTCGGGGCAAGCCGGCGACGGTGGCGTGGCGTCGGGCGGCGGATGGCATGGCGGTGGTGCGGGCTGGTGTGGCGTCGGCGGCGCTGTTTCTGGCAGTGCCACGGCGACGCGTCCGGCGCCGCGGGTTGCGGCTAACCGGGTCGCGGGCGGCTTCTCGCTGTGGTCTCTGGCGGGGGGCGGCGCGACAGCGGAGGTGGCGAGCTGCTCCGTCCCTGTCGGGCCCTCGTGGCTGGGTGGCGGCGCTCGGCTCGGGCGGGTCCTATGGTGGCATCTCTGGGCGGCGATGGCGATAGCTCGGCCACCCTCGTTCTCCGGCGTATGGCGGCGGCCGATGCCTCCCGATGCCCTGGGCCTTTGACGCGGGGGCGGAACTCGGTTTTCGTGGGGAGCTGGAACCGACAAGGCGTCGATCGTGGCCATGGGCCACTTCTCCACCTTCCCCTTACCCGGTCGATGTATGGTCGCGGCCGTCCCGAGGCAGGCTGGCCGTCGACGATTCTGGAGGTGGTTGGGGTGGCAGATCTGAGCAAAGCCGTGGCCTTTGGTTGCTACAGGGTGGTCTCATGGCGGGGCGGCGGCCCTGGCGGTGGGAGCCGTGCGTTGGTCGTGGGCGGGCTGCGCAGCTCGGATGCGGGCAGGCAATCATGGCCGCTTGGGCGGCATGGCGGCGGTGGAAGAGTTGAAGCACCGGGGTACATCACCTACCCAGTATGAGTACTGGTCGACGGTGACGGCGTCCGTGGACGTCGTGTCCTCCTTGAAGGCTTCGTGGTGGTGCTTCTACCCCTTCCATCTTACTCCGGGTGAAAACTTGATCCTCGGATCGGATCGGACGGTGGCGAGGTTCGTGGTCGTACCCTTCCTAGAAGCACCGTCTTGGAGTCCTCGGTCCGGCATATCCGTTACACATCCTCCCGGACGATCGCTCCTCGTGGCGGTGTTCTCCGTCGGCTCTAAGCAGATTGATTTTCCTCATCTTTTAGATGCTTTGTAGTCGTTGTGGTTGTGTGTCGGTGCCCGGCATTCATGAATCTGGCCTTGGGTGTGTGGTGTGCGTTTGTATCGGATGCTTTGTTGTTGTGGTTCGTGCATTATAATATAAAACGGGGAACACTTTTTCGAACGCTTGGGGAAGTCTGGCCAGCCGCGCCGCCACGCTTGTGGCGGATATACCATGAGTCCTGTGCTACCTTATGTTGTGCTTATCCTCTTTCTCATGGAGCTCCCACACCAACTCGACGATACTGATCTAGAGGAACTCCCTCTTGATCCGGCGCTGGCGGGAACCAGCGGTCCCCTTGGTGGTCCTCGACTGGTTGTGGTCCACGCAACCGCGAGCTCCTTGTCGGCGAGGAACCAATCTGGTGCCACCCCAACATCCTGGCAAAAGACACCGAGCACCGCTCTTTCGTGGTGAGGGCTTTCGATCCCTCAAACGAGGAGGACACACCACGTGACCTCTCACTGGCAAGGTAATATCCGAGGCAGGTGCACGGTTGCGGCGGGGACGATTTGTACTCTTGATTTGAGGTGGCCAGGAGCCACTTGGTGTCGGGATGATGATGCGACCGCGAGGGCTGACGATGCAATGAGGATTCCTTGGGCGCGCAACTGGTTGTCGATCTGGACAATGCTGCTTTGCAGCGTCAAGAGGGGCAGCTGGTCCGGTGCATCTAGAAGGTATGCATGGAGCCCGTCCATAAGCTTCTCCAGCTCCTCCTCCCTGGCATGTATGTGGTAGCAGGATAGCGGGGCCTCCTAGTCCGACGACTTGGCCATCTCTTTCCAATTGACAACGTCATCGTCAGAGGTAGGCTTCTCATTGATGAAAGAGGGTGCAGTGGATTAGGATGGGCCCGAAGAGATGTGTCGGCGAGGCACATTACCTAAGAAGGCACATGGTGGCGATGTTTCTCCGCGCTGTCATGGATTGGTGACAAAGCTCCCACTATCGTCGTATCCGTCCTTGAAAGTGCTAGTTATCGACTAGATTGGAGGTGAATTATCGATTTATACGGAAGTCTTTGAGACAGTCAATGTCTTCAAAGATGCGGAAGCAAAACAATAATTAAATAGAGTATGGCGGAAGATAAGCTATGTTACACATGCTATAAATGCAACACAATTAAAGTGAGAAGTGAAGACAACAAGCAAACTAGGTAGCAAGGAACAATAGTAATAGCTAATATGAAGAAAGAGATGGGATCAAAGGGAATGTCTTCGCGCAGTGTCTTCACACATAGATCAGCATGCAAAGGCTTCACGATACAAAACAATAAATAAAGGAGTGGAGGGGTGGAGGGGTATAAACAGTTGGTCGGAGAAGGCAAGTGATTTTTGTTCGACCAGTTATAGTTGTTGTGACAGCTATACGTCTGGTTAGGGAGACTGAGAGTGAACTATGAAGACCTAGTTTTCACCTTATTCCCCTTGAGCTAAGATCACTTAGACCTCGTCCATCACTTAGGTAAGTCTTCAAGGTGGTCTTCTAAACCTTCACAAACTTCGTTCAACAACGATCGACAATGACTCTTGGATGCTTAGAACATGACGCCTAACCGTCTCGAAGATCACGTCGTCAAGTATAATAAGTGTTTGGTTCACTCAAAACAGAATGTCTTCAGATGCTCAAACACTTTGGGCTCTGGTTGTTTGGGTTTTTCCTCGTAGGAAATCTCTCTCAAAGGCTTCGGAGGTGCATTGCTCTAAAGCGACAAAAGTCGTGCAATAACTCACAACAGCCACCAACTTATGCTGGTGGGGGTGGCTTTTTATAGCCAGGAGCAACTCGACATGATTTGACTAAAATGACCCTGGGCCATCAATCAATAGACACGTGTCCCAATGGTCGGATTTCAAACACACGCAACAATACTACTTGGGCTACAAGCAATGCCGACTCATCGAACACTGGACGAGATTTTATCTAATTGTCTTCACTGGAAGACATAGGCGTTTCATTGAGCAATCACTTCAACAATTGTCTTCGTATCACCTCGACCCCACTTAACAGTGAGGTGTTTCCTATGAGTCAATAAAAGAAAATGAAACCTACAAAGAAGTTATGTTTTTGTGTTCCATTGTCTTCACTCATTATCTTCAAAGGCAACCATTGGCTTCAATAACTTCAGACATTTTTAGGGGTCGTCTTCGACGGTTAAAATGAATCTTCAAGGACGTCTATCTATGTTTTTATGCGTATCTCACAAACACATTAGTTCCTCAACCAAGTTTGTTGTCAATATTCTCAAACCAACAAAGGTGTGCACTACTAGGGAAAAGCCTAGTAGTAGCGTGGGTTTTACGTGTATCAGTACCGCGGGCACCCGCACTATTGATATGGTGCTACAATTAATTTGTATCAGTAGCGCGGGTTGGCCCACGATATTGCTATACATGGGTAGCAGTAGCGAGCGTAAAGTCACGTTGCTGCTAATCTAACTAGTAGTAGCGTGCTTTCTGTCCAGCACTACTAGTATAATGTTTTTCATTTTTAGCGTATTCATACGCCGTTATACAAATTTTGATACATTACCAATTAAATGGTTGTTATGTCATTATGTCCATGATGAATTAATATATCATTGTGATGAAGAAACATGGATTAGATTCATTTGGATGAATCAATAGTTGAATTAGGACGATGATCGTACTAATTCAACTTTTGGTCACTTTTGATCCATCCACATGAATCTAATCCGTGTTCCTTCCACCAAAACTAGTTAATAACAAATCATCATGATAATCATGCATGATCAACATCATCATCATATTAATATAAAAACTCATGCATTATATCATCACAAAAAACACTAACAAATAATGATCATAGTCATTACCACCAACACTATTTAATCATCATAGTCATAGTGTAGCTATCTAATCACCACCAACACTAGCTAATAATAATCATCATAGTCATTACCACCAACACTAACTATTTAATCATCATAGTCATAGTGTAGGACATTCTAGCTAGCTAATCACTCCTGCATTCTCATCATCTTCAAACTCAGTCTAGCTAGCTAATCATTCTTGCTGCTCTCTCTAAGGTAAAATAGTATAAAACATGTGTAGCACTCCTTCTTCATCATATTGGAGAATATATATGAACCTGTCTCCTAATTGTGGGTTGCGCTTCTGATTTCTGCCCCCTAGTACTTCTCTGCTGCGATTATTCACAGTTTTGCTTCAGTCTTTGACTATTAAGACTTGCTCCTTTCGAGAAACCATGAATGCACTCATGTGCAATATAGGAAATCTTGGTCGTAAGCTAACCATTTTCATGTGACCTTTAGTATCGATCCAACGAGGCACAACACTCATCGGGAGTCCCTATTGAAGAACATCGTAGTAACATACTTAACAATGAAGTTTAGCTTAAAAATAATGTATGCAAAAGATGCACTAAGGACAAATAGTAAAAATCTTACCACATTTCCTAAATAGATGTGACCGTAGATAAATACACACACTAGTGGTCGCACGTGTTGAGTACTAATATTTTGAAATCCAGGGAAATAACCTGTCTTGACAGTATCAAGATCCTCAAGCCATGAAACATAATGACTTATCTCCTCGCAGTTTGGTTCAGCCCCGGGACAGTAGTAGGTGTTGTCTACCAAGTGCCGGACATGTTTTCTTGAATGGAAATAAGCTGTCAATAGAAATTAGTTGTCAACTATTTTTAAATAAACAATATAAATTACTTAATAAATATGGTTGAGAAACTCAAATAATGGTAGAACTGGAGGCGTCTGAACATCGACCCAGATGTCGATATTACCATCAATTTCATCTTCCGAAGGAATATCAAAGGTGATAACCATATTATGCTCAAATGCATAAGCCTTCCATAGTTCTCTCCAATTTTTGCATTCAAAATAGGACTAGGTGTCTACATTGTATAATTTTACGGCAAAAGTACAACCATCTCGGTCCTCAAGTGAACTCTATTTACCTGCATACTTTCCATAGTACTGAAAGCAATCTTATCCAAGACATACATTATTGCATGGCAGGGGATACGCTAGTAGAATTGTAAAAATTTAAAATCATAATTTGAAGCAAAAGAAGTAGAAGTCATGCTTAATTACAAAAAAAAGACTTGTCGTTGTGACTTACTGTATCCACTTCGAAGGTCTCATCCATCATGCTGCTGAGTCGCCTACCATCTTCTAGGTGAGGCCTGCCACACAGACTGCGCTCATATTCGCAGTATTCGCACATACCGAAATTATTTTCGCTATCGTCATCAGACATTTCCTATGTTTATAGTTGAAACATTAATTGAAAATTGATCAAAGGCAACTACCAGGAAACTCAACACGCAGATCACTATTACTCAATATGCAACGGGTTGTATAGGTCTATCGAGTCTTCCTTCCTAAACTCTTATCTCACATATATAGTCAGGATTCTTCCACTCTCACATTTTGCCCGTCGGTGATGGTCGCTACTCCTCCTTTTCCCTAGTGCATTACAAATATCTAGCACAAGGAAAAGAAGGAGAAGCGACCCGCACGACAACAGTCGGGATTCTTCCTCTCTCATATATATATGCCGGTCTATTATGCTAATATTAGTAGAATAACTATTCTGATAACACTTCCGAACTGCACGCTCAATGCAAGTGCACGTCATTGTTTGAACCAAGTGTGCTGCAGTACTCAGGCGAGTGAACTTCCCGTCGCAAAAAAACTGCACGCTGTATTTTTTGGGTACTGTTTTGCTCTAGTTTTTAAACCGTATGTCGGAATGTGGCTTGTAATATACCGTTGAAAAGCTATGGATTAGGCGCTACTTCACCATGTTGAACAATTTTTGAAATTCCTCGCGGTTTAAGAGCAGTTTCGAAAATTGTGGGGCTCACAACGAATGACAGCGAGCGTTTTTTCATGTTTTCTTCTAAATCGCTCGCAGGAATCAAGCGAATGATATACCATTGGAAAGATATCGTCGAGACGCATCTTTTTCATATCTATTATTTTCTCTAATTCGTTACGGTTTAAGAGCAGTTCTAAATTTAGTAAATCACAGAATTCTGTCTTTTCGAAAAAAATTCAATTTTCGTACTGTTTTTGCTCCAGTTTTTGAACCGATTGTCGAAACGAGGCGTGTGATACGTTGTCGGAAAGCTACGGGTGATGCGCAGGTTTCATTTGTTGAAATGGTTTTTAGAATCCTTACTGTTTTTAGTTAATTTTGAAAATCGTGTGGCTGACGACGGGAGGCAGCGGACGTTTTTCACGAAATTTATTCAAACCGCTCTTCGGAATGATTCAAATGATACACCGCCGAAAAGATATCAACAAGGTGCAACTTTTTCATGTAGAACACACTCTCTAATTCCTTACGGTTTAAGAGCAACTTCAATTTTACCGAAATGCGGACACGCTGTTTTTTGCGACACCCAAATTGACGTGGGTACTTCATCCGACTGAAAACCGCACTGCATCGGACCAAAAAAGGCACTACATCAGATAGGTAAGAGAACTGCATGGTTTCTTTTATTCAAACGTTATTTTTTTCAAGGACGATAAAGTAGAGTGCACTTCACATCGGGTGTAAATGAACCACCACACTATCAAGAAGTGAACCACGTTACTTTTTTCGCTCTCATAACAAATTTTTTGCACTTACGGGATGAACAACATCATACGACCGACCGCACTGCTTCGGAATGAAAACCGCACTGCATCGGACGGGCAAGCGAGCTGCATAATTTCTTTTGTCGGACGTAATTTTTCTCATACAAGTTTTTGTTGTCTTTTTTTTACTTTTTTATGAACGAGGGTGGACCGCAGAGACGAGGGCAAGTGACCTATGACATAAATCGAAGTGAACCGCATTATTGTTCTATTGTTTTCGATAACCTTCTTGTGACACTTTCATGTTGGGCGCAAGTGAACAATATCACTCTCACAAATGAACCTCGTCCGTGAACCAAGCGCATTGCATGTGTTTTGATAAGGACCAAGCGCACTGCATGTGTTTTGACGGAATCAACTGAGTTTTGAAACACACAAAGCACATTTGTGCACTTCACAAAATTGACTGGGTTTTGAAACACACGAGCACATCGTGCACTTCACACACGAGCCTTGCAAACCGCAAGCAGTGCCCAAACGGACTGCATCTATTTTTGAGATGTTTTTGTTTCTGTTTACCATGTAAACCTTGAAGGAGTTTTATAGCTAACGTCAGTGAACCGCAGGAGTTTAACAAGTGAGCTGCAATAAGTTTATAAGTTTTTTCAATTGTTACAAACATGCCCGGTGGACCACACTCGACATCCCGGGGAACACCATGTTGCTGGCCAGTGAAGCACACTCCACGGCCTAGCGAACCGCACGACACAGCCGGGCGAACTGCGCGTCCGCTGTAGCACGACCACCAGCGGCGAGGAGTATATAGCATGAAAAGTAAACGACAAACTACTAGCTGATTGCCTGTTCTCTTTATTTTTCATCAAATATAACATATCAAACCGCCGTACACGGACAAATGAACCACTGGACACTCTACAAGAGAAAATTATGAATCGGCTTGTACTGAACTTTTTTATGCCCAAACCAAAAACAGTGAACCTGGGGAACATGCAAAAAAATGTTCAAAATCTTGCTGACACGGGCGAGTGGCCGAGATTCCTACACAAAGTCCTTGGTTTTCTCGATCTCCCGGTGGCGGGGGCTCCGCTGCCGTCGTCCTCCTTGTGCGCCTCCCGACGTCCACGTTTGTGCGTGCACAGGCTCTCCGCGCCGCATGGGCGCACCGAGCGAACTGCACGCACAAGGGCTCCACACCGCACGGGAGCACCACGTGAACTACATGCACAGGCGCTCCGCGGTTGGCCAAAAAAATCATACACCGAACAGCACCGCGCACGCGTCGGTCTGCAATGAGCTGCATGACGTGCCCACGAACAGAGCACACCACAGCCGACCAAACTGCATGCCCCGCCGGTGCTTGTCGCCACCGTCAGGTCCTTTTGTCACCGAGCATGAGCAAGGTGAGGTGCATCTGGCGAAATCCAGCGACCACCGAGGTCGGATCCGGCGGTGGGTTGGGCGCAGTAGCGTGGCGGTCGGTGGTAGGCGGAGTTGTTTTGGGGGAGGCAGGGGGAGGAAGAAGAAGGTGGGGCATCGGGGCAGAGCATGTGGGTAGCCGGTAGAGAGAGGTGGGGCGGCCGACAGGGAGAGGTGGGGCGGGCGGCTCGGTGGAGCATGCGGGGGTAAGCAGCGTCCGCTCCTCGATCATGTGTCCTGCAAGCGCGACAGCGACAGCTCTGCCCGGATCCATCGACGGGGAGGTG
>LR738710.1:486851579-486882798 GCA_902687465.1 Secale cereale
AGGAGGAGCTACTTCGGTGGCGACGATGATAGGGGGGCAATGGCGGCGGGGGATGGGGGCCACGGCGGTGGGATGTAGGAGGGATCTAGGGAGGGAGGGGGCGACGGCGGCAGCATCTAGCGGCAATGCGGCGGCAGACGACGGGGTCCAGGGGAGAGAGTGAGTGGAGTGGAGGGAGGAGAGTGAGGGGCGGCCGGTTGGGGAAGATGATAAAGCGTTAGCGGTTTTAGGATAAAGCGCTACTGCAAAAAGCCATAGCAGTAGCGCCCGGTACAAGAAACACGCTATTGCTATGCCCATTGCAGTACCGCCTTCTACCAAAACGCGCTACTGCTAAGGATTAGCATGTAAAAATGAACATATAAAATACATTGGTCATCAATGATCTTTTTGTGGAGAATCTGCATTGTCAATAGGAGTCCTATCCGGTTTAGGAACCGGCGAGGACTCCTATTGCGGCCACAAATCCTACACGTAGAGTTCAATGAAGACATAGTGGTTGTGATAGTTTGAGAAGTAACATATTTAAGGTGGTAAACACCTTGTTCGCGGAGCGAGGTGGGACTAAACTTAGGTGAAAAAAGTGGACTAAACTTAGCAGTAGCATGGATTAGAAAAAAGCGCTACTGCTAATTCAATACCAGTAGCGTGTCTCAGGAAGGGGCGCTACTGCTATACCTAGTCTGGCGGCAAGGTCGTGGAAATTGTAGTAGTAGCGCTTTTTTTGCAAACGCGCTACGGGTACTTTTCTGTTAGTAGCACCGCTTTTGGACACGCGCTACTGCTAAGTAGCGTAGAGCCTGTTTTTAAACCGCACTACCGGTAAGATTCTGTGTATAAGGTTTTCCCTAGTAGTGGTGGCACTAGATGCACTTACACTGCCGTAGCGGGAAGATGACATGTTGGAGCGGTACTCGCTGAGGTACCTGTCGGTGTCAAAACCGGCAGATCTTGGGTAGGCGGTCCCGAACTATGCGTCTGAGGACCAATGGTAACAGGAGACTGGGACACGATGTTTTTACCCAGGTTCAGGCCATCTCGATCGAGTTATTACCCTACTTCCTGCTTGATAGATCTTGATGAAGATGGGGTTACAAGAGTTGATCTACCTCGAGATCGTAATGGCTAAAACCCTAGAGGTCTATCCTGTGGTATTATGATTGTTCTGTCCCTACGGACTAAACCCTCCGATTTATATATGCACCGCAGGGACCTAGGGTTTGCACATGACCATATTGCAGAGGAAGGAAAGCATTACACCCGGACTCTAAACCTGCTATTTTACACATATGGGAGTCCTATCCGGATACGGGAGATAGTCTTCATGAATAATCTTCATAGCCCACAAGTCCGGCCCATAACGAGCGATCCGGATTCCTGAGGACCCCTTAATCCAGGACTCCTTAAGTAGCCCCTGAACCAGTCTTCGATGATGATGAGTTCGGCTCGCGTACTATCTTCGGCATTGCAAGGCGGGTTCCTCCTCCCGAACACATAGAAGCAATATTCCCTTCACAAGGGTACTATGTCCGGCTCTGCATGGTTAGTACAACCTTTAGCCTCGAAGGCGAGGTATCGAAAACAAACAAATACTGTGTCTTTACTGACAACTTTTCAGCGAAGCGTCACGTCTGTCCCTTTAATGTATCGAACCATTTTCTTGTCTCCAGTTTAGAATTTAGAGGTATATCCACATTGGCACGTCTTGTCAAAGCAGAGATCGTCCCAGCTTATTACGGGATCCTTATCAATGTGACATGAGCATCTTAACCGCGCCTTACGCATGACAACGTTGTGAACCGGCGAGTTTTATGAACGGAGTGGGGAACGTTTAGCATTCACCGCTTATAAAAGGATACCAATTCTTTCCATTAACCCCACGCCTTCCTCAAGCCCTAGCTCTCTGTTGGGGAACGTAGTATTTCAAAAATTTCCTACGATCACCCAAGATCTATCTACCAGATGCATAGCAATGAGAGGGGAGAGTGTGTCTACATACCCTCGTAGACCGGAAGCAGAAGCGTCTAGTGATGCGGTTAATGTAGTCGAATTTCTTCGCGATCCAACCGATCAAGTACCGAACGTACGGCACCTTCGCGTTCAGCACACGTTCATCTCGATGATGTCCCACGAGCTCTTGATCCAGTAGAACTTCGCGGGAGAGTTTCGTCAGCACGACGGCGTGGTGACGGATATGATGAAGCTACCGGCGCAGGGCTTCGCCTAAGCACTGCAACGGTATGACTGAGGTGTGTTTCTGTGGAGGGGGCACCGCACACGGCTAGAACAATGTTTCTTCTGTGTCTTTGGGTGTCGCCTGCCCCCGTATATAAAGGAGCAAGGGGGGAGGTGCGGCCAGTCTTGGGGCGCGCCAAGGTAGTAGGAATCCTACTCCTAGTAGGAATAGGAATCCCCTTTCCTATTCCTACTAGGAGTAGGAAAGGAAGGGGAAGAGAAGAAGGAATAAGAGGGGCGCCTCCCCCCCTTTCCTAGTCCAACTAGGATTCCTAGGGGGATGGTGCGGCCAGCCCTATGGGCTGCCTCTCCCTTTCCCTCAATGGCCCACTATGGCCCATACTCCCTCGGGGGGGGGGGGAGGGGGGTTCCGGTAACTCCCTCCAGCACTCCGGTGAAATCCGAAACTTTTCCGGAACACTTCCGGTGTCCGAATATAGTCGTCCAATATATTAATCTTTACGTCTCGGACATTCCGAGACTCCTCGTCATGTCCGTGATCTCATTCGGGACTCCAAACTACCTTCGGTACATCAAAACTCATAAACTCATAATACCGATCGACATCAAACGTTAAGCGTGCGGACCCTACGGGTTCGAGAACTATGTAGACATGACCGAGACTCATCTCCGGTCAATAACCAATAGCGGAACCTGGATGCTCATATTGGTTCCTACATATTCTACAAAGATCTTTATCGGTCAAACCGCATAACAACATACGTTGTTCCCTTTGTAATCGGTATGTTACTTGCCCGAGATTCGATCATCGGTATCTCAATGCCTAGTTCAATCTCGTTACCGACAAGTCTCTTTACTCGTTCCATAATACATCATCCAGTTACTAACTCATTAGTCATTTGCTTGCAAGGCTTATTATGATGTGTATTACCGAGAGGGCCCAGAGATACCTCTCCGGCACTCGGAGTGACAACTCCTATTCTTGATCTATGCCAACACCACGAACACCTTTGGAAACACCTGTAGAGCATATTTATAATCAACCAGTTACATTATGATGTTTGATAGCACACAAGGTGTTCCTCCGGTATACGGGAGTTGCATAATCTCATAGTCATAGGAACATGTATAAGTCATGAAGAAAGCAATAGCAGTAAAGCTAAACGATCATAGTGCTAAGCTAACGGATGGGTCTTGTCCATCACATCATTCTCCTAATGATGTGAGCCCGTTGATCAAATGACAACTCATGTCTATGGATAGGAAACATAACCATCTTTGATCAATGAGATAGTCTAGTAGAGGCATACTAGGGACATACTGTTTTGTCTATGTATTCGCACATGTACTAAGTTTCCGGTTAATACAATTCTAGCATGAATAAAAGACATTTATCATGATATAAGGAAATACAAATTACATCTTTATTATTGCCTCTAGGGCATATTTCCTTTAGTCTCCCATTTGAACTAGAGTCAATAATCTAGATTACAAAGTAATGATCCTAACACCCATGGAGTCTTGGTGCTGATCATGTTTTTCCCATGGAAGAGGCTTAGTCAACGGGTCTGCAACATTCAGATCCGTATGTATCTTGCAAACCTCCATGTATCCCTCTTTGACTAGATCGCGGATGGAATTGAAGCGTCTTTTGATGTGCTTTGTTCTCTTGTGAAACCTGGATTCCTTCGCCAAGGCTATTGCTCCAGTGTTGTCACAAAAGATTTTCATTGGACCCGATGCACTAGGTATTACACCTAGATCAGATATGAACTCCTTCATCCAGACTCCTTCATTTGCTGCTTCCGAAGCAGCTATGTATTCGGCTTCACATGTATATCCTGCCACGACGCTCTGCTTGGAACTGCACCAACTGATAGCTCCACCATTTAATAAAAATACATATCCAGTTTGTGACTTAGAGTCATCCGGATCAGTGTCAAAGCTTGAATTGACGTAACCGTTTACGACGAGCTCTTTGTCACCTCCATACACGAGAAACATATCCTTTGTCCTTTTCAGGTACTTCAGGATGTTCTTGACCGCTGTCCAGTGATCCACTCCTAGATTACTTTGGTGCCTCCATGCTAGACTTATAGCAAGGCACACATTAGGTCTGGTACACAACATTGCATACATGATAGATCCTATGGCTGAGGCATAGGGAATGACTTTCATTTTCTCTCTATCTTCTGAAGTGGTCGGGCATTGAGTCTTACTCAACTTCACACCTTGTGACACAGGCAAGAACCCTTTCTTTGAATGATCCATTTTGAACTTCTTCAAAACTTTATCAAGGTATGTGCTTTGTGAAAGTCCAATTAAGCGCCTTGATCTATCTCTATAGATCTTGATGCCTAATATGTAAGCAGCTTCACCGAGGTCTTTCATTGAAAAATTCTTATTCAAGTATCCTTTTATGCTATCCAGAAATTCTATATCATTTCCAATCAACAATATGTCATCCACATATAATATCAGAAATGCTACAGAGCTCCCACTCACTTTCTTGTAAATACAGGCTTCTCCAAAAGTCTGTATAAAACCATATGCTTTGATCACCTCATAAAAGCGTATATTCCAACTCCGAGATGCTTGCACCAGTCCATAGATGGATCGCTGGAGCTTGCATACTTTTTTAGCACCTTTCAGATCGACAAAACCTTCTGGTTGCATCATATACGACTCTTCTTTGAGATATCCATTCAGGAATGCAGTTTTGACATCCATTTTCCAGATTTCATAATCATAAAATGCGGCAATTGCTAACATGATTCGGACAGACTTAAGCATCGCTACGGGTGAGAAAGTCTCATCGTAGAGAACTCCTTGAACTTGTCGAAAACCTTTCGCAACAAGTCGACCTTTGTAAACCGTAACATTACCGTCAGTGTCGGTCTTCTTCTTGAAGATCCATTTATTTTCGATGGCTTGCCGATCATCGGGCAAGTCAACCAAAGTCCATACTTTGTTCTCATACATGGATCCCATCTCAGATTTCATGGCCTCAAGCCATTTTGTGGAATCTGGGCTCATCATCACTTCCTCATAGTTCGTAGGTTCATCATGGTCTAGTAACATGACTTCCAGATCTGGGTTGCCGTACCACTCTGGTGCGGAACGTACTCTGGTCAATCTACGAAGTTCAGCAGAAACTTGATGTGAAGTTTCATGATCATCATCATTAGCTTCCTCACTAATTGGTGTAGGAATCACTGGAACTAGTTTCTGTGATGTACTACTTTCCAATTCGGGAGAAGGTACAATTACCTCATCAAGTTCTACTTTCCTCCCACTCACTTCTTTCGAGAGAAACTCCTTCTCTAGAAAGGATCCATTCTTAGCAACAAATATCTTGCCTTCGGATCTGTGATAGAAGGTGTAACCAACAGTCTCTTTTGGGTATCCTATGAAGACACATTTCTCCGACTTGGGTTCGAGCTTATCAGGTTGAAGCTTTTTCACATAAGCATCACAGCCCCAAACTATGAGAAACGACAACTTTGGTTTCTTGCCAAACCACAGTTCATAAGGCGTCGTCTCAACGGATTTGGATGGTGCCCTATTTAACATGAATGTATCTCTAAAGCATAACCCCAAAACGATAGTGGTAAATCGGTAAGAGATATCATAGACCACACCATATCTAATAAAGTATGGTTACGATGTTCGGACACACCATTTACGCTTTTGTGTTCCGGGTGGCGTGAGTTGTGAAACTATTCCACATTGTTTCAAATGAAGACCAAACTCGCAACTCAAATATTCACCTCCACGATCAGATCGTAGAAACTTTATTTTATTGTTACGATGATTCTCTATTCACTCTGAAATTCTTTGAACTTTGCAAATGTTTCAGACTTGTGTTTCATCAAGTAGATATACCCATATCCGCTCAAATCATCAGTGAAGGTCAGAAAATAACGATACTCGCCGCGAGCTTCAACACTCATCGGTCCACATACATCAGTATGTATGATTTCCAACAAATCTGTTGCACGCTCCATTGTTCCAGAGAACGGAGTTTTAGTCATCTTGCCTATGAGGCATGGTTCGCAAGCACCAAGTGATTCATAATCAAGTGATTCCAAAAGTCCATCACTATGGAGTTTCTTCATGCGCTTTACACCAATATGATCTAAATGGCAGTGCCACAAATAAGTTGCACTATCATTATTAACCTTGCATCTTTTGGCTTCAATATTATGAATATGTCTATCACTACAATCGAGATCCAACAAGAATAGACCACTCTTTAAGGGTGCATGACCGTAAAAGATATTATTCATAAAAATAGAACAACCATTATTCTCAGATTTAAATGAATAACCGTCTCGTAACGAACAAGATCCAGATATAATGTTCATGCTTAACACTGGCACCAAATAACAATTATTCAGGTCTAAAACTAATCCCGAAGGTAGATGTTGAGGTAGCGTGCTAACGGAGATCACATCGACTTTGGAACCATTTCCCACGCGCATCGTCACCTTGTCCTTAGCCAATCTTCGTTTAATCTGTAGTCCCTGTTTCAAGTTACAAATATTAGCCACCGAACCGGTATCAAATACCCAGGTACTACTACGAGCTTTAGTAAGGTACACATCAATAACATGTATATCACATATACCTTTGTTCACCTTGCCATCCTTCTTATCCGCCAAATACTTGGGGCAGTTCCGCTTCCAGTGTCCAGTCCCTTTGCAGTAGAAGCACTCAGTTTCAGGCTTGGCTCCAGATTTGGGTTTCTTTGCGGGAGTAGGAACTGTCTTGCTATTCCTATTAAAGTTCCCCTTCTTTCCCTTGCCCTTTTTCTTGAAACTAGTGGTCTTGTTAACCATCAACACTTGATGCTCCTTTTCGATTTCTACCTCCGCAGCCTTGAGCATAGCGAAGAGCTCAGGAATTGTCTTTTTCATCCCTTGCATATTATAGTTCATCACGAAGCCTTTATAGCTTGGTGGCAGTGATTGAAGAACTCTATCAATAACACTATCCTCATCAACTTTGCAACCAAGTTGAGTCATATGATTGTAGTACCCAGACATTCTGAGCAAGTGTCCACTGATAGAACTATTCTCCTCCATCTTGTAACTATAAAACTTATTGGAAATCTCATATTTCTCAATCCAGGCATTTGCTTGAAATATTAACTTCAACTCCTGGAACATCTCATATGCTCCATGACGTTAAAAATATCGTTGAAGTCCCGGTTCTAAGCCGTAAAGCATGGCACAGTGAACTATCGTGTAGTCATCAGACCGCGTCTGCCAAACGTTCAAAGCATCCACATTAGCGGGAGGGGGCTTGTCACCTAGCGGTGCTTCAAGGACATAATTCTTCTATGCAGCAATGAGTATAATCCTCAAGTTACGGACCCAGTCCGTGTACTTGCTACCATCATCTTTCAACTTAGCTTTCTCTAGGAATGCATTAGAATTAAAAGGAATGGTAGCACAGGCCATTGATCTACAAAAACATAGATATGCAACAAAACTATCAGGACTAAGTTCATGATAAATTAAAGTTTAATTAATCACATTACTTAAAGAACTCCCACTTAGATAGAAATCCCTCTGGTCATCTAAATGATCACGTGATCCAAATCAACTAAACCATGTCCGATCATCACGTGAGATGGAGTAGTTTTCAATGGTGAACATCTTTTGTTGATCATATCTACTATATGATTCACGCTCGACCTTTCGGTCTCCAGTGTTCCAAGGCCATATCTGCATATGCTAGGCTCTTCAAGTTTAACCCGAGTATTCTGCAGGTGCAAAACTGGCTTACACCCGTTGTATTTGAACGTAGAGCTTATCACACCCGATCACCACATGGTGTCTCGGCACGACGAACTTTCGCAATGGTGCATACTCAGGGAGAACACTTATACCTTGAAATTTTGCAAGGGATCATCTTATAATGCTACCGTCGTACTAAGAAAAATAAGAAGCATAATAAGATAAACATCATATGCAATCAAAATATGTGGCATGATATGGCCATCATCATCTTGTGCTTTTGATCTCCATCTCCAAAGCACTGTCATGATCACCTTCGTCACCGGCTAGACACCTTGATCTCCATTGTAGCATCGTTGTCGTCTCGCCAACTATTGCTTCGACGACTATCGCTACCGCTTAGTGATAAAGTAAAGCAATTACATGGCGATTGTATTTCATACAATAAAGCGGCAACCATATGGCTCCTGCCAGTTGTCGATAACTTTACAAAACATGATCATCTCATACAACAACATATAACTCATCATGTCTTTGACCATATCACATCACAACATGCCCTGCAAAAACAAGTTAGACGCCCTCTACTTTGTTGTTGCAAGTTTTACGTGGCTCCTACGGGCTTAGCAAGAACCATTCTTACCTACGCATACAAAAACCACAACGATTTTTCATCAAGTATGTGTTGTTTTAACCTTCACAAGGACCGGGCATAGTCACACTCGATTCAGCTAACGTGAGAGAGACAGACACCCGTCAGTCACCTTTAAGCAACGAGTGCTCATAACGGTGAAACCAGTATTGCGTAAGCGTACACGTAATGTCGGTCCGGGCCGCTTCATCTCACAATATCGCCGAACCAAAGTATGACATGCTGGTAAGCAGTATGACTAGTATCATCCACAACTCACTTGTGTTCTACTTGTGCATATCATCTACGCATAGACCTGGCTCATGATGCCACTATTGGGGAACATAGTATCTCAAAATTTTCCTACAATCACGTAAGATCTATCTACCAGATGCATAGCAAAAAGAGGGGAGAGTGTGTCTACATACCCTCGTAGACCGGAAGCGGAAGCGTCTAGTGACGTGGTTGATGTAGTCGAACTTCTTCACGATCCAACCGATCAAGTACCGAATGTATGGAACCTCCGCGTTCAGCACACGTTCAGCTTGATGACGTCCCACGAGCTCTTGATACAGTAGAAATTTGCGGGAGTGTTTCGTCAGCACGACGGCGTGGTGACGGATATGATGAAGCTACCAAAACAGGGCTTCGCCTAAGCACTGCGACGGTATGACCGATGTGTGTTTCTATGGAGGGGGGCACCGCACATGGCTAGAACAATGTTTCTTCTGTGTCCTTGGGTGCCCCCTGCCCCCATATATAAAGGAGGAAGGGGGGAGGTGAGGCCAGGCTTGGGGCGTGCCAAGGGAGTAGGAATCCTACTCCTAGTAGGAATAGGAATCCCCTTTCCTATTCCTACCAGGAGTAGGAATGGAAGGGGAAGAGAAGAAGGAAGAAGAGGGGCGCCTCCCCCCCATTTCCTAGTCCTACTAGGATTCCTAGGGGGGGTGCGGCCAGCCCTATGGACTGCCTCTCCCTTTCCTTCAATGGCCCACTATGGCCCATACTCCCTTGGGGGGGGGGGGTTCCGATAACCCCCTCCGGCACTCGGGTTAAATCCGAAACTTTTTCAGAACACTTCGGTGTCCGAATATAGTCATCCAATATATCAATCTTTACGTCTCGGACATTCCGAGACTCCTCATCATGTCCGTGATCTCATCCGGGACTCTGAACTACCTTCGGTACATCAAAACTCATAAACTCATCATATCGATTGTCATTAAACGTTAAGCGTGCGGACCCTACGGGTTCGAGAACTATGTAGACATGATCGAGACTAATCTCCGGTCAATAACCAATAGCGGAACCTGGATTCTCATATTGGCTCCTACATATTCTACGAAGATCTTTATCGGTCAAACCGCATAACAACATACGTTGTTCCCTTTGTCATCGGTATGTTACTTGCCCGAGACTCGATCGTCGGTATCTGAATACCTAGTTCAATCTCGTTATCGGCAAGTCTCTTTACTCGTTCTGTAATACATCATCCCATTACTAACACATTATTCATTTGCTTGGAAGGCTTATTATGATGTGTATTACCGAGAGGGCCCAGAGATACCTCTCCAACACTCGGAGTGACAAATCCTATTCTTGATCTATGCCAACACCACAAACACCTTCGGAGACACCTGTAGAGCATCTTTATAATCACCCAGTTACGTTGTGACATTTGATAGCACACAAGGTGTTCCTCCGGTATACGGGAGTTGCATAATCTCATAGTCATAGGAACATGTATAAGTCATGAAGAAAGCAATAGCAGTAAAACTAAACGATCATAGTGCTAAGTTAATGGATGGGTCTTGTCCATCACATCATTCTCCTAATGACGTGATCCCATTGATCAAATGACAACTCATGTCTATGGCTAGGAAACATAACCATCTTTGATCAATGAGCTAGTCTAGTAGAGGCATACTAGGGACATACTCTTTTGTCTATGTATGCACACATGAACTAAGTTTTCGGTTAATACAATTCTAGCATGAATAAAAGACATTTATCATGATATAAGGAAATACAAATAACATCTTTATTATTGGCTCTAGGGCATATTTCCTTCACTCTCCAATCTCCTAGCCCAAGCCCCCACAACTCTTGCGCCCACAATTCTCAACTCTTCCACCATCGCCGCCTTTCCCAGCAGTGGTCGGATCCGGTTCTATGGGCAAGTGGGAGGCTTCCACGGTCACGGAGAAGACCGTGAAGAGCCTCCGGGGCGTGGGCTATCTCACTGGTGATGTAGTGCACCGGGTCCTCGAATAGGACCAAGTGATCCCCGTCCCTAAGGCTGGTAAGAGGGTTGTCTTCCTTTCGCACTTTATCGGGGGGCTGGGATTTCCCCTCCACCCCTTTGTAAGAGGCCTCTTATTTTTCTACGGGCTAGATTTCCATGATCTAGCCCCGAATTCAATTCTCCACATATCCGCTTTTATAGTGGTATGTAAGGCATTCCTCCGCATCCCCCACACTTCGGCCTATGGCTCAAAACCTTCAATTTGAAGCCGAAGGTTGTCAACGGGTAGCACACGGAGTGTGGAGGCGCCATGGTGAGCAAGCTCCCCAACGCCACCTGGCCCAAGGGGGCCTTTGTGGAAACGAACAAGGTCTGGCAGCAGGAGTGGTTCTACATCACTGAGCCATGCGACGCCTAGTGGACGGCGGTGTCTGCATTTAGATCTGGAGCCTCGGAGAGGCTAACCTCCATGATCGACAAGAGTCTGGATTGGGGGTCTCAGGCGGAGGTGTTGGAGCTCCAAAGTCACATCTCGGGCATGATTACCAAGGGCACCCTCCTGAAAAATGTGATTCAGGTAATGCTCATCCATCTCGTCCTTCCCTGCCAACGCCGGGACTCATATCTATGGGAGTTCAATCCGGAAGGGTCCCGGCCCTTGAAGCATCTCTTTGGTACTACGCACGAAGACATCTGGAAGCATCGCTTCAAAGCCTAGAAGGTGTGGCCGGAGGAGACCGAGGACAAGGGCTTCAGCAGTGCATTCACCGCTTCAGAGGTAATAAAAAATTTCTGCCGAACATATACCTGATACGTCCAAAACGTATCTATAATTTCTGCTTGCTCCATGCCTCTTTTGGGTGATATTGCTATGATATTTATACACTTCCATACACTTTTGATCATATTTGGACTAACCTATTAACTCAGTGCACCCCAGTGCCAGTCTCTGTTTTCTGCTGTTTTTGTATTTCAGGTTTTCCCGTCACGAAAACTGCCAGAAAAATCCCGGAAAAATTATATAAAAAATCAGCGTTCCGGAAGCTTCCACATGGCCGAAGTAGGGCCGGAGGGGGGCCACCAGGGCTCCAGGCGCCCTGGTGGCGCGGCCCCCCTCCTGGCCGCGCCGGGGGGGCGCCTGGGACCCCCAGGCCTCCGCTGATGCCCCCCTTTGGCATATATTTAACACGCGTCCCGAAACCCTCGAGGACGGAACCCTTTTTCGCGATCTCATCTCTGTTCCGCGGCCGCCGCGCTTCCAAGATCGGGAGCACCAGGAGAACTCTTCCCGGCACCCTGCCGGAGGGGAGGATCACCACCGGGAGCCTCTCCACCACCATGGACGCCTCCCGGATGAGTTGTGAGTAGTCTCCCTGGGACCATGGGTCCATGACCAGTACCTATGTGATGTTCTCCTCCCCTTCTTGTGCTTCACTAATTAGACCTCGTGAGCTGCCCTACATGATCGAGGCACATATGTAATCCTTATGTTGTTGCTATGTTGAGTTTGCTGGGACCCGATGGATTGTGAGATTATGTTCAGATTGTGTTTGAGTAATATATTTGATTTACCTCTTTTATATTTATGTTCTTAAGTAATTCTTGCATGTTCTCCGTTGCTATTTATTGCTTTGGCCGAGTAGTAGGTAGTGACTCCAAGAGGGAACGTTATGCTTGATTGTGGGTTCATGCCCCTCGATGACTAGCTTGAGTGACAGAAACATGAGTCTAGGGGATGTGCTGTTGCCACAAGGCGGAAAACAACGGTGCTTGTGCTCGCGGGTGCAAGGATTGTTTACTTTACGCAAAGTTCTTTTAATGCAGTTGTCTGGTTCTTTGAGTTTACACTATGGGTGGGACTCGCAACTTAATACCAGCAAGATGTTCTGGATAGATATCTCAAGGTGGATGATTAGTAGTAGATGCAGATGGATTTTGGTCTACTTGCCTTGGCGTACCGCCCATGCTTTGAACCTCTACCTTTCTTGCAACATAGTTAGCATTGGTTTGCGCACATAATTCTGTCAATTGCCCAGCTGTAATTCGTTTACCTCACATAGTTATTTTATCGTCTTTTGGGAGAGAGACATCACGAGTGAAGATCATGGGACCCTGGTCCATATTACCATCACTGATCACATCCGCGATTTACTTTCTGCTTTTACTTACTAGTTGCAGCAATACCTATCACTATTATCTCTTGTGTTTGATCCTTTGTAAACGACAAGGCCGGAGGGATTGACAACCTCTCTGTACTCGTTGGGAGCAAAGTTATTTGTATCTGTGTGCAGGTCCAAGTTGATTGCTAAGTATCTGGCGCCATTAGCAGTTGACACCTTCTTGTTGAACCTTGGAGTCTCAGGGGAAATCGATCCTTGGTATCTTTGCCAAGGGAAAACTTCCGCTACACTGCATCTCAAACCTTCCACTTGGGGTAACCAACGAGGGGCGAGAAGCCATCAAGCAAAGTTTTCCGGCGCCGTTGCCGGGGACTCCACTCTTCAAGATAGGGGAGTTGCACGCTATTTTTTACCTTTGCTTTTTAGTCTTGTTAGTTTACCTTTTAGTTTTTTGCTTTAGTATCCTTTATCAAAAAAAATCACAAAAATAGTTATCTTGCTTGCTTGCTGCTATGGGTTCCACCGAGAACACCAAGTTGTGTGACTTCACTAGTCATAACAACGATGACTTTATCTGCACGCCTATCACTACACCTGCCACTTCAGCACCTTCTTATGAAATTAAACCTGCTTTACTGAACTTAGTTATGAAAGATCAATTCTCCGGTGCTGGAGATGATGCTGCTTTACACTTAAACAACTTTGTTGAACTCTGTGATATGCAAAAGTACCAAGAAATAGATGGTAATATTGTTAAGCTTAAGCTTTTTCCTTTCTCCTTGAGAGGAGGAGCTAATATTTGGTTTCAATCTTTGCCTAGAAATAGCATAGATTCATGGGACAAGTGCAAAGATGCTTTTATTGGAAAATACTATCCACCTGCTAAAATTATCCAACTAAGAAGTAACATAATGAATTTTAAACAATTGGATAATGAACACGTTGCCCAAGCTTGGGAACGCATGAAATCTCTTGTCAATAACTGCCCTACTCATGGTTTGACTACTTGGATGGTTATCCAAACTTTTTATGCAGGCTTGAACTTTACCTCGCGGAACTTGTTAGATTCGGCCGCGGGAGGAACCTTTATGTAAACTACACTTGGTGCTGCCACGAAGCTTCTCGATGAGATGATGACCACTTATTCCCAATGGCACACCGAACGCGCTACAACAGGTAGGAAGGTAAACTCTGTCGAGGAGATTTCCTCCCTAAATGAAAAAGTTGACTTGATCATGTCTCTACTTTCGAAGCAATCTTCTGTTGATCCTCGTGATGATCCTTTAAATTCTGTGATTGCTCATGCTTATAGGAGTAATTTTGGTAGCAATCCTAGACCGTTCCCCTCTAATTCCTATGGGAACAACAATGCTTATCCTAGCACCAAGAACTCCACTACTGTACTAGAGATTATGCTTAAAGATTTCATCACTACCCAAAAAGCCTTCAACAAGAGTGTAGAATAAAAACTAAACAAACTAGATGATCTCTCTTCGAAGGTAGACAATTTAGCCCATGAGGTAGAATTGCTTAAAATTAGAACTTCTCCTCTTGAGGAGAGGAAGGTCGCTCCTATGAATGCTATTCAAGTGCAAATTAATGAAAATATTAGGATGTTGGCTAAACTTAAAGAGAGATGGGCTAGAGAAAGGGAGGAAGAAGATAGAATTAAGAACCTTCCTACCCACCACACTGTTGCTACTATCCAAGTTGTTGAGGATATCCAAACTCTTAGCACCCAATGCACTCCTGGTCCCCTTGGACCTATTAATGGTGATGCTATGACCATAGAAACTACCAAACAAGTGAACCTAAAGGACACCACTACCACTTTACTTGATAGTAGTGACCTTGATTTTGATAATTGCACTCTTACCGAAGTTATTGATTTCCTTCACAAGATGTCTAGAGATCCCCGCACTAGCACGCTTAACCTTGCCTTCACAGAGCATATCACTAATGCTCTCATCAAAGCTAGGGAGGAGAAACTTAGAGTAGAAGCCTCCATACCTAGAAAGCTAGAAGATGGTTGGGATCCTATGATTAAAATTAAATTGAATAACTTCTCTTGCTATGCTTTATGTGATGTTGGAGCTAGTACCTCCGTTATGCCCAAAAGAATATATGATATGCTTAAATTGAAACCTTTTGATTCTTGTTCTTTTGGTGTTCGTCTTGTTGATTCTTCCATAAAGAAACCTTTGGGGAGGATCGACGATGTTCTTATCATTGTCAATGACAATTACGTTCCCGTTGATTTTACTATTATGGACATTAAATGTGAACCTTCTTGTCCAATTATTTTGGGACGTCCTTTTCTTCGCACCGTTGGTGCCATCATTGACATGAAAGAGGGGAATATAAAATTCCAATTTCCTCTCAAGAAAGGGATGGAACACTTCCCTAGAAAAAGGATTAAGTTACCTTTTGAGTCCGTTATACGGGCTAGCTATTCTTTTACTCTTGATAAAACTTGATCTCTTTGCATTATGCCTAGCTTAAAGGCATAAAAGAAAGCGCTTTTGGGAGGCAGCCCACAATGAATAAAGCTTTATTTTGCTTTTGTTGTGTCTTGATGTTGTTACTACAGTAGCATCATCATTGTATCTTTACTTTTCAGTTTTGTGCCAAGTGTAGCCTCTGATTGCAAGAAAGTTCAAAAGTTGTGACGTGCTGTCCAGGAAACAGATTCTGTCCTTGGACTGAAAAATTCGTATAAAATCACCAGATCATCTTTTTGGTCTGAATTTCTTCGACAGCGTGCTATATACAATTGTCTTTCGGGCGTCTGTTCTGAGTTTTTTTATTAGAGTTGCAGAAGTGCCCCGAAAAAGTCATTTACTACCTGCTGGTCTGTTTTTCACAGATTCTGTCCTGTTTTGCCTTTCCTTCATTTTGCAAACCTTGAGCTTGCTTTTTCTTTGCAAAAACCTTTTGGCAATCTTGAGAAACAGTAGACCTTCAAGAATATCCTTATTTCCAGCAAGGAACAATTATATTATTATGGGTACTAACCTCGCTAATCAGATTATGATGAGTTATGTATGAAGGGATATTTCAAGTGTGCGAGGGAAGATGATAAAAAGATTCAGGAGTGTCAAACGCTCAAGCCTGGGGATGCCCCTATGCACCCCCAAGAAATACTCAAGAAGACTCAAGCGTCTAAGCTTGGGGATGCCCCCGTGCATCCCCTTCTCCATCAACATTATCAGTTCGTCTTTCGTTCCACTATATTTTTATCACTTCATGTGTTATGTGCTATGCTTGGAGCGTCTTGCTCTTAGTTTCCTTTTTAGTTTTCTTTAGCTTTTCATAACGAGTCGGAACTCAGCTTTCTTTGTGTGGGAGAGAAA
This sequence comes from Secale cereale, assembly GCA_902687465.1. Lineage (NCBI taxonomy): Eukaryota > Viridiplantae > Streptophyta > Magnoliopsida > Poales > Poaceae > Secale > Secale cereale. Next base: position 486,867,869 of record LR738710.1, read on the forward strand.
CACGATCCACTTCAACCTAGAACATAACATAGAATTTTCATGTCTATCCTTGTTGTGTGTGTTCTTTGTCTTTTAATAGCTACTATCATGTTTAGCTCTTAGTTCTCATGCTTATCTTTTTAAAGAGCTTTTGTTTAGTTGGTCGTTGGAACTCTCTTTATTTATCATGCTTATCTTATTAAGAGAGTTGCCTTCTGTTGCATTGGTCTATATGTCTATGATAAAAATGCTACGTGCATAATGGTGCTTAGTAGTTCATGTTTTCTTATGGTTAGTCTCAAATAGCTGGGGGGTTCCCAATGTGTTATTGGAGTACCAACATGATTTGTTTGCCTATGATGTGGTATGGTTTAGTGATATCTTCCTTCAAGAATTTATTTTGATTGACTTGGCGTATGCTCACGCATATTTAAGACTGTAAAGAAAGTCTGTCAAGCCTTGATGATCTTTTGTTTCTGAGTAGCGATATAACTTCCATGCCTGATTCAATGTTGCTTTGTCACTCTGCATGATTATGACCGTCATTGCCCTTTTAGTTGGTCGCTCCTAGTCTTTTGCTAACCTCCACCTGTATTAAGCGGACTGACTGCTTGTGCATCCAAAATCCTTTAAACCAGTTATGCCATATGAGTCCACCATACCTTCCTATACATGGTATTTACCTGCCATTCCTAACGAAGACTTTCATGTACCATCTCGAAATTATTCAAAAAAAGCATTTCTCTTTTGTGCCTCTGTTTTAGTTCATGAGGAAGTAGTAGTTAATTCATGATCTTTTTAAGTTGGACAAGCTTCGCCCCGGGATTGCATGTCTAATGTGCAAACCCATAATACGAGAAGGAACTGGCAAAGAGTGCGCCCGGCTCAAAAATAATATAACAAACAAACCCTCCTTCATGCTTTGTTCATGAGAAATTAGAAAACTTTGGCAGTGATAAACAAAGGAGATTAAGAGGATGTGATCGTCCTCATTCAGGAGCCGTTCCTCGAAACTTGTCCAGCTCGAGAAGTAATTGAGTTATCTGCTAGCATTCGTTGACGAAACATGCATATTCAAAAAATAACTATTATTACCTCTGTTTTTAAAACCAAGAGCTCTGGTACATGTTTTGTCTTTGTTTCCGACCACGGGTTTTCAACTTTGCCAACAAAAGCCACGGTTCGAAAGTCTCCACCTTCTTTAAAGCACCAACTACTGAGAGCATGATTGTCATTCTGAGTGTAATGTGCATTGTCCCAAAGTAGCATTGTCTTTTGCATGATTATGATATCGTTTATTCTGAAATCATTGTATCTAGTCATCTCTTAAACCTTGGAGGTGCCCCTGCATTTATGTTTTGCTTCACTAAAGGGGGCAAGCGAGATACCACTTTATCATATTTGCACACCATGCTCATTACAAATCTATTTGATGTTTCAGTATCATATTGTAAAACTTTCAGTTCTTTGTGATTTTCTCATGAGGCAACTTAATTACTACAGATTCATTGTCTCAGTAAGCTTTTGTCATATGACTATGAAAGGTCCTTATATGGTTAATAGCATGTCACCACAGAAATTATTCGTGTTATCATTTACCTACTCGAGGACGAGCAGGAATTAAGCTTGGGGATGTTGATACGTCCAAAACGTATCTATAATTTCTGCTTGCTCCATGCCTCTTTTGGGTGATATTGCTATGATATTTATACACTTCCATACACTTTTGATCATATTTGGACTAACCTATTAACTCAGTGCACCCCAGTGCCAGTCTCTGTTTTCTGCTGTTTTTGTATTTCAGGTTTTCCCGTCACGAAAACTGCCAGAAAAATCCCGGAAAAATTATATAAAAAATCAGCATTCCGAAAGCTTCCACACGGCCGAAGTAGGGCCGGAGGGGGGCCACCAGGGCTCCAGGCGCCCTGGTGGCGCGGCCCCCTCCTGGCCGCGCCGGGGGCGCCTGGGCCCCCCAGGCCTCCGCTGATGCCCCCCTTTGGCATATATTTAACACGTGTCCCGAAACCCTCGAGGACGGAACCCTTTTTCGCGATCTCATCTCTGTTCCGCCGCCGCCGCGCTTCCAAGATCGGGAGCACCAGCAGAACTCTTCCCGGCACCCTGCCGGAGGGGAGGATCACCACCGGAAGCCCCTCCACCACCATGGACGCCTCCCGGATGAGTTGTGAGTAGTCTCCCTTAGACCATGGGTCCATGACCAGTAGCTATGTGATGTTCTCCACCCCTTCTTGTGCTTCACTAATTAGACTTCGTGAGCTGCCCTACATGATCGAGGCACATATGTAATCCTTATGCTGTTGCTATGTTGAGTTTGCTGGGATCCGATGGATTGTGAGATTATGTTCAGATTGTGTTTGAGTAATATATTTGATTTACCTCTTTTATATTTATGTTCTTAAGTAATTCTTGCATGTTCTCCGTTGCTATTTATTGCTTTGGCCGAGTAGTAGGTAGTGACTCCAAGAGGGAACGTTATGCTTGATTGTGGGTTCATGCCCCTCGATGACTAGCTTGAGTGACAGAAACATGAGTCTAGGGGATGTGCTGTTGCCACAAGGGGGAAAACAACGGTGCTTGTGCTCGCGGGTGCAAGGATTGTTTACTTTATGCAAAGTTCTTTTAATGCAGTTGTTTGTTGCTTTGAGTTTACACTATGGGTGGGACTCGCAACTTAATACCAGCGAGATGTTCTGGATAGATATCTCAAGCTGGATGATTAGTAGTAGATGCAGATGGATTTCGGTCTACTTGCCTTGGCGTACCGCCCATGCTTTGAACCTCTACCTTTCTTGCAACATAGTTAGCATTGGTTTGCGCACATAATTCTGTCAATTGCCCAGCTGTAATTCGTTTACCTCACATAGCTATTTTATCGTCTTTTGGGAGAGAGACATCACTAGTGAACATCATGGGACCCCGGTCAATATTACCATCACTGATCACATCCGCTCTTTACTTTCCGTTTTTACTTACTAGTTGCAGCAATACCTATCACTATTATCTCTTGTGTTTGATCCTTTGTAAACGACAAGGCCGGAGGGATTGACAACCTCTCTGTACTCGTTGGGAGCAAAGTTATTTGTATCTGTGTGCAGGTCCAAGTTGATTGCTAAGTATCTGGCGCCGTTAGCAGTTGACACCTTCTTGTTGAACCTTGGAATCTCAGGGGAATTCGATCCTTGGTATCTGTGCCAAGGGAAAACATCCGCTACACTGCATCTCAAACCTTCCACTTGGGGTAACCAACGAGGGGCGAGAAGCCATCAATACCCTATCCATACTTCAATTATAACAGGAGTTAGAGTTTTTGCATTCTATCAAGGCCTGGACGAAAAAGGTAGAGGGGATCAAGTGTCTGGCTCCCTTTCCAGAAGACCCAGACATGCCTCAGCTGACGGCAATGCTGGTTCTGGCACTGTACAAGGCGCCGGAGAAGAAGGCCAAGAAGAAGGGCAAGTTGGTCAAGAGCGACCCTCGCCCTATAGATCCCGCGGACACACTGTCCGGGGAAACCGGCTCCCACCTCTCCCTCGAAGAAGAAGAGGAGGAGGAGGAAGAAGATGACTCCCCCATCCAGGTAAGAGGGAAGAAGAGAGCGACCCCTGCTGACACCGGCAAGGCCGCGCCCAGGAAAAGCTAAATCTTCCAGATATTTCAGACTCAACGTCCGAACACAGCTTGCGAGTTCAGCCCAGGATTAAGCCCCTGGCTGAATTGTAAGTACTTAGACGATAACTACATATGTTCGGATAATTTTCCTTTTCAGCATCTAATATTTATTTTGCCTTTATATAGTCCTCCACATGACTTCCTTGTGGCTTCACTGTCATCGCGGAATTCCCTATCGCCACGGATGGTGGAGAGCGACACGCCTCTGCGGGGCTCATTGCCCATTGTAGGGGACGGCGGAGTGTCCTCTCTGCAATCTCCATCTGTTCGAGCTGGTGGGAGTGGGCGGATGAGAAGGTTCCCGAGGTTAATCTCTCGGCCGCTGTCAACCAAGGGGAAGCGATCCCCATGGTGACCGAAAACGGGGGGCCCAAGCAAACTGGGGCCTCGCCGAACATTGTTCCGGGGCCCAGTGTGGTTCCAGATTTAGGAAATCAGCCCCCCGTGATCAGGAAGGGAGCAACTGCTCCAATGGCACCCGATGTCCATCCGGAGGCACTGAATACTCTGGAGGGAGCTCTGCAAAGTGCTTCCATCATATAGGAACACCACACTCTGATGAGTGCGGTCATGAAGAAAATTCAGTCCGTCTAAGGCGGACTGAACGAAGCTTTGAACAACCTACTAACAGGCTTTGAGGTATGCGATGTAATGTTCTTAAAAAGAACTTTTTTATTTTATGTATGTATGTATATATATATATATATATATATATATATATCCCAGCTATTCTGCAATCCACTCCTAAATAAGCTATTGAGGAACTGATCCTAACTGCTCGAAAATAGATAAGCTAACTATGTGTCATATACTAGTTAACTGCCGGTCGGACCTTTTCTGGCATCGTTTTTTCGCACTATTTTTTATCATAATTTTTGAACCGTTTATCGGAATGATGCAAATGACATACCGTTGGATAGCTACTGAATAGGCGGAACTTTTGTATGTTGATCGTTGTCCCAAAATCCTTATAGTTTTTAAACAAAATTCAAAAAACTAGAAATTCTTCAAACGCGTTTTCGGTGTTTTTACGAAAGAAATTTTCAAACCGTTTGTGAGAATGATGCGTATGATACACCATTGGAAAGCTATGGATTAGCCCGAACTTTGGTATATCGAACTCGTTTTCAGATTCGCCACGGTTTAAGAGTAGTTTTCAAAAAACTAACGATATTTTTGTCATTTTTTTCCCGAACTGCTACTGTACATGCTAACTGACCGAACAAAATAGCTAACTGACGTATGACGACAAAGCTAACTGCCGTGACTTAAGACACTTTTTCCCTAATTTTCCCGGATCAAGCTAACTGCTGGTATTGAAATAGCTAATTGTCGGGGATCGCGACAGTTAACAACAAGTTAACTGCAGGACTGAAGCTACTAATTTTTATTTATTTATTATTTTCTCTGGGTCATTCCAACCGCATGGCCTGAAATAGCTAACTACCGGGACTACGGCAGTTAATAACTATTGAACAGCTTGACTGAAGATATCAACTTTTTTCCTTTCATTCTTTTTTTTGCCAAGGTCACGCTAACTGCTTGAGGGCGCATGGCAGTTAAGTGTTCAAGTTAACTTCCACAACTCGCCCACTTAACTGCCATATGCAATTAAAAATTGGACTAACAGTATAAAAAAAACTTTGTTATATTGTCATTTTTTCGAACTGCTACAGTACATGCTAACTGCCCGACCAAAATAGCGAACTGACGTATGACGACCAAGCTAACTGTTGTGACTTAAGGCACTTTTTTCCTGGTTTCCTGGATCAAGCTAACTGCGGTATTGAAGTATCTAACTGTCGATGATTGCGGGAGTTAACAACAAGTTAACTCCAGGACTGAAGGTACTAATTTTTTTTTCTCGGGGTCATTCCAACCTTAGGGCCTGAAATAGCTAACTGTCGGGACTGCGGCAATTAAGAACTAGTGAACTGCTTGACTGAAGATATCAACTTTTTTTCTTTCGTTCTTTTTTTGCCAAGGTCATGCTAACTGCTCGAGGGTGCATGGCAGTTAAGTATTCAAGTTAACTTCCACAACTCGCTCACTTAACTGCCATTCCTAAATAAGCTATTCAAGAACCGTTCGAAACTGCTCGAAAACAGATAATCTAACTGTGTGTCATATACTAGTTAACTGTCGGGCGGACTTTTTCTGGCACCGGTTTCTTGTGCTATTTTTTATCACAATTTTTGAATAGTTTATCGGAATGATGCAAATGGCCTACATACTCGAGCTCGCTCGCTCCCTCGCGTCGCTACCGTGCCGCTCGCTCCCTTCGCGAAAAGAAACAGGTTAGGAGGGGGTAGTTCCTAAATAAGCTTATTTAGGAACTCTAGAGGGGGGTTTCTAAATAGTCCCACCCTATATATACTAGTACAATTCCCGTGCGTTGCCACGGGCCTTTTAAATTTTTTTCCGATTGCATACATAAGCATAATGCACTTCCAATTTCACATGTATAGAAAAAAAATCGGTAACAATCGAAAAATGTACTTGATGCAATGTATTTTCATTATTCTACTTCACTTGCATCTCGTAGTAAAACGCCAGTGCGTTGCAACGGGCTATATTGATGACTTCTTTTTTTACTTCAAAGCACTCTTCTTTTCTTCCATTCTTCCTTCCCCCAATTAAAAATGTTTCTCAGAGTGATATGTTAATGGATAAATTTACAACGATACTAAAATATGAAGGACTAAAACCATATTTATGGAAGAACATTTCTACAACACATTCGACATGAAACTTATGGTGTTTGATAGATTGGATAAAACACGATGCTGACTTAGCACCAAATCTCATTGATATTTCAGAACATGGTTGTCGTACCATTGTACCTGAAAGATCTGTCTCCCCCTTCCTCGCTCCCTCTCTAGTAGCCGTCTCATGAGCCGGTCGTCATCGTTGTTGTTGATGGCGATGACAACAATGAGGAGGAACACAACAAGAGCTAGATGTTCTTGAGCTCTTCCCTATGTTAACTGCCGCCTCTGCATTGGGTGTCGTTCATCAACACCACCGCTGCACTAGCTACTACTTGTATAGAAAATAAGAAGATAGAAACTTTGTGTGTTGGGTGGGCTTGAATTTGAAATTATAGCCTTATAGTAGGAAAACTTATATGAAATATGCTACAAAATATCATCTTGTGTTTAAAGCCATAGAAACAAGATCTTTAATAAGGCCATGAGAAGACATGTGCAAAGCAACATAGTACTAAGGTGACTATGCTTTGCCATGGATTCAAGAAAGACATGAAAGTCCAGCTATAGTAAATTTCTCCTACACATTATGTGTAATTTAGACATAGATCTATTCAAGTCCAAAAAGAATAGTGATGAACACTGATTTATCATAATTTTAGTCACAACACCTGTTTAAAAGATCCAGGGAGAGAAAGAGATCCATTCGGGGAGCAAACATGTGTTGTTGATGATGGCCAAAGTGCAAAAGTAAAAAGGAAAACGACCAGCAACACCATCACAACCCAGTTCTCCTTCTAGCACCGCGTGCAATGAAGAGGGTCTGAGCTTGAAATATCAGCCTCGTTGGGTCTTTTTTGTTGCAGCCGGGATGTAGGGGATTGCAAGCACCCTGCCTAGAGGATGCCAGAATGAGACCTGCAATATATAATGGCAAACCAAAAATCCTTAAAGGCAATCTTAGAGGTGCAAAATCATCAAGCTATGGATGCCCTCATAGAGAGACTTCTTGTCATCAAAACCGACAAGGTACAACTTGCGTACTCACACATCTCCCACCGTCTAACTTTACTTTTTACCATTCCAAGATATTTTTAAGGCTTCATTGGTATGCTGCAAAATCACACACATGTATAGAAATTACCATTACAATTTGTGTGGCATTCATAGAAGTTACTCCCTTCGTCCCACAATATAAGAGTGTTTTGACTCTAGTGTAGTGTCAAAAACGCTCTTATATTTTACGACGGAGGGAGTAGAAAAAAATTGCTAATCCAGTTTAGCTTGATTGGTTACCTTGGTAAACCCACATGTCATTGAACTTAATTATACCTTTTCTAATTTGGGAAGGAATGGGGAAAACATTTGTAGTCTGCACAGTTGTTATATGTAGATGTATTGTCTACCGAACAAAGGCCTTTTTTTAGGAGAAAGGCAGGGGCTTTGCCCAATTCATTAAGAGAGGAAAATAAAAATACAGAATGGCCCTGTTTATGAGGAAAACAAGGCCAAAAACCACGTGATTTAAAAGGGAAAATTGTGCAAAGCCCTGAAAAAAGAAGAGAAACAAAAATGAAACAACAATTCCGACATCAGCCAACTCGAACCTATACCACCAACTTGCCCACACCCCAGAGATGAGTGGATGAACTCTTCCGAGATGCCTTCAAGAAGGATAACGACGCCCAAGGGCGCCACCGTTTCCCTCCTTTTTCCACTAGGATCGGAAATCATGTATTTTCCATATCCATACGATCGAGTCATTAGGTTTCTGAAATAGTGTAATGCAAAAGAAGTGCTTCGAATCATTGCTATTTGACTCGGACCTGTTCTGAAAAAGTCGAGGTATTTTGAATAGAATGTTGACACGGACAAAGTAAGTCGCGATCATCGACCCCCGCTGAAGACTTAAGATTTCGCCCAGAGTGACCCACAACAGCCGGCAGACCTCGGGAGATGGCCGCCCACACCAACAACCCCCACGGCAACCCTTAAAACCAGCAAGCCATGGTCTAGTGAAGAGGAGGAACTCATTGATGACAACTCCAAAGAGGAGGGAGCTACAACGCCATGGTCACTGGTATCCTTCAACGCCCATCAAACCAAGATTTTCGCCCTAAGCCCCTCGACCTAACCCAGCCCCGAGGAAGGAACTCAGCCACCGCCGATCGAGAGCAAGCCAAGACCACGCTATACGAGCAGCAGCATACCATGACCACCAGTTCTGAGAGCCCTTCGATCGATCTGCACGACCAACATGGAGGCGAGTCAACACCAACGCACAACACAACACAACCGAGCCTCAGATACACCACGAAAGCCAAAGCTCACGCAGTAAGCACGGCCCGGACGCAGCCCAACCATGCCCATGTCACAGTATCCAACGGCCAGCCCCATGGCCGGAGCGGACAGATCGGGACCACCATGATCTGAGCCTTCGAGCCCGCTCCCGGGCAGCCGCCCCAACAACTGAGTCGCCCACGCCTCCTAGGCCACCCACCTCACCACATCCGCCGACGCAAGAGGCACGAAACCGTGCTGCCCATCGCTCTCCTCTTGCCGCCCGCCCCATGAGCTCCCCAACTCATGGAGGACACAACTGCAGAGAAAAGGAACCGTCCCCGCCACCGCCCGCTCGGCGACGGTGAGGGGAGGAGGAGGGTGGGGGTCAGCCGGGCTTAGGGTCACCCCTGGGGATGGAGTGACATGGGGCTGGTCGGCATTTTTGCTGTCTAGCTGTTTTATCATTTCCAACAAAGGCCTCCCATGCAATATAATTGGGCTATTAAGTTCTAGTATCGATCATACTGTGAGAACAACAAAAAAGAGCATATTGTATACAATGCCCACAATAATGATATCATAGACATACATAAAAGTACATGTTAGTACCTTGAGCATTTTAATCCCTTCCTCGCATGTTAGCTTCAACGTTCTCTCTAGGTACTGTATATAAATTAGAAGAAGTTGAGACAGTAAATTAAGCAAAAGCACACATATAACAACACAAAACAGTAAGGAGTAATGTCTTACCTTCAGAGGTTCAAATGGATACTGCCTATTTATTGTCTCGAGTTCCTTCTGACAATTTTCATTTGGGTGTTTGAATATTGCTACAATTAGCAATGTATGATATCACAAACTTGAAAACAAAAATCAGTACTTGGTCAGCATCGCTTCAATAGACAAACTAAAGAATTACTTCCTCCAAATCTTCCTTGCCTCAAAGTAGTGCTCCTTAATCTCCATTTCTGCATCCAACCCAATAAACTCACACAGGTGCCTGTGAGTGTTTGATTTTTCTGATCTAAATACCGGTCCATCCTCAAACACGCGCCCGAAGCCACCACAGGTGCTCATTTGCTTGTATGATTGTGGAGACTGCGCTAAACAAGAAGGCTGGTAATTGTACTCCAGCTTGAATGGAGATACACCAAGTTCACTTGATCCACCAATCAACTTTGGACTGTGGATCCCAAGTCCGAGAACAAAAACTCGTTGAAAGTCTGCATGTGTATCCAACAATCATGACATGTACTCCATATATAAAGAAATATAAGAGCATTTAGATCACTTCTTTTGTGATCTAAACACTCTTATATTTCTTTGAGGAGGGATTATGGACCAAAAGAAGAAAATAAACAATGCATGCTACACAAATGGATAATAAAATCTATCTGCATGAGATGCCACATGAATGTCACAAACATAAGCATAATTTTGATGCACACTATCTCATGTTGCATGTTAAAGATAGGTTTGTGCACGTTGCCTTTTGCTGGTAGATGGAGATACTAAGATGAAAGAATGAACGGTGATGATATCTTCTTTTATTTAATAATAACAACCAACGTGGTGCTAGCCAGAACAGAACCTGACATTTGTTACAGCAGCATGCCTTACTGCATGAATGGTAACAGTCGGTCGGTACAAACAAGACAAATGGTACTCACATTATCAACATGGAATTGCATGCAGAAGATTGCTTGATTCCGCGATCCATAGCTCGATAGTTCAATCATGTGGCCTGGACAACACGTACCATGGCAAGAATAAGAACCATAGATGATTACCCGCAAAAAATAGAATAAGAACCATAGAACAACAACTAAGCGCTTCCTACAAAGAGAAAGGAGGCAAATGAAATAATTTGCAACAGACGTACTGGTTCAGCCTTCTCGAATTGTGCTTCCCTACGGGCTGCATCGTCCAGGTTGATTGGAAGTATGGGGATCGCCGTATTGATGCGGTAGACCTTCCTAATCTAAATCTCGATCTGCAAGTCAAAAAGAACACACAAGCAATTGATCAGCTAGGCACAGTATAATACCCAAGAAAACCAATGCACTTCAAGTTCAAAATCAGACAACAATAATTTCGAAACAAATAAGAAGAAACAAGAATTTAACATGGGCGTGAGGGCTGAGATGACTAACCTGTTGTGTGGTGGACTTGAGGGAATCCTTGGGGAGGGTGACGATGCCCTCGACATCGACGGTGCTCTCCTTGTTGAGGGAGGTGGAAAAGCGCACCATCAGCTTGCTGACGCCGGCGTCGGCTCTGCCAGCGAGCACGCACTGCACGCTGCTCATGCTCTGGTGCATCACAACGAAGGCCATCTTCTTGCTGACCAGGTGCAACGTCTGCTCGGACGCGCAGATGAGCACGGAGCAGCCCATTGCGTCGTCAAGGTCGCCAATGTCGGTAGGACCTACCCGAGATGACCATGGACTGGATCTCCTCGGCGGGGACATTGTCGTAGTTCAGATCCGACACAGACGACATCAAGGACAAAGTCCATGAGCTCAGATCCGACGACATAGTGCCCCTTTCCCCAGTGAAGCCCGGTGTATTAGCCGTCCTACTCACGTCCGTCTCTTTGAAGGTGTTAACTACGGCCAATAATTCCAGTCTAGACCTCCGTACTACTAATCGTGATCAGATATCACTATATGTTTGTATCTGCATCTGATGCGCCGTGTAATTAAGCTGGCATCCATTGCATAGCATAATGCATCTGTTCATCTAGTGTCGATGTTCTTATTCTCAGTCGAGAGAATGATGCCGCTGAAAGAATTAAAAATGGGAGACATGGCCGCTCATCTTTGTACGCACGGGGCACGAACCTGCTGCAGGAGGCCTCATTGTCGTAGGTGTTGACATGCTCAACCTAGAGGTCGGAGGTGTCGCCATACCGGCCGGTGGGGTCGATGTCATGCTCGTCACAGAGATGCAGACCATCTCCCAAAATTTGGAGCCGATCTGGATACGCCGCCCTGGATATGAAGGATTGTAACCCGTCCTACGGCGACGGCCCTGCATCTGGAGACTCCCGACTTCCCAGAGGCATGCCTTGTGGCGGCAGCCGTTGGTCCACGCCGCCATGCGCGACTACTCCAGCGCACAGAGTAGGGGATCGAGAGCAACTGCTGCAGATTTGGTATGTGCGTTGCCTGGATTAGGAGGAGGTGGTATAGATCGGGTGAGTTTGACATAGAGATGGGCGGTGGTGACGACGGGGTCCGAGGCGGCCTTCCTTGATGCGAATAGATTGTGGCACTCGGGTGAGATGATGGAGTAGAGGCGGGCAATCGATCACGACCGTGGGGCGCCGTACGCTTCGTCGCCGGCGAAAAGCTTGGAGGGAAGAGAGGGATGGAGCGGCGGCGACGGCGGGATGCATCTGCGGTGGCGAAGGGATGGAGGGCGGCAGCGGAGCGGGAGATGGGGGCGGCGGCGGAGAGAGGGAAAGAGAGAGGTCGCATCTGGATCGAGAGAAGGGGTGTCGTACGGGTTTTTCTTCGCGGGGGTGGTGCGAAAAAAATCTATGAAAAAAAACCAGCGAAATAAAACCGACGAAAATGGTTGGACGAAAATGATGGGACGAAAATAAACCCGAAACGGAGACTACCAAGTGAGACATTAGGAGTATATATCCTATCTCCACCCTATCCCCACCTTCTTCGCGAAGGCGCACCCCACTCCGCGCGGGGGTGGGTCTATTCTCATAACAACCCTTAAGACCATATTCTCATAACAAAAACCTTATTCTCATAAGACCCCCACTTAAATAGGTTTCTACCGCGGAGCGCCCCGAGGACAGCAACCACTGCCCCGCCTCCTACCCCCGCGCTGCCGCCCCGCCTCCTTCCCCAGCACCGTCACGCCGGCTCCTACCCTGATGCAGCGGTTTTCTTGTGCAGTTCGGAAGCGCAAAAAAACGCTCGCTGCCATTATTCGTCGGTCAAACCGTTTTCAAAACTGCTCTTAAATCGTGTGGAATATCGAAAAGTGTTCAACATGGCGAAGTTGCGTCTACTTCATAGCTTTTCAACGGTATATTACACGCATAATTCCGATAAACGGTTAAAAAACTAGAGCAAAAAATGTATCGAAAAAACAACACGTACAGTTTTTTCAAACATGCAGTTCACCATTTTCAAAACTGCTCTTAAACCGTGCGGAATCTCGAAAAGTGTTCAACATGGCAAAGTTGCGTCTACTCCATAGCTTTTCAACGGTATATTACACGCATAATTCCGATAAACGGTTAAAAATCTAGAGCAAAAAAGGTACCGAAAAAACAACACGTACAGTTTTTTCAAACATGCAGTTCATCGTTTTCAAAACTGCTCTTAAACCGTGCGGAATCTCGAGAAGTGTTCGACATAGCGAAGTTGCGTCTACTCCATAGCTTTTCAATGGTATATTACACGCATAATTCCGATAAACAGTTAAAAAACTAGAGCAAAAAAGGTACCAAAAAACAACACGTACAATTTTTTCAAACATGCAGTTCACCGTTTTCAAAACTGCTCTTAAATCGTGCGGAATCTCGAAAAGTGTTCAACATGGCGAAGTTGCATCTACTCCATAGCTTTTCAACGGCATATTACACATATAATTCTGATAAACGGCTAAAAAACTAAAGAAAAAAAGTTACCGAAAAAATAACACGTACATTTTTTTCAAACATGCAGTTCATCGTTATCAAAACTGCTCTTAAACCGTGAGGAATCTCGAAAAGTGTTCAACATAGCGAAGTTGCGTCTACTCCATAGCTTTTCAACGGTATATTACACACATAATTCTGATAAACGGTTAAAAAACTAGAGTCAAAAAGGTACCGAAAAAACAACACGTACAGTTTTTTCAAACATGCAGTTCACTGGTCTGTGCGTTGCAGTATCTGTGCAGTTCGGAAGCGCAAAAAAACGCTCGCTGCCATTATTCGTCGATCGCACCGTTTTCAAAACTGCTCTTAAACCGTTCGGAATCTCGAAAAAGTGTTCAACATGGCGAAGTTGCGTCTACTCCATAGCTTTTCAAACACGCAAAAAAACGCTCGCTGCCATTATTCGTCGGTCGCACCGTTTTAAAAACTGCTCTTAAACCGTGCGGAATCTCGAAAAGTGTTAAACATGACGAAGTTGCGTCTACTCCATAGCTTTTCAACGGTATATTACACGCATAATTCCGATAAACGGTTAAAAAACTAGAGCAAAAAAGATGCCGAAAAAACAACACGTATAGTTTTTTCAAACATGCAGTTCACTGGTCTCTGTGTTGCAGTATCTGTGCAGTTCGGAAGCGCAAAAAAAAACGCGTCGATTTGGGTGTCGCGAAAAACAGAGTTTCTGCGTTTTTGTAATTTTAAAACTGCTCTTAAACCGTAATGAATTAGAGGGGGTGTTCTACATGAAAAATTAGAGTCTTGACGATATGTTTCCAACGGTGTATCATTTGGATCATTTCGACCAACGTTTTGTAAAAATTTCACGAAAAACGGCCACTGCCCTTCGTAGTCAGCCGCACGATTTTCAAAAATAACTAAAAACCGTAAGAAATCTCAAAAATATTTCAACATATGAAAGTTGCGCCTCGTTCGTAGATTTCCAACGGTATATTACACATCTTGTTTCGACAAACGGTTAGAAAACTGGAGTGAAAACAGTACCGAAAATTTGAAAAAATTCAAAAAACACAATTCCGCGATTTAGTAAATTCAAAACTACTCTTAAATCGTAGCGAATTAGAAAAAATAATAGATATGAAAAAGATGCGTGCCGACGATACCTTTCCAACGGTGTATCATATGTTTCATTCCGACGAGCGGTTTAGAAAAAGACGCAAAAGAACGCTCGCTGTCATTCGTTGTGATCCGCGCGATTTTCGAAACTGCTCTTAAACTATGAAGAATTTTAAAAAGTGTTCAACATGGCGAAGTTGCGTCTACTCCATAGCTTTTCAACGGTATATTACACGCATAATTCCCATAAACGGTTAAAAAACTAGAGCAAAAAAGGTACCAAAAACAACACGTACAATTTTTTAAACATGAAGTTCTGTCGCAATATCTATGCAGTGCGCATAGCTTTCCAATGCAGTAACACAAAGCAGTTCGGAAGTGTTATGAGAATATTCTCATAACACCCCTTAAGACCTTATTCTCATAACACCTAACCTTATTCTCATAACACCCCCCCCCCACACACACCCCTTCCCACCCCTCCCCACCCAGCCTTCTAGCGCGGCGACGCCCGCACACCACGG
>LR738710.1:486882976-487040428 GCA_902687465.1 Secale cereale
CGCACCCCACTCCTCCCAACCCCCAATCGACCCACCGTCGGCCAACTCCCGCCCAGCAAAATCACCGCCCTGAGCCGGCCAGCCTCCACCTGACCTCCTCCTCCCACCCTGTGCGCCCGTGGGGTCGCGATCGGGCGCTCCAGTGGACTTCGGACATGGCGTGCCCTGATCAGTGTCACCGGAGATTTCGATCCACATCGACTGCGACCTGAAAAGAGTCGTCCGAGCAACCTCCCTACCCCGACCCAGGCTGTGCACTTCAACTCGCCGCCGCAACCTCCCCCCCAATGGATCTAGCTTGCCCCAGTCAACCCACCACCACCAGATCCATCCCGGCCCTTCTCAGCCTTCACCACCATCCCCCACCACTGCCCCGCTTTGGATCCGCCGAGCTGTCAACAGAATAGAGCAGAGCACTACCGCGCCTCTTCCTCCGGGCGCGGCCATGGTGCCTCTCTCCACCATGTCGGAGCCACCACACCGCTGCCTCCATGGATCAGAGGTCCAGCCTCCCCCGTCCTCCATGCGGCGACTTCCTTTCCCGAGCTCATCGCGCGTGCACCACTACCGAAACAGGCCAGCCACCCGCGCTATGCACCACGGCTGCTACCGCCTAGCCGTCCCCTAAGTCGCGCTGCCCCGCGCTCGACTACCCCCATGCAGTCCACCTTGAGCTCCACTGCAGACCGCCCTCCCCGGCCAAGAAGTTCTCCCAAGCACACCGACACCCCATGCTTCTTCTCCTCTCCTAACGAACAGACAAACACCTTAGCGTTTGGGGTTGTTATCACAGCTCACTTTTTTGATTTTGGGAGGAAAAATCTATGCACTGCAGTTTGCTATTCCTGCTATTGCGGTTTCAACTTGCTAATTTTTTAAATGAGACGAATGAAAAATCCATCGTCATAGTTGTTCGAAAAAATATTGTGCATTATCGCATGGTTCCTGAAGCAAGGTGTTGCAGTGCGGTTATATTTTGGATGGATTTATGTGAATGCAGTCCACTAGGAGACGCATGCGTGCTCAGTTGCTCACACCCCCTGTGGTTATGTTCTGGAGTGGTTCGCGGTTCTTGCAGCTCGGGTCGGGCCGCCCGCAGCATGTGCGTGCAGTGCGGCGCGTGGGTGTGATCAGTGCGGCGTGTGGGTGTGTGTGAAGTGTACAGAAAAGTTCTTGGTTCACTTATTCATTTTTTGATGTGGTTCACTTTGTAAAACAGAGATAAAAACAAACCCATCAAAACTTCGTTTACTTTTCATTACACTTCATCCCATCTGTAGTACGGATGTCTTTATTAAAAATGTTTGAAGAAGACAAAAATAGTATCCCTTTGTGTGTACCAGCTCATTACCCCTATGTATGAAGTGCAATTTTGTTTCGTCTGTTTCAGAAACCAGTCGATTACATCAAAAACATGCCATTGCGGTGCACTACGAAGGACTCTTCAATACACTCCATTTAGAACAAGCTACATTTAAAAAACAAACAAATGCAGTGCACTTTGGTCTAAAAAAAGTCCATTGCAAAGTACTCTTTGAAGCTCACTTTGTTCTCTCATGAAGTTGGCCATAAAAAAACCTTTGTGATTCACTTGGTGATCCAAAAACAAAAACACATCGGAAAGTAGCTCACTTCTCAACACTTTTCGACGCGCGTAAAAAAATAATTAGTACGAAAAAAGAGAACAGCAAATCATGAGGTTCACTTTTGGTAGTGTTCCGCTTCACTTTCGGTAGTGTTGCGGTCCACTTTCCTTCGAAAAAAGTTGGAAAAAAGACAAAAAAACTCCTCTGAGAAAAATCTACGTCCAACAAAAGAAATAATGAGGTTCGATTGACTGTCTGATGCAGTGCGTTTTTCAGTTTGAAGCAGTGCGCTTTTCTGTCCGATGCAGTGCACGCGTCGATTTGGGTATCGCGAAAAACAGAGTTTCCGCATTTTTGTAATTTCAAAACTGCGCTTAAACCGTAATGAATTAGAGGGGGTGTTCTACATGAAAAAGTAGCGTCTCGACGATATCTTTCCAACGGTGTATTATTTGGATCATTTCGACCAACGTTTTGTAAAAATTTCACGAAAAACGGCCACTGCCCTTCGTAGTCAGCCGCACGATTTTCAAAATTAACTAAAAACCGTAAGGAATCTCAAGAACATTTCAACATATGAAAGTTGCGCCTCGTTCGTAGCTTTCCAATGGTATATTACACGCCTTGTTTCGACAAACGGTTAGAAAACTGGAGTGAAAACAGTACCGAAAATTTGAAAAAAATCGAAAAACACAATTCCGCGATTTAGTAAATTCAAAAGTGCTCTTAAACCGTAGCGAATTAGAAAAAATAATAGATATGAAAAAGATGCGCGTCGACGATATCTTTCCAACGGTGTATCATATGTTTCATTCCGACGAACGGTTTAGAAAAAAACGCAAAAAAACGCTCGCTGCCATTCGTTGTGAGCCGCACGATTTTCGAAACTGCTCTTAAACTATGATGAATTTTGAAAAGTGTTCAACATGACGAAGTTGCGTCTACTCCATAGCTTTTCAACGGTATATTACACGCATAATTCCGATAAACGGTTAAATAATTAGAGCAAAAAAGGTACCGAAAAACAACACGTACAGTTTTTTCAAGCATGAAGTTCTGTTGCAGTATCTGTGCAGTGCGCATAGCTTTCCAATGCAGTAACACAAAGCAGTTCGGAAGTGTTATGAGAATATTATTCTCATAATGTTATGAGAATAGACCGGGAGTACGTACTCCCGTTCCTCATATACCATATAGATGAATTTTTAAAGCTCTTTATTATTTTTAATATACTTCATTAGTAATTATTAGATACCCCAAAATGATTTTCATGAAAAAAATAATGCGAGTCTACATACTTTAAATGTTTACGTATATACTAATGTGTTTGTACGTGAAAAAGGTATATTACAAAAAGTACGTTGTAGATGATATTTTTTCAATAAAATTTATATTGGGGTATCTTAGAATATTTAATGAAGTATATTGAGAATGATAAAGAGATATAATTAATGTGTATATGAGGTATATTAAGGATGGGAGTACATACTCCTAGGAGTATATATATATATATATATATGTATGTATATATATATATATATATATGTGTGTGTGTGTGTGTGTGTGTGTGTGTGTGTGTGTGTGTGTGTGTGTGTGTGTGTGTTATAGCATATTATAGAGCTGAACCGTGAACTTTGTACTTGAACATGCTTCTCTAGTAGCGGCATCTGCCCAAGCTGCAGAGGTTTCCTAGTTAAATTGGAAGCTGAAACTAGCTGACAAAGAGCTCGACTGCATTAACAAGCATTTTGACGAAACACAAGGTATGCGATTTTGAATAAATTGAAAATTTAACACACTATATATGTTAGCATAAGCTTATTTGTGTTATATGATTTGTGTTACAGCTGACGCAGCTTCGGTCAAGGCCCTAAAGGTCGATCTTGCGAGGGCCAAGGAAGAGGCCAAGGCGAGCAAGCCAGCCGCTGATAAAGCGGCTGCCGACCTAGAGGCCGAGAAGGTCGTGCGTCAACAACACGAGTGTCGGGTGACCGATGTCGAGGTTGAGCTGCAAGATGCCATTCGCAAATGTGAGGCATTGGAGCAGACGACTTCAGAACAAGCATCTGAACTCACTGCGGAAGTTAATGCTGCCAAGGAGGTGCGGAGTGAGTCGCGCAGTGCTCATGAAGAGATAAAACAAGCACGTCAAATAGCAGCTAGTAAGGCTTTTCTCTTGCAGAGCATCTTCGGAGGTCAGAGGTATCTTGGGCTGACATGATTGTAGAGTTCTCCAGGCATGTTTGTGGATCTCCCGTGGAGCATTGCCGATGCCGCCCAATACTTCTGAGCCTAGGAGGGAAACAACACAGAGAAGCTGTTCTGGTCGCAGTTTCTTGCGCCAAATGATCCGGTGCCCCTCAATGACCAAATGAAGCAGCTGGTCGAGCTGCATAACATGGCTGGTACGGCCATGAAGGACTTGATAGTTCGGCTATGGCCTGTCACGCCCTGATTTTCATGTCACATTTCTTAAGCTATTTATCATGCTAAAAATGTGGATTGACAAAAACTTTGGAGTGTTTTTGACCTTGCTTGATTGATTTTCTGTCTGCTGTTTGCTAGTGCTCTAAAAATCAAATAAATCCTCCAACTCTTATACTTCATATCCTTTATCCAAAACCTTTTCCCAATGATCATGTCATGTGTATAGACCAGTATAGTATTTTCTTATAAAAATATTTTGGCCAAATAGTATTTTCTAAAATTAGTTTTCCAAAAACCCCTGACTTGAGGTTTGCACTACAAGTACCTTATTTAGGGTGTGAAAAATCTTTCAAAAAGTATATTTGAATCCTATTAGGTATAGGACTCCCAGAAACCAAAAAATTATAATTTTAAAAGTTATTTTTATATTTTATTTAAAAGCTTTTTCTTAAGTCCAGAAATGGTCTTTAATAGGGAAAATTTATTTAACTATTTCAAAAGTATTTGCCAAAATTCAGGGAAACTCATAGGACATATATTGTCCATATATAAGAGTTTCAACACATGGTCATGTTCAAAATATTGGACAAATCCTTCCAAAACCCTTTCAGGATATTTCAAGCTTTTGAAATATTTACAAAGGATATATTCTCCAAAAATTCCAGGGAAATTCTATCATGTCATATATGACATATTTGATGATCTTGCAAAGACTCATGCCTTGAAGATCAAGGAAACATCATCTAATCCCCTCAAAACCATTTCTGTCCATTTTGGAGTTGGAGCAACTTTACATTGCCAAACTTGTCCAAATGCTCTCAAACTTGGTGCAAATGCTAGAATGATGTAATTATGCATCTATGCCAAATGGCACAAGTTTTGGAGAAGCATAACTTGGTCTAAGTGCCCCAAAACCATTTCTATTCAAATTCAAATTTGAACAACTTTACATTACCAACTTTTTACCTGGGGCTTCAAACTTTGTGGGCATGATCATAACCCCAAATGATGATACTACACCAAGTGGTGCATCAAGGGGAGATGATTAGCTTAACTCAAACATGGTGAAACCAATTCTGTTGATTTCTAGGGTTCACCAAAGTTACATTGGCAACTTTGCCCAAATGAGCTCAAATTTGGTGGAAGGGCCTAAATGTATGGGCCATTCCATCCTGTTAAGTCCCATGTCAATTGGAAGTCATTTGCTTTCCCAAAACATGATCAAACACCTTCTGCCAATTTACCAAAACCATTGTTTTGACCACTTTTACCATTCTACTTGAGCTCAAGTTTCTACCACAGCCTCCCCTAGTCATCTTCTACCTCCTGTAACTTCCCCATGTCCACAGCTCAATGATTGAGGGGTGAAAACCCCATTTTTACACTTCTGGACAACAGCTTTCACCTCCTCTTTCACCTCCCTCCTCACTCCAGTGGCCTCCAGGGCATCCCAGGCCATCTGTGCATTGTTTACTCCCCCCTAGCACGGTTAGACATAAGGGGACACGCCAATGACACCTTGTTTATGCCATGGCATGCAGAGTTCGCGCTCTGGAGCACGCTACAGTGCCCTGGCGCACTGTAGCCACCTCCAATCAGGAGCATCCGACAGCCTCGGGCCTCCCCCTCGTGTCCCCCGAGGCCGCCTCGACGTCCGGGACACGACAGATGGTTGGCCCCCTCCTTCCTCTCTCTCTTCGGCCCCTGCTCGCACGCGCACCGGCCGACCACGAGCTCCAGTGAGCAAGCTCGCACGCGCGGCCCCTCTGGCACCTCCCCGCTCCTCCTCTCTCTTCCTGGTGCCCTACTCAAGTCCCACGAACGCCGTAGACAGCTCCTCGCCCTCTCCCGTGGCCTCCCGAGCCGTTGCCGCGGCCACTCGTGCGCCGCGTCAACGGTGAGCTGCGGGATGTCTATATAAGACCGTTCCAGACCCTCCTCTCCGCCCCATTTGCTCCCTCTCCCTCCCGTGCATCCTCTGGACCCATCCTTCCCTCTTCTCGTGCCCTCTTTGCCCCTCCATGGCCGAAGCCAAGCCGTCGGCCTCCTCTCAAATTCCTGCGAATGAGGTCCCCTCCTGCCCTCTTCTCTCCACTAGGCAAACCTCCTAGCCACCACAAAGCACCCCCGCTCCTCTCCTTCTTCCCCCGAACCTCGTAGTGCGGGTGGCACCACCGCCTGACGAGGCCGCCTGCCATGGCCGGTGCAGGAGGCGCTCCGGTCCTTCCCCTGCCACCCCAAGGGCCCTCCACGACGCGCCGTTCCTTGGGGACACCTCAGGTGGCCGCGCCTTGGCCAAGGGTGGCCTGTGCCGCCGGGAGGGCGAGCGCCGGCCGCGGCGCAGACGGGGCCTCGATCTCCTCTACCGCGGGCGTGGGAGGAAGGAGATGACCCTGCGGGTGGACCCCGCAGGTCAGCGACCCCGGAGGCAGGCCCCACCTGTTTAAGTGGAGACAGCTACGGCGTAGCCCGCCTCCCCACGCGAAAGCGCATCCCCGGGAAGCCGCCTCCGGCATGGCTCCTGCACGTGTGCGGCCGAGCCGCTGGGCCGGCCCACGGCCTAACTGCTGTCATGTGCGCAGGGTAAGGTTAAATCTTCTTTTCCTTTTTTCTTTTTTCAGTATACTTCATAAACCCATGATTAATTCAAATGGATTCCAAATTTGGTGATTCAAATTTGTGGTAGTTTATAAAATCATGCTCTACCACATGGTGCAACATGCACATTTTTCCAGAATCATTTCCTTCACAAATAATTATCTAATGCCATTATTTCATTTTCTGTGATGAACTTTAGAAAATCACAGAGAGCTCAAATTTGATCCAAATGGAGTGGTTCAAATTCCTAGATGCTTGTCATATCCAAACTTAGTTTTGGAACATTTTTATTAATACTTTCTATGCCCCACCAAATAATGAGCCATTTCTTCATATTTATCAAACTTTGCAAAAATCCTAGGGAATTCATTTGAACTCCGAATCCAGTGAAACCAACTCCTAGATGCTTCTAAAATCATGACTTGATTAATGGGTGTTTCTGCTCATTATTCAAAAAAATATTTCTGTACACTTCTTTCAAATCCATAAACCCCTTGATTCCATCATATTGGAATGTTCCAAATCACCCATTGATCCAATACCTATGAAACCACCTTGGTCATTTCTCATATGACCAGAGGTATCCTAGAAAAGTCAAACTCCTATTTTTAGAGCACTTTCATATTTTGCTTTGTTGTGTTGCTTATTATGATTGTTTCCATCGTTAGTTGAGAAATAAATGGAGTACTCGGAGATGGACCAGAAGGTTTGAAGGCTCGGAAGGATAAGGCAAGCAGCCCTTTGACCATGTTCGAGAAACCTTTTTATGCATGTCTCATAGCACCTTATTATTAATGCATCGGAATCAATGATTGAGGTGGAGACCACTTTGGTTGCTACCTCTGTTACTTTACTATTGAAACTTGCATCAAACATGACCCTACCTTCCTATGAGGGTTATGTGGGTGGGAGTAGCTAGGTTGCTATACTAGTGGCTACGCAAATGGGACGGGTATATGCATGGTGACGGAGGCAGAATACTTTCAAAGGACTTTTCGAAAACCCCGTCGGGTGCCACTTATGCCCGAGGAAGATGGTGAGATGGGTAACCACTTGATGACGAAGTGGTGTACCGAGGCAAGTGTGTGTGATGTTTTTCAAACGGATTGGTTTAAGTTGCGACCGTTATTCCAACCCTACATGCGCAACCACTCTACCCTTATATGGGAAAGGGCATTATTGATTACCTAGGTCAATACTAGCATGGTGCCCGCATTACTAGTGACGGGGGTGACATGAGGTCACTCTCGAGACGAGGTCGTGCTTGGATAGGCGACCATGGCTGTTTTCATAGGGCACCGAACACACCGTTGGTACCCCGTGTCAGTGGTATGTGATGAATATGGGAGCAAGGCTCCATAATCTTTAAGATGTGAAATGTTTGGCACGGGGCTGTTACCAATCGAGTGGACTCTATGTTAGTGTCGTCTAGGGAAAGATAGTGATCGGGTGCTTACCCCGGGTACTTGAGGTATCGCGGGTCGTGGATGACACGGAAGTTCCCCGGATCTTGTGGGTAAAGTGTGCAACCTCTGCAGAGTGTAAAACTATTCGAATAGCCGTGTCCACGGTCAAGGACAGTTGGGTAACCGCTCTTGGGCTACGTCCAATGTTTGTGAAACCTGGTGTGTGAGTGTGAGGAAATAACACGGTCTGGGTAAATCTGTTGATGTGATTGTGAGAAAGTCGCAATGAGCTTGCGCATGAGTTGATTACAACTCTTTCTCGATAATGATGTCTGTGACCTCCTGATACTTGTTGCAGGCACATGCATGTCCATGTTATATGTTGATCATACTTGCATATGAAAAACTAGCTTTCCGCAAAACTGTCGATTAGCAGTAGAGCCTTGCATAATTATTCTGTCATCACACTTGGGTTGCTTGCGAGTACATTCAAAGTACTCATTGGCTTGCCACTGGTTATTTTATTGGCCAGGCATGAGAGAACAGGATATGATAAAGATTTCTTGGTGGCGAGCATGCGAGCTAGGATGCTTCCCATTCAGAATGCCTGTAGGGTTAAGGCAGATGGCATGGGTCCAAGTTGTTATTGAAGATTTCCGCTGCGATGATATACTCAAGACTTGACCATTATGGTCCTATTTGTGTAATACGGTATGTATGGATGTAAGACTCTTGTTATTCAGCTTATGTGTGTTCAGTGAGCATTGATCTCTGGGATCACTGTACACGTGCATTCGGTGATCACGACTTACGAGTCGGGGTCCCCACATGGCCCGCTGATCCAATCCCAAATAGCTACTTGGGATTGGTGAACAAGCTCGTTGACGCGAGTCCGTGGGTCGACTCTATTAAGCGTTCGGCCCGCATAGAGGGCGCTTAGATGGCCTTTGCCTGCGTGAAGGTGCATTGGCCGAAGATGAAGGCCACGGAGATAGCAACTGTTGGCCACCAGAGGGCAAGGATCACCTCAAGCTAGAAAGGTACCTTGGCGACGTCCTAGAAGGAGACCGCCTTGTAGAGGGCCAGTGCTCAAAGGATATAATCTTTGAATGATTGTACTCGGATTGTAAGGACTAAGCCTATGTACCAATATATATATAATTTTTGCGCTCCTGTATTATAAGCGACTTTTGCCTCATGTGCGGTTGTTTATTTAAATTTGAAGTTTCTAGTCGTCGGCTTCAGCCCCCATGTAAATATTATAGGGGTATTCAGTAACGCACATGAACACTCTTTATCCAACGTCTTGGTCCATATAGGAGGTGTTTGCGGAGTGAACCAGGCAATCAGAGCATGCGGCTTTATTGCTTTCACTTAGCCATAGGAGCTTGATTATTGGGGCTAAGTACTGGCCCCTGGTGCGTGTAGGGCTTCCGAGCATGGTGCCCGTTTTACGCGGCTGAGCGAAGACCAGCCCCTCGTATAACATGGAGTGGATGTATATCGATCGTAGTATAACACTAGGTCACCGAATCGCTTGACCGACTCTCGTTTCATCATGACAGTCAGTTTTTGGCTTTCTCTACTGAGGTACTTGACCGGACGAACCAGAAGTACAATCGCAGTAGTTCTCCCTTTACTACCTTACTCGAACAATGTGGAACGTAAGGTGGCAAGCACAGGAGCCGGGCAACCCAACTATAGACCAAAGACATGATTCAGAGCCGATGCATATAATGCAATAACCGGGACGCCGAAGAGTTCCCTATAGGTGTTCGGACTTTTTCGGAGGCATGCCAGGCTGAATACAGCCCCTAGTATTAATTCCAGGTATTAAGGTGTAACACCCCAAAAATTTAATCATATTTTTATTAATTAAAAATTTGGCTAGAAATAAAATTTTGAATTATATTAGGTTCGTTAATAATTTTTAAGCCTTTTCTATACCTGTCCTTCAAAAATCTTCTCTTCATATAGTAAATTTTTGGAAATAATTTTGTGGGCTCTGGTTGTATCTTGAGTCATTTCATTATTTGTTTAATAACAGTAGATATTATTTTCATAATTTTTTGCCCTAGAAAATTCTTTTAATAGCTTTTTCTTTTCTTCATATGCTTCTGTTTGCACTGCAACTATTTTAAATAATTCTGTAAAAATTCCACCAAAATTATGAGGAGTCATGTGATGCCTATGGATCACCTTTCTGCAAAAATCCATTCCTTCCCTTTGAAATTTTTGAGTGAATCA
Source organism: Secale cereale (assembly GCA_902687465.1). Classification (NCBI taxonomy): domain Eukaryota; kingdom Viridiplantae; phylum Streptophyta; class Magnoliopsida; order Poales; family Poaceae; genus Secale; species Secale cereale. Next base: position 486,893,241 of record LR738710.1, read on the forward strand.
TCCTCATTTCTATTTCTGTCCGTTTTCTAGGTTTCTACTGCAACCCCAATTTTCCTTGCTCTAAAATTTTTGATACTTGTCCACCTTATAGTCCTTCCAACCAAACTCTTAACTCCAAGAGATCAGACACATTTGAATTTTGTAAGTCCATCAAATACCTATCTATAGTTTCTGTCCAGAAACTAAATTCTTCAAAACTTGCACTATCAAGTTTTTACTTTTGACAAAATAACTCCACCATCATCTATATCATGTAAGGAGACACAACTCTGCCAAGTTTCACTTCCAACAAAGTTTCCTAGATGGCTCTATCATTCTGTCGAGCACCTTGTGTGCATAACAGAATATTTTGCCACCACCTATACTACATTGGACACATGGTCAAATGACGAAACCAGCATGTCCAGCACCTCCCTCCTGCCCATAAGCACCACCCTGCTAATTTGCAGCTCATGTGGGTCACTCTAGATGCCATTAGCATTTCGTCGAGCAACTTCTGTGCGTGTCTAGGGCGCGAGCAGAGCGCCTGGACTGCAGCCACTGGCACCCGCGCCCCTGCCGCCCCAGCTCCTCTTCCCTCCCATCCTGACCCCTCACTGGATCAGATCGACCACCTACCCCTCCGACATCCTCCCCTGGCCGCTAGTGCCATCCATCACCGTCCACTGCCGTCGTTTATCACCGCCCGACGAACCCAGCTCCGCCACGTCTCTGCCGAGACGCGTGGCTCAGCTCTGAGCCAGCCAACGCACCTCGCCTTAATGGCAGACGGCCACCGCCTCCACTGGCCTCGCTGACCACTGCCACCGGTCTCACCGGCCTCACTCGCCGCCATAAATGGCCGCTACCGCTGTCTACCCGTGGACGGCGCCGTCCGAGCCACCTGGCACTACCCGAGGCCAGCCAGCTCGCCTGGGGAGTAACTGCGGCCGGCCACCGTCCTCACCGACCTCGCTGATTCACGCCACCGACCGCAACCGCTTCGACGGCGCAGTAATGGCGACCGCCACCGTGCCTTCTCCGGGAAGCCACGGGAACCGCCTCTCCCGCCTATAAAAGCCACCCCGGCTCCCCGATCAGCAGCACACCACCTCCTCTCCCTCCCATCTTTCCCCTGGCCAAGCCCCTCGAGCTTTCGTGCTCGTCCCCTCCACCTCCAGCCGCCATTTCCATGGCCAAGCTTCTGCCAAATTCACCTCCACCCTGACCCCTCCTCTCCACCTAGCACTACCAGAAGACCCTCACCACCACAACAGAAACCTCCCGAGCCTCAGTTTACCCTGGGGATGGCGAGAGCCTCGACCCCATCCTCACCCGAAGCCATGCTCCGCCTCAGCCGATGCTCTGCTCAACTCCGAGCACGTCGGCACCCATATCCACCACCAAAGGGTGCGGAATCCTCCGCTGAACCCATCCATATGCCGAGCGCCGCCGGAGATGCACTACAACGCCGGCGATCGTCGCCGGAGCTCGCCCCTGTTCCGGCCCAGATGCGCGCGGGAGGAGGAGGACGAAACCGACAGGTGGGGCCCGATCGTCAGCGGCACAAACCGCGGGCCCCGCCGTTTAAGTGGAGGCGGTTTCCTCCTGGGGCCGTTTCTGCGCGAGGAACACGTATTCACTGGAATACGCTTTCGACGTCGCAGCCCCTCTGCACAGCTGAATGGTTGGGCTCGGCCCAGTGGCTCGGTTCGGCTAAGTAGCGCACAGAGCGCGTTTCTGTCCATCTCTTTTATTCTTTCCAGCACTTTTCAAATATTTCCATAGCCACCAAATCAACTCCAAATCTGATGATTCCAATTTCTACAGACTCTTAAAATCATGCCCTATTTATCTGGATTAGGTGAACATTTTTCCTAGTCCTTATATCCACTGGCTAAAACAAATAATCCATTTACTCATTGTTGTCTAGCTTGTAAATTCCATAAGTAAATCACAATGACTCCAAATAATATAATTCTTTTTCTGATATTCCTAAAATTTGATCTAGTTTATTTTAATAGTTATTTCATAATTTTCCAATCAACTTTTTATCACTATTTTTGCTATATGTGGTAATTCAAATATTTTTGAAATAGGAAATGGAGGGAAGATGTTTATTTCAAAAACCTTGGAGTGCACCCCATATTTTTGCATACTCAAGGCAAGCATCTTGAACACTTGATATGATGATTGCATGGCAACTAATTGCTAGAATTTTTAAGCATGACTATTTTAAATTCACATTTGCATATTGCTAGTAGAGCATGCATGGTCATAAGCATATTTTCTTTTGTATGCATTCTACTCTAGTTCTGTTATGCATAAATTGTGAAAGTCCAGGAGTGTGCTCCTGCTTGGACGTGCCGGTGGGCACGGGCCATTTTTGACACGGTGGTGTCATGTGATATATGTGGAAACAGGCAAGGGTTGTGGCCCTGTCCTGGTGATATGATTGAAAGAATACTTTGTTGTGCTACCCCTGCAGGAAACATAAGCCTCCTGAGTCGACCGTAGATCGAGTCTTGTTCCGGTAACCCCCATACTTGAATCGTGCTGCCACTTGTCCCTGCCACGGGTAGGGTATGGTTTAGTAAGTTGTTAACCCCTTTCCGTGCACACACCGTACAGAGGGCCACGATGAGGGTTTTCCACGACGGTGGACTAAATCCTTCCATCGGGTCAGGGGGCATGGGTGTTTCCGGCTGTCGTGATGCCGAGAGGGAGTGTACCCTTGTAATCCGCGCGTATAAATAGTGATCCCATGCTCTTGGAGGTTGTAGCCTCTCCGACTTAGAGATTTTCTGGAACGATGCTTGGGGTGATTCCTGGCATCTGAACGGATTTTCTGGTGTGTGCTGGTTAGGTGTATTTTCATCCCAAAGACCATAATGGGAATTAGTCAGTATCACGATACTGACTAAAGAAATCCTATACTAGTGGGTAAAGAGTACACCCTCTGCAGAGTTTAAAAACCTATTCGAATAGCCGTGTCCGCGGTTAAAGACTACAGTCTGGGTTGGTCAAGTGTCGGTCTTAGAGTCGGTCTCCGGAGGAAATATTTAAAAATTGAGCATGGTTATTTTGCAGGATAATTATCGTTGCTACTGGTGTCACCATTAGTATATTTGATGATATGATTATTATTGTGGACTAACCCATTACTCTTATTTTATTTTCTTAGAGTGTCTCAGGGGCCGGCTGGACTACCCCGGGCACTCGCCTTTATTTTCAAGTCCTTTTGTGGCGTCCCTCGAGTTTCAGGCGGTTTATCACGCCACTACTCTTGTGGACACCCGACTGACATTTCTTTTCAAGTCCTTTTGTGGCGTTGCCTGAGTTCTCGGATGGTATCGTCCGATTTCTCTTTTAAACACCCGACTAGCATTTCTCTTCAAGACCGACCGTGGTGTCACTTGACATCCGACCGGCATTTCTTTATATTTTATTGATAGTAATATTTATTCTCTGCACTAACTATTATTTACCATGCCATGTTTTAATTCCTGTCAGCATGCATTTAATATAAGTCTATCATGAGCACATGCATATAGTTTAATTCATCATGACCATATAATTGTTTGATGCATTTGTTATATCATTTGTCCATGATGTTTGCGAGTACATTCAAACATACTCACAGGCTTGTCCCTGGCTATTTACTTGGCCAGGTTAGGGGTTCTACAAGGAGTACCACAGTGACGTCCGTGCGAAGCCTAGGAGTACAGCCACGCGGGATAGGAGTTATCCGGGTCAGCTGTTCCTGTGGGAATGGAGCCCCATCGATGTGGAGATCCACAAGCCAATTCCTTCAGCCACCACCGGAGTCATTGTTGTATCAGTAGACTTTTATGGTCTTGTATCAAATTCTTGTAAATGCTTGGTAATCTATAACAAGGATGTGTCCACCAGTAACAGTAATCCTGGGCTGGTGATGACACTAGGGGTTAATTTCTGGAATATTGTGTTCCCGAAATCCGGCCCCGACAGCCTTGGTATCAGAGCCAGGTTGACCATTGGCTAATCCTATCTTAGCCTGGTCGCTATCCCTAGGTTTCCACACCGTCCATAACTTTTTCTATCCACAGACAAGCCTATCTCATCCGATAAGCCTACACACTGGCCAGCCGACAACTTTTGATAGTTGGTGCCAAACCTAGCAGTCGACCCATAAGGCGTGTGCCTGCGGCCGATGTCTGAGTCGTCCCATCCACAAGCATGTGACGGAGGAATCTGCTACCCATAAAGAAAGCCCTGCTCCAACCCAGCTACTATCACCCTCTGAGCACCGTGTCCATTACTATCACACTTCTTGTTTTCTCCAGAATCTACCTATCTGATATTTTATGTATCAGGATGATTTGCCCACACTTAGAGGAGAAATTTCTTAAGGACCTTCCTCACAAGACTTTTCCCACCATAGATTCAAGTTGCGTGCCATCACGGCATCCCGCACAAGACCACACCTGCTCTGCTAGCTGCACTAAGTGCAACTCACACACATGGGTTTTCACAGAGCACACACACTCTCTCTCGCACCAGACACTGCTACCTAGTCCCGATGATCACCACCGCCTCGGAGAGCCACCACCCGAGCAGCAGCATCACGGCGATCGTCGAAGATCATCGCACACAGTAGAAGCGAGGAGCCGATCAATGCTGCCAGCAGACCGGCCAGAAGGATCGTGATCAGCCCCGATCCCACGTCCTCCATTGATGCCTCGTCTCGAGCTCTTTCAGCCAGAAGGAGAAGGAGAAGAAGGAAGAGAAGTGAGGTGAAGTGCGAGGCAGGAGAAGAAAATCGTGATCGTTTTATAGCCCGAGCTCGGTGCACGGTGAGCGTAGTCCACCAGCGCCACTCGTCACTCGATCGCCGGTATTCGGAGATGAATCCGCGAGCAGTATCGACAGGGCACTGGCCCGCGAGGTGAGTGCACGCTGCCAGTGACAGCACGCAGCACACTACCACGGTACGACCCTAGATACCCTACGCGCTAGACGCCATAGCAGCAGATAGTGCGGTAAGCACGCGCGGGAGAGAGAAAAAGAAGAAGAGCAGGAGGTAGAGGAAGGCGAAGAGACTAACAGTGGGTCCTGGACCCACCTGTCAGCCAAAGAGAGCACTGTGCGCTGGAGTACGACGAGCAAATTTGGAATTTGAAATTTTACTTTTTCCAAATTTGTCATAACAGTAGAACACACTGTGGTTGCACCAATTATCAGTAGCCCTACGCCAATAGTATCGAGCTAGGTTTCAGAATTGTTTGTTTCTGCTCAGCAGAATCTCCTCGGAAAGGGTGGGCTAAATTTTTAATAGCTACCCTAACCAATCTCGAGGACGAGATTTTCTTAAGGGGGGTAGAGTTTGTAACACCCCAAAAATTTAATCATATTTTTATTAATTAAAAATTTGGCTAGAAATAAAATTTTGAATTATATTAGGTTCGTTAATAATTTTTAAGCCTTTTCTATACCTGTCCTTCAAAAATCTTCTCTTCATATAGTAAATTTTTGGAAATAATTTTGTGGGCTCTGGTTGTATCTTGAGTCATTTCATTATTTGTTTAATAACAGTAGAAATTATTTTCATAATTTTTTGCCCTAGAAAATTCTTTTAATAGCTTTTTCTTTTCTTCATATGCTTCTGTTTGCACTGCAACTATTTTAAATAATTCTGTAAAAATTCCACCAAAATTATGAGGAGTCATGTGATGCCTATGGATCACCTTTCTGCAAAAATCCATTCCTTCCCTTTGAAATTTTTGAGTGAATCATCCTCATTTCTATTTCTGTCCGTTTTCTAGGTTTCTACTGCAACCCCAATTTTCCTTGCTCTAAAATTTTTGATACTTGTCTACCTTATAGTCCTTCCAACCAAACTCTTAACTCCAAGAGATCAGACACATTTGAATTTTGTAAGTCCATCAAATACCTATCTATAGTTTCTGTCCAGAAACTAAATTCTTCAAAACTTGCACTATCAAGTTTTTCCTTTTGACAAAATAACTCCACCATCATCTATATCATGTAAGGAGACACAACTCTGCCAAGTTTCACTTCCAACAAAGTTTCCTAGATGGCTCTATCATTCTGTCGAGCACCTTGTGTGCATAACAGAATATTTTGCCACCACCTATACTACATTGGACACTTGGTCAAATGACGAAACCAGCATGTCCAGCACCTCCCTCCTGCCCATAAGCACCACCCTGCTAATTTGCAGCTCATGTGGGTCACTCTAGATGCCATTAGCATTTCGTCGAGCAACTTCTGTGCGTGTCTAGGGCGCGAGCAGAGCGCCTAGACTGCAGCCACTGGCACCCGCGCCCCTGCCGCCCCAGCTCCTCTTCCCTCCCATCCTGACCCCTCACTGGATCAGATCGACCACCTACCCCTCCGACATCCTCCCCTGGCCGCTAGTGCCATCCATCACCGTCCACTGCCGTCGTTTATCACCGCCCGACGAACCCAGCTCCGCCACGTCTCTGCCGAGACGCGTGGCTCAGCTCTGAGCCAGCCAACGCACCTCGCCTTAATGGCGGACGGCCACCGCCTCCACTGGCCTCGCTGACCACTGCCACCGGTCTCACCGGCCTCACTCGCCGCCATAAATGGCCGTCGCCGCTGTCTACCCGTGGACGGCGCCGTCCGAGCCACCTGGCACTACCCGAGGCCAGCCAGCTCGCCTGGGGAGTAACTGCGGCCGGCCACCGTCCTCACCGACCTCGCTGATTCACGCCACCGACCGCAACCGCTTCGACGGCGCAGTAATGGCGACCGCCACCGTGCCTTCTCCAGGAAGCCACGGGAACCGCCTCTCCCGCCTATAAAAGCCACCCCGGCTCCCCGATCAGCAGCACACCACCTCCTCTCCCTCCCATCTTTCCCCTGGCCAAGCCCCTCGAGCTTTCGTGCTCGTCCCCTCCACCTCCAGCCGCCATTGCCATGGCCAAGCTTCTACCAAATTCACCTCCACCCTGACCCCTCCTCTCCACCTAGCACTACCAGAAGACCCTCACCACCACAACAGAAACCTCCCGAGCCTCAGTTTACCCTGGGGATGGCGAGAGCCTCGACCCCATCCTCACCCGAAGCCATGCTCCGCCTCAGCCGATGCTCTGCTCAACTCCGAGCACGTCGGCACCCATATCCACCACCAAAGGGTGCGGAATCCTCCGTTGAACGCATCCATATGCCGAGCGCCGCCGGAGATGCACTACAACGCCGGCGATCGTCGCCGGAGCTCGCCCCTGTTCCGGCCCAGATGCGCGCGGGAGGAGGAGGACAAAACCGACAGGTGGGGCCCGATCGTCAGCGGCACAAACCGCGGGCCCCGCCGTTTAAGTGGAGGCGGTTTCCTCCTGGGGCCGTTTCTGCGCGAGGAACACGTATTCACTGGAATACGCTTTCGACGTCGCAGCCCCTCTGCACAGCTGAATGGTTGGGCTCGGCCCAGTGGCTCGGTTCGGCTAAGTAGCGCACAGAGCGCGTTTTTGTCCATCTCTTTTATTCTTTCCAGCACTTTTCAAATATTTCCATAGCCACCAAATCAACTCCAAATCTGATGATTCCAATTTCTACAGACTCTTCAAATCATGCCCTATTTATCTGGATTAGGTGAACATTTTTCCTAGTCCTTATATCCACTGGCTAAAACAAATAATCCATTTACTCATTGTTGTCCAGCTTGTAAATTCCATAAGTAAATCACAATGACTCCAAATAATATAATTCTTTTTCTGATATTCCTAAAATTTGATCTAGTTTATTTTAATAGTTATTTCATAATTTTCCAATCAACTTTTTATCACTATTTTTGCTATATGTGGTAATTCAAATATTTTTGAAATAGGAAATGGAGGGAAGATGTTTATTTCAAAAACCTTGGAGTGCACCCCATATTTTTGCATACTCAAGGCAAGCATCTTGAACACTTGATATGATGATTGCATGGCAACTAATTGCTAGAATTTTTAAGCATGACTATTTTAAATTCACATTTGCATATTGCTAGTAGAGCATGCATGGTCATAAGCATATTTTCTTTTGTATGCATTCTACTCTAGTTCTGTTATGCATAAATTGTGAAAGTCCAGGAGTGTGCTCCTGCTTGGACGTGCCGGTGGGCACGGGCCATTTTTGACACGGTGGTGTCATGTGATATATGTGGAAACAGGCAAGGGTTGTGGCCCTGTCCTGGTGATATGATTGAAAGAATACTTTGTTGTGCTACCCCTGCAGGAAACATAAGCCTCCTGAGTCGACCGTAGATCGAGTCTTGTTCCGGTAACCCCCATACTTGAATCGTGCTGCCACTTGTCCCTGCCACGGGTAGGGTATGGTTTAGTAAGTTGTTAACCCCTTTCCGTGCACACACCGTACAGAGGGCCACGATGAGGGTTTTCCACGACGGTGGACTAAATCCTTCCATCGGGTCAGGGGGCATGGGTGTTTCCGGCTGTCGTGATGCCGAGAGGGAGTGTACCCTTGTAATCCGCGCGTATAAATAGTGATCCCATGCTCTTGGAGGTTGTAGCCTCTCCGACTAAGAGATTTTCTGGAACGATGCTTGGGGTGATTCCTGGCATCTGAACGGATTTTCTGGTGTGTGCTGGTTAGGTGTGTTTTCATCCCAAAGACCATAATGGGAATTAGTCAGTATCACGATACTGACTAAAGAAATCATATACTAGTGGGTAAAGAGTACACCCTCTGCAGAGTTTAAAAACCTATTCGAATAGCCGTGTCCGCGGTTAAAGACTACAGTCTGGGTTGGTCAAGTGTCGGTCTTAGAGTCGGTCTCCGGAGGAAATATTTAAAAATTGAGCATGGTTATTTTGCAGGATAATTATCGTTGCTACTGGTGTCACCATTAGTATATTTGATGATATGATTATTATTGTGGACTAACCCATTACTCTTATTTTATTTTCTTAGAGTGTCTCAGGGGCCGGCTGGACTACCCCGGGCACTCGCCTTTATTTTCAAGTCCTTTTGTGGCGTCCCTCGAGTTTCAGGCGGTTTATCACGCCACTACTCTTGTGGACACCCGACTGGCATTTCTTTTCAAGTCCTTTCGTGGCGTTGCCTGAGTTCTCGGATGGTATCGTCCGATTTCTCTTTTAAACACCCGACTGGCATTTCTCTTCAAGACCGACCGTGGTGTCACTTGACATCCGACCGGCATTTCTTTATATTTTATTGATATTAATATTTATTCTCTGCACTAACTATTATTTACCATGCCATGTTTTAATTCCTGTCAGCATGCATTTAATATAAGTCTATCATGAGCACATGCATATAGTTTAATTCATCATGACCATATAATTGTTTGATGCATTTGTTATATCATTTGTCCATGATGTTTGCGAGTACATTCAAACGTACTCACAGGCTTGTCCCTGGCTATTTACTTGGCCAGGTTAGGGGTTCTACAAGGAGTACCACAGTGACGTCCGTGCGAAGCCTAGGAGTACAGCCACACGGGATAGGAGTTATCCGGGTCAGCTGTTCCTGTGGGAATGGAGCCCCATCGATGTGGAGATCCACAAGCCAATTCCTTCAGCCACCACCGGAGTCATTGTTGTATCAGTAGACCTTTATGGTCTTGTATCAAATTCTTGTAAATGCTTGGTAATCTGTAACAAGGATGTGTCCACCAGTAACAGTAATCCTGGGCTGGTGATGACACTAGGGGTTAATTTCTGGAATATTGTGTTCCCGAAATCCGGCCCCGACATAAGGCACATGCGGCGATCCGACTTGGGGGGAGAACACATGTGGTAAATAAAATAAACTCCAAGCGAATTGGAACCAAACTGCTTCCTTTATATCCCGTTTAATACGGCGAGCCGTGAGGTTACCGATAATGCCGATAACATCCTTGGGCATTTTACATGCCAAAAAGTGAAAAATAAAAGAGAAGAAAAAGGTTTTACATAGAGCCTGAATCTAAAAAGAAATCTCAACACGTGGCCCTGCTACACGTCTGTGCCTTTTTTTCCTTGGTAATATGTCCTTGAGAAGGAGAATTATGATGGTCGCCTATAAAAAAAGAAAACATGATTCTAGAAAAGGGTGTCCTGCACAGCTGTAAACAATTTAGGTTCTTTTAAATGAACCTGAAAAAAATGTATTATAATGTCCGAATAGGGTCAAGGCGAACCATGGACTAATTGTATGAAGTGTGCCCCTAGCGCCGCCCAACGTATTTTAAGGACATAATTGTGTACGCGAGGCACATATGCTACCACCTTATGGGGCAGTCGACAGGGGCACAACTGCTAATCGAGCTCTAGTTCCTCTGAGCCGCCGCATCGCAGTGCGGACCGGACACGTTTAGCTGTGTATGTGGTCTTGATGACTGATGAACTGTTCGGCTTGAATAAACCACTTTGGACTTCGGCTACTAGGGCCCCAGTCACTACAACAAGAACCCCACTATACCAACGCTTTTTCCGTATCTAGAAGTCCATATATCCGTTGTTAGTGTATTTACCAACGGTTTGGGATGCGTAGCCTTATCCAGTGTTGCTAGCGCATATTACAACGCTTATACTTCCGTTGGTAAAAGGTATCGTTGCAAAAAGGCAACAAATAAAACTGATTTGTACAACACTTTTATGTGTTGGTGATTAATGTATAGGAATCAAAATCCCATTTCTTGGCCACAGAGATTTTGTAACGCTTACATATATAATGTTAATAATATTATTTTATATACATAACGAACAATTAAATTAATATTACACATAATGGTGATAATTATGTATTTCAAGTGAACACAACACAAGAGAATATACTCATCGAAGGAACAAATTATATATATAAGATAAAATTGTTGGATTACAAGAGTGGATATTACATGAGGAACATCATCCATATGTGATGCATAATCTAAATATTATCTTGACAACAAAACCAAAACAGAAACCATCCATCAATATCCCTACAACTTAGCTAAAACTTAGACGAGGAATATCATCCTACAACTTAACTAAAATTGAAAGCATCCAAGATCATCGTCATGAACATGAACATTATTATCATCATCATCATCATCAGTAACTTGCCACGCATCCGTATAATCATCCATTTATCATTTGAATCTACAAACAAAACACAAAATAAAATGTCAACACACAATGCATTAACAAAAAAAATCTAGTAACTTTGTATGGTAATGCATTAACAGTAGTTAGGGAACGTGTAATACATTTTGAACATCTCACAACTGGTCATTTTATGCCATGGATTCGGAAGAGAAAAAAATATGGCCATGTTGGGATGATAAAAATGCGAACTCAACATAAAATATACCAAGAATGTTAACCATGTATATATATTTCTGCAGAAAGAGGTGTTTTGGCTCCTTTTGGTTCCTGTATATGGGATGAACACTTTAAAGGAGGACATTTATTTTGTGTTGGTGATACACAGCAAATCCATTAAAATGTTCTATAGGCAACACAAAAGGGATGACTGATTTTCCTTGACGCCAAAGAGATAACTGGTTTTCTGTCTAGCCTATATCATTTTTTACACTATATAATGCGAGGCAGGAAACCTGGATTTCTAGTTCATTTTTGTTGAAGAGTTTTCAAAAACTTCCATTGTAAGACTTAACAAATGCATATGTACGCATATCAAATCTGCGGTATACATACTCATCAATAAGATATATTTTTTCATTCATGATACATACATGTAGCTTAATTGTTTCCCTTTTAAATAGTACAGAAAATCATGGATTTATTAATAGATGTATTTCGCTTCTAATGATTTTGATATGGTTTTGCTCTATTTGGTATAGGGTCACAATAATAACATAGATTTGAAAAAAAATGTAAATCATATATTATAGTACATACCAATATCACAGCATGCGTGACAGTGTATATGTATATGGTAAGCATCGGTAATCCTCTCTTATCTTAGCGCCACTGCAACTAATCACATGATACATGCTCTGCAAGGTTATATCAGCTCATCATCCATGCATCATGCGAAAAGGTATAAAGTAGTCAAGTATGTGCGTGTATAAAATACTCCCTCCGTCCCAAAATAAGTGACTCGACTTTGTACTAACTTTAGTACAAAGTTAGTACAAAGTCGAGTCACTTATTTTCGGACGGAGGGAGTAGATCTTTACGAAGCCAATAACTACACACCAGGAGACATGGGATGCAGCCAAAGCGTGGATTAGAAGCTCATTCACCCATTGTACGTCCTTGTTGGGGGCGCTCAACTTGATTATCCTCTTCATCGACTGGGCTTTCATTAGGTAATCAGTAACGACATGTTAAGTGTGCTTCCTTTATTTTCTACGAACCTATTCCTATTATGTGGAAAGGGAGAATTGCAGCAACGAGGTTACACACTGTCAACATGAATCAAAAGCATACAACATGAGTCTCTCCTTTAGTATATATTCCATTATTTGAGAATGGAAATACATGTATGACAAGTGATATTTTGTGTTAACGAAAGAAGTGGAGACAGAACTTATCTGCTCAGGGTGCCTAGTAACTGCACGTGTATGTATAACATATATATGAACTACAACAACATACTGTTTAGTATCATGGATACAGTGAGCGAATTTCAAAAATCAGATCTTAATTACATACTCTTCCTAAGCAAGTTCTAGGTCCATACACCAGATGCATGAACATTACAATAATCAACACAAATATGTACTTAATTAATTAGTACATCAATTTAACAAAAGAACGACATTAAAATGAACCAAGCAGAAGAAATATGAGGAAAGTGGTGTATGCATCATTTTTTGATCTCACGTGTAGTTTCAAGTAAATACGGTTACGGTGTCACCTTGACCTCCTGATGCATACACCTTCGAGTCAGCAACAACACTGCCAAATAAATTACATCTAAATAGAGTAGTTTGTGCTTTTAAGATGTGGATCCCCGGGTCAGCATAAGATTGAAAGAATGGATCCAAGTAAACAAACCCGTACCTTTTGCATGCAAGGAACATAAAGAAGTAGACTGAACAAATCGTGCAATGCTCCAAAAGAACTTATCCACTTTCCAACAAAATTAGAAGTGGTGCTTGAGTTGACTATACAGAGGTGCGTCCACGCCTTAGGTGAAATGAATTGCCTAATTGCTTGTATAGCACCTACAAATCTTAGCCATCCAAGTAATACATATCTTCAGATATTTGAAACTGAAGAAGACACGTCATCAGCATACCCCAATACAAAACTCTAGGCTGTACTTTCTCATTGTAGAGGTCTAAAACTAAAGGAAGCACATAGCACCAAAACAGAACTCTAAGCCGCACGTCTCATATTTCAGTAGCACACCACAAAATAAAAATCCTCGAAAGCAAAAACCCACTCTCTTGTTGCTCCTTCCATACATGCGACAAGTCTGCAATAGTTCCTCTTCTCGGCAACTTCACCAACAATAGCGACTGTACAATCAGATACAAACTACCTTTGATGTACTGCCTTCCCCACTACATTGGATTGTAGTTTTGGTCAGGCACGGAATCTGAGATTGAAAAGACGTCCTTGGCTGGCGGCGTCATTTGGGTAGTGGAGATTAAAAAATTCCAGAGAAGGGATAAGGGAGATGCTGCCTAGATCGTTTTACATGGTTGACACATGAATAGTGGAGAATCATTAGGAGGAGTAGCACCAGAGGAGAAAGAACGAGGCTACACATGTGGATGATGCATTGGAACCCCGAGGGCTAGAGATGTGGAATGAGGGATGCGGTTGTGTGTGCTTGTTCATGGCCGTACCTTGGATTCGCCGTTTGTCGCAAGGGAGCGGTGACGTAGGGGGTGAAGAGAGACGGTGCGCCGGGACAGAGGGTCGCAGGGCAGTGGTCAGGAGCGGCGCCGTGACACAAGATCGCAGGGGAGTGTAGGGGCGGCGGCCAGCGTGGGAGGGAGCGAGATGAATAGGGGAGGCTGGGGAAAGGGACGACCTAGATGGAAGCCAACTTGGGATGGGCTAGACAAGAGGCTGGGCTAGACATTGGGCTTTACGAGTTGTTTGCAATGAGTCACGAGCTGTATGAACAACGCATATGTTACAATGCTTATATGCGTATCTATGGTGAATTTGGCAACGTATAGTCAAAACGTTGTATAATATGTGTTGCTTTATAGGGGGTATTCTTGTAGTGAGTGTCCTCCTCCGTTCGAAGAGAGCTCTCCATATTTCCATTGACCGTGATGACGCCGCGAGGTCCATGCATTTTAAGCTTTAAGTAGGCATAATGTGGGTGTAACGCCTCGGACACACCCTCCGGTGGTCGTTACTCCTGGCCGGATCTAGACTGGCCCCACATATCAATACTAGTCTTTTCTACACACCTTGTCCTCACCCATGCGCACCCGGGAGTAAATTCCCGGTCGGTCACCCATCCTGAAACTACTCCAAGCTGAGCATGCTTAACTTTGGAGTTCTATCCGAATGGGCTGCCGGAAAAAAAGGAATTCCTTATTGATATGAGTAGTCTATCATCCCTAATAAGCCAGGCTATCACATACACCCCAACTCAGAGGAACCGGCGTCCACGTCGGGCCACAAAAACGTTCCCTCTTGGCACAAACGTCTGTGCATCGAGTCTGATACATGTGCCATGCCGTGTGCCACGACGGGTCACAGACGTCATGAACAACATGATCGAGCACCTGTCCGTAAACATCGGTGTAACCACAAGGTTCGGCTCTCATACCAACTTGTAACGCCCCGGACACACCCGCCGGTGGTCGTTACTCATGGCGGGATCTAGACTGGCCCCACATATCAATAATAGTCTTGTCTGCGCACTTTGTCCTCACTCGTGCGCACCCGGGAGCAACTTCCCGGTCGGTTACCCATCCTGAAACTACTCCAAGCTGAGCACACTTAACTTTGGAGTTCTATCCGAATGGGCTGCCGGAAAAGAAGGAATTCCTTATTGATATGAGTAGTCTATCATCCCTAATAAGCCAGGCTATCACCGTGGGACTGCATTAAAGCGGCCGAAGGCCGTTCTTCCGAGTAGTGTGTGATAGCCACTTCGGCACGGAGCAATGTCGAAGATTAACTCTTCGCTTCGAAAGTTATCAGGAGAGCTGAATACAACCTCCAATGTTATTGAGCCCATGTAGTGGGCTTCTACGCCTGGTATCACTCCTTTAAAGGTAGTGCTGCTGGGCTTAATTCTTGAAGGGTCTATCGCCATCTTGCGGACAATGTCTTGGTATATCAGATTGGGACTGCTGCCGCCGTCCATAAGGACTCGAGTAAGATGGTATCCCTCGATTACAGGATCGAGCACTAAGGCCGCCAAACCTCCGTGACAGATATTGGTTGGATGATCCCTATGATCAAAGGTGACCGGACGAGATGACCATGGGTTGAACTTGGGGCGACAGGCTCGACGGCGTAGACGTCCTTAAGTGCGCGCTTGCGCTCCCTCTTTGGGATATGGGTGACGTAGATCATGTTCACGGTTTTTACCTCCGGTGGAAATTTCTTCCGCCCCCCCGTGTTCGACTGGCGAGGTTCATCCTCGTATTCTCTTTGAGGTCCTTTCCTCTTGCGTTGGCGTTTAGCTTGCCATCCTGCTTAAAGACCCAACAGTTTTGGTTGGTATGATTTGCAGGTTCATCGGGGGTGTCATGGACCTAGCAAGGCATGTCTAGTATTTTGTCCAAGCTAGATGGACTATCTCTATTGCCTTTAAATGGCTTCTTTCGTTGATCGAGCCTGGAGCCACTGAATCCGGCGTTTACCATTGTGTCGTATGTGCTTCCAGTATTGTTTTGACGCTTGTTTTTATTGTGTCGTGGCTTGCCATTGCCATCCCTGACTTCAGAGATGCCAGGGTCACTGGTGTTGTTGCTGCTACGAGCCAGCCATCTGTCCTCGCCCACGCAAAAGCGGGTCATGAGTGTAGTTAGGGTTGCCATTGTTCTTGGCTTCTCTTGGACGAGGTGTCTAGCCAGCCATTCATCCCGGACACTGTGTTTGAATGCCGCTAAGGCCTCGGCGTCTAGATAGTCAACAATTTTGTTCTTTTTAGTTAAGAACCGATTCCAAAGGCTGCGGGCTGACTCCCCAGATTGTTGTTTTAAATGACTTAGATCATCAACATCTAGGGGCCGGACATAAGTCCCCTGAAAACTGGCCCGAAAAGAATCCTCAAGTTCTTCCCAGCTTCCAATGCAGTTCTTCCGGAGGCTGTTTAACTAGTGCCGAGCTGGTCCTTTCAGCTTGAGAGGTAAGTATTTGATAGCATGGAGATCATCTCCACGAGCCATGTGGATCTGGAGAATAAAGTCTTCTATCCATAAAGTGGGGTCAGTTGTTCCATCGTATGCCTCGATCTTTACGGGTTTAAACCCTTCTGGAAATTCATGATCCATCACCTCATCGGTGAAGCACAGAGGGCGTGCGGCGCCTCTGTATTTTGAAATATGGTGGCATAGTTCAGACGGTGTTTCTGTTCGGTGTTGGCTCCGAACTGGATTGTGACATGCCTGTTTGGCTTGATAGATGTCGTCCCGTGTGCGGGCACATTCCCTTGATCCATAGATTGATCTGGCCTGGCCAGCCTTTTTATTCAGGTCCTGACATAGATCGTACTTATGGCCCTAAGCCATTGTATCCTTTCCTTTATGGTGTGGAGGTGCGGGTTTGTGTACGGCGTTGTGATGTCACTTAAAGCTACGTCGGTATTTCCCCAAAGAGGAAGGGATGATGCAGCATAGAGGCGGTAGGTATTTCCCTCAGATGTGAAACCAAGGTTATCGAACCAGTAGGAGAACCAAGCAACACAATGAAAACAGCACCTGCACACAGATAACAACTTCGCGCAACCCGACACGTTAAAGGGGTTGTCAATCCCTTTCAGGGGATGGCGACTCAAGATAGGCAAAACGGACGGGAGGAATTTGTAGTAAATTGATAGATCGAACGCCAAATAAAATAAATAAGAATAAATTGCAGCAAGGTATTTTTGTATTTTGGTTTAGTAGATCTGAAAATAAATGCAAGGAAAAAGTAGATCGCAAAGGAAAATACATGAGAAAGAAGACTCGCGGGCCGTAGGTTTCACTAGTGGCTTCTCTCAAGAAAAATAGCAAACGTTGGGTAGAAAAATTACTGTTGGGCAATTGATAAAACCTCAAATAATTATGATGATATCCAGGCAATGATCATTACATAGGCATCATGTCCAAGATTAGTAGACCGACACCTGCCTGCATCTACTACTATTACTCCACACATCGACAGCTATCCAGAATGCATCTAGTGTATTAAGTTCATGGAAAAACGGAGTAATGCATTAAGAACGATGACATGATGTAGAGAAGATCCATTTATCTATGGCGTTAGATATGGATCTTGTCGTTTTGATCCTTAGTATCGACGATATATACGTGTCGGTTCCCTTTCTGTCACTGGGATCAAGCACCGTAAGATCGAACCCACTACCGGGCACCTCTTCCCATTGCAAGATAAATAGATCAAGTTGGCCAAACAAAACCCAAATATCGAAGAAGAAGTACGAGGCTATAAGAGATCATGCATATAAGAGATCAAAGAAACTCAAATAACTTTCATGAAAATAAAAAGATAGATCTGATCATAAACTCAAAGTTCATCGGATCCCAACAAACACACCGCAAAAAGAGTTACATCATATGGATCTCTAAGAGACCATTGTATTGATAATCAAGAGAGAGAGAGAGGAAGCCATCTAGCTACTAACTACGGACCCGTAGGTCTACAAGGAACTACTCACGCATCATCGGAGAGGCGCCAATGGAAGTGGTGAACCCCTCCATGATGGTGTCTAGATTGGATCTGGTGGTTCTGGACTCTGTGGCGGCTGGATGAATATTTCGTCGACTCCCCTAGGGTTTATGGAATATTGGGGTATTGATAGAGCAAAGTGGCGGTGTTGGAGGCCACCGAGGTGGGCACAACCCACCTGGGCGCGCTAGGGGGGTCATGCGTGCCCTAGTGGGTTGTGCCCCCCTCGGGGAACCCCCCATGTGCTACCTTGGCCCATCAGGTGTCTTCTGGCCCATAAAAATTCTCCAAAAAGTTTCGCGGTGTTTGGACTCAGTTTGATATTGATTTCCTGCGATGTAAAAAATATGCCGAAAACAACAACTGGCACTTGGCACGATGTCACTAGGTTAGTACCAAAAATGATATAAAATGACTATAAAATGATTGTGAAACATCCAAGAATGATAATATAACAACATGTAACAATCAAAAATTATAGATACGTTGGAGACGTATCACGTTGCTGGCTACTTTGTCTCGTCCACGGGGTTGTTTGGACTGATCATACTTCGGTGGAATTGGCACAAGGGCCTCGTCATCGAATTGGGGCAGCAGCTTGCGCTTCGGATAGCTCTTTATCTGGCGCTCACCACCTTTCTTCAACATCTACCACTTCATTCCATCTATCGTTGAGCATATCCTATTCGGCTCTAAGCCGCTGCTGCTACTTCTTCAGACTCCTTGTCGTGGCAATGAGCTGTAGTTGAAATCGTTTTTGTTCGAGCGGTTCTGCTGGGACGATGAAGTCATCATCTCCTAGGCTATTGTCCTCTTCGGAGATAGGTTGATAATTTATGCCTTCGGCATCGCTGTGATCGGCCACCAGTTCGGGACTGTGTTCGCCATCTTCCCGTTTGTCATGCTCCATCGCTGGCTCCACGGGGTCATCGGCTTGCTCCAGGTCGTCATCGTCTTCGGTGACAGTGTTACTCTCTTTTCCTTTACGGGATCAAGATCGGTGCTTCTGACGCCGGCATTTGGGAGGTTCATCGGTAGGATTATGTTGTTCTGGATTGGTATCGCCGTCGCCTTCCTCCTCGTTGGGTGTGTCCACCATGTATACATCGTATGTAGAAGTAGCCATCCATCGCCCGGATGCGGGCGGGTTTGCACTTAGATCGGCTTCAGCATCGTGGTCCATCCCATCGATGTCTTCGAAAGCGTAATCTAATAGATCGGTTATATCCTCGGCCGTGGCTACCAAGTGGGTGGTGGGTGGGAAGCTAAATTCCCTGTCCTTAGCCCTCAATTCAAACTGGGCATAGTTCGGCTGGGAATTCGCTGCTAGGGAGAGAGATTTTAGAAAGTCGAGCGCTTCATCTAAGGGCGAGTGCCGGACATGTGTTCGGACATCTGCGTGGCTGAGTTCGGTGACAACTGCTCAATCGAGCCCAAAGGATGCAGATCCCGAGAGTTCGGAACTCTTAATCAGAGATGAGTCTGGAGTCCCGGTGGCGGAGGGAATCCCGCTCAGGGCTACGTCTGTGTGCGGCTCAAGCGCCGCTAAGTCTACAATCTCCGTGGCGGGGTTCATCTTCCGATCCTCGGATGAAGCGATCTGCTCCGGATCTAAGGCCAGAGCTGCTGCATGTATTGTCCTCTGGATGGGGTCCAATGACATATCTAAGTCGTGTTCATTGTGGTGGCAGGGAGCACCTGCCATGGGTGCGAATCCGTTAAAGATGTAATCTCCGCGGACATCAACAACGTACTTTAGGCTTCCAAATCTGATCTGATGACCAGGGGCGTAGCTGTCAACCTGCTCGAGGTGGCCTTCCGTGTTGGCACGAAGCATGAAGCCGCCAAACACGAAAAGCTGGCCGGGGAGAAAAATTCCCTCGGCAGTGGCGCCGTCATTGATGACGAAGTGAGCCATTAATCCTTCAGCCGACGACACAGTGGAACTCTCAATGAAAGCACCAATGTCAATGTCAAAACCGGCAGATCTCGGGTAGGGGGTCCCGAACTATGCCTATGAGTATCGATGGTAACAGGAGACTGGGACATGATGTTTTTAACCAGGTTTAGGCCCTGGCGATTGAGGTAATACCCTACTTCCTTCTTGATTGATCTTGATGAATATGGGTTACAAGAGTTGATCTACCTCGAGATTGTAATGGCTAAAACCCTAGAGGTCTAGCCTGTGGTATTGTGATTGTTCTGTCCCTACGGACTGAACCCTCCGATTTATATGTGCACCGGAAGGACCTAGGGTTTGTACATGACCATCTTGCAGCGGAAGGAAAGCATTACACTCGGACTCTAAACTTGCTATTTTACACATATGGGAGTCCTATCCGGATACGGGAGATAGTCTTCATCACTAATCTTCACAGCCCACCAGTCCGTCCCATTACGAGCGATCCGGATTCCTGAGAACCCCTTAATCCAGGACTCCCTCAGTATGACATTATCTATTGGAAAACATTGAATGGAAAACAAAAAAATTATACGCACACGCAAGATCTATCCATGGAGATGCATAGCTACGAGAGGGGGAGAGCATCTCCAAACCATTGAAGATCACCAAGCGGAAGCGTATATCAACGCGGTTGATGTAGTCTTACACCTTCAAGATCCGTCTAGATCAAGTACCGAATGTACAACACATCCACGTTCAGCACACGTTCAGCTTGATGACGTCCTCGCCTGCATGATCCTGCAAGAGAGGCGAAGTAGTAGATGATTTCGGTAGCACGATGGAGTGGTGACGGTGGTAGTGAATCTATCTGCATGGCTTCGCCAAGCACAACAGACGTGGACGGAGGAGGAACTAGAACTAGAACTAGAGGGAGATGGGGCACTGCACACGACTTTGGGATCGTTGTGTATGTTGCCCCTTTCCCTCCTCGGTCTTTGAGGAGATCTATTCGATGTAATCTCTTTTTGCGGTGTGTTTGTCGAGATCCGATGAATTGTGAGTTTATGATCAAGATTATGTATGAGAAATATTTGGTTCTTCTCTGAACTTTTTATGTGTGCTCATAATGTCCTTGCAAGTCTCTTCGAATTATTGGTATGGTTTGGCCTACTAGATCTATAGTTCTTGCAATGGGAGAAGTGCTTGGCTTTGAGTTCAATCTTGCGGTGTCCTTTCCCAGTGACATTACGGGCAGCAAGGCACGTATTGTATTGTTGCCATCGAGGATAAAAAGATGGGTTTTATATCATATTGCTTGAGTTTATCCCTCTACATCATGTCATCTTGCTTAAGGCGTTACTCTATTCTTATGAACTCAATACACTAGATGCACGCTGGATAGCGGTTGATGTGTGGAGTAATAGTAGTAGATGCAGAATCGTTTCGGTTTACTTGTCACGGACGTGATGCCTATATACAATGATCATACCTAGATAGTCTCATAATTATTCGCTTTTCTATCAGTTGCTCGACAGTAATTTGTTTACCCGCCATAGAATATCGCTATCATGAGAGAAGCCACTAGAGAACACTATGGGCCCTGGGTCTATTCTCAACATATCAATCTACATCTACTTTACTTTTATCGCTTTTATGTTCTGTTCTTATAAACAAAAATACCAAAAATATAAACTATCATTTCTATCAGATCTCACTTTCGTAAGTGACCGTAAAGGGATTGACAACCCCTTATCGTGTTGGCTGCGAAGTTCTTATTTGTTTATGCATGTGCGAGGGACTCGCGCGTGGTCTCCTACTGGATTGATACATTGGTTCTCAAAAACTGAGGGAAAGACTTACGCTACTGTGCTGCATCTCCCTTTCCTCTTCGAGGGAATACAACGCAAGATCAAGAAGTAGTAGGTTGCCGCTGGCTCGAATCCGGCAAAGATCAAGTCTCCGCGGATATCAGCAATGTAGTTCAAACTCCTGAATCTGACATGATGGCCAGGGGCGTAGCTCTCGATCTGCTCAAGGTGGCCTTCAGTGTTGGCACGAAGCGCGAAGCCGCCGAACACGAAAAGTTGGCCGGGAGGGAAAATCCCCTCGACGTCGCCATTGCAGTTGACGACGTGGTCCATCAGTCCTTCCGTCGATGACATAGTGGAACTCTCAATGAAAGCACCAATGTCGGTGTCAAAACCGGTGGATCTCTGGTAGGGGGTCCCGAACCATGCGTCTGAGGATCGATGGTAACAGGAGGCAGGGGACACGATGTTTACCCAGGTTCAGGCCCTCTCGATCGAGGTAAAACCCTACTTCCTGCTATATTAGTATGGATGAATATGTATACAAGAGTTGATCTACCTCGAGATCGTAATGGCTAAACCCTAAGTCTAGCCTATGAGGATATTATGATTCTTCTCTAGCCTCTATGGACTAAACCCTCCGGTTTATATACACACCGGAGAGGCCTAGGGTTTGTACATATTATCTTGCAGAGGAAGGAAAATCTACACCCGAGCCTAAAACTTGCCATTACAAGAATCCAGAAGTCCTATCCGGATACGGGAGATGATCTTCTATAATAATCTTCACGGCCCACCAGTCTAGCCTACCTGGAGTTTGTCCGGCCACATGAGGACCCCCCGATCTAGGACTGCCTCAGTAGCCCCTGAACCTGTCTTCGATATCGATGAGTTCTGCTTCCGTATTGTCATCGTCATTGCAAGGCGGGTTCCTCCTCCCGAATATATCTTCTGCAAACAGATGGATTGTGTTTGGCTCTGCTAGATTAGTACAACCCTTAGCCTCGAAGGCAAGGCTCTTAATGAAAATGAATAATGTATCTCTACTGACAACTTTTGGGTGAAGCGTCGCGTCCAACGCACTAACATATCAAACTGTTTTATTTGGTCCTAGTTTCACGCTTCGAGGTATATCCTCATGGGCACGTCCCATCAGAATAGAGATCGTGCCCGCTTATTGTGGGATTCTTATTAGTGTGACGTGAGCACCCACGCCGCGCATTACGCACGACCGCTTTGGGAACCGGCGAGTTTTATGGCTAAAGTGGGGGGACACTCTATATTCGTAGCGTTATAAAAGGACACCAATCCCTTTCATCAGCCCCACACCTTCCTCAAGCTCGAGCTCTCCAATCTCCCTTGCCCCCGTATTCTCATCTCCTGCGCCCACAACTCCTCGTTCCCCAACCACTACCCCTCTTCCCAGCAATAGCTTGATCCGGTGCCAAAGGAAAGTGGGAGGCTTCCACGGTCACCGAAAAGACCGTGGAAGATCTACGGAGCACGGGGTATCTCGCCGGCGACATCGCACACCGAGTCCCCCTAAGGGCCAGGTGATACCCGCTCCTAAGGTGGGCGAGAGGGTTGTTTTCACCTCTCATTTTGTTAGGGGGCTAGGGTTTCCACTCCACCTGTTTGTTCGGGGTCTTTTGTTCTTCTACGGGCTAGATTTACATGATCTAGCCCCAAACTCAATTCTTCACATATCCGCTTTCATAGTGATGTGTGAAGCCATTCTCCGCATCCCCCCACACTTTGGCCTGTGGCTTAAGACCTTCAACGTGAAGCCAAAGGTGGTTGACGGGGAACATGCAGAGTGCGGTGGGGCCATGATCAGCAAGCTCCCGAACGCAACTTGGTCCAAGGGCTGGCTCGTGGAGACGAACAAGGTCTGGCTGCTGGAATGGTTCTACATCACCGAACCCCGCGACACCAAGTGGGCGGTGGAACCTGTTTTCAGACCCGGACCCCAATGAGGTTGACCTCTTGGACCAAAAAGCGTCTCGACTGGGGGTCGCATACTAAGGTAACGACTCACGTTGGTCGTGTGTCTGGCGTGATCTCCAAGGGGCGCATGCTCTCCTCCGTGATCCAGGTGATGCTGACCAGGCTCGTTCTCCCTTGCCAAAGCCGGAATTCCTCCCTGTCGACATACTGGGAACCAGGGTACCTAGACTTGCCTGTCTGCGGGCCGCGACGCGCTCCTACTACGGTCTGGTACGGCCCAGCTGATCAACCATCTGCCCAAGACCCTCACGAGGGAGCTAACCCTCACGAGGAGAATGACGTCAAGACCTCCTCAGGAGCGGCCTCAGCAAGGTGCTCCGAAGGGGCAGAGAATCCAAGGCCAAGCCTACCTCAGGAGGAGGCAGTGATGTCAGCAGTGACGCATCGCGCCAGCGGGTGCCAGCGCTCGCCAGCGGCGCAGTTGCTATTTCGGTGCAAGGGGGACAGCGCAGCCGCAAGTTCCCAAGGAGCGGGGCAAAGGTTTCCCCATTGGTGCAATGAGACCGAAGACCGCAAGGACGACAAGGAGGATGTCACCGTCGAGCCCAGCACCGCGTCACAGCCTAGTCCTTTTGCAGGCGAAGACTGCTTTTCTCAGGCTAGGAACGTCCTTGTGTTCCCGCTCAAAAATGTCCATTGTGGGATCCCTTCCCGCCTAAACATTTCGGGGGAAGAGGACCCTAGCCGCCTATATAAGTAGCTAGGATTCCCACTGTAAAGGGGATCGATCCATACACTCATCCACCACACAAGGAGGAAGAACACTTGCCTCCTGACCCTCCTGAGGTCACCTCGTGAGCCCAGGAACCATTGTACTAGCTCATATTCCAGCTCGCCTGAAGCTAATCCACCAAAGCAGGAAGTAGGGTCTTACACCACACGGTGGCCCGAACCTGGATAAACTCGTGTGTGTTCTGTCTGTTGTTTGCTTGAATCCCCCCACCGAGATGAGAGCCAGGCGCTAGGTAGACGTGAGTGGGAGAGATCTTCGTTCACGCCCCTGTGTTCGAACTTATTGGGTTTTGCGGAACCCTGAATCCGACATTTGGCGCGCCAGGTAGGGGGCGTGTCAAGATCTAGCCTCTCCGATGACCTCGTCCCACTCTCGTCCATCGACCCCTCGTCGCCCAGCTTCAACAAACCGCGACCACGATGGCAGAGGCGCATCAGACGCGTGCGGAAGCCCGCGGCATCCGCGCCGCTCAGGCATCGCCATTCGGCCGCGGGACTCGCCGCCACCCGTCCTTGATCGGGGCCGACGGCACGATGAGCACCATTGACCCGTCGCCGGGGGACTGACAGCACCCATCGCCCACTCGACGCCAAGGCCGCGCGGCGGCGCGGGCCGCCGAGTACGCGGCAGCAAGCTCACGGGACCGGCGCGAAATGGCGGACATGAGGGCCGCACTGCTGGTGGCAAGGGAACTGCTAAGGTGTCGGTTGCTCGATAGCGGCCATGACGCGCTTCTCCTCAGGGTGGCCGACCTCCTTGACGCCGCCAGCACCGGAGCCGAGCCGTTCTACTTCCACACGACGACGTTAGGGACCGGGTGCCACCCCGGCCGCACCTAGTCGCCCGTATGGTCAAGACCCGCGGCGACCTACGAGGGCGACATGGGGTCTGATCCGCTGAACCCTGCGTATGATGCCGCCCCTCTGCTTCGAAGCCCTTTGTATTCAGGTACCGCTCCCGTCGAGGAGCCATCGGGAGGCGACCCCGGGACTATGCCGAACGTCGGGCGCGATCAGGCGCCGGCGCCCGGGGGCTCAGGAGCTGAAGGTCGGGAGGCAGACCCCCCGCTCTTGGCCCTCAACCCTTCTTCATCATCGTCGACAGCCATGGAGCGCAAATGAAACATGCTGGTGCCTGCGGAGGCTGACACTCACGGCACTAGCCGTAGGCCTCAGGCCAACGGTAGCCCTACCACGGTATCTGTGGCCCTGAGCCTCGGCAGGCCGGGGAAGTACTCTGGCTGGCGCGTCAAGACATAAAGTGAAGGGAAGGCCCGGGTCAGGCCCTCGTCCCCCCGTGCGTGACCCGTCGCGCATGAGCCCGCCCAGGATTTCACCAGGGGCTCGCCGGCGGCGGGTATGATGTGCGCGGGGAGGGGCCTTCTCCCCCTCCATTCAGCCTCAAGACGCCGCGCCTCTCGGCGTACTCTCCCCCGAGCTGCGGAGGGTGCGTCTGGAGGCGGTACGGTAGCCCGTCCTATGCGCACTAGGAGGGCCCAAGACCGCGGCTCTGTCCCCCTGCTCACGAAATCCCGTACCCGCCCATACCCACTGGGCCCGACCCTAATCAGGATGGGCTTAGGGGCCATTAGGAGCGTGGGTAGGGCGGGGTCCCCCTCGCACCTCAGGACACCGCGTCTCCAGACGACGTTAGCCCCTAGGGGCGAAGCGCGCTCGGAG
Organism: Secale cereale; assembly: GCA_902687465.1. Taxonomy (NCBI): domain Eukaryota; kingdom Viridiplantae; phylum Streptophyta; class Magnoliopsida; order Poales; family Poaceae; genus Secale; species Secale cereale. The sequence continues at coordinate 486,919,142 of LR738710.1, forward strand.
ATCGCGTGAGCGGTGCGTCTGGTGCTCGGCATGGGGGCCTATGGCCAAGGTCCCATCCCCCCATCATGCGTAGTGTCCCACTTCATGAATGCCGCCTTCGGGTGAGTTCATGAGGGAGCGGACTAGTGCGGGGCGGGGCCCTCAAAGCGAAGGGGCGGGCATATCAGAAGATCTCCGCTCGTGACACTCTCACGTAATAATGAGTGGGGCTGTACATGCCCCGGAGTCTCCGGAGCGTCGCCCTAGGACCTCAGGGGCTGCCTCCCACGCCGAGTGGATGCACCATGCTCCGCGCTGGCCGTCGACACTACCCTTCAATGGCTATGCCTACACCCGCCGGTGGTAGCCCTATGCTCCGCGCTTGGGAGAAGAACGAAGACCTGCTCAGGAGCCGGACGCGGCCCTTCCTTTTTGCCATTCGCATTCGCCCCCTCTGTATCTGCTTTTTCAAGCCGATCCCGCAACCGCGCGACTCGTTTCTTGAATAAAGGGGAGAATTTTTGTCTGTGTTTTGCGATTTCTGCTGTGTTTCCTTCGCCAACCCGTTTTTCATCTTGCTCGGCCGAGCTAGGCTACATCCGCGACCCCACCCTGTCGCTACTCGTGAGCAGGGGCCGGGGCGTGGGCGCATGTTCTGCCTGATCCGCGGCTAGACCGCCAACCACTCTTACGCTCACAGCAGGTACTCGCGAGGCGCACTCGGACGAGGTAGGCAAACGCTCCTTCCTGACACACAACAAGGGCTTGAGGCCACAACCTCAGGGACAAGCAAGGGAGTGCCTAAAAATCTATCCTTACGGTGTTCAATTACATCATCAAGAGTTTAAGCCTTGTGACACCCATCTCACCCGGCTCTGGAGCCACAACCAAAAAAAATTACAGCGGGAACTGGACTAAGCATCGATGTCTTCGCCGGAACTGTCGGTGTCGCTCCCCTCAAGCACCGGCGCGTCATCGATGGCTGGAACGAGCTCCGTCACCAACGCGTCCACGCGGTTGCTCACCCAGTTCTCCGAGGGGCCGGCGACCGCCTCAGGCGCAGGCTCCAGCAGGGCCTCGAAGTCCGTATGAGGGTCAAGACGATGCAAGTTGCCTAAGATGCGGGAGACCGCGCTCCTCAGGATGCCGCGGCTTTACTCCTCGACGAGCTGCCATGCCTTCCTGACCCCGCCTTTAAGACACTCTACCACCCTGGTAAAGAACCCGAGATACCCGGTGTCAACATTAACCAGAGGGCCTGCGACCCCCGAGCCAAGAAGTTCTCCTAGGGCCCGGCCAGCCCGGTGCCGCAGGGCCTCAAACATCTCCGAGCGGGTGTGCTGCATCCCATGGACTCGTGCGGCCTCCTTAGAAGTTCGAGCCGCTAGGGCGGAAATGTCCTCCACTTGCTGGTGAAAGAAGGACAATTCCGCCCTAGCAGTGGCGCGAGCCTCCTCCGAAGCCTGCTCGCGGCGTTCCGCCTCGGCACAGGCCTTCTTCGACGCCCGTTCATGATGCTCAGCTGCAACGCGAGCCTTCTCTAACACCTGCAGACGACGTTCGACATCCGCCAGTTTGCTCTTAAGAGCCGTGATCTCCTTCTGAAGCTCCTTGCGCTTGTTAGCGAAGCGAGTCTCGTGAAGCCCCAGCTTCTTGCGGTAATCCTTCTGGAGACGCTCCACCTCCTTGGCAGCCTTCTTCGAGATGACCTCGCGGTCATCAAGGTTGCCCTTGGCTTTGGTTATCTGGCGCTCCATCGTCTCCAACCGTTTGCGCTCCATGTTTAGCTCCATCCCCTCAAGTTCCAGCGCCTCCTCCCGTCCGACGCCTCCCTCACAAGATCATGACGGACCACACTCCTGCACAGTGCAAGTTCTAGAAGGCGACCGGACTCGTCCCCGACATCCGCGCCGCCCAAAGGGGACTCCCCCTATCCCTCACGTTCAGCGTGCGCCTTGGGGCTAGCCCCGGGGGCGCATGGTGCTTCCAGCATGAGGAGCAGGCACGGTCCTGGTGGGCGAACGGCCGCTCGGGCAGCCTCAAGAGTTTGCTGACCCACGATAAAGGCAAGACCCGGAGCACGGGGCGGGTTCCCGACGTACCAAGAGCTGCCTTGCCCGAGAAGCGCTCGGGGGCTGGGAGCACGACTTGTGCAACAAGAACCGGGTGCGGCTTCAAGAGCTCGCGCGAGGCCTCCTGGAGGCCCGGCATGGTCCGGAGGAGGGATGCAGGCGGAGGCTCCTGCGGGCCTCATCGAGCGGCGCGAAGACAAATCGGAAGAGACCCTGCGGACCGAGGGGTCAGTAGAACCATATTAGGAAAGACAGGAAGAACCGAGGAACACGCACCTACTGGGTACAGCCAGCTTCATCCTCTTTAGGGCCCTCGGGGCAGGGCCATAGATGCTCCTCAACCTCTGCCTCTTGCCTAGCGCCGCGAAGGATGGTTGTAGACCATTGGAGGCAGATGCGCCTAGACCCGGGACAAGGTCGCGGCCGGCGCTTGCGGCCGGCGCCCCGCTCCCTGATGTGGTGCTCCCCGGACTCGCCTCGACCGGAGGCCGCTGTGCCTCCCCTTCTCTCGCTTTAGGAGCCAGCGGCGCCTTGGCACCTTCCGCCACCTCCGTCAACACCGACGCCTGAGCTTCGTCCGCTTGCTCCAAGGACAAAGTCGACCCTAGGAAGGGGCTCCGCCAGGTGCGTCAGCCCCGAAAGGGAAGGACGGGCTCGCAAGCCCTGATACCACCGCTGAGGGATCGCCATGATGATCGGGGGTGCCCCCCGGCAACAGTCTCCATGCATCAAAGCAGGGAATCCTTTCAGCAAGAGCCTTTCCGGCTACAGGAGCCAAGTACTAGGGAGTCGCGGAGCCAGGGCGAGCTTCAGGCACTCCACTGACGAGCAGCCGCAGCAGCCCCTGCAGCGTATCAAGAGGGAGCTGCTTCCGCTGGAGACGCGCGCGATCATCAAGAACCCACATTGGGCTAGAATGGCGGTAGAGTGGGGCGACACGGAGGACAAGGAAGTCTCTCACCACCATCGCCAAGGTCAATCCGCTTCTCCTCAGGTTGGCCAGTCGGCGCATCACCGGCTCCGCCCGCAGATCCGAAAGGGCCTCGTGCTCCCAGCCCAAGTTTGGCACCGCCGGTGCATCGGGAAGATGGAATTGGGGGCTGTACGCGGCAGCATCAACAAACACCCATTGCCGGCGAAACCCTTCCGTGGTTGGGTGACGCGATAAGTCAATTCCAGAGGCAGCAGTCACCTCTACCGCGTGCAATGACACGCACCCCAAGCGCTGCCCCCTATCAACCAAGGAGAGGGCAAAGAAGTGGCGAAGCAAGGCCACAGATGGAGAAACGCCAACGAAAGCTTCACACAGGAACGTGAAGCCGAAAAGAATGATGATGGACCCAGGGTCCAGGTGTAACACCCGAATCTGATAATGCGTAAGCACTACATAAAAGAAGGCGGAGAAAGGGGAAGGAGACCCCCGAAGATGGCGTCGAGATGAAGCTGGATATCGTTAGCGCCGAGCTCTGCCACCGGCCGGGAAGCGAGCCATGCCCGGGTCGGCCCCCACTCATTAGATGCGTTGGCCAAGGCGCGACGCACCTTGTCCAGACCCTCCTGGTTCACTATGGCGGAGCGGCCCAGCGCCGGCTCGAGCACCGGCGGCGATGCGGCAGGCTCGCCGTCCACCCTCTTCTTCCCCTTGCGTAGCGTGACGGCAAGGGGGAAGGGGTAGAGAAGGAAAGTGAAGAAAAGGAGCGATTGGAAGGTAGAAACCAGAGGAGGCAGCAAGAAGCCCTACCGGTCGTGCGAGTGGCAAGGCGCACGACTACCAAGACTGCGTGGGAGGCGGGGCCGCCCATGTCCCATCCAACCGTCACACGCTAGCCTGGCCCGCAGCCTTTGGGGCCCGCGACGCTTCATCCTCGACTAAGGCTTCGCCCCGACGCCAACTCCGCGCGCGCCTTGGGCCCGGGGGCTACTGTCGGCGTTCTGGGAACCAGGGTACCTAGAATTGCCTGTCTACGGGCCGTGACGCGCTCCTACTACGGCCTGGTATGGCCCAGCTGATCAACTAGCTGCCCAAGACCCTCGCGAGGGAGCTAAGCCTCGCGAGGAGAACGACGTCTAGACCTCCTCGGGAGCGGCCTCAGCAAGGTGCTCCGAAGGGGCGGAGAATCCAAGGCCAAGCCTGCCTCAGGAGGAGGCAGTGATGTCAGCAGTGATGCATCGCGCCAGCGGGTGCCAGCGCTCGCCAGGGGTGTAGTTGCCATTTCTGTGCAAGGGGGACAGTGCAGCCGCAAGTTCCCGAGGAGCGGGGCAAAGGTTTCCCCATTGGTGCAACGAGACCGAAGACCGCAAGGACGACAAGGAGGATGTCACCGTCGAGCCCACCACCGCGTCACCGCCTGGTCCTTTTGCAGGCAAAGACTGCTTTTTCAGGGTAGGAACGTCCTTGTGTTCCTGCTAAAAAATGGCCGTTGTGGGATCCCTTCCCGCCTAAACATTTCGGGGGAAGAGGACCGTGGCCGCCTATATAAGTAGCTAGGATTCCCACTGTAAAGGGGATCGATCCATACACTCAGCCACCACACAAGGAGCAAGAACACTTGCCTCCTGACCCTCCTGAGCCCAGGAACCATTGTACTAGCTCATATTCCAGCTCGCCCGAAGCTAATCCACCAAAGCAGGAAGTAGGGTCCTACACCACACGGTGGCCCGAACCTGGGTAAACTCTTGTGTGTTCTGTCTGTTGTTTGCTTGAATCCTCCCACCAAGATGAGAGCGAGGCGCTAGGTAGACGTGAGTGGGAGAGATCTTCGTTCACGCCCCTGTGTTCGAACTTATTGGGTTTTGCGGAGCCCTGAATCCGACACTCCCTATGGGAGTTCGATCCGGCAGGAGACTAGCCGCTGAAGCATCTCTTCGGCTCTACGCACAAAGAGATCTGGAAGCACCTCTTCAAGAGCCAGAAGGAATGGCCCAAAGAGGCCGAGGATGCGGGCTTCAGCACCGAAGTTTCCACCACAGAGGTAATAATAATCCTTGCCGAACACTTTCCCTTTCCCTTATTTAATGATAATAGGAGTTGGAATTTTTACGTGATATACAGGGCTGGATGAAGAAGGCGACCCGAATTAAGTGTCCGGTGCCTTTGCCCGAAGAGCCAGCACTGCCTCAGTGCCTCTACTGACGGCGATGCTGGTTCCGGCACCGTACAAGGCGCCGACCAAGAATCCCAAGAAGTCAAAGGGCAAGGGGGCCGGAGACAGCCCCCGTCCTGCGGGCAAGAAGCCCGAGGACCTCCACATCCTCTCCTCTCACAAGGCGGAGGAAGATGTTGAGGAGGAAGAGGAAGAAGAAGAAATGCCCCCTGCGCAAGGCAGGGGGGAGGAAGTGGGGGGCCTGACGCGGGTACGGTCGTGCCCCGGAGGAAACTAAACCCCGGAGCTAGTTCGAGTTCATTCGAACATAGCTATGTGATGAAGCCTAGGGAAAAACCCCTGCCCGAGACGTAAGTCAGTCTGGACTTAAGTGATGCACCTTTGTTTATTCAGTTTTTATGGTATTTTACTTAATATTTTTCTCCAGCTGACCTACAGCCCTCGCGGTGTAAACCCCGATGTTACCTCATCGAAGGGGAACTCTTTAACGCCTGGAGAGACGGAGAGTGACCCGCCAGTCCTGGCTCCATCGCCCGTAATCGGCGGGGACACCAAAGTGTCGTCCCAGTGGGTTTTCTTCACCCATGGAGATGAGGGCGGGGCAGGAGACAAGGCGGCCGGGGGTAATACCTCGGCGGCCGCTGAGCATGGGTGGACGGCCCCCATGTAGACCGCAGACGTGGGGCCCAAATAGTCCGGGGCCACACCGAACACCATCCCGGAGCCTAGCGCGGCTCCGGGGTCCGATGACCCGACTCCTCAAGCGGAGGAGGATACGGCAGCGCTTGGAGTTCATCCAGAGGCGCTGGATTCTATGGAGGGAGCACTCCAAAGTGCTCTCGTCATTGAAGAACACCGCACCGTGATGGGTGAGTTGATGAAGAAGATTCAGTCCGTCAAGGGTGGACTGAATGAAACCTTCAACAGCCTTTCAACGGGCTTTGAGGTAAGAAATGTAATGTTGTTAAGAAATTTTATTTGTTGTAAATACACTTATATAACCAGTAGCCCCTGATGCTTTGTGTGATTCTGAAAAGAATCAGACGAAGTATCCATAGAGTAGCATGCTTACAGAGCTGAACTATTGTGCCGGCTTTCTTAGTTACGGCGACTGCGCGAGACGCAGAGGTTGTCGAACTAAATCGGAAGCTCGAGGTAGCCAACGCGGACCTCGATCGCACCAACCGGCGTTTTGATGAAACGCAAGGTATGCGGATTTTTAAAATGTCAATAAAACCTAATTGATTGAGCATGTTTACAAACTCTGATAATGTGTTCTGTATTACGCAGTTGGTGCCGCCGAGCTCGAGGCCCTTAAGGGCGAGGTTGCCAAGGCCAAGAAGGGGGCCGAGGCAAACAAGGTAGCTGCTGACAAAGTGGCTGCCTAATTGAAGGCCGAAAAGGAAGAGTGCGAGAAGCACAAATCTCGGGTGTCCGAAGTCGAGGTCGAGCTCCAAGATGCCATCCTTAAGTGTGAGGCATCGAAGAAGAAGGCTTCGGAGCAAGCGAGCAAGCTGTCTGCGGCAGTAAAGTCTTCCCAGGACGCGCAAGGCGAGGCGCACAGCGCCTGTGAGGAAATCAAACAAGCACGACTTCTGAGGAGCAGCGCAGATGCTGCTCAATACTTCCGAGCCCAGGAGGGGAATGACACAGAGAAATGGTTCTGGTCGCAGTTCTATGCGCCACAACACCGAGTTCCCCTAAATGACCAGATGAAGTAGTTGGTCAAGCTGCACAACATGGCGGGTTCGACCATGAAGGACTTAATAGTCCAGTTGTGGCCCGCTGAGCCAATCCCAAGTATATTACTTCGGATTGGTGAAGTGGCTCGTTTGAGGCGAGTCCATGGGTCGATGCACTAATGTGTTCGGCCTACATAGAAGGTGCTCGGATGGCCTTCGCTCGCGTCAAAGTGCACTGGGCGAAGATGAACGTAGTGCATTAAGCTACTGTTGGCCCGCCCGCAGGCAAGGAGCACCGCAAGCCGGAGAAGTACTTTGAGGACATCGTCGAAGGCGCCCGCCTTGTAGAAGGCCAGTGTTCGAAAGATGTTTTCTTCGAGTGACTGTATCCGGATGTAAAGACTAAGCTTATGAATCCGATGTATATAACCTTTGCGCTATTATAATATCATCGTCTTTTCCTCCTGTGTGACTGTATATTTTAAATCTGAAAGTTTTCGGTCGTCGACTTCAGCCCCCAGGTACATAGTACTGGGGTGTTCGGTCATATGCAAATACACGCTTTATCCAACGTCTTGGTCCGTATAAGAGGTGTATGCGGAGCGAACCAGGCAATCAGCCTATGCGGCGTTATTCCTTTCACTTAGTCATAGGCGTTTGACAAGTGGGGCTAGGTACTAGCCCCTGGTGCGGATAAAGTATCCAATTGCACTTGGCTAGGCAAAAAAACAACCCTTTGTATAACACGGGGTAGATATGTATCGATCGTAGTATAAAACTAAGTCACTGGATTGCTGACCAGGTTCTCGCTTATCATGACAGTCAGTTCTCAGCTTTCTCTACTGAGGTACTTGACCGGACTAGCCGGAAGTACTATCACAGTAGTTCTCCCTTTAGACCCTAGCCGAACAATTGAGAACATAGGGGTAAGCACAGGAGCCGGGCAACCCAACTATTGACCGAAGACATGATTCGGAACTGATGCATATAATGCAAATATCGAGGATGTCGAACACTCCCTATAGGTGTTCGGCCTTTTCGACATGTACCAGGGCTAACTATAGCCCCTGGTAATAAACCCTTATTAACAAGGCACATATGGCAATCTGATGTGGGAAAAGAACATTCCATGGTGAGTGAATAAAACTCTGGACATATTACGAATAAAACCGTTCTATTAATATCCCTCTATAGTACGGCGAGCCGCAAAATTTACAGATAATGCCGATGACCTTTCTTGGGCATTTTACATGCCAACAAGGTATATAACAAGAAAGAGAAAAAAAGGTTTACACAGGGTCTTAGTCTAAAAAAGAAACCTTAGTGAGGGTCCCTGTTGCACGTCTGCGTCGTTTCCTCATCTGTAATGTGTCATTGAAGGTGTGAGTATGATAGCCATCTGTAGAAAGGAAAAAGGTAAACCTGGAAAAGAATAAACCGATCCGGTGTGGCCATAACAAGTCTGGTTCGTTTAATGAACCTAAAGAAGGTAAGTTTAAAGTCCGAGTAGGGTCTAGCCGAACTATGGACTATATGCAGCTGCCCCCGGTCGTCGCCCAAGGAATTTTTAAGGCATAATTATGTACTCGAGGCACATATGCTAGCACCTTATGGGGCAGTCGGCGGGGGCGTAGCTGTCAATCTTGCTTAGGTTCGTCTGAGTTGCCGCACTGAAGCATGTGCCAGACACGTTTAGCTATGTCCGCTGTTGATGGATTATCCGGCTTGAGTAGGATGCATTGGACTTCTGCTGCTAAGGCCGCAGTGTCCTCCTCCGTATGGAGAGAGCGCTCCATATTTCCATTGACCATGATAACGCCACATGGTCCAGGCATCTTGAGCTTTAAATAGGCATAATGCGGGACTGCATTAAAGCGGGCGAAGGCCGTTCTTCCGAGTAGAGCGTGATAGCCACTTCGGAACAGAGCTATGTCAAAGAGTAGTTCTTCGCTTCGAAAGTTGTCGGGAGAACCAAATACAACCTCCAACATTAAAGAGCCTGTGCAGCGAGCTTCAACGCCCGGTATCACTCCTTTAAAGGTCGTGCTGCTTGGCTTGATTCTTGATGGGTCGATCCCCATATTGCGGACAGTGTCTAGATATATCAGACTAAGACTACTGCCGCCGTCCATAAGGACTCGGGTTAGATGGTATCCATCTATTATTGGGTCGAGCACTAAGGCAGCCGAACCCCCATGCCGAATACTAGTCGGGTGATCCCTGCGATCGAAAGTGATCGGATAAGCTGACCATGGGTTGAATTTTGGGGCGAGAGGCTCAACGTCATAGACATCTCGGAGTGTGCGCTTGCGCTCCCTCTTTGGGATATGAGTGGCATATATCATGTTCACTGTTTTGACCTCCGGTGGAAATTTCTTCTGTCCCCCTATATTCGGCTGGCGAGGTTCATCCTCGTCTTCTCTCTAAGGCTCCTTCCCCTTGTGTTCGACATTTAGCCTGCCGGCCTGCTTGAAAACCAAACAGTTACGGTTGGTGTGGTTGGCAGGTTTTTCTGGGGTGCCATGGATTTGGCAGGGCCTGTCTAATATCATGTCCAAACTTGATGTACCATCTTTGTTGCCTTTAAATGGCTTCTTCCGTTGACCGAGTTTGGAGCCACTGAATCTGGCGTTTACTGTTGTATCATCTGGGCTTCCAGAATTGTTTCGACATTTGTTTTTTTACATCGTGGCTTTCCATTGCCATCCCTGACTTCGGATGTTCCATGGTCATTGGTGTTGCTACGAGCTAACCAGCTATCCTCACTCGCACAAAAGCGAGTCATGAGTGTAGTTAGGGCTGCCATTGTCCACAGCTTTTCCTGTCCAAGGTGTCTGGCTAGCCATTCGTCATGGATACTGTGCTTGAATGCCGCTAAGGTCTCGGCGTCCGGACAGTCAATGATCTGGTTCTTCTTAGTGAGAAACCGGTTCCAAAGCTTGCGGGGCATAAGTCCCTTGAAAATTGGCCTGAAAAGCATCCTCAAGTTCTTCCCAACTCCCAATGGAGTTTTCTGGGAGACTGTTTAGCTAGTGTAGAGCTGATCCTTTTAGCTTGAGGGGTAAATATTTGATGGTGTGGAGATCATCTCCCCGAGCCATGTGGATGTGAAGAATAAAGTCTTCTATCCGGACGGCGGGATCCGTCGTGCCATCATACACTTCGATGTTCACGGGTTTAAACCCTTCTGGGAAATCATGACCCAGTACCTCATCGGTGAAGCATAGAGGGTGTGAAGCTCCTCTGTATCTTGCTATATCGTGGTGTATGTACGATGGTTGTGGTGTTCGGTATTGACCCCGAACTGGTATGTCACCGGCGCGATTGGCTTGATAGCCGCCGGCCCGTGCGGGAGCTCGTTCTCTAGGTACGAATATAGACCTGGTCTTGCCAGCTTTTTTGTTTAGGTCCTCTCACAGATCGTGTTTTCGGACTTGGGCTGCACCCTCCTTTCCTTTATGGGGTGGGGGCTTGTTTACGCCATTGCTAGCAACTCTATCCCATCTGCGAGGTGGTCGGTCCGGCTTGTTGGCAGTGTTAATTTTCGGTTGGACGGGTGCAACGGCCTCGTCATCGAATTTGGGCAGTAGCTTGCGCTTGGGATAGCCTTTGGTTTGGCCGTTAAAGCCATGTTTTTGTTCGGCATCTAGCACCTCATTTCATCTATCATTGAGCGTGTCATGTGCAGCTCGAAGCTGTCTCTGCTCCTTTTTTAAGCTCCGTGCAGTGGCTATAAGCCGCCGATGGAAGCGTTTTTGTACGGAGGCTTCTTTTGGGATGGTGTATTCATCGTCATCCAGGCTAGCCTCTTCTTCGGAGACCGGTTCATAGTCACCGTCTTCGGCATCGCTGTCATCGTACTGCGGCTTCGGTATCTGTTCTCCGTCATCTCACTCCTCCTGCTCTATCACTGGATCTGCGGGGTCTTCAGCTTGTTCTGGAATATCACCGTCATTAGTCACGGTGTTGTTGTCCTTAACTTTACAGGATTTTGTTCGGCGTTTTGGATGCCGATGCTTGGGAGGTTCTTTGGCGGGCTTATCCTCTACGGGATTGTTTTCGCCGGCGCCTTACATCTCTTTGGGTGTATCCACAATATACATGTCGAATGAAGACGTAGCTTTCCATCGCCCTGTTATGGGTCGGCTTTGATCTGTATCTGCTTCAGCTTTGAGGTCCATCTCGTCGAAGTCTTCTGAAGCGTAGTCAAGTAGATCCGTTAGATCTTCAACTATGGCTACCAAGTGGGTGGTGGGTGGGGAACAAAATTCTTCATCCCCTCGGTATAGCGCGGCTCTTCATGAGCCTCCAGTTCGAACCGGATATAGTGCAGCTGTGTGCTCTCATCCAAGGAGAGAGATCTTAACGAGCTTAACATGACGCCAAGTAGTGAGTGCTGGAAATATTCGCAGCACAGAATTCGGCGATAGGCGGCTGATTAGATTTGAGGGGCGCAGTTACGCGCAGTTCGGCATCGGAGACCGAAGCCGAGTCCGGAGTTCCGGTAACACATACCTCATCTGTAGTTGGGTCCGCGTGCGGCTCCAATGCCATAGAGTCTCCGGCTCCCGTTGTGGGGTTGAGCTTCCCATCTTCGGGTGACGCGATCTGTTCTGGATCTAGGGACAGAACTGTTGCAGGTGCTATTTCCTGATTTGATGACAGAGTTAAGTCATGATCATCGTGGTGGCAGAGAGGGGTTGTGATACGTCTCCAACGTATCTATAATTTTTTATTGTTCCATGCTATTATTTATGAAGTCTTGGATGTTTAATGGGCTTTATCTTACACTTTTATATCATTTTTGGGACCAACCTACTAACCCAAAGGCCCAGTCCAGACTGCTGCTTTTTGCCTATTTCAGGGTTTTGCAGAAAAAGAATATCAAACGGAGTCCAAACGGAATGAAACCTTCGCAAGAGATATTTTTGGAGAAAATCACGCACGGAGAACTTGAGAACCACGTCAGAAGAGCCACGAGGGGCCCACGAGGGTGGGGGGCAAGCCCCCCTTCCCAGGGAAAGCCCCCTGCCTCGTGGGGACCCTGCGACTACCCCGGTGTCCTCCTTCCTCCTATATAAGTCTACGTACCCCAAAACCATCAACAACAGAGAGAAAACCCTAATTCCACCACTGTAACCTTATGTTCCCATGAGATCCCATCTTGGAGCCTGTTCCGGAGCTCCACCGGAGGGGGGTCCATCACAAAGTTCTTCATCATCATCATCATCGCCCTCACCATGAGTTGTGAGTAGTTTACCACAGACCTTCGGGTCCATAGCTAGTATCTAGATGGCTTCTTCTCTCTCTCTCTCTCTGGATCTCAATACAAAGTTCTCCTCGGTCTTCGAGGAGATCTATTCGATGTAATCTCTTTTTGCGGTGTGTTTGTCGAGATCCGATGAATTGTGAGTTTATGATCAAGTATATCTATGAGAAATATTTGGTTCTTCTCTGAACTTTTTATGTGTGCTCATAATATCCTTGCAAGTCTCTTCGAATTATTGGTTTGGTTTGGCCTACTAGATCTATAGTTCTTCCAATGGGAGAAGTGCTTGGCTTTGGGTTCAATCTTGCGGTGTCCTTTCCCAGCGACAGTAGGGGCATCAAGGCACGTATTGTATTGTTGCCATCGAGGATAAAAAGATGGGGTTTATATCATATTGCTTGAGTTTATCCCTCTACATCATGTCATCTTGCTTAAGGCGTTACTCTGTTCCTATGAACTCAATACACTAGATGCATGCTGGATAGTGGTCGATATGTGGAGTAATAGTAGTAGATGCAGAATCATTTCGGTCTACTTGTCTCGGACGTGATGCCTATATGCAATGATCATGCCTAGATAGTCTCATAATTATTCGCTTTTCTATCAATTGCTCGACAGTAATTTGTTTACCCGCCGTAGAATATCGCTATCATGAGAGAAGCCATTATAGAACACTATGGCCCCCGGGTCTATTCTCAACATATCAATCTACATCTACTTTACTTTTACCGCTTTTATTTTCTGTTCTTATAAACAAAAATACCGAAAATATAAACTATCATCTCTATCAGATCTCGCTTTCGTAAGTGACTGTAAAGTGATTGACAACCCTTTATCGCGTTGGCTGCGAAGTTCTTATTTATTTGTGTAGGTGCGAGGGACTCGTGCGTGGTTTCCTACTGGATTGATACCTTGGTTCTCAAAAACTGAGGGAAATACTGACGCTACTGTGTTGCATCTCCCTTTCCTCTTCGAGGGAATACAACGCAAGCTCGAGAAGTAGCAAGAAGAATTTCTGGCGCCGTTGCCGGGGAGGCTTATGCAAAAGTCATATACCAAGTACCTATCACAAACCCTTATCCTTCACATTACATTTTTTGCCTCTCGTTTTCCTCTCCCCCACTTCACCCTTGCCGTTTTATTTGCCCTTCTTCTGTCGTGTATTTATCGTTCGCTTGCTTCTTATTTGCTTGTGTGAGTTGGATTGCTTGCTTGTCACTATGGCTCAGAACAATACCAAATTGTGTGACTTCTCCAATACCAACAATAATGATTTTATTAGCACTCCGATTGCTCGTATTACCGATGCTGAATCTTGTGAGATCAATGCTGCTTTGTTGAATCTTTTCATGAAAGTTTAATTCTCCGGCCTTCCTAGTGAAGATGTCGCTACCCATCTAAACAACTTTGTTGATTTGTTTGATATGCAAAAGAAAAGGGATACGGATAACGATATTGTTAAATTGAAGTTATTTCCGTTTTCACTTAGAGATCGTGCTGAAACTTGGTTTTCCTCTTTGCCTATAAATAGTATTGATTCGTGGAATAAGTGCAAAGATGCTTTTGTCTCTAAGTACTTCCCTCCTGCTAAGATCATCTCTCTTAGAAACGATATTATGAATTTTGAGCAACTAGATCATGAGCATGTTGCACAAGCTTGGGAGAGAATGATATTAATGATACGTAATTGCCCTACACATGGTTTGAATCTATGGATGATTATTCAGAACTTTTATGCTGGCTTGAATTTTGCTTCTAGAAATCTTTTAGACTCGGCCGCGGGAGGCACTTTCATGGAAACTACCTTAGGAGAAGCTACCAAACTCATATATAATATTATGGTTAATTATTCTCAATGGCACACCGAAAGATCTACTAGTAAAAAAAGTGCATGCTATCGAAGAAATTAGTGTTTTGAGTGGAATATGGATGAACTTATGAAATTGTTTGCTGCTAAGAGTGCTTCTTCAGATCCTAATGATATGCCATTGTCCACTTTGATTGAAAATAGCAATGAATCTTTGGATGTGAATTTTGTTGGTAGGAATAATTTTGGTAACAATGCTTATAGAGGTAATTTTAATCCTAGGTCTTTTCCTAGTAATTCCTCTAATAATTATGGTAATTCCTACAACAACTCTTATGGAAAGATGCCTTCTGAATTTAAAACTAGTGTTAAGGAGTTTATGATCTCGCAAAAGAATTTCAATGCTATGCTTGAAGATAAATTGCTTAAGATTGATGAATTGGCTAGAAGTGTGGATAGAATTACTCTTGATGTTGATTCTTTGAAACTTAGATCTATCCCACCTAAGCATGATATCAATGAGTCTCTCAAGGCCATGAGAATTTACATTGATGAATGCAAAGAAAGAACCGCTAGGATGCGTGCTAAAAGAGAGGATTATATTAAAGCGTGTTCTTTTAGTTATCATGAAAATAAAGGTGAAGATCTGAAAGTTATTGATGTGTCTCCTATTAGATCCTTGTTTTCTAGTATAAATCTTGATGAAGATAGGATTGCAGATGATTCTGCTTTAAGGTGTCCCAATGACTCGGAGTTTTTAGATCTTGATGCAAAATTTGCTAAAAGTGGGAGTGAAGAGATTAAAACTTTGCATAGTGATGAACCCACTACTTTGGATTTCAAGGGATTCAATTATGACAATTGCTCTTTGATTGATTGTATTTCCTTGTTGCAATCCGTACTAAATTCTCCGCATGCTTATAGTCAAAATAAAGCTTTCACCAAACACATAGTTGATGATTTAATGCAATCTTATGAAGAAAAACTTGAGTTAGAAGTTTCTATCCCTAGAAAGCTTTATGATGAGTGGGAACCTACTATCAAAATAAAAAAAGATCATGAATGCTATGCTTTGTGTGATTTGGGTGCAAGTGTCTCCACTATCCCAAAAACTTTGTGTGATTTGCTAGGGTTCCATGAGCTTGATGATTGTTCTTTAAATTTGCATCTTGCGGATTCCACTATTAAGAAACCTGTCGGAAGAATTAATGATGTTCTTATTGTTGCCAATAGGAATTATGTGCCCGCAGATTTCATTGTTCTTAATATAGATTACAATCATTCATGTCTATTATTCTTCGTAGACCTTTGCTTAGAACGATTGGTGCAATTATTGATATGAAGGAAGGAAATATTATATTCCAATTTCCGTTACGGAAAGGCATGGAAAACTTTCCTAAAAATAAAATCAAATTACCATATGAATCTATCATGAGAGACACTTATGGATTGCCTTCCAAAGATGGCAATACATAGATCTATCTTGTATCGTGCCTAGCTAGGGGCGTAAAATGATAGCGCTTGTTGGGAGGCAACCCAATTTTATATTTTTTGTTTTTGTTGCTGTTAGGGAATAAATATTTCATCTAGCCTCTGTTTAGATGTGGTTTCATGTTTTGTTTAGTGTTTGTGCGAAGTAGAACCTTTGGGAAGATGTGTGAGAAGTTTATGTGATCTTGCTGTGAAAAACACAATCGTTAGCGCTCACTAGAATGGTCGTCAGATTTTACTGGAGGGTGCTATTTAGTTGATTATTTTTGCAGATGATTAATAGACAAATTCCTCACATTTACCAATTTAGTTTGAATTTTTTGGAGTTACAGAAGTATGCGAAACCTGCAGATTACTACATACTGTTCTGTTTTTGACATATTCTGTTTTTCGTGTGTTGTTTGCTTATTTCAATGCATCTATGAGTAAGATTTGGAGGTATGAACCATAGAGAAGTTGGAATACAGTAGGTTTAACACCAATATAAACAAAGAATGAATTCATTGCAGTACCTTTGAGTAGTGGTTTGCTTTCTTATACTAACGGAGCTCACGAGAATTTTTGTCCAAGTTTTGTGTTGTGAAGTTTTCAATTTTTTAGTATTGCTTTGATGGACTATGGAACAAAGATTAGCAAAGGCCTAAGCTTGGGGATGCCCATGGCACCCCAAGTAAAATTCAAGGATAATCAAAAGGCTAAGCTTGGGGATGCCCCGGGAAGGCATCCCCTCTTTCGTCTTCATCCATCGGTAACTATACTTGGAGCTATATTTTCATTCACCACATGATATGTGTTTTGCTTGGAGCGTCTTGTATAATTTGAGTCTTTGCTTGTTAGATTTCCACAATCATCCTTGCTGGACACACCTATTTGAGAGAGTTAAATATGGCCTAGGAATTTCTAGAACACTCTATGTGCTTCACTTATATCTTTTGAGTTGAATAGTTTTTGCTCTAGTGCTTCACTTATATCTTTTAGAGCATGGTGGTGATAATATTTTGTAGAAATCGTTGAACTCTCATGCTTCACTTATATCTATTTGAATGTATATTAAAACAGCATGGTAATGTGTTTAGGCTAAAAAAAACTAGTCTTCACATGATAGACATCCAATGTCAATGTAGTAATTTTTTTCACACCAAGTGCATTGAATAGAATGAGATGTTGGATGCTTGGTAATTGTTTTGAGATATGAGGATAGTGATATTAGAGTCATGCTAGTGGAGTTATTCTGAAATTTAGAAATACTTGTGTTAAGGTTAGTGATTCCCGTAGCATGCACGTATGGTGAACCGCTATGTGACGAAGTTAGAGCATGAGGTATTTGTAAAGTGCCATCCTTTGTGTGGTGGTCGGGGGCGCGCGATGGTTAACTCCTACCAACCTCCCCCCTAGGAGGATGCGTTGATTGCTTTGTTTTGATGACTCGTAGATTTCCTCAATAAGTATATGAGTTCTTATGACTAATGTTGAGTCCATGGATTATACGCACTCTCACCCTTCCACCATTGCTAGCTTCTCTTGTACCGCGCAACTTTCGCCGGTACCAAATAGCCACCATATTATTCCTCAAAACAGCCACCATACCTACCTATCATGGCATTTCCATAGCCATTCCGAGATATATTGCCATGCAACTTTCCACCATTCCGTTCATATGACACACATCATATTGTCATATTTCCATGCATGATCATGTAGTTGACATCGTATTTGTGGCAAAGCCACCATGCATAATTTTTCATACATGTCACTCTTGTTTCATTGCACATACCGGTACACCGCTGGAGGCATTCCTATAGAGTCATACTTTGTTGTAGTATCGAGTTGTAATATCGAGTTGTAATGAAAGTGTGATGATCATCATTATTAGAGCATTGTCCCATGGGAGGAAAGGCTAAATCTATAAAGCCCCTCCACAAAAAAAAGGAAAGGCCAAAGAAAAAAGAAAGGCCCAAAAAAAGAAAGAAAATAAAAGAAAAAAAGGACAATTGCTACTATCTTTTTTCCGCATTTGTGCTTCAAAGTAGCACCATGTTCTTCATTGTAGAGAGTCTCATGTTTAGTCACTTTATATACTAGTGGAAATTTTTGTTATAGAACTTGTCTTGTATATTCCAACGATGGGCTTCCTCAAATGCCCTAGGTCTTCGTGAGCAAGCAAGTTGGATGCACACCCACTAGTTTCTTTTGTTGAGCTTTCATACATTTTTAGCTCTAGTGCATCCGCTGCATGGCAATCCCTACTCACTCACATTGATATCTATTGATGGGCATCTCCATAGCCCGTTGATACTCCTAGTCGATGTGAGACTATCTTCCTCCTTTTTGTCTTCTCCACAACCACCTCTATTCCACCCATAGTGCTATGTCCATGGCTCACGCTCATGTATTGCGTGAAAGTTGAAAGGTTTGAAAGAATAGAGTATGAAAACAAGTGCTTGGCTGAAATCGGGGTTGTGCATGATATGAATATTTTGTGTGATGAAGAGGGAGCATAGCCAGACTATATGATTTTGTAGGGATAACTTTCTTTAGCCATAGTATTTTGAGAAGACCTGATTGCTTTCTTAGTATGCTTGAAGTATTATTATTTCTTATGTCAATGTAGACTTTTATCTTGACTCTTTCAGATCTGAACATTCATGCCACAATTAAGATAATTACATTGAAAAACTATGTTGATTAGCATTCCACATCAAAAATTCTTTCTTTATCATTTACCTACTCGAGGACGAGCAGAAATTAAGCTTGGAGATGCTTGATACGTCTCCAACGTATCTATAATTTTTGATTGTTCCATGCTATTATTTATGAAGTCTTGGATGTTTAATGGGCTTTATCTTACACTTTTATATCATTTTTGGGACTAACCTACTAACCCAAAGGCCCAGTCTAGATTGATGGTTTTTGCCTGTTTCAGGGTTTTGCAGAAAAAGAATATCAAACGGAGTCCAGACGGAATGAAACCTTCGCAAGAGATATTTTTGGAGAAAATCACGCACAGAGAACTTGAGAACCACGTCAGAAGAGCCACGAGGGGCCCACGAGGGTGGGGGCGCGCCCCCCTTCCCAGGGCGCGCCCCCTACCTCGTGGGGCCCCCGTGACTCCCCTGGTGTCCTCATTCCTCCTATATAAGTCTACGTACCCCGAAACCATCAACAACAGAGAGAAAATCCTAATTCCACCGCCGTAACCTTCTGTTCCCGTGAGATCCCATCTTGGAGCCTGTTCTGGAGCTCCACCAGAGGGGGATCCATCACGGAGTTCTTCATCATCATCATCATCGCCCTCACCATGAGTTGTGATTAGTTTACCACAGACCTTCGGGTCCATAGCTAGTATCTAAATGGCTTCTTCTATCTCTCTCTGGATCTCAATACAAAGTTCTCCTCGGTCTTTGAGGAGATCTATTCGATGTAATCTCTTTTTGCGGTGTGTTTGTCGAGATCCGATGAATTGTGAGTTTATGATCAAGATTATGTATGAGAAATATTTGGTTCTTCTCTGAACTTTTTATGTGTGCTCATAATGTCCTTGCAAGTCTCTTCGAATTATTGGTATGGTTTGGCCTACTAGATCTATAGTTCTTGCAATGGGAGAAGTGCTTGGCTTTGAGTTCAATCTTGCGGTGTCCTTTCCCAGTGACATTACGGGCAGCAAGGCACGTATTGTGTTGTTGCCATCGAGGATAAAAAGATGGGTTTTATATCATATTGCTTGAGTTTATCCCTCTACATCATGTCATCTTGCTTAAGGCGTTACTCTATTCTTATGAACTCAATACACTAGATGCACGCTGGATAGCGGTTGATGTGTGGAGTAATAGTAGTAGATGCAGAATTGTTTCGGTTTACTTGTCACGGACGTGATGCCTATATACAATGATCATACCTAGATAGTCTCATAATTATTCGCTTTTCTATCAGTTGCTCGACAGTAATTTGTTTACCCGCCATAGAATATCGCTATCATGAGAGAAGCCACTAGAGAACACTATGGGCCCTGGGTCTATTCTCAACATATCAATCTACATCTACTTTACTTTTATCGCTTTTATGTTCTGTTCTTATAAACAAAAATACCAAAAATATAAACTATCATTTCTATCAGATCTCACTTTCGTAAGTGACCGTAAAGGGATTGACAACCCCTTATCGTGTTGGCTGCGAAGTTCTTATTTGTTTATGCATGTGCGAGGGACTCGCGCGTGGTCTCCTACTGGATTGATACATTGGTTCTCAAAAACTGAGGGAAAGACTTACGCTACTGTGCTGCATCTCCCTTTCCTCTTCGAGGGAATACAACGCAAGATCAATAAGTAGTAGGTTGCCGCTGGCTCGAATCCGGCAAAGATCAAGTCTCCGCGGATATCAGCAATGTAGTTCAAACTCCTGAATCTGACATGATGGCCAGGGGCGTAGCTCTCGATCTGCTCAAGGTGGCCTTCAGTGTTGGCACGAAGCGCGAAGCCGCCGAACACGAAAAGTTGGCCGGGCGGGAAAATCCCCTCGACGTCGCCATTGCAGTTGACGACGTGGTCCATCAGTCCTTCCGTCGATGACATAGTGGAACTCTCAATGAAAGCACCAATGTCGGTGTAAAAACCGGCGGATCTCTGGTAGGGGGTCCCGAACCATGCGTCTGAGGATCGATGGTAACAGGAGGCAGGGGACACGATGTTTACCCAGGTTCAGGCCCTCTCGATCGAGGTAAAACCCTACTTCCTGCTATATTAGTATGGATGAATATGTATACAAGAGTTGATCTACCTCGAGATCGTAATGGCTAAACCCTAAGTCTAGCCTATGAGGATATTATGATTCTTTTCTAGCCTATATGGACTAAACCCTCCGGTTTATATACACACCAGAGAGTCCTAGGGTTTGTACATATTATCTTGCAGAGGAAGGAAAATCTACACCCGAGCCTAAAACCTGCCATTACAAGAATCCAGGAGTCCTGTCCGGATACGTGAGATGATCTTCTATAATAATCTTCATGGCCCACCAGGTGTGTGTCTAGCGACATGAGGACCCCCCGATCCAGGAATCCCTCGGTGCCCCCTTCGTTTCTTGGTGCTAGGGAGAAGGCAGGAGGGAGGCACCCCCTTCCTTTCTCTCATGTGGAGGGCAAGGCGGGAGGGGCTAGCCCTCCGGCGACCTAGAGGTGGGGCGCACTAGCCGCTTGTGAGATGGTGTGCTTCTCTCGTCCCAATAATCCCAACAACTCCCAGTGCCCATCCCGAAACTCCTTTCGGTGATCCAATAATTACCCGGTGCATTCTGAAACTTTTCCGGAGACCAAATAGTATTGTCCTCTTTATCAATATTTATATCCGGACCATTCCGGAGCTCCTTATTATGTCAGTGATCTCATCGGGGACTCCGAACAACATTCGGTCACCAACTCATATAATACTATGTCATCAACAAACGTTAAGCGTGCAGACCCTACGGGTTCGAGAATGATGTAGACATGACCGAGACGAATCTCCAATCGATAACCAATAGCAGGACCTTGATGCCCATATTGGTTCCTACATATTATACGAAGATCTTTGTTGGTCAAACCTTTATGACCACATACATAGTTGTCTTTGTCTATCGGTATGTTACTTGCCCGAGATTCGATCGTTGGTATCTCCATACCTAGTTCAATCTTGTCACCGGCAAGTATCATTACTCGTTCTGTAATACATCATCTTGCAACTAACTCCTTAGTCACTTTGCTTGCAACCTTCTTGTGATGTCGTATTACCGAGAGGGCCCAGAGATACCTCACCATCACACGGAGTGACAAATCCCACTCTCGATCCATGCCAACTCAACAGACACCTTCGGAGATAACTGTAGAGCATCTTTATGATAACCTAGTTACGTTGTGACATTTGATAGCACACAAGGTATTCCTTCAGTATCTGGGAGTTGCATGATCTCATGGTCGAAGAAATAATATTAAGAAAGTAGTGGCAATAAACTGAACGATCATAAGCTATGCTAATGGTTGGGTCTTGTCCATCACATCATTCTCCTAATGATGTGATCCCGTTATCAAATGACAACTTATGTCTATGGTTAGACAACCTTAACCATCTGTTAATCAATGAGCTAGTCTAGTAGAGGCTTACTAGGGACATGGTATTTGTTTATATATCCACACATGTATTTAAGTTTTCGGTCAATACAATTCTAGCCTGAATAATAAACCATTATCATGAATAAGGAAATATAATAATAACAATTTTATTATAGCCTCTAGGGCATATTTCCATTAGTCTCCCACTTGCACTATAGTCGATAATCTAGATTACATTGTAATGAATCTAACGTAATGAATCTAACACCCATGGAGTCATTGTGTTGATCATGTTTTGCCCGCGGAAGAGGTTTAGTCAATGGGTCTGCCACATTCAGATCCGTATGTACTTTGCAAATTACTATGTCTCCATCCTTGACCTTTTCACAAATGGAGTTGAAGCGTCTCTTGATGTGTTTGGTTCTCTTATGAAACTTGGATTCCTTCGCTAAGGCAATTGTTCCAGTGTTGTCACAAATTATTGTCATTGGACCTGATGCACTCGGTATTACACCCAGATCGGATAGAACTCCTTCATCCAGACTCCTTACTGCGCTGCTTTCGAAGCAGCTATGTACTCCGCTTCTCACATAGATCCCGCCGTGACTCTTTGCATGGAACTGCACCAACTGACAGCTCCACCATTCAATATAAATACGTATCCAGTTTGCGACTTAGAAACATACGGATCTGTGTCAAAGCTAGCATCGACGTAAACCTTTATGACGAGCTCTTCATCACCTCCATAAACGAGAAACATAGCCTTGGTCCTTTTTAGGTACTTCAGGATATTCTTTACCGATGTCCAGTGATCCACTCCTAGATTACTTTGGTACCTTCCAGCCAAACTTATGTCAAGGCACACATCAAGTCTGGTACACAGCATGTCATAAATTATAAAACCTATGGTTGATGCATCGGGAATGACTTTCATTCTCTCTCTATCTTCTGCTGTGGTCGGACTTTGAGTCTAACTCAATTTCACAACTTGTAACACAGGCAAGAACCCTTTCTTTGACTGATCCATTTTGAACTTCTTCAATACTTTATCAAGGTATGTGCTTTGTGAAAGTCCTATTAAGCGTCTCGGTCTATCCCTATAGATCTTGATGCCCAATATATAAGCAAATTCATCGAGGTCTTTCGTTGGAAAATTCTTATTTTTATCCTAATGCAGAAATTCTATATCATTTCCAATCAACAATATGTCATCCACATATAATATCAGAAATGCTACAGAGCTCCCACTCCCTTTGTTGTAAATACAGGCTTCACCGTAAGTCTGTATAAAACATTATGCTTTGATCACCTCATCAAAGCGTATATTTTAACTCCGAGATGCTTGCACCAGTCCATAGATGGATTGCTGGAGTTTGCACACTTTGTTAGCACCTTTAGGATCGACAAAACCTTCTGGTTGCATCATATACAACTCTTCTTTAAGAAACTCATTAATGAATGCGGTTTTGACGTCCATTTGCCAGATTTCATAATCATAAAATGTGGCAATTGCTAACATGATTCGGACAGACTTAAGCATCCCTACGGGTGAGAAAATCTCATCGTAGTCAACCCCTTGAACTTGTCAAAAACCTTTCTCAACAAGTCGAGCTTTGTAGACAGTGATATTACCATTAGTGTCCGTCTTCCTCTTGAAGATCCATTTATTCTCAATGGCTTGCCGATCATCGGGTAAGTCCACCAAATTCCACACTTTGTTCTTATACATGGTTCCTATCTCGGATTTCATGGCCTCAAGCCATTGTCAAAATCTGGCCTCATCGTAGCTTCTTCATAGTTCGAAGGTTCGTCGTTGTCTAACAATATGACTTCCAGGACAGGATTACCGTACCACTCCAATGCGGTATGTGTTCTGATTGACCTTCGAGGTTCAGTAGTAACTTGATCTGAAGTTTCATGACAATCATCATTAGCTTCTTCTCTAGTTGGTGTTGGCATCACGGGAATAGTTTTCTCTTTTGTGCTACTTTCCAATTCGAGAGAAGGTACAACAACCTCATCAAGTTCTACTTTCCTCTCACTCACTTCTTTTGAGAGAAACTCCTTCTCTAGAAAGGAACCATTCTTTGCAAAAAAATCTTGCCTTCGGATATGTGGTAGAAGGTATACCCAATGGTTTCTTTAGGGTATCCTATGAAGACATACTTCTCCACTTTGGGTTCGAGCTTATCAGGCTGAAGCCTTTTAACATAAGCGTCGCATCCCCAAACTTCAAGAAACGACAGCTTAGGTTTATTACCAAACAATAATTCATACGGTGTCATCTCAACGGATTAAGATGGAGCCCTATTTAACTTGAATGCAGCTGTCTCTAATGCATAGCCCCAAAACGATAGTGGCAAATCAGTAAGAGACATCATAGACCGCACCATATCTAATAAAGTACAGTTACGATGTTCGGACACACCATTACGTTGTGGTGTTCCAGGTGGCATGAGTTGTGAAACAATTCCACATTGTTTTAAATGAAGGCCAAACTTGGAACTCAAATATTCACCTCCACGATCATATCGTAGATTTTTTTTCTTGTTACGATGTTTCTTCACTTCACTCTGAAATTCTTTGAACTTTTCAAATGTTTCAGACTTGTGTTTCATCAAGTAGATATATCCATACATACTTAAATCATCTATGAAGGTTAGAAAGTAACGATAACCTCCGCGTGCTTCAACACTCATCGGACCGCATACATAGGTATGTATTATTTCCAATAAGGTATTAGCCCGCTCCGTGGTTCCGCAGAACGGAGTTTTAGTCATCTTTCCCATGAGGCATGGTTCGGAAGTATCAAATGATTCATAATCAGGTGATTCCAAAATTCCATCCGCATGGAGTTTCTTCATGTGTTTTACACCAATGACCTAAATGACAGTGCCACAAGTATGTTGCACTAGCATTATCAACTTTGCATCTTTGGGCATCATGAATATGTGTATCACTATGATCTAGATTCAACAATAATAGACCATTCGCATGATCATAAAAGATGTTACTCATATAAATAGAACAACCATTATTATCTAACTCAAAAGAATAATCATCTCGCAATAAACAAGATCCAGATATAATGTTCATGCTCAACACTGGCACCAAATAACAATTATTGAGGTCTAAAACTAATCCCAAAGGTAGATGTACATGTATCGTGTCGACGACGATCACATCAACCTTGGAACCATTCCCGACGCGCATCGTCACATTGTCCTTAGCCAATCCTCGTTTATTCTGCAGCTCATGTTTTGAGTTACATTTATGAGCAACCGAACCAGTATCAAATACCCAGGCGCTACTACGAGCATTAGTAAGGTACACATCAATAACATGTATATAAAATATACCTTTGTTCACCTTGCCATCCTTCTTATCTGCCATGTCTTTGGGGCAGTTCTGCTTCTAGTGACCATTTCCCTTGAAGTAGAAGCACTCAGTCTCAGGCTTGGGTCCAACTTTGGGCTTCTTCCCGGGAGTGGCAACTTCCTTGCCATTCTTCTTGAAGTTCCATTTCTTCCCCTTGCCCTTTTTCTTGAAACTAGTGGTCTTGTTAACCATCAACACTTGATGCTCCTTCTTAATTTCTACTTCTGCTGATTTCGGCATCGCAAAGAGTTGGAGAATCGTTTTCGTCATCCCTTGCATATTATAGTTCATCACGAAGCCTTTGTAGCTTGGTGGTAGTGATTGAAGAAATCTATCAATAACACATTCATTTGGGAGCTCAATTCTCAGATGAGTCAAGTGGTTGTGGTACCCACACTACTAGGGAAAACCTTATACAGAGGACATCAATAGTAGTGCTGGAAAGAAGAAAACGTTGTCGCTAATTAGCAGGAGCGATATCCTTCGACAACGCTACAAGTAACTCTTTAGTAGTAGCGCTGGAAAAGGGAAGAGTGCTACTACTAAGGGGGACCCAACGCTCCCACCGTCGCTACCTGTAGTAGCAGCGCTGTCCAGAAAAGAGCGCTACTACTAAGATTTTAGTAGTAGCGCTTTATTTTGAAGCACTGCTACTGCTAATGGGCCCCACTTAGTAGTAGCACTTTTCCTAGAAAGCGCTACTACTAAGTACCTGGTACCAACAAGTATAGGGGATCGCAATAGTTTTTGAGGGTAGAGTATTCAACCAATATTTATTGATTCGACACAAGGGGAGTTAAAGAATATTCTCAAGTATTAACAGTTGAGTGATATGTCTCCAACGTATCTATAATTTTTGATTGTTCCATGCAATTATATATTTTGTTTTGGATGTTTAACGGGATTTATTATACACTTTTATATTATTTTTGGGACTAACCCACTAACCCAAGGCCTAGTGCAAATTGTTGTTTTTTTGCCTATTTCAGTGTTTCAGAGAAAAGGAATATCAAATGGAGTCCAAACGGAATGAAACCTTCGGGAGAGTTATTTTTGGAACGATGTCAACACAGAAGACTTGGAGTACACGCGAGGAAACGAGAGAGGTGGCCATGAGGGCAGGGGGCACGCCCCCCACCCTCGTGGGCCCCTCTGGCTCCCCTGACATGCCTCTTCAGCCTATATATACCCACATACCCTGAAAACATCGAGGACCGCCACGAAACCCTAATTCCACCACCGTAACCTTCTGTACCCATGAGATCCCATCTTGGGGCATGTTCTGAAGCTCCGCCGGAGGGGGCATCGATCACGGAGGTCTTCTACATCAACACCATAGCCCCTCCGATGAGTTGTGAGTAGTTTACCGCAGACCTTCGGGTCAATAGTTATTAGCTAGATGGCTTCTTATCTCTCTTTGGATATCAATACAAAGTTCTCCTCGATCTTCGAGGAGATCTATTTGATGTAATCTTTTTGCAGTGTGTTTGTTGAGATCCGATGAATTGTGGGTTTATAATCGAGATTATCTATGAACAATATTGGATTCTTTTCTGAAATATTTTATGTATGATTATAATATCCTTGCAAGTCTCTTCGAATTATTGGTTTGGTTTGGCCTACTAGATCTATAGTTCTTGCAATGGGAGAAGTGCTTGGCTTTGGGTTCAATCTTGCGGTGTCCTTTCCCAGTGACAGCAGTGGCATCAATGCATGTATAGTATTTTTGCCATCGAGGATAAAAATATGGGGTTTATATCATATTGCTTGAGTTTATCCCTCTACATCATGTCATCTTGCTTAAGGCATTACTCTGTTCTTATGAACTTAATACTCTAGATGCATGCTGGATAGCGGTCGATGTGTGGAGTTATAGTAGTAGATGCAGTGTGGTTTCGGTCTACTTGTTACGGACGTGATGCCTATATACAATGATCATGCCTAGATATTCTCATAACTATGTGCTTTTCTATCAATTGCTCGACAGTAATTTGTTCACCCACCGTAGAATTATGCTATCATGAGAGAAGCCACTAGTGAAACCTATGGCCCCCGGGTCTATTCTCATCATATTAATCCTCCATCAACTATTTACTTTACTTTGCATTATTTACTTTCAATCCCTATACCAAAAATATTATTTTATCATATCTCACTCTCGTAAGTGACCGTGAAGGGATTGACAACACCTTATCACATTGGCTGTGAGGTTCTTATTTGTTTGTGCAGGTGCGAGGGACTCGCGCGTGGTATCCTACTATATTGATACCTTGGTTCTCAAAAACTGAGGGAAATACTTACGCTACTGTGCTGCATCACCCTTTCCTCTTCAAGGGAATACAACGCAAGCTCGAGAAGTAGCAAGAACAATTTCTGGCACCGTTGCCGGGGAGATCTACGCAAAAGTCATATACCAAGTACCTATCACAAACCCTGATCCCTCGCATTACATTTATTTGCCTTTCGTTTTCCTCTCCCCCACTTCACTCTTGTCGTTTTATTCGCCCTTCTTTTTCTGTGTGTTTTACCGTTCGGTTGCCTCGTGTGTGTTCGTCTTTACTGCGCTTTGTTGCTACCATGTCTGAGATGGGGGAGGATGCCGTTGAAAAGGGTAGTAACACTGAGGGCAACTTTACCTTTGTTGACCCTTTGGATGAAACTACCACTTTACATACTAAGAAGTTCCGGGTTGGTAGTGGTAATATTATTGGAAAAGGAGTTCTTCAAGACTTCTTTACTTGTGTCAGTGCTTTACCCACTATGGGTGGATCTATTCTTCATAGAACTAGTAGTCTTGTCGATGCCATATCTATGCTTGTAGTTGAAATTGAAAGGCAATTTATCCATATGCATCCTTGCATTCAGAGAATCTTTCTGGAATTTTCCAATATTGAGCATTCTTCTATTAAGCGTGCAACTACTATCTTTTTGGCTCATGAGTTCAGATTCATGATGAAATAGGCCAAAGAAATCTTCACGCATTATAGGGTGGACGCTTGTCGTCCTCCCATAGGAGCTACGTTATTTAATCAAGAGGACATAATGCGTTTGCAATCTTTAGATCATGTTGCTTCTAATGAAAACCTTAGGAAAACGGTTCCTACCGATATCTTGGTTGATAGAATCTCTGAATTGAATGATGATTTTGCTATTCAAAACAATGGGTTCGGTTTTTCCTTTGAGCGAAGGCTCATGACCTTTTGCCAAAATAATGCTTATAATGATGAATTGGTTGTGCAATATGAAGGGCCAAAGGAGGAACCTATACCTCCTGAGCTTGATATGGGGGACTTTTGTCCTATTAAATTTAGCCCTTTTGATTACTTTTGCTTGCCACAAAGAAAACTTGCTGCAGAACGTAGGGAATATGAGATGAGTTTTCACGATCTACCTTCTCATTATGGCAATACCTAGATCTATTCTTGTATCATACCTAGCTAGGGGCGTTAAACGATAGCGCTAGTTGGGAGGCAACCCAATTTTTTTTGCTTCTGTTTTGGAATAAATATTGCATCTATCTTCTTTTTAGATGTGGTTTTGTGTCTCAATTAGTGTTTGTGCCAAGTAGAACCTTTGGGAAGACTTGTCTGAAGTTTATGTGATCATGCTGTAACAAACAGAAACTTTAGCGCTCACGAGATTAGCTACCATTTTTTTACTGGAGAGTGATTTTTAGTTGATTCTTTTTGCAGATGATTAATAGACAAATTCATCACGTCCACCAATTTATTAAATTTTGTAGAGTTATCGAAGTATTCAAAAGATACATATTACTACAGACTGTTATGTTTTTGACAGATTCTGTTTTTCGTGTGTTGTTTGCTTATTTTGATGAATCTATGAGTAGTATCGCGGGGTATGAATCATAGAGAAGTTGTAATACAGTAGGTTTAACACCAATATAAACAAAGAATGAGTTCATTACAGTACCTTTGAGTGGTGGTTTGTTTTCTTATACTAACGGAGCTCACGAGATTTTTGGCTAAGTTTTGTGCTGTGAAGTTTTCATGTTTTGAGTATGGATTTCATGGACTATGGAACAAAGAGTGGCAAAATCCTAAGCTTGGGGATGCCCAAGGCACCCCAAGGTAAAATTCAAGGACAACTAAAAGCCTAATCTTGGGGTTGCCCCGGGAAGGCATCCCCTCTTTCGTCTTCATCTATCGGTGACCTTACTTGAGACTATATTTTTATTCACCACATGATATGTGTTTTGCTTGGAGCGTCATGTATGATTTGAGTCTTTGCTTTTTAGTTTTCCACAATCATCCTTGCTGGATACACCTTTTTGAGAGAGATCTCATGAATCGAAATTTATTAGAATACTCTATGTGCTTCACTTATATCTTTTGAGCTAGATAGTTTTGCTCTAGTGCTTCACTTATATCTTTTAGAGCACGGTGGTGGTTTTATTTTGTAGAAATTATTGATCTCTCATGCTTCACTTATATCTCTTTGAGAGTCTCTTAGAACAGCATGGTAATGTGCTTTGGTTATAAAACAAGTCCTAATATGATAGGGATCCAAGATGGGTATATAAAACTTTCATACAAGTGCATTGAATAATATGAGAAGTTTGATACTTGATGATTGTTTTGAGATATGAGGATGGTGATATTAGAGTCATGCTAGTGGAGTAATTGTGAATTTGAGAAACACTCGTGTTAAAGTTTGTGATTCCCGTAGCATGCATGTATGGTGAACCGTTATGTGATGAAGTTGGAGCATGATTTATTTATTGAGTGTCATCCTTTGTGTGGAGGTCGGGATCGCGCGATGGTTAACTACTACCAACCCTTCCCCTAGGAGCATGCGTTGACTACTTTGTTTTGATAACTCATAGATTTTTGCAATAAGTATATGAGTTCTTTATGACTAATGTTGAGTCCATGGATTATACGCACTCTCACCCTTATACCATTGCTAGCCTCTCTTGTACCGGACAACTTTCGCCGGTACCATACGCCCACCATACACCTTCCTCAAAACAGCCACCATACCTACTTATCATGGCATTTCCATAGCCATTCTGAGATATATTGCCATGCAACTTTCCACCGTTTCGTTCATATGACACGCTTCATCATTATCATCCACATAGAGTCATATTTTGTTCTAGCTTCGAGTAGTAAGTAAATAAAAGTGTGATGATCATCATTATTAGAGCATTGTCCCAGTGAGGAAAGGATGATGGAGACTATGATTCCACCACAAGTCGGGATGAGACTCCGGTTGAAAAAGAAAAAAGAAAAAAAGGAAAAAAAGACAGGCCATAAAAAAAGAAAAAATGGAAAAGGCCCAAAAGAAAAACAAGAAGAAAAAAAGAGAAGAAGAGAGAAGAAGAGAGAAGGGACAATGTTACTATCCTTTTTCCGCACTTGTGCTTCAAAGTAGCACCATGATCTTCATGATAGAGAGTCTCTTGTTTTGTCACTTTCATATACTAGGGGGAATTTTCATTATAGAACTTGGCTTGTATATTCGAATGATGGGCTTCCTCAAATGCCTTAGGTCTTCGTGAGCAAGCAAGTTGGATGCACACCCACTTAGTTTATTTTATTGAGCTTTCATACAGTTATAACTCTAGTGCATTCGTTGCATGGCAATCCCTACTCACTCATATTGATATCTATTGATGGGCATCTCCATAGCTCATCGATACACCTAGTTGTTGTGAGACTATCTTCCTCTTTTGTCTTCTCCACAACCACCACTCTATTCCACATAGTGCTATATCCATGGCTCACGCTCATGTATTGCGTGAAAGTTGAAAGTTTTGGAGGAATTGAAGTGTGAAACAATTGCTTGGCTGAAACCGGGGTTGTGCATGATTTAAATATTTTGTGTGATGGAGATAGAGCATAGCCAGACTATATGACTTTGTAGGGATAACTTTCTTTGGCCATGTTATTTTGAGACGACACGATTGCTTTGTTAGTATGCTTAAAGTATTATTATTCTTATGTCAATATAGACTTTTGTCTTGAATCTTTCGGATCTGAACATTCATGCCACAATAAAGAAAATTACATTGAGAATTATGTTGGTTAGCATTCCACATCAAAAAATTTGTTTGTATCATTTACCTACTCGAGGACGAGCAGGAATTAAGCTTGGGGATGCTTGATACGTCTCCAACGTATCTATAATTTTTGATTGTTTCATGCTATTATATATTTTGTTTTGGATGTTTAACGAGCTTTATTATACACTTTAATATTATTTTTGGTACTAACCTACTAACCTAAGGCCCAGTGCAAATTGCTGTTTTTTTTTGCCTATTTCAGTGTCTCGCAGAAAAGGAATGTCAAACGGAGCCCAAACGGAATGAAACCTTCAGGAGAGTTATTTTTGGGACGATATCAACACAGAACACTTGGAGTACACGCGAGGAAACGAGATAGGCAGACACGAGGGCAGGGGCACGCCTAGGGGGGTAGGCGCGTCCCCACCCTCGTGGGCCCCCTCTGGCTCCCCTGACGTGCCTCTTCGGCCTATATATACCCTCATACCCTGAAAACATCGAGGAGCACCACAGAACCCTAATTCCACCGCTGTAACCTTATGTACCCATGAGATCCCATCTTGGGGCCTATTCCGGAGCTCCACTGGAGGGGGCATCGATCACGGAGGGCTTCTACATCAACACCATAGCCCCTCCGATGAGTTGTGAGTAGTTTACCACAGACCTTCGGGTCCATAGTTATTAGCTAGATGGCTTCTTCTCTCTCTTTGGATCTCCATACAAAGTTCTCCTCGATCTTCGTGGAGTTCTATTCGATGTAATCTTTTTGCGGTGTGTTTGTCGAGATCCGATGAATTGTGGGTTTATGATCAAGATTATCTATGAACAATATTGGAGTCTTTTCTGAAATCTTTTATGTATGATTATAATATCCTTGCAAGTCTCCTCGAATTGTTGGTTTGGTTTGGCCTACTAGATCTATAGTTCTTGCAATGGGAGAAGTGCTTGGCTTTGGGTTCAATCTTGCGGTGTCCTTTCCCAGTGACAGCAGGGGCAGCAAGGCACGTATAGTATTGTTGCCATCGAGGATAAAAAGATGGGGTTTATATCATATTGCTTAAGTTTATCCCTCTACATCATGTCATCTTGCTTAAGGCATTACTCTGTTCTTATGAACTTAATACTCTAGATGCATGCTGGATAGCGGTCGATGTGTGGAGTATTAGTAGTAGATACATAATCGTATCGGTCTACATGTTACGAACGTGATGCCTATATACAATGATCATGCCTAGATATTCTCATAACTATGCGCTTTTCTATCTATTGCTCGACAGTAATTTGTCCACCCACCGTAGAATTCTGCTATCATGAGAGAAGTCACTAGTGAAACCTATGGCCCCCGGGTCTATTCTCATCATATTAATCTTCAATCAACTATTTACTTTATTTTGCATTATTTACTTTCAATCTCTATACTAAAAATACCAAAAATATTATCTTATCGTATTTATCAGGTCTCACTCTCGTAAGTGACCATGAAGGGATTGACAACCCCTTATCGCATTGGCTGCGAGGTTCTTATTTGTTTGTGCAGGTGCGAGGAACTCGCAGTGGTCTCCTACTGGATTGATACCTTAGTTCTCAAAAACTAAGAGAAATACTTACGCTACTGTGTTGCATCACCCTTTCCTCTTTGAGGGAATACAACGCAAGCTCGAGAAGTAGCACTGAGTTATCGATTCAACCACACCTGGAAAACTTAATATCTGCAGCAATGTATTTAGTAGCAAAGCAGTATGGAAGTAACGGTAACCGTGGCAAAAGTAATAATAGTAGTATTGCAGTGATGGTGACAACGGCAGTAATGAAAGTAACGAATGCAAGTATAAATATTGAACGAACTCGTAGGCAATGGATCGGCAATGATAGATGTCGGATAATATCCATCATGTAGCAGTTATAACCTAGGGTGACACAGAACTAGCTCCAATTCATCCATGTAATGTAGGCATGTATTCCGAATATAGTCATACGTGCTTATGCAAAAGAACTTGCATGATATCTTTTGTCCTACAATCCCGTGGGAGCGGGGTCCTAATGGAAACTAAGGGATATTAAGGCCTCCTTTTAATAGAGTACCAGACCAAAGCATTAGCACTTAGTAAATACATGAACTCCTCAAACTTTGGTCATCACCGGGAAGTGTCCTGGTTATTGTTACTCCGGGTTTGCCGGATCATAACACATATTAGGTGACTATAAACTTGCAAGATAGGATCAAGAACACAAATATATTCATGAAAACATGATAGGTTCAGATCTTAAATCATGGCACTCGGTCCCTAGTAACAAGCATTAAGCATAGCAAAGTCATAGCAACATCAATCTCAGAACCTAGTGGATACTAGGGATCAAATCCTAACAAAACTAACTCGATTCCATGATAAATATGGTCCAACCCATCACCGTCCGGCAAGCGTACGATGGGATTACTCATGCACGACGGTGAGCTTCATGAAATTGGTGATGGAGGATGGTTGGTGATGACAACGACGACGATCTCCACTCTCCGGAGTCCCGAACGGACTCCAGATCAGGTCTCCCGATGAAGAACGGGAGCTGGCGGCAGTTCCGTATTGTAAAACGCGATGGGATCTTCTCTCTAATTTTTTTCTCCCCGAAAGAGATTATATGGAGTTGGAGTTTACGTCGGTGGAGCTTTAGGGGGCCCACAAGGTAGGGGGTGCGCCCTAGGGGAGGCGCCCCCACCCTCGTGGTCAATGTGTGGGCCCCCTCCAATTATTCTTTCCATCAATATTTTTTATGTATTCTGAAAATATTATCCGTGATGTTTCAGGTCATTCCAAGAACTTTTATTTCTGCACAAAAATAACACCAAGGCAATTCTGCTGAAAACATTGACAGTCCGGGTTAGTTCCACTCAAATCATGCAAATTAGAGTCCAAAACAAGGGCAAAAGAGTTTGGAAAAGTAGATACGATGGAGACGTATCAACTCCCCCAAGCTTAACCCATTGCTTGTCCTCAAGCAATTCAGTTGATAAAATGAAAGTGACAAAAAAACTTTTACAACTCTGTTTGATCTTGTTGTTGTAAATACGTAAAGCTAGCATTCAAGTTTTCAACAAAGATTATGAACTAACCGTATTCACAATAACACTTTGGTCTCATGTTTACTCAAATCAATGGCATAGTCAACTAGCGAGCAATAATAATAAATCTTGGATGGAAACACTTTTTCAAAACAATCATGATATAACATTACAAAGTGGTATCTCGTTAGCCCTTTCTGAGACCGCAAAGCATAAATTCAGAGCACCTAAGAAGATTAAGGACTGACTAGACATTGTAATTCATGGTTAAAGAGATGCAGTCACACTCATACTCAACATCAATTAATAACAAAGCATATATATGACAGAGGTGCCCTCCAACTGGTGCTTTTTATAAGAGAATGACGACTCACCAATAAAAGTAAATAGATAGGCCGTTCACAGAGGAGAGCAGGGATTTGTAGAGGTGCCAGAGCTCAAGTTTTTAAATAAGAGATGAATATAATTTTTGAGCGACATGCTCTCTTTGTCAACGCTATGACCAAGAGTTCTCACTATCTTACATGCTACATACATTATAGGCGGTTCCGAAATAGAATGGTAAAGTTTTACTCCCCCTCCACAATCAAACACACTCCATGGGTACCGTCCAAACCAACAACAGTCCGGGGGGGCTTTGTTTAATTATATTTGTATTTGATTTTTGATCTTTTTATCATGGGACTGGGTATCCCGGTTACCAGCCATTTTCTCATGAATGACAAGCGGAGTCCACTTTTCGTGAGAATAACCCACTTAGCATGGAAGATAAAGACAACCCCCAATCGCCACATGAGTGATTTGGGCATACAAACCAGAATTTTATTTGAAGGTTTAGAGTTTGGCAGATGCAAATTTACTTGGAATGGTAGGTAAATACCACATATATGTAGGTATGGTGGACTCTTACGGAACAACTTTTGCGTTTTTGGAAGTGCATGGACAAGCAGTATTCCCGCTTAGTATAGGTGAAGGCGAGAAAGAGACTCGGAAGCGACCAGCTAGAGAGCAACAACGGTCATAAACATGCCTTGAGATTAAACCACATTAACTGCAAGCATGAGTAGGATATAAATTACCATGAACATAAATACTGTGGAGGCTATGTTCATTTTGTTCCAACTACATGTGTGAACATGTGCCAAGTCGAGCCACTTAAATCATTCAAAGGAGCATACCATCCTATCATACTACATCACAACCATTTTAAAACCATGTTGGCACGCAAGGTAAGCCATCACTACTACAGATTGCCGCTAACGTGACACTACGATCAGAGACCCATTGACGAAACTATGTGTGATGCATTAATTGCAAATGGTGATGTAAAAAACCCGTCAAAAAAGATGCAAAATGTTTGCGATGAAGGTACATCAAACACGGTTCTGATTTTAGTTGCATGTGCGATTAGGGGCATACGCACAAACTGTTTACGATGAGAAAGAACAACAGAAACGAGCAGCAGATCAAGGTGTGTGCAATATATGGCATACAGTTCACTCCGATCAACCGTTTGCAATGATCGAGGTGAACACAAACGATTTGGCGTAACATGATGTGTGTGATACCCAGCAAACAGGTCGGTAATCAGAATTGTGTGCGATCATTATAGACAGCCCATACGGTCTTATTTGTGAATTGTGTGCTCGTTATGGCGCACAGTTCAACAAACCGACCTGTGGGCGATAATGTGGAAGATCTCCGTCAAATACATATTACTAACCGTCTGCGATGAGATTGACAGCATAAACAGAGATATATACAGTCTATTGAGTTTTGTCCTTCTTGTTGTTGTTGTTGTGGGATAGCCCCGCGACATCGTCTTGGCGAGGGCACTTCTTGTCGCCAACTGTTGGCTTTTCGTTGCCGCCGCCATCGTCAGCGTCGTTGCTGTCATCGTCCTCCTCCTCCTCGTTCGACCATTCCTCATCATCAACATCATCGTCGTCCTCTTCTTCGTCCTCCGACGGCTCCTCATCCGTCTGGTTGTCATCTGATGACTTCGGAGGCGGCGGACATTCAGGGAAGACGAGCGAGATGATTCCGATGTTAACCTATCATCGGGTGCCAGACTGTTGGCCGAACTATCGTCGTTGCTGTCGCTCGACATGGCTGCAGAGTGTGTGCCAGTGTGTTGCGCGGCCAGCCGAGGAAGATGAAGATGGTGGACACTTAGGCAGGGTATGCAGAGAAGAGGAACTGCCATTTGAAGCGGGCTTTTTTTGCATGGAGGGGGGGGGGAATTGAAGCGGGGGTTGACGTATTATCTAACCGCTGATATATTCAACCACAATTATTTGTACCCAGTCGCTCCAAATTATTGGGGTTGCGCAGGACTCCTATTGGCTATTTGGCTGGTTTCTTTTTTTCAGGACAAAAACAAGGAACGAGTTTTGGGATTATGCACATGTACCGGTATGAACGGAGTAGGACAGTTGACAAGCAATACATTGAGATTTTCTTATTGATAAAGCCAGTAATAATCAAAATAGAAAGAAAACGAAAAAAGACAAAGAAAAATATATTGACGAATCTTCGCGTAACATCAATGACATAGGACCTAGATGTGCTGTCACAGCCTGATTTTTGGCCCTTTCTTTTTCTTTTGATTTTCTGAGATTTTTGCCCGAGTTTTCTTTTTCTGTGTCTATGTGGTCTGGAAACCGAAGAAGATGGCCTCTTCTTTCTTTCCAGAGTGGCTTGTCATCCTCATATCTATCCCAAGGCCATGTCATTTCCATCCTTGACCCAACCTAATATTCTTTTTCCAAGGAATATTCCTTTTCTATTAAAGGAATAATTCTTTTTGCCCTAGGTTGTGAAGCAACCTATATCTCTGTCATTCTAAAAATTCCCAAGTAATTCTCATAAATTGTTTGGGTCATATCTTGATCAAATATGGCAAAACATTTCATTGTCATGTTTAAAAATAATCCCGCAATAATATTTTTCCTATTCTGCCCTAAATGGCACTTTGTGAAGCAAGTGCTATTTATCTTTGCCCAATTTCCCGAAACTTGGTGGACATGTTTTCATGTCCATATCATTGCCATGTGACAATTTTCACACTCATTTGCCTAGTAATTATTTTCCAGTGATTTTTCAAAGTTTCTGTCCAGAAAGAAACTTTGTGAAGGAAGTATATTCTAGGCACGTTCAAATGAGATGAAACTTGGTCACATTCTTCATTTGGTAAAATCACGAGTCTCCACCAAATTAGAGCTCATGAAGATCATCTATGTGAGCTCAGCTCCAATTCTTGGTTTCTGGAAAGTTTTGCACTTTGTGATGCAACACTATTTTACCTTGCTTCATTTGAGCTGGCAATTTACCACGCCATTCTTACATCTACATCTACCTTCTACACCAAGTCTTGGATCAATCCAGTTATCCTTTTACCCTTAGTAAATTCTCCAAGATTCTTTCCAGATTGGAGTGTTGTGAAGCAAGTGCCACTTTGGTAACTCCAAATGCCATGAGTTTTTTACAGAATCTTCATATGATCAAATAATCCCCCTGCACCAAATTTCAGCTCATGAAACTAAGTGTGTGAGTGCAACATCATCATCCCCAAATCTCGCCAGTTTGGCACTTTCTACAGCAACCCTAAGCTAAACTCCTCTTCTTAGTCTGGTTTTTCGTGATCAAGGTTATCTTGATGTAAGATCATCGCCAGACAAACTTTCTACCAAGTTACCCAGATGGTTTTACCACAGGAAGTTACAAACACCTTGTTGTTGTTTTACCATGGAGCTATTTACCAATCTCTTCTTTGCCCCTGGGTCAATTTCTTTTTTCATTTCTACTCAGGGAACTTAGGTAATCCTACTGGACATGGCTGGCCACACCAGAGCTCGCCGCTTGCACCAGTGCGCGTGGTGACCGCACCTGCATCATGCACAGTGCGCGCTCTGGAACGGTCGGGCCACTATGCTCGTCGCCTCCCTCCTCGTCTCGGCCTCCAACCTTGTCCAGGAACTCGCTCGTGCTCGTCTGCACAGCCCTGCATCACTGCCTTGTCGCGGCTCGCCGGGAGCGCACCGTCACAACAGTGCCACTGCGGTGAACTGGTGATGATCTCCATTAGCGCACTACTCCAGCTTGGTTATGATCGTCCAAAGCCTTCCCCGCGGCTATAAAAGGAGTGCCCGAGCTCCTCCGCACCTCACCGGCCCCTCCTCACTCCTCCTCAACCACCACAGCCCTCGGGTTCCTCCTTTGTTCGCCGGGGACCGCCATGGCCGCCTCGGCCTCGGCCTAGTTCCGGCCAACCCAAGCCTCCCCTCCTCCTCTACCATGTCCATCGTGTTCCTCTCGTTCCACTCAGCTGCCCCAACCCCTTGCCCCTCGCCGGAGTTGCCCGCATCGCCGAGCCCCTCGCCGTCCGAAGCTCTTTGTACTCCTCCTCTGGCGCCATCCCTCCCCTCCTATCCACCCCTCCCCGGCGGCCTCTTTGCCTCTGAATGGAACCTCCGCACCGTCCTGAACCAGCCGGTGGTCTCGCCTCGGCAAACGGTGGTCGGAGCCGACAGGGCCACCACCGCCAGCCCGCCTCTGCCTCCCGCAACTCTCCTCCGCCCCGTGCCCTCCGCTTCTCCCCGGAGCCGGTCGACCACCTGGGCGGACGCGCCGCGCCGCCCCGGTCCCGCCAGTACCCGTGCCCTGGCCGGGGACGGCCGGAGCCAGCCGGGCCACGCACTGGCGTCGTCCCTCCCCTGCGTCTCCTCTGTGCCGTGTGAGACAGTAGCGAGAAGAAGAAGACGACCTCGCCTGGGGCCTCCTGTAAGTGACACGACCCCCGAGCCCATCTGTTTTAAGTGGAGACGTTTTCTAGAAATACGTCTTCTTTTTCTGAAGACGTATTATCTTTCTTCTTCAGCCAAAATTGCGCTTTCGTTCACAGCAAGTGTATTTCTAAATCTGCGTCTCTGTCTTATCCACTCAGGGACCCGTTGGTGATAAAAATCTTCACAAATTAGTCCCTAGGCTTCAATCCTTCATAACTTTTCAACCGTAACTCCGAATCAGGTGATTCCAAAGCCCACGACTTCGTCTCGTCGAACCCGTTCTGTTGGTATCATTTTCAATATGGGTTGACATTCTGAAAATGACCATTTTGCCCTTGCTGTAAACAGCCCCCTCTGAGAGAGAACTGTTTCCGGCGATTCTTTCCGCGATCGATCCGCACTTTTTCCTGGAGTCTCCGTTACCCTAGGAAAGCCACAATACCCACTTGCATGATAGTCATGTAGTAGCCATGGTTTTCCACTTGAATATTTATTAAATGTTTGCTTGTTTAAAATATGATTATCGTTGTTTCGGTAAAACTTTAGAGTTATTGTTTATTTTCTTGCTATGTTGTTATGCACTTGTTTATCATGCCCTACTAGTTGTTAGTATTCTTTGCATATGTTTATGCTTGCTAGTAGTGCATGTTGTTGTTGGTGATGGTCTTCAGTGCATGACTGTCGTCTATCCCGAGTACCGTTGCTATGCATATTCCTTTGCATCCACTTAGTTAGATGCTTGTATGTTAGTATTGTTGATATGTTCTTGCATGATACTTATTGTTGATATTAGTAGCCATGCTATGTTTCGGAGAAGTATGTACTTGTGATGTTCATACTAGTCAGTATGCCATGCTCATTATTCATTGTTGATATGGTGGATAGTTATTTTGTTCCTCATGATTATGTTGATATTCATGCTCATGCATTGTAGTTGCATCATGTATTTTATCATGACTGAACATATTTGCATTCAAGTTTAACCGGATTAAACTGAACTTGAACAACTATTGTGTTAGTCATGGTGCCACCATATTGAACTGACCAGTGCAACCACATTTACCTTTATGGGAAGGTCCTAACTGGGTCTATTGCCATGCCGATGGGCCTCGAACCCCTTGTTGGTTACCCCAAGTGGAAGGTGTAAGATGCAGTATGTAGAAGTGTTTTCCCTTAGCAAAGATGCCAAGGATCGAATCCCCAGAGACTCCTAGGTTCAACAAGTAGGTGTCAACTGCTAACGGCGCGTATTAGCAATCAACGTGGACCTGCACACAGATACAAATAACTTTGCTCCCAACGAGTACAGAGAGGTTGTCAATCCCTCCGGCCTTGTAGTTCACAAAGGGTTAAAAGCAAATGATAGTAGTGATAGATAATGTTTTGCAATAGTAAATAAAAGCGAAAAGTAAATAGCGGATGTGATCAATGAAGGTAATATGGACCGGAGTCTCATGATGTTCACTAGTGATGTCTCTCTCCCAAAAGACGATAAAACAGCTATGTGAGGTAAACAAATTACAGCTGGGCAATTGACAGGACCACGAACGCAAACCAATGCTGATTACATTGCAGAAAGGTTGAGGTTCAAAGCATGGGCGGTACGCCAAAGTAAGTAGACCGAAATCCATCAATATCTACTACTAATCATCCACCTTGAGATATCTATCCAGAACATCTCGCTGGTATTAAGTTGCGAGTCCCACCCATAGTGTAAATTCAATGCAACAGACAACTGCATTAAAAGAACTTTGCGTAAAGTAAACAATCCTTGCACCCGCGGGCACAAGCACCGTTGTTTTCCCCCTTGTGGCAACAGCACATCCCCTAGACTCATGTTTCTGTCACTCAAGCTAGTCATCGAGGGGCATGAACCCACAATCGAGCATAACGTTCCCTCTTGGAGTCACTACGTATTAGTTGGCCAAAGCAATAAATAACAACGGAGAACATGCAAGAATTACTTATGAACATAAATATAAAAGAGGTAGATCAAATATATTACTCAAGATCAATCTGAACATAATCTCATAATCCATCGGATCCCAGCAAACTCAACATAGCAACAGCATAAGGATTACATATGTGCCTCGATCATGTAGGGCAGCTCACGAGGACTAATTAGTGAAGCACAAGAACGGGAGGAGAACATCACATAGCTACTGGTCATGGACTCATGGTCCAAGGGAGACTACTCACGAGTCATCCGAGAGGCGTCCATGGTGGTGGAGAAGCTCCCGGTGGTGATCCTCCCCTCCGGCAGGGTGCCGGGAAGAGTTCTCCTGGTGCTCCCGATCTTGGAAGCGGCGGCGGCGGCGGAACAGAGATGGGATCGCGAAAAGAGTTCCTGTTCTGAGGGTTTCGGAGGACGCTTTAAATATATGCCAAAGGGGAGCATCGGGGAAGCTTCGGGGGGCCCAGGCACACCCCCCCGGCGCGGCCCAGGGGGGGCGCCGCCAGGGCGCCTGGAGCCCTGGTGCCCCCCTGGCTGCCCTTAGGACGCACGGTAGTTTCCGGAACGCTGATTTTTTATATAATTTTTCTGGATTTTTCCTGGCAGTTCTCGTAACGCGAAAACCTGAAATACAAAAACAGCCGAAAACAGAAAGTGGCACTGGGGTGCACTGGATTAGTAAGTTAGTCCAAATATGATCAAAAGTGTATGGAAGTGTATGAATAGCATAGCAATATCACCCAAAAGTGGCATGGAGCAAGCAGAAATTATAGATACGTTTTGGACGTATCAACATCCCCAAGCTTAATTCCTGCTCGTCCTCGAGTAGGTAGATGATAACAAGAATAATTTCTGTGGTGACATGCTATTAACCATATAGGACTTTTTCATAGTCATATGACAAAAGCTTACTGAGACAATGATTCTATAGTAATTAAGTTGCCTCATGAGAAAATCACAAATGACTGAAAGTTTTACAACATGACATTGAAGCATCAAAAAGATTTGCAATGAACATGATGTGCAAATATGATAAAGTGATATCTAGCTTGCCCCCTTTAGTGAAGCAAAACATAAATGCAGGGGCACCTTCAAGGTTTAAGTAATGACTAGATACAATGATTTCAAAATAAACGATATCACAATCATGCAAAAGACAATGCTACTTTGGGACAATACACATTACACTCAGAATGACAATCATGCTCTCAGTAGTTGGTGCTTTTAAAAGAAGGCGGAGACTCAACATAAAAGTAAAAGAATGGTTATGTGCTTTTTATTTTGAAAACATGGAAGCAATTTTGTCAACGGTAGTAGTACTTCATATGTGTCATGCATAAAACATCCTATAAGTTGCAAGCCTCATGCATCGAATACCAATAGTGCTCGCACCTTGTCCTAATTAGCTCGGATTTCCATGGGTTATC
Source organism: Secale cereale (assembly GCA_902687465.1). NCBI lineage: Eukaryota > Viridiplantae > Streptophyta > Magnoliopsida > Poales > Poaceae > Secale > Secale cereale. Next base: position 486,961,251 of record LR738710.1, read on the forward strand.
ATTGCATTACATATGCTTCAACCAAGTGTCACAAAGGGGTACCTCTATGCCACCTGTACAAAGGTCCAAGGAGATAAATCGCATTTGATTTCTCGTTTTTGATAGATCTCAACTTGAGGACATCCATACCGGGACAACATAGAAAATAGATGATGGACTCCTCTTAAATGCATAAGAATATTCTCATAAGAGACTGAGGATTAATGTCCAAGCTAAAACTTCCACCATGATACATGGCTTTGGTTGGCGGCCCAATGTTCTTCTCTAACAATATGCATACTCATTCAACCCATGGCAAATCACCCTTACTTCAGACAAGACGAACATGCATAGCAACTCACATGATATTCAACAAAAGTGTGACAGTTGATGGCGTCCCCAGAAACATGGTCACCGCTCAGCAAGCAACTTATAAGAAATAAGATACATAAGCAACATATTCTTTACCACAATAGTTTTTAAGCTACTTTCCCATGAGCTATATATTGCAAGGTTAGTCTTAGTACAGGTGGAGGTTAGCAAAAGACTGGAAGTGACCAACTAAGAGAGCAATGACGGTCATAATCATGCAGAGCGACAAAGCAATATTGAATCAGGCATGGTAGTTATATCGCTACTCAGAAATAAAAGATCATCAAGGCTTGACAGACTTTCTTTACAGTCTTAAATATGCGTGAGCATACGCCAAGTCAATCAAAATAAATTCTTGAAGGAAGATATTACTGAACCATACCACATCATTGGCAAACAAATCAAGTTGGTACTCCAATGACACATTGGAAATCCCCCAGCTATTTGAGAGTAACCATAAGAAACCTGAACTACTAAGCACCATTATGCACGTAGCATCTTTATCATAGACATATTAACCAATGCAACGGAAGCAAACTCTCTTAATAAGGTGAGCATGATAATTAAAGAGAGTTCAAGCAACCAACTAAACAAAAGCTCTTTGAAAAGATAAGCATGAATACTAAGAGCAAAGCATGATAGTAGCTATTAAAAGACAAAGAACATACACAACAAAGATAGACATGAAAATTCTATGTTATGTTATAGGTAGAAGTGGAGCGTGTCTCTCTTCCACATAAAGAATGCTGAGTTCCGACTCGTTATGAAAAACTAAAAAGAAAACTAAAAGCAAGACGCTCCAAGCATAGCACATGACACATGAAGTGATAAAAATATAGCGGAACGAAATACGAACTGATAATGTTGATGGAGAAGGGGATGCACGGGGGCATCCCCAAGCTTAGACGCTTGAGTCTCCTTGAATATTTCTTGGGGTGCACGGGGGCATCCCCAAGCTTGAGCGCTTGACACTCCTGAATCTTTTTATCATCTTCCCTCGCACACTTGAAAACTCCCTTCATACATAACTCATCATAATCTGATTACGAGGTTAGTACCCTTAATAAAATAATTATACCTTGCTGGAAACAAAGATATTCTTGAAGTTCTACTGTTTCTCAAGATTGCCAAAAGGTTTTTGCAAAGAAAAAGCAAGCTCTTGGTTTGCGAAATGAAGGGAAGGCAAAACAGGACAGAATCTGTGAAAAACAGAATAGCAGGTAGTAATTGATCTGTTCGGGATACTTCTGCCACTCAATTCAAAAAACTCAGAACAGACGCACGAAAGAAAATTATATAGAGAACGCTGTCGAAAAAATTCAGACCAAAAAGATGATCTGGTGATTTTATACGAATTTTTCTATTCAAGGACAGAATCTGTTTCCTGGACAGCACCTCACAACTTTTGATCTTTCTAGCAACCAGAGGCTATACTTGGCACAAATATGAAAAGCAAAGATACAATGATGATGCTACAGCAGTAAACAACATCAAGACACAACAAAAGCAAAAAAATTATTCATGTGGGCTGCCTCCCAAAAGCGCTTTCTTTTATGCCTTTAAGCTAGGCATAATGCATATAGATCAAGTTTTATCAAGAGTAAAAGAATAGCTAGCCCGTACAACAGACTCAAAAGGTAACTTGATCTTCTTTCGAGGGAAGTGTTCCATCCCTTTCTTGAGAGGAAACTGAAATTTTATATTACCCTCTTTCATGTCAATGATAGCACCAACGGTGCGCAAAAAGGGACGTCCCAAAATAATTGGACATGAAGGATCACATTCAATATCCATAATAGTAAAATCAACGGGAACATAATTATCATTGACAACGATAAGAACATCGTCGATCCTCCCCAAAGGTTTCTTTATGGAAGAATCAACAAGACGAACACCAAAAGAACAAGAATCATAAGGTTTCAATTTAAGCATATCATATATTCTTTTGGGCATAACAGAGGTACTAGCTCCAACATCACATAATGCATAGCAAGAGAAGTCATTCAATTTAACTTTTATCATAGGATCCCAACCATCTTCTAGCTTTCTAGGTATTGAGGCTTCTACTCTAAGTTTATCCTCCCTAGCTTTGATGAGAGCATTAGTGATATGCTCTGTGAAGGCAAGATTAAGCGTGCTAGTGCAGGGGTCTCTAGACATCTTGTGAAGGAAATCAATAACTTCGGTAAGAGTGCAATTATCAAAATCAAGGTCACGAGCATCAAGTAAAGTGGTAGTGGTGTCCTTTAGGTTCACATGTTTGGTAGTTTCTATAGTCATAGCATCACCATTAATAGGTCCATTGGGACCAGGAGTACATTGGGTGCTAAGAGTTTGGATATCCTCGACAACTTTGATAGTAGCAACAGTGTGGTGGGTAGGAAGGCTCTTAATTCTATCCTCTTCCTCCCTTTCTCTAGCCCATATTTCTTTAAGTTTAGCCATCATCCTAATATTTTCATTAATTTGCACTTGAGTAGCATTAATAGGAATGACCTTCCTCTCCTCAAGAGGAGAAGTTTCAATTTTTAGCAATTTTACCTCATTGGCTAAATGGTCTACCTTAAAAGAAAGATCATCTAGTTTATGTAGCTTTTCTTCTACACTCTTATTAAAGGCTTTTTGGGTAGTGATGAAATCTTTAAGCATAATCTCTAGTTCAGTAGTGGAGTTCTTGGTACTAGGATAAGCATTGTTGTTCCCATAAGAATTAGAGGGGAACGGTCTAGGATTGTTACCAAAGTTACTCCTATAAGCATTGTTGTTAAAATTGTTTCTAGAGATAAAGTTCACATCTACTTGTTCTTGAGCAATCAAAGAATTTAAAGGAACATCACGAGGATCAACAGTAGATTGCTTCGAAAGTAGAGACATGATCAAGTCAACTTTTTCATTTAAGGAGGAAATCTCCTCGACAGAGTTTACCTTCCTACATGTTGGAGCGCGTTCGGTGTGCCATTGAGAATAGTTGGTCATCATCTCATCGAGAAGCTTTGTGGCAGCACCAAGTGTAGTTGACATAAAAGTTCCTCCCGCGGCGGAATCTAACAAGTTCCGCGAGGTAAAGTTCAAACCTGCATAAAAAGTTTGGATAACCATCCAAGTAGTCAAACCGTGAGTAGGGCAGTTCTTGATAAGGGATTTCATACGTTCCCAAGCTTGGGCAACGTGTTCATTATCCAATTGTTTAAAATTCATTATGTTACTTCTAAGTTGGATAATTTTAGCAGGTGGATAGTATTTTCCGATAAAAGCATCTTTGCACTTGTCCCATGAATCTATGTTATTTCTAGGCAAAGACTGAAACCAAATTTTAGCTCCTCCTCTCAAGGAGAAAGGAAAAAGCTTAAGCTTAACAATATTACCATCTATTTCTTGGTATTTTTGCATATCACAAAGTTCAACAAAGTTGTTTAAGTGTAAAGCAGCATCATCTCCAGCACCGGAGAATTGATCTTTCATGACTAAGTTTAGTAAAGCAGGTTTAATTTCATATGAAGGTGCTGAAGTGGCAGGTGTAGTGATAGGTGTGCTGATAAAGTAATCGTTGTTGTGACTAGTGAAGTCACACAACTTGGTGTTCTCGGTGGAACCCATAGTAGCAAGCAAGAAAGATAACTATTTTTGTGATTTTGATAAAAGGTACTAAAGCAAAAACTGAAAGGTAAACTAACAAGACTAAAAGCAAAGGTAAAAGATAGCGTGCAACTCCCCTATCCTGAAGAGTGGAGTCCCCGGCAACGGCGCCAGAAAATACTCCTTGATGGGCCTCGAACCCCTCGTTGGTTACCCCAAGTGGAAGGTGTTAGATGCAGTATTGTAGAAGTGTTTTCCCTTAGCAAAGATGCCAAGGATCGAATCCCCAGAGACTCCTAGGTTCAACAAGTAGGTGTCAACTGCTAACGGCGCGTATTAGCAATCAACGTGGACCTGCACACAGATACAAATAACTTTGCTCCCAACGAGTACAGAGAGGTTGTCAATCCCTCCGGCCTTGTAGTTCACAAAGGGTTAAAAGCAAATGATAGTAGTGATAGATAATGTTTTGCAATAGTAAATAAAAGCGAAAAAGTAAATAGTGGATGTGATCAATGATGGTAATATGGACCGGAGTCTGATGATGTTCACTAGTGATGTCTCTCTCCCAAAAGACGATAAAACAGCTATGTGAGGTAAACGAATTACAGCTGGGCAATTGACAGGACCACGAACGCAATCGGAAAATGCTGATTACATTGCAGAAAGGTTGAGGTTCAAAGCATGGGCGGTACGCCAAAGTAAGTAGACCGAAATCCATCAATATCTACTACTAATCATCCACCTTGAGATATCTATCCAGAACATCTCGCTGGTCTTAAGTTGCGAGTCCCACCCATAGTGTAAACTCAATGCAACAGACAACTGCATTAAAAGAACTTTGCGTAAAGTAAACAATCCTTGCACCCGCGGGCACAAGCACCGTTGTTTTCCCCCTTGTGGCAACAGCACATCCCCTAGACTCATGTTTCTGTCACTCAAGCTAGTCATCGAGGGGCATGAGCCCACAATCGAGCATAACGTTCCCTCTTGGAGTCACTACATATTACTTGGCCAAAGCAATAACTAACAACGGAGAACATGCAAGAATTACTTATGAACATAAATATAAAAGAGGTAGATCAAATATATTACTCAAGATCAATCTGAACATAATCTCATAATCCATCGGATCCCAGCACACTCAACATAGCAACAGCATAAAGATTACATATGTGCCTCGATCATGTAGGGCAGCTCACGAGGACTAATTAGTGAAGCACAAGAACGGGAGGAGAACATCACATAGCTACTGGTCATGGACTCATGGTCCAAGGGAGACTACTCACGAGTCATCCGGGAGGCGTCCATGGTGGTGGAGAAGCTCCCGGTGGTGATCCTCCCCTCCGGCAGGGTGCCGGGAAGAGTTCTCCTGGTGCTCCCGGTCTTGGAAGCGGCGGCGGCGGCGGAACAGAGATGGGATCGCGAAAAGAGTTCCTGTTCTGAGGGTTTCGGAGGACGCTTTAAATATATGCCAAAGGGGAGCATCGGGGAAGCTTCGGGGGGCCCAGGCGCCCCCCCGGCGCGGCCCAGGGGGGCGCGCCGCCAGGGCGCCTCGAGCCCTGGTGCCCCCCCCCCCCGGCTGCCCTTCGGACGCACGGTAGTTTCCGGAATGCTGATTTTTATATACTTTTTCTGGATTTTTCCTGGCATTTCTCGTAACGTGAAAACTTGAAATACAAAAACAGCCGAAAACAGAAACTGGCACTGGGGTGCACTGGATTAGTAAGTTAGTACAAATATGATCAAAAGTGTATGGAAGTGTATGAATATCATAGCGATATCACCCAAAAGTGGCATGGAGCAAGCAGAAATTATAGATACGTTTTGGACGTATCACATGCCTCTCGCCGGTGCCTCCAACAAGGGAAGATTATGGGCATGCGGTACCTTGGACAGGTAAGCAGTCATAACCTTGTGTGCCCGTTGTTGTTGTTATGGATCCGGGTCCCCGTTTGGGACCATTTATGTTTAGCCGCGATGGTGGCTGTTGTGTCTTTGGTAGACACGGGGCCACCCAGGACTAGCCCAGTAGGGCATGAGTCGGAGTGGCCGGGAGAGTGTCATGACATTAGATTGGTTTTGTCGGAACGCCGTTGGTCCACTCGAATGGGAGAACGAGGCCATGGGTTCCGTGGTGTGGGTACAATGCACTACCTCTGCAGAGTGTATATTAAATTTATCGACAGCCGAGCCCGCGGATAAGGGCCCAGTTCGTGTCGGTCACACTATGAGTCAACAGTAATAACAATAACCTGATTAATAACAACCTCAGTTCGATGCTGTGATTGTTGGAAAGATCACTGTTTGAGACCAAGTGTTGGTCATGGTTGTGATCTTATAATGTCCGAGGTTGGTAAGTGATGCATGTGTTGGTTATGAGGTAACCCAAACAAAATAAATGGTGCATGTAGTGTCATCATGTTGCATGCTAGTTTCATCAGATTTATATGTTCATGCCATGCTCATATTGTCTAGCAGTATCATGTTAATCTTGTTCCTGCTATGTTATCTTGATGATTTCATGATAATTCCTGATTAACATGTAATTGCCATGTTGTTGTTTGTCTTGAGTGCTTCTAGTTTATTGTGAGCTTGCAAGTACATTCAATGTACTGACCTGGCATGTCATGCCAGCTTGCAGGTCGTGCCTGGATTGTTTGCTTGCTTGGTGTTGTTCCTGTGTTCACTAGCTAGGATAAACGTTCCAGCCAGAGTCCCTGCGGATTGGAGTTCATCATCGCCGTTCGTTGTTCCGCTGCCAGTAGTTGTTCCGCTGCTTTAAGTTGTTATGCTGCTTGTATAGAGCAACCGTGTTGGCGTAGTGTCGCCGTGCCGATGTTATTCATTGTAATATGGGAACACCTGTATTCATATTCGCGTTGTAATAAAGAGATGCTTTGTTCTAGACTAAGAAGTGTCGTATTCCAGAAGACTTCATCTCGATCTCTGGGCTGGAATACGGGGCGTTTCGGTTTTTTCTGAGCCGGGGTGCCACAGGCTTGGTATCAGAGAAGGTCTGGATGTAGAGCGTCCTAGTCCGCTGGAACGTTAGAAAACGGTAGTATAGGGTCTGGTTGTTATCCTTGATTGCTGCATTTGGTTGTTGCATTTGTTTGCTGCATATAGTTTAAACCCATGTTTTCATGCGTAGATGGCGGTCAACTTCTGTGATTTCATTGTCCTTTCATTAGCTCCCGGTGTTGTTCCCATTGAGTTCAGTCCCACTCCTGCACCTCTCAGCTTTGCCGCCCTCCTTGGTGACATGTGGTGTAGTATTTATCCCCTCGGAGATCCACCTCATTATCAAGTATTCCAGTTTCCTTCAGGAGGAAGAATTCGGGAATATGTTGCTCATGTTCATCTGTCAGCCCCGATTCCTGTCGGTAAGCGCACCTATAGTTTCCACGGTGGTTACGATGGTACTCCTGAGCGTGCCGTTCAGCTTGCCGCGATGGCAGGAGTCACCGGTCTTCGTCATCAAGAGAGCATGGTGCAAGAGAACTGTGCTTATCAATATTATCCCACCATCGTCGAGAATCCTACGTGAATCCAATTTCCCTCCGTCAACCCCCAAGATGACCCAGCTATCCTCGCCATGTCTCGTTACATGACAGCCGAGTGTCTTCTTATTTCTGAGTTAGTCCGAGAAGCCATTCGGGCCAGGAGATTGATTGGTGTCACTTTACCTGAGTCTTCGCCAACTTCTCCAACTCCTCCGCCTCGTCCATCCGGAGCTTCGGAGTCAGTGGTTCCACTCACTACTTCCTTAGCTTCCCCGTCAGTTCACAAGCGTTTGCTCAAGCGTAGGATGTAATCCTTCGTGTAGTGCATGTGCATCTGCTGTAGTATCTTGCTTGTTTATGCTTGTGTGTGCTTGTGTGTGCCTGTGTGAAATAGTTTTGTAGCTTGTTTGTTGTGTGCTTTATTTAGCTCGTTTGTTGTATGATTTGTTGCAATCGTTTTCTCGTGCTTTTTCTGTTTTATATCCTCGGTGTTACCCCCTTATGGAAATTATTCCTCAACCGACACCAGATCAGAAGAAGCCGTGAGCAGTACAGATATACACCAAGGAATTCAGATTTTCAGCCGACAACGTCGTATTACATCTGGTCTGAATACAAGTATATTGCTCAGACTTTGAGCAGCAAGTACTTGTCAGAGATACACTTTATCGCAGCAATGAGCAAGAGAACAAAAATGGATCAACAGTGCACTCCCAGACAAAGGTATGGTCCGTACGCAATGATTGAATTTGCTATAAGCCAATTTTAAAGCATTGAGACACCCGGAAGTCAGTCAAAATATGTAATGAATTCAGTAAGGACAGTCAGAAAATTCTTGCCATACAAATAATCAGCTGCTAGACTGACAAAGAAGTATATATATGTGTCAATCCAATCACCAAGAAAATAAGTTCCATCCATCTCAAAAATTTATTGACGAAGTGTACAAAGATCAGGTTACCAGTCTGCATCGCTAAGGAAATAAATGGATTCCCATACTGCAAAAGCTTTTGACATAAGGTACCGAGTCTTCCCTAGCAAAGTCTTTAAGGGTGGAAGCTTATGAGGTACGGTACCCCGTTTTTCCTCAAGAAGATATCCACCAAAGGCTTCGAGCATAAGCCACTCAGTCTGCCTCAACACGACACCCCGGTGGATTCCGAACGCAAGCTGTCCAGTATTTTCTATATGGCACTAATACAAGCCCTTAAAATTGGAATTGTCAGCATATGGTAGTGTTTTCCAAGTGGCAGTTCTGCAACAGTTGGTCTGAAATAAAATTGGTCAGAGGTATGCCTCGAGAATCAGATATTAATTCATTCAGTATGCTGCCAAGACCATGCAAGTCTCTTGCACGAAGAAGAATTTGCGGTACACATCCGACAACATCACCGGTTATTCTAGAAACAAAAACCAGTGGGTGATGCCATAATCAACAAGTCTTGAAGGAAAGACAACACTGAGACAATAAACTTGGCAGTCATTGTCAAGATCAGTCCCGCACATCAAACAATGTGATGTCACTGTCCGGAATAATCCCCAACTGTATTGAGATCTGCATAACCACACGTGAGCCAGATAAATATACCGAGGCTCAAAACATGAACTAGACCAAGGTATGATTGCCAGATATTGTTCTCAGGGCCGCAAAAATAATAAAGGATCTATGTAAGGCCCCGCTCTGTCAGTTAAGGATCCAAATGAAGAAAGTAATAATGAAAGAGCAAGACCAACAATACAGGTATGCCGGTTATTATGTGATAAATATGGATGCCCAAGACCGTTTTATTCCACGGTGAACCCAAGCAATGATCCACCTCAGAGGAATACTCCATTGTGGTAAGGACCTCATAGCAAGGCAATCAGCTCAGTCCACAGTATGCTCAGAACTGTCAGCATTGAATACACGAGTCTGTCCGGTCCGACTCATGGACAGCTCAATATATTGACCTCAACACCCGCGATGGAGCATCGCACCGACTGTTATTCCCAAGGAAATGAAGAATCAGTGTGAAAGCAAATACTTTGAGGGGAAGCAATTAAAAGAATAGCATGTGTGGATGGGATTGTTTGCCAAGATCACCGCCAGTCAAGACTGCAAATCTTATCATCAGAGGATGGTGCATTTTTCTATCAGTCACGACAAACGACAGTCAAACCTTTGATACAACTTGGATAATATAGACTGTGAAGACAGTCAGGACAAATCAGAAACTCCTGCCAGATGACAACATCCGTTAGCACAAACAGATATTATCCACCTCATTGTGTTGGAACTAGAAGGCATGCCTATATTCGAGAAATCCGATGCCTGGATAGAAGGAATTCTTTGTTCCACGAGAAGGTATGTTCCCCAACTCCATGGAATATTCTCGGTACTCGATATGAGGATAACATTTCCAGCAAGGATCAATATCAAGCAGGACAAGTATGTCCGTAAAAATAATATTTCGGATGCTAGCCCAGCCAACAGATATGAAATTTGAGTCAGTATAAACAGGAACATATAAGGTACATCATGTCAGGATGTCAGGCCCAACAAAGCAAATCTTCCCCAGATCAAGACAGTCAGTCAGATCCAAATCAGTGGAAATATTATGAATAAAAGAAACCAGAGTTGGAAACGGTTTCTTCAAGTCAGAAGGATTATTTAAACCTGAACAACCAAATCTCAAGGACGAGATTTCTTTAAGGAGGGAAGAGTTGTCACAGCCTGATTTTTGGCCCTTTCTTTTTCTTGGATTTTCTGAGATTTTTGCCCGAGTTTTCTTTTTCCGTGGCTATGTGGTCTGGAAACTGAAGAAGATGACCTCTTCTTTCTTTCCAGAGTGGCTTGTCATCCTCATATCTATCCCAAGACCCTGTCATTTCCATCCTTGACACAACCTAACATTATTTTTCCAAGGAATATTCCTTTTCTATTAAAGGAATAATTCTTTTTGCCCTAGGTTGTGAAGCAACCTATATCTTTGTCATTCTAAAAATTCCCAAGTAATTCTCATAAATTGTTTGGGTCATATCTTGATCAAATATGGCAAAAACTTCCATTGCCATGTTTAAAAATAATCCTCCAATAATATTTTTCCTATTCTGCCCAAAATGGGACTTTGTGAAGCAAGTGCTATTTATCTTTGCCCAATTTCCCCCAAACTTGGTGGACATCTTTGCATGTCCATATTATTGCCCTGTGACAAGTTTCACACTCATTTGTCTATTAATTATTTTCCAGTGATTTTTCAAAGTTTCTGTCCAGAAAGAACCTTTGTGAAGGAAGTATATTCTAGGCATGTCCAAATGAGATGAAACTTGGTCACATTATTCATTTGGTAAAATAATGAGTCTCCACCAAATTAGAGCGCATGAAGATCATCTATGTGAGCTCAGCTCCAATTCTTGGTTTCTGGAAAGTTTTGCACTTTGTGAAGCAACACTATTTTACCTTTCTTCATTTGAGCTGCCAATTTACCAGGCCATTCTTACATCTACATCTACCTTCTACACCCAGTCTTGGATCAATCCAGTTATCCTTTTACCCTCAGTAAATTCTCCAAGATTCTGTCCAGATTGGAGTGTTGTGAAGCAAGTGCCACTTTGGTAACTCCAAATGGCATGAGGTTTTTACAGCATCTTCATATGATCAAATAATTCCCCTACACCAAATATCAGGTCATGAAACTTAAGTGTGTGAGTGCAACATCATCATCCCCAAATCTGGCCAGTTTGGTACTTTCTACAACAACCCTAAGCTAAACTCCTCTTCTTAGTCTGGTTTCTACCAAGTTACCCAGATGGTTTTACGACAGGAAGTTACAAACACCTTGTTGTTGTTTTACCATGGAGCTATCTGCCAATCTCTTCTTTGCCCCTGGGTCAATTTCTTTTTGCATTTCTTCTCAGGGCACTTAGGTAATCCTACTGGACATGGCTGGCCACGCCACAGCTCGCCGCTTGCACCAGTGCGCGTGGTGACCGCACCTGTGTCATGCACAGGGCACGCTCTGGAACGGTCGGGCAATTGTGCTCGTCGCCTCCCTCCTTGTCTAGGCCTCCAACCTTGTCCAGGAACTCGCCCGTGCTTGTCTGCACCGCCCTACATCACTGCCTCGTCGCGGCTCGCCAGCAGCGCGCCGTCACAACAGTGCCACTGCGGTGAACTGGTGCTGACCTCCATTAGCGCACTGCTCCAGCTTGGTTGTGATCGTCCAGAGCCTTTGCCGCGGCTATAAAAGGAGTGCCCGAGCTCCTTCGCACCTCACCAGCCCCTCCTCACTCCTCCTCAACCACCACAGCCCTCGGGTTCCTCCCTTGTTCGCCGGTGACCGCCATGGCAGCCTCGGTCTCGGCCTAGTTCCGGCCAACCCAAGCCTCCCCTCCTCCTCTAGCCACATCGTGTTCCTCGCGTTCCACTCACCCGCCCCAACCCCGTGCCCCTCGCCGGAGTTGCCCGCATCGCCGAGCCCCTTGCCGTCTGAAGCTCTTTGTACTCCTCCTCTAGCGCCGTCCCTCCCCTCCTATCCACCCCTCCCCGGCGGCCCCTTTGCCTCTATTAGGAACCTCCACACCATCCTGAACCCGCCGGTGCTCCCTCCTCGGCAAATGGTGGCCGGAGCCGACCGGGACACCACCGGCAGCCCGCCTCTGCCTCCCGCAACTCTCCTCCGCCCCGTGCCCTCCGTTTCTCCCCGGGGCTGGCCGACCACCTGGGCAGACGCGCCGCGCCGCCCCGGTCCCGCCAGTACTTGCGCCCTGGCCGGGGACGACCGGAGCCGGTCGGGCCATGTGCCGGCGTCGTCCGCCCTGCGTCTCCTCTGTCCCGTGCGGGACAGTAGCGAGAGGAAGAAGACGACCTCGCCTGGGCCCCTCCCGTAAGTGACACGACCCCCGGGCCCATCTGTTTTAAGTGGAGACGTTTTCTTGAAATACGTCTTCTTTTTCTGAAGACGTATTTCCTTTCTTCTTCAGCCAAAAGTGTGCTTTCTTTCACAGCAAGCGTATTACTAAATCTGCGTCTCTGTCTTATCCACTCAGGGACCCGTTGGTGATAAAAATCTTCACAGATTGGTCCCTCGGCTTCAATCCTTCATAACTTTTCAACCGAAACTCCGAATCAGGTGATTCCAAAGCCCACGTCTTCGTCTCGTCGAGCCCGTTCTGTTGGTATCATTTTCACTATGGGTTGACATTATGAAAATGACCATTTTTCCCTTGCCGTAAACAGCCCCCTTCGAGAGGGAACTATTTCCGGCGATTCTTTCCGCGATTGTTCCGCACTTTTTCCTGGAGTCTCCGTCACCCCAGGCAAGCCACAATACCCACTTGCATGATAGTCATGTAGTAGCCATGGTTTTCCACTTGAATATTTATTAAATGTTTGCTTGTTTAAAATATGATTATCGTTGTTTCGGTAGTACATCGGAGTTATTGTTTATTTTCTTGCTATGTTGTTATGCACTTGTTTATCATGCCCTGCTAGTTGTTAGTATTCTTTGCATATGTTTATGCTTGCTAGTAGTGCATGTTGTTGTTGGTGATGGTCTTCGGTGCATGACTGTCGTCTATCCCGAGTACCGTTTCTATGCATATTCCTTTGCATCCAGTTAGTTAGATGCTTGTATGTTAGTATTGTTGATATGTTCTTGCATGATACTTATTGTTGATATTAGTAGCCATGCCATGTTTCGGAGAAGTATGTACTTGTGATGTTCATACTAGTCAGTATGCCATGCTCGTTATTCATTGTTGATATGGTGGATAGTTATTTTGTTCCTCATGATTATATTGATATTCATGCTCATGCATTGTAGTTGCATCATGTATTTTATCATGACTCAACATATTTGCATTCAAGTTTAACCGGATTAAATAGAACTTGAACAACTGTTGTCTGAGTCATGGTGCCACCATATCGAACTGACCAGTACACCCACATTTACCTTTATGGGAAGGTCCTAACTGGGTCTATTGTCATGCCTCTCGCCGGTGCCTCCAACGAGGGAAGGTTATGGGCATGCGGTACCTTGGCCAGGTAATCAGTCAAAACCTTGTGTGCCCGTTGTTGTTGTTATGGATCTGGGTCCCCGTTTGGGACCATTTATTTTTAGCCACGACGGTGGCCGTTGTGTCTTTGCTAGACACGGGGCCACCCAGGACTAGCCCAGTAGGGCAAGAGTCGGAGTGGCCGGGAGAGTGTCATGATAGTAGATCGGTTTTGTCGGAACGTCGTTGGTCCACCCGAATGGGAGAACGAGGCCATGGGTTCAGTGGTGTGGGTACAGTGCACTACCTCTACAGAGTGTATATTAAATCTATCGATAGTCGCGCCCGCGGATAAGGGCCCAGTTCGTGTCGGTCACACTATGAGTCAACAGTAATAATAATAACCTGATTAATAACAACCCCGGTTCGATGCTGTGATCGTTGGAAAGATCACCGTTTGAGACCAAGTGTTGGTCATGGTTGTGATCATATAATGTCCGAGGTTGGTAAGTGATGCATGTGTTGGTTATGAGGTAACCCGAACAAAATAAATGGTGCATGTAGTGTCATCATGTTGCATGCTAGTTTCATTAGATTTATATGTTCATGCCATGCTCATTTTGTCTAGTAGTATCATGTTAATGTTGTTCCTGCTATGTTATCTTGATGATTTCATGATAATTCCTGATTAACCTATAATTTTCATGTTGTTGTTTGTCTTGAGTGCTTCTGGTTTATTGTGAGCTTGCAACTACATTCAATGTACTGACCTGGCGTGTCATGCCAGCTTGTAGGTTGTGCCTGGATTGTTTGCTTGTTTGGTGTTGTTTCTGTGTTCGTGAGCTAGGATAAACGTTCCAGCCAGAGTCCCTGCAGATTGGAGTTCATCATCGCTGTTCGTTGTTCCGCTGCCAGTAGTTGTTCCGCTGCTTTAAGTTGTTATGCTGCTTGTATAGAGCAACCGTGTTGGCATAGTGTCGCCGTGCCGATGTTAATCATTGTAATATCGGAACCCTTGTATTCATTTTCGCGTTGTAATAAAGAGCTGGTTTGTTCTATACTAAGCAGTGTCATATTCCAGAAGACTTCATCTCGATCTCTGGGCTGGAATACGGGGCGTTCCGGTTTTCTCTGAGCCGGGTTGCCACATGCTTGGTATCAGAGCAGGTCTGGCTGTAGAGCGTCCTAGTCCGCTGGAATGTTAGAAAACTGTAGTATAGGGTCTGGTTGTTATCCTTTGGCAAGTGCTCGGCGGCAACCACCGTCGTGGCGGCGATACGAGAAGGAGCAGCCGCACTGGAACCATCAGCACCACTCATCCGCATTCCCCAAATGTTAGCGCCACGCCAGGGAATTTGGAGGCTATGTAGGGATTTAGGGGAAATGGGGGAAACTATGGAGATAAGCTAACGGTCGGGAACTACTTATGGCACTATATGTTGTATACGACACACTGTTTATACATGTCGTTTGTGTTAGGTATTACAACGTCAAACACGATTTCCGCACCAAACCATGTGATAAGACAACGTAGATTAACCGTATGTGATGTACTACCCGGTCCATATAATTGAGTTACAGTGAGACACCGTGTAAACAGGCGCTCTACGGATATCCGTAAAAAACAACCACTCTGCATATAGAGATGGCGGCGGCTGCTGCCGGAGAAGAGGTCAATCCTTGGTCGGTGGGCGGTGGTGGCGTCATAGGAGGTCAATCATCGGTCTGCGGCGGGAGATAGGAGGAGCTCAAACATTGATATCGAGGTCGACGATGGCGTGATTCGAGCACATCCATCGCGGTCGATGGCGGGATAGTGGAGGTCGAACTTCAGGCAGCAGCCGCACTAAGCTTTGCTCCTTGACCCTGCTGTCTCGGCGTACCACCGCATTGCGCTTCTCTCTCTGCTGGGTGGAGGTCGCCGTGTGTCTAATTAATTAAGGTATTCTTTTCGTGAGTGGCTTAATTAAGGTATTCAATTCCTAAGGGTAGTGTTGTACTAGTACTCTGCATGTAAATTGACTGGCCATCAATTTTTGTCATTGCACGTCTAGATAACAACATGGAGCGCCCTCAGTAATTATGAAAATAAAACCTTATGATTTATGCACGCATCTTTGGGCAGTAGTTAATCCATGTTTTAATGTTGTTGTTTTGTTTTTAATTACCATCTATGTGCTGCACATGGAACGATTTCGATGGACGAAGAATCGGAAAACCGTAGATTTTATCAGTGGCGTGACAGAGTTCATGACTTTGCCTGAAAGTACAAAGAGGAGAACTCGTGATGCGGATTACATCATGTGTCCATGTACTGATTGTGCCAATACAGAGTCACATGAAGTTGCACATGTCCAGATGCACTTAGTCTCTAGGGCATTCATGGATGAATATACACGCTGAACCAGACACAATGAAGAGGAGGTCAGGGATGAAGATACACAGGGCAGCAAGATGCCAAACCCTGATCAGTGTCACATGGATGTTGAATCTAACATCGGGGCAGAGGCGTCAAGCTACCAATGGAACACCGGAAATGCGAAACGCCCACTGGAAAACCAAGACATCAACGCAGATGACACGATCTTGATATGCCAGATTTTGCTGCTATGATTGCAGATTTCGAGGGCACAAAAAAGGATATGATTGGGTACAAGGATCTGCCAACCATTGATGCGGACTCCAAGAAAGAATTGTATCTAGGTTGCAAAAAGAAATATTCCAAGTTGAGTTCCACCCTGGCGCTTCTCAGATTTAGAGCAGCAAACAGTCTATCAAACAAGGGCTTCATAGACATGTTAGGTCTTTTCAAAGAAATTCTTCCGGAAGATAATGTGCTCCCCAGAAGCACGAATGAAGCGAAGAAAATTGTTTGCCCATTGGAATTTGAAGTACAGAAGATACACACTTTGTGTGAATGATTGTATATTGTACCGTGGTGAGTTCAAATATTTGCGTGCATGTCCCACATGAAAGCATGCACGATACAAGTGCAAGAGAGCAAAGTACAAGTACAAATTGGACGACGAGTTCAAGACAAGAATCCCGTTAAAGGTTGTTTGGTACTTGTCTTTAATTCCATGGTTGAGGCATTTGTTTGCAAACCCTAAAGAGGCAAAGCGATTGCGGTGGCATCATGATGCACGAATTGCGGATAAGTTTATGAGGCACTCGAAAGATGGGGCTCAGTGGGAATTAGTCGACAACAAGTTTGAAAATTTTGCCAAGGATACTAGAAGTATAAGGCTCGGGGAGTGTACTGACGGGATGAATCCTTTTGGTGATATGAGCACCAATCACAGCACATGGCTCATGCTTCTGTGCATATATAACCTAGATCCTTGGTTGTGTATGAAGAAAAAATACATTACGATGTCAATGATTATCCAAGGCCCGAAGCAACCTAGAAATGACATCGACATTTACTTTCAGCTACTGGTAGAAGAACTGCTGACGGTGTGGATAGATGCGCCGGCTGTAAAATGTTATGATGCTTACAAAAAGGAGATTTTTAATCTACATGCGATGATGGTGCACACCATTCAACATACGTCGGCATTAGGAAACACATCGGGGCAGAAAACAAAGGGATATGTAGGGTGTATCACATGCATGGATAGGACAGCTAGCAGAAGACTTCCCAACTCGCCCAAAACTGTGTATTTGCATCATCATTGGTTCTTACGGAAAACTCACCCATACCGAAAGATGAAAGCTGAATTTGATGGTACGGGAGAGGCAGGTGTGGGCCCAAGACCCTATGAAGGGGAGGTGGTCCACAACACGGCTAAAAATAATAATATTGTGCTTGGCATGAACCACCCTTTGACGGTGAAACCAACACCCAAGGGTCAAGTGAATAAGAAGAAATCGGTGTTCTGGAAATTACCTTACTGGGAGATTCTACGTGTACGTCATTGCATTGATGTCAGGCACATAGAAAAGAACGTATGTGAATGCATCTTTGGTACTCTGCTCAAGATTAAAGGTAAAAGAAAGGATGGTGATGGTTCACGGCTCGATATGCTTGCTGATCAGTCAAAACGCTAGAGCGAAGCAGAAGATGATGACAAATTCATCAAAGCTCGCAAGAGTTACAATTTCAGTACAAAAGAAGCAACATACTTCTTCACCTATTTGTTGTTGGTTAAGACACCCTCTTGCTACTGCGCAAACATGAGAAGTCTCATGGATGTGAGCTCAGGTAAAATGAAGTTGGGACTCATTAAGTCACATGATTGCCACGTAATGTTGACACAAATCCTCCCGGTGGCTATCAGGAATCTAATGGACATAGATATAAGAAACACACTCATTGACCTCTGTTATTTCTTCAACCAACTATGGCAGAAAGTTGTAGATCCTGAAGAGTTGGATCACATGCAAGATGATATTGCAACAATATTGTCCAACCTAGAGATGTTTTTCCCATCGTGATTCTTTTATTTCATGGTCCATCTCATTGTGCACCTTGTCGACGAGATAAAGTATTGTGGTCCAGTGTTTCTTCACAACATGTATCCCTTCGAGCAGTTCATGGGAATACTGAAGAGCTTTTGTCGGAACCGAAACCATCCAGAGGCAAGCATCCTACAAGGATGTACCATGGAGGAGGTGGTTCAGTTTTGCACCGAATACATGAAACAAAGACCTATAGGTTTGCCCCTCTCTCACCGCGAGGGAAGGCTGGAAGGTAAGTCGGTCCTTGCTGGCACGCAAATGGCTGCACCCGGAGAATTGGCAAAGAAGGCCCATTTGATGGTACTGCTTAACAGCCCAGTTCTTAGTGCATATGCCGAAGAACACTTGGCGGAGATACACCAAAGCTTCTTAGTAATGGTGCCTTCATCAGACGTGGAGATGAAGGAGCACACTAAGAACTACGCCGAAAGTGGAAGAATCGTTTGGAACAAGGATCCATGCACTGAGGAACGTGATCAGAAGACCTCATATCAAAACAGCGCTATTCGAATAGAATGCATGACTATAGATGAAGCTGATAAAAGGGTATACTATGGAACCATCAAAGAGATTGGGAGCTTGACTATGTGAAAGTTAAGGTGGCACTATTGAGGTGCGCATGGATCCCTCTTGGTCATGTAAAGGTTGATGATTACAGGAAGACCTGTGTTAACATGACAACGATGGCATATCACGCACACCCATTCATTCTTGCCAGCGATGCTACCCAGATTTTCTTTATGGAAGACCCTTTGCATAAGAACTACCATGTAGTGATGCATGGGCAGAGAAGGGTACTGGGTGTCGACGATGTTGCCAATGAGGACGAGTACGATGAATTTGATGAGTTGCAACCAAGGGATCACGCACCAGTCTAACAGAGAAATGTAAAATCATCAGAAAACCCAAGTTCATTCGGGGTCAACGTAATGATCCTAGTTCCCCCATGTACATGGGAATTAAGCCGTAAGACTAGTCTTTATGCCTACCTTGCAACTTAATTCGTTCAATTTAGAACTATCGCATGTACTGAATTTGTGAGTTATGCTCGGTATTCTGTTGATGCATGTAACAAAAAACAGTTCATATTCATTGCCTGAGCTGACAGCATATTCATTCCCTGAGTTGACCTTGATATGCTATCAGCTTAGGCAATGAATATGAACTGTTTTTTGTTATTATTATTATTATTATTATTATTATTATTATTATTATTATTATTATTATTATTATTATTATTATTATTATTATTATTATATCATAGAGGTAGCACACTCAATTGATCTCACTACAGTATGTGTGAACAAAAATATGCAATCTCGTTTGTGAATAGCACACGGTTCATTGATGAAAGCCGTGTGCCGACCAAACCCCGCCACCCCGCCCATGATCGGAGTTGTGCTTTCTGATTGGCCAGAACCCAAACCCCACGGATCATACGGCTGCACCGTTGGATGCTCCCAGATCGAACGGCGATCTCATCCTTTCGAAATCACATGCATTTCGGGTTGTAATTTTATTTTTATGCATAAAATGCACGTTAATATCAAAAAATGTCTTAAATATAGCTAACAATACCTGAAATGCGCTAGAAAATCAAACCCGTGGTATAATGATGATTGCGTACGGTGGAATTTTTTTATGAGGCTAAAAGATGAAGTCACCAGCTACAGGAGTTTGAATTGACACGTCTCCTTATGGAAACCATGATCCTTCATGTGAGATGCTCCTGTTTGGAAGGAGCGGTCATCAAAACTTGTGCCAAACTTCTCCCCGCTTCTCGAACAAACAGATGAAAACTCACAGAGCGACGCACAAATGATCTGTACACTTTCTTTGCTAGGATGATAGTAAGGGGCTATCATAGCTAGTATCATGCATGCCAACTAGGCAATTTTGATGAGTTGTCATAGAATTAAGTGAAGAAAGAGAGGGTTAAGTATAAAATCATGAAACTGTATCATAATAAATGCTATGCTACTATGTGTCATGCATGATAATATAAATAAAGTACTACATATGATACTAGCTACTCTATGATATATGCATTGGACTAGCTAGCCATAGCGGGATAGAGGTATAGTTTATGTAACTTAGCTAGTTACTGTAACATCACATGTCCCAATGCAATATGAGTATATAACCTAATAAATGAGGCTTCACATGTTACCATACTTATGTTACTACCCACTATGAAAGGTAGTAACATACTCTTGGGATATGTGTATGTTACTCACCTATCTTTGTTAGTGATAAGGATTATGAATTCTCTGTCGACCCAGAATTAATTACTTTGGTAGAGTTTGATCCCTTCCATGGCTATGAAATTGAAACTGTAGTGGCACATCTTACTAAGTGGAATGATATAGCCACCCTATTTGTGCATGATGAGAAAATTTGCTACTATTATATCCTCAAGTTATTTATGTTCTCATTAAAGGGTGATGCTAAAGCTTCGTACAATACTCTTACTCATGGTTGTGTGCGTAGTCCCCAGGATATGATTTATTATTTCTCTGAAAAATATTTTCCTACTCATAAGAAACAAGCTGCCTTGCAGGAGATATTTACCTTTGTGCAAATCGAAGAAGAGAGTCTCCCACAAGCTTGGGGGAGCTTCTACATTTACTAAATGCTTTGGCTGATCGTCCACTTGAGAAAAATGAAATACTTGATATCTTCTATAATGAACTAACAGATGCTTCTAGGGATTTTCTAGATAGTTGTGCTGGTTGTGTTTTCAGAGGAATTATTTAATAAGATATTGAAAAATTATGATGATTGGATCCTTCCCGAACCAGCACCTCAAGCAACTCTGAAGAAGAGGGGAATCTTGTATCATAGTCCTGAAGATATGCAGGAGGCAAAGAAAAGTATAAAGGAAAAGGGCATTAAAGCCGAGGATGTTAAGAATTTACCACCTATTGAAGAAATACATGGACTTAATATACCACCACCCAAGGTGGTAGAGGTAAATTCTTTGTTAAAATTTGATGAAGGTGATATCCCTTACAAAAGCATCCTAGTCAATGCCTTAATGAGTTTGACAATGCACCTAGCCCTTCTTGAAAGGAAAAATGATAGGACTTTGCACACCTCTAGTGAACCTGAAAATCCTCCTGAAATTAATAATGATGTATCTATCTCTGATGCTGAAACTCAATCTGGTAATGAACATTCATCTAGTGAAAATGAAAAAGATAATGATGATGTTCATAAAGACACTCAACCAGACAATAATGAACAACCAGATAATGATGTTGAGATAGAACCTGTTGTTGATCTTGATAACCCACAACCTAAAAATAAAAGGTATGATAAAAGACACTTTGTTCCTAGGAGACAAGGGAAGGAAACATAATCATGGGTACGAAAACCCATGCCTTTCCCACCTAAATCAACTAAGAAGAAGGATGATGAAGAATTTGAACGCTTTGCTGAAATGCTTAGAACAGTCATTTTGCATACCTGCTTGATGGATATCTTAATTATGGCCCCTTATGCAAAGTATATGAAAGACATCATCACTAATAAAAGAAAAATTCCAGAAGTTGACATCTCCACCATGCTTACTAATTACTCTTTTAAAGATGGAGTACCTAAAAAACTTGGAGATCCAGGGATACCAACTATACCTTGCTCCATGACTTGGGAGCTGGTGTTAGTGTCATGCCTTTCTCTTTATATGAAAGACTTGATTTGAATAAGCTTACACCTACTGAGATATCTTTGCAAATGATTGACAAATCAACTGCTATACCTATCGGTATTTGTGAGGAGGTGCCCGTTGTTGTTGTTAATGTTACTATTTTAATTGACTTTGTTATACTTGAGATGCCCAAGGACGACAATATGTCTATTATTCTTGGTAGACCCTTTTCAAACACTGTAGGGGCTATTATTGATTGCTATAAAAGAAAGGTCACGTTCCATGTCAATGTCAATGAGCACACGGTGAATTTTCCGAAGAAACAATTCCAAGTAAATGGTATCAATGTTGTTAAAAATTCTCCAACACTTGCCATTGGGACTTTCCACATCCCTCTACCTACTGCCAAAAATAAATATGAAATACTTATTGTTGGGGATGTGCATATCCCCGTGGAGGTAACTTAGTGGTTTGCGAAAATTCTTTGGTCTCATGCTGATTGGAAGTGGTTGTTAATAAGACTTGATCAACCTTATTAATTAATCATTTTCGAGAGGTATGAAATTGAGGAATCTAGTGAGCACAAATTTCTATCCCTACCATTTATTTTCTGTTTTCTTTGTTTATTAAAAATAAAAGGCCATGTTTTGCTTGTTTACCGTTTTCTCGTTCAATAAAAAAATGACCCAAAAATAAAAGTGTTCAGAATGTCCTGAAAATTCAACACAATTTTTTTTCTGATTATTTTAGAGTTTTTAGTGCAAATAACATCAGAGGAGGGGTGCACCAGGTGGGTTGTGGTCCCCATGTGGCCCCCCTCACTTATCTCTTTATCCCACATCACCACCTACCTCTAGAAAAATTCACCATTGCTTCCTCTTTCGTGTTCTTGCTCTCAAACCCGTGGATTTCGATCTCTTTGCTCGAAGCTCTGTTTCCGAAACTGTTTTGGTGGATTGTTGCTTGGTGTGTGAATCCTCCACTGCTCCAATTAGTTTTTGCTTTAGTGGTTTATATTTACAGTAATTAGCTACTCTTGGTGCTGCTATAGATGAGCTTGCATGTTGAATTCTTAGGGTTCTAAGTAGTTTGAATGCTCAATATAGTCTCTATGCATCCCAATGAGTAGCTGCTATCAATGTTATGAAGTTTTGTTGAAAACAATTTATGGACTAAAAATTTCAGATTTTTGTTTATAGGAAAAAGATGAGTTCCCTTAGGAAGTTTGCTTCCAAGAAGAACTCCAAGGGAGTTACAGGGGAGTCGTCTGACAGTGGTCTCCGTCTTCGGAGAAGGGCGGAGGTACGACCGTGCGAATGGCCGCACATCCCATTCATGAATGGAGCTGGAATCAGTCAAGAATTTGCAAAATTTGCTACTAATTCCGGCCTCACTGACTTCATCGGGCTGAGTGTGAACAATATCTTCTCCTCACAAATTCCTTTGTGCAAAGTTTTCAATTTTTAAGTAGGAATAATCCCCTTAAGGTGCAGTTTAATTTATATGCTGAGCCCCATCAGATACCGCTCACTGAATTTTGTGACATATGCTTGCTCCCTTCTCATGGGGATTTAAGGGAACCTAGGCCCGCGGAGTTTGAAAGTTTTCCCTCTTCTCTGACTGTAGGGGATGAGAGAAGGGTGTCGAGCGTTACCACTGCTAGCCTGCAGTTTCCATTTGTGCACTATTTTGCTCTATTTATTGTGAAGTGTTTACTTGACAGAGAGAAGGTCGGTGCACTCAGTGCCCCAAACTTCGTTGTTTTACATAGCGCACTTGAGGGCGACAACACTTATAACTTTGGAGCTATTGTGGCACGCCGCCTACACCTTAATGGGTCCAAGGGTAAAATTCACGGAGGCATTTATGCCACTCGTTTAGCGAGTCACTTTAATGTTGAAATATGCCAGCATGATTATCAGTTCCCCAAGGGTTATTTAGATTGTCGGGCTATGGAACATCACCACTTTATTGATAGAGAGAACACTACTATGGATGTTCCTTATAACTTAGTCTTTAGTGAAGATACGCGTGATATTATTCCGTTGCCTGCACCTGCCTTGTTTGATTCTATTGCCAGGGGCAAATACAGGATTATGCATGTAGACATCATTGCCTATCGGGATGCCCAGGAGGCAGCTGAGGTGGAGCCTTGGGAGTGGGACGCTCAGGTGCCCCCGCCACAGCACTTCGACATGGGACCGGATGGCTACTATGGTTGGTGATTATCGAGCTAGGCCAAAAAGCCTAAGCTTGGGGGAGTACGTATTTCCACCGAAATTACATTCATGTTCACACATTTCATTCTCATAGTCGGTGTTCACACTTTTTCATTGTATTATCCATGTTAGATTCATTCTCTCATTTCTTCTTTTGTGTTTTGAGAAAATCCAAAAATATTTCATGTTCTTTTTAGTTTTCCATTTTAGTTTAGTTAGTTGTAGTATTTAAAAGAAAACCCAAAAAGATTTCTTGATTCTTCTTTTGTCTGTTGGGAACTCTCCCGTGTAAATAGTTTTTTGTTTTCTTTCCTTGTTTTGCTTTCTTTGAGAAAATCAAAAACTCCAAAAATATTTATGTGTGTTTCTCTTAATTTCTTTTCTAGTTTTTGAGTTGTACCAAGGAAAAGACCACGATGAAAATGTTGAGTGGCTCTCGTCTGCATAATTATCGATCCAATAAGAGGCCCAAATTATTTGGTCTTCTCCTTCTTGAGTTGTTTACAGAGTCCAGCTTAGTCCATGGAACTCTTGCACTATTATTATTATTATTATCATTCGGTCGTGCAAGTGAAAGGCAATAATGACGATATTCGGTGAACTGGCCATGGCAGAGAGAAACTGGTATGAACTCAATTAGTTTTTGTTTTTGTAAATATGTTTAACCTAGTATCCATGCTTTAGCCTATTATGATATAACATGTTTGCCATGACAATTAGAGATTATAGTTTCTCATGCCATGCTTAAGTAGCTAGGAGTGAATAATAATTTATCTAAGAGATCAACATAGCGTTAAAATGATTGTGATGTAGTATAATGATATGGTATCCTCCTATGAATGTTTCAAGTGGCTTGACTTGGCACATGTTTATGCATGTAGTTGAATCAATACCAACATAGCCTCTATGATATTTATGTTCATGGTGTCCATATCCTACTCACGCTGATATCCAATGTTTGTTATGCATAATGTATGTTCATGACCATTGTTGCTCTCTAGCCGGCTTGCTAGCCTTTGCCTGTACTAAGCGGAAATACTGCTTGTGCATCAAATTCAAAAATCAAAGTTATTCCAGACGAGTCTTCCATACCTACCTATATCCGGTATTACCCAGCCGCCCTAAGTAAATTTGCATGTGCCACCTCTAAAACTTCAAATAAACATCTCTTTTGTGTGCCTGAAATGTTCATACAGTGATAGGAGGTAGTCAGTATCTTCCATGCTAAGCGGGTTATTCTCATGATGAGTGTTTGTTCACTTGTCCTTGCACAAGAGGGGCCGGTAAAAAGGGATTCCCAGTTCCAACTTCAAAAGGAAAAGAGCTTACAAATAATCAAACAAAAACTCCTACCGAGTTATAACCTTTACTTTTTCACTTGGGAACCGCTACTAATGTGTTTAACATGGAAGATAGTGATAACTGACTATCGTGAAGTAAATATGAAGGGTGCACATTTCAAAATTATATTTATCTCTGTTTTAAAACCTTGAGCTCTGGCATCTCGGTAAATCCCTGCTTCCCTCTGTGAAGGGACTCTCTATTTACTTTTATGTTGAGTCATCACCTTCTCTAATAAGCGCCAGATCTGAGAGCACTGTTGCCATGCTTATGCATTGTGTGTAGTGAATGTTGGGTGTTAGCATGACTGGATCTTTTCTACCATGAATTACAATGTTTAGTTGTTGCTTGAACATTGGAGGTGCTCTGCATTTATGTTTTGCTGTCTCAGAAAGGGCTAGCAAGATACCGATATTGTCATGTTATATCATGGTTGTTTTGACAAGGTGTTGACCTTTGAGACATCTTATTATAGCTCTCTAGTTGTTTATGGTACTGATATGAGTTAATATAATTTTTAAGAGTTATTGTTGACATGTTTAGTCATGATACTTGCTGAAAACCAGGATACTACTTCAGCTTATTTATGTAAACAATAGCGAAAGAGTTCGTAAAAGTTTTTCTTTTTCACTTTTAGTTTATCAACTTAATTGCTTGAGGGCAAGCAAAGGTTTAAGCTTGGGGGAGTTGATACATCTCCGCCGTATCTACTTTTCCTAATGCTTTTGTTCTTGTTTTGCACTCTAATTTGCATGATTTGAATGGAACTAACCTAGATAGACGTTGTTTTCAGCAGAACTACCATGGCATTGTTTCTTTGCAGAAATAAAAGTTCTCGGATTGGAACAAAACTTTGCGAGGATTTTTATATGAATAAATAAAAATACTGGAGCCAAGAGCCACCGGAGGGGGGCACCTGGGTGGGCACAACCCACTGGGGTGGCCCCCCTCCTGGCGCGCCCAGGTGGGTTGTCCCCACCTGATGGCCTCGCAGACCCTAACTCCGACTCCATAAATACCTATTTTCGGAGGAAAAAATCTAGGAGGAAGAATTATCTCGTTACGCGATACGGATCCATCGTCACCTCATGTTCTTCATCGGGAGGCCAGATCTGGAGCCCGTTTGGGGCTCCGGACAGGGGAATCTTTGGTCTTCTGTCACAACCCTAGTTCTGGTATGCACTAGGTTAGCCTTGTGGTTTGCATCATGTTTAATTTTCAAATGAAATTGAAATGAGGACTTGTGAAACCCTCAGAAACCCTTTTGAAAATGACCCAAAAAAAAGTTGCTCCAAAAAGGTCCAAGAAAATGTTCATGTGGCCCTCTAAAAATATTGGTCAGAGATAAAAATCAAGCCAATATTATTAGGAGCTCATAAGTATTTATTTTGGGCATTTGGAATTAATGCAATAGTTATTTGCATTGGATATATATATATTATATATTTTATATATGTCCAAAATTCTGGTTGTTTATTTTTAGGGGCTTGGGTTAATTTCTAGGTCCCTGCAAAATAAATATGTCAGAAGAAAATAATTGATTTAATTTAGATATTAAATCAAAACAAATGTCAAAAAAATAGAAAACAGAAAAGGAAATAAAAAGGTTAGAGTCTTACCTGGGCCACTTGCTGGCCTGGCACTGGGCCGGCCCAGTTGCCAGCCGTCGTCCTCCTGGCGACGACAGGAGGCCGAGCGTGTGGCCGGCGCGCGCGCACGGCCGGAGCGCCACGCCTCCTGCCTGCCTGTCCTCCCCCTCGCCGCTGGTGGTCTCTGGACGAGCCACGCACCTCCCCCCGACCCTCTCGCACTCTCCTGGCCCTCTCCCCTCCTCTCCCTCGCTCTCTCTCGCAGCTCCCGAGCGCCGCCGTCGCCGTCGATCACCGCAGCCGTAGCCACTGGCCACCCCTCGCCCCTCCGAGTAGCCCGAGAGCTCCGCCACTTCACCCTCGTCCTCTCCGTCGAGCCACAAGACGCCGGGTGCCCTGGAACACCGTAAACGCCGCCGTCTTCTTCCTCTGCCCCGACGATCGCCGCCGACGATTCGCCGCCTTCAGCGCCTCCCCGGGCCCGCTAACCTCCCCAGCAGAACCGCGGTGAGCCCCCGGTTCTTTTCCCCCTATCCTCGCCGTCGTCTGCGGCCTCTAGCCCCTACCACCGCAGTTGCCCGACCTCACCGTCGTCGGCGATGCCGCCGCCGTGGCCACAGCCACCCAAACTCCAAGCGGAGCACGCCACCGCGTCCACCGCTTCACCAGGAGCCCGTAGCGCCCCTCCGTAGGTCTTCCCGTGCCCTGTAGCCCTAGACCCGACGAGGGCCGAACTCCGGCGCCGCCGCGAGCTTGTTTCCGGCGAGCTCCGGCCGCCCCAGCTGCTGCCGCTGGCTGGGATGGATGCGGGTGAGCTTCAGCTCCCCGTAGATGACCTCCGCTACCCAAATGACCGCCGGAGCGGCATTTCCGTGCCCCTCCGCCGCTTCTGTGGTCGCCGGCGTCGAGCCGCCGGTGGGATTTGACCGCTGACCGGCGTGCTTTGACCCCCTGTGTCAATGACAGGTGGACCCCACCCTTTTAAGTTAGTTGACTAATTAGTTAAATTAATTAAGTTTTGTTAATTAGTTTAGCCACTGACATGTGGGCCCAGCCCTGCTAATTTTTCTGTTAGGATTAATTTAGAGTTAATTAACTCAGTTAATTAACTGAGTCACTGACCAGTGGACCCCACTGTCAGGTTTGACTCTGGACCAGCCCCTTTGACCTGCTGATGTCATGCCTGTGTCATGCTGACGTAGTAATCCAGTTCTGTTTATTTAAATAAATATTAAATGATTTATTTAATTCAGAAATTGGCTTAAACTTCAAAAAATCACAGAAATTCAACCGTAGCTCAGAATGAAATAATTTATATATGAAAAATTATCAGAAAAATTCAATCTATCCATCTGTACCATTTTCATGCATGACAAATGAAGTTAAACCTACTGTTTATATGAAAACACATATATGGCATTTAGAAATACTTATTTTAAAGTTGCATTTGAGCCTTTGGTTAAAATGGACTTCTTTCAAATCAAAATGCTAGTTGCATTAGTTCAAACAACATCATAACTTCATGCCATATCATGCATCATATTGTTGCATATGCTTGTGTTTGACTGTCGGCACCGTTCTTCTCGATAGGTCCAGCTCCGGAGACCGATCCAGAGTACTTGTCAGAGGAGCAGTGCTCTGCACGTTGTTTTACCAGGCAAGCAAACCCCCTTGTTCATTCCGATACAACCCCTCTCTCGCTCCTGCTCCCTGTTATTGCATTAGGACAACAACGACTTCACCTGCTACTTTATGCTGCGGTAGTTGAACCCATTCCTCTGCATGACCTGTCTTTCCACAGTAAATAGTTGAAACCCACTAGCATGTGTAGGAATTGATTGAAGCCATGATGTGATCTTACCATGCCTTGCTTGCTATTGCTTAGAGTGTGTCAGGTCTCATTCATCGGGAATGAATTGGAGTGAAATGATATGTTCTGATACTGAGGGTTAAACGTGTGAACATGATTTGGTAAAGGTAGCGGTGAGAGGCCATGTAGGAGTACATGGTGGGTTGTCTCACTGGAACCGTCCCTAAGAACTGAGTTCTGTGTATGTTGTCCAATGACCAGCTACTACCACGCATTGGAATGCTTAAGTGCCCCTCTCGACTTATTAACCGACTTGGTCTCTGTCCAGGAGTTGCAACTAGTTTCTGGTGTTTGTAGGTAGTGTTAGTAGTCTACCAAGTGGCACTCGGCCAATGGGCTTGGGACAGACTAGGCACCGTGGCACGGTGTACCAAGCGTAGATCCACTCGGCGAGGTGGGCTTGGGAACCCTGCGCACATCATTTGGGGCCGTGAGCGACACCCCGGCCGGATCTCCCCACGGATGGAACCCGAATAGGCGATAAACCTGGACTAGAGTCTTGTGTGGTTAGTCAGGTCGTGGCCGACACCCTCGCCAGGCTTCCGCTTGATGGTTGCCAAGATACACGAGATGTACCTGGCGGTAAGTGGCGAGAGTGTGTGTGAAGAAGTACACCCCTGCAGGGTTAACATAATCTATTCGAATAGCCGGGTCCGCGGATATGGACTTCTTGGATGCTTACGTGGTACATAGACAACTTGAAGTGGATACTCTAAAATACTCAAGACAAGTGTGAGTGCTATGGATGGCTTTCTCGTAGGGAGACGGGAATGAATCCATAGTGGTGTATTGTGTGGTGCTTAGTGGACTCGTGAGCGCCACCTCAAAAGTGTTACCAGCAATCGTAGAATAGGATAGCCACTGAGTCAAAGCTGGCTTGCTGCAACTAAACCTCACTATGCCTTCTTGATACAAGTGCATGTATGATAGGATCTGATGTAAGTCTTGCTGAGTACCTTTGTACTCATGTTTGCTTATTTATGTTTTGCAGATAGGATTGATGTCTCACTAGTAGTTCCGCTTGGACTTCGACAAGTAGCTTGTACCTCAGCTACGATCTTGGACGAGTGTTGTAGATAGTCAGGCTCTTCAGCCTTTTTCATTTGTAGATGTCTGTACTCAGACATGTAGTGCTTCCGCTTGTTGCTTGTATGCTCTGAATGTTGGGTCGTGAGACCCATGTTTGTAATACTTGGCTCCTCGGAGCCTAATGAATAAATACTTTGTTTATTAGAGTCTTGTTGTGATGCCATGTTGTATTTGCACATATTGAGCATATTGTGTGTATGTTATTGAAATGCTTGGTATGTGTGGGATCCGACACCTAGTTGTTTACCCTTGGTAGCCTATCTTACAGGGAAATGTCTCCTAGTGCTTCCACTGAGCCTTGGTAGCTTGCTACTGCTCCGGATCACTTAGGCTGACCGGCATATGTCCTTCTTCGTTCCTGTGTCTGTCCCTTAGGGGAAATGTCACGCGTTGTTCCTTTAAGTCCTTGTAGCTTGCTACGACTTGGGTTCATACGTTGATGACCGACACGTTCGTTGCTGGGTCATGAATGCCTGTCTCTGTAATTTAGTGCCACTTTTGGTTTATAACTGGTCATGTCGGCCCGGGTTCTCTGTCATATGGATGCTAGCGACACTATCATATACGTGAGCCAAAATGCGCAAACGGTCCCGGGCCAGGTAAGGTGGCACCCGTGGGGATACCGTGCGTGAGGCCACAAAGTGATATGGTGTGTTACATGCTAGATCGGTGTGACTTAGGATCGGGGTCCCGACAGCGCTGGTATCAGAGCCTGACTGCCTGTAGGATTACCAAGCCAAACTGGTCGAAGTTGAGTCTAGAAATTCCTTAGTTATATAAGGGAATTGATTGTGGAAGGGAACGTAAGGCTCTTTTTACTCCTCATACCTCATGTCTTCTGATCTGAGTCATCTTACCTTTCCTACGGGGTTAAGGAACTAGGCTTTCTCTTCTGTCTATCAGGATCACGAGTTACTACTCCGTAGTCCCTTAAGATTGGTTGATCAGAGTTCTACTCCTGTTTTCAAGTTCCTCCGGTGAAGTTGTTTTAGTACTATCACAGTACCTTGAGTGATGTTGTTGAGATGTTGAACTATCCTTTGTTAGCAGGATATCTCATTCTGAGCATTTTACTGCCGTTATGCTGCCGGAATTATCCTAGTAGTTCGAGAGATACTAATTTATTGTTCTACCTTATGCCTTCTATAGTTGTTGATGTTTCTGTCTTCGGTTTCGCTTCTCAGGATGTCTTCAATTAAGCGAAGCTCAGCTGCTCGTAGACAGAACCACGGAGATGGTAGGGATGAGGTGGATCCTCCCGACCAGCCTTCGTTGGCAGACTTAATGTTAGAGATGGAGAGAGACAAGCGTGAGTCTAACCGCCTGTTGGCACGTATTGAGGAGAACACCGCACAACAGTGCAAGGAATCAACCACCATCCATGACTTCATTCGTCTGAAACCACCCACCTTTCATCATTCCATTGAGCCACTCGATGCAGATGACTGGCTCCGTAGTATCACTCACAAGCTGCGTTCTGCGAATGTAGCTGAAGAGGACAAGGTCATCTATGCCACTTATCACTTGGAAGGTCCTGCTAGTCTTTGGTGGCAGAACTATGAGGCCATGATTCCAGCTGACCAGATTCCTACCTGGAGAGATTTCACCGAGGCTTTTCGTGAGCATCATATCCCTCAAGCCCTTATCGATCGTAAGAGAGAAGAGTTCTGTAGTCTTACACAGGCTAAGATGGCTGTTGATGCTTATAGTCGAGAGTTTGAGAACCTCGCCCGCTATGCTACAGAAGAAGTGTCCACGGACGCCAAGAAGCAGGCTAGGTTCCGAAAGGGTCTCAACCCCAAACTGCGTCGTGATCTCCACTTGCATCATTGCAACACTTTCCATGCTCTTGTGAACAAGGCCATCAACGCAGAGACAGCTCAGCTCACTTACGATGAGTCTCGTAAGCACACCCTTGATTTGGGATCTTCCTCCGGTTCTAGTTCTCAGAAGCGCCGGATTTGGGTTCCGAACTCTGTTCTTCCACCCACTTATCTTCCGAGGCCATCTCGTGTGGTACCTCTTCCAGTTCAGCAGTTTGCTCCACCCAGGTCTATTGATGGACCATTTGTCAATACGGGTCCACGTCCTAATCCCAGGATTTGTTACAAGTGCGGAGAGCCGGGCCACATTGCTCGTATTTGCACTCAGACCCGTGTTGCCCCATCCCAGTCCGTAAAGTCTGTTAGACGTGATAAATCATCACGCAAGATGATCAGTGTTAAGTCAGCTCCCATCGAACATGGACGTGTGCATCACGTCTCAGCCAATGACGCTCATGATGATCCAGATGTCGTTCTTGGTACACTCCTTGTCAATTGTCATCCGGCATCGGTTCTATTTGATACTGGAGCGTCTCATTCTTTCATTTCCGAAAGTTATGCCCGTTTGCACGACATGTCATTTTGTGATATGCCTTCCCCACTACTTATTCAAACTCCTGGATCCAAATGGCAGACTTCTAGTGTAAGCCATGGTAATGAAATCCTTGTTGACAGACTTGTATTCCTTGCATCACTTGTAGCCCTCAAGTCTTCAGATATTAATATCATCTTGGGTATGGACTGGATGACAGCTCATCATGCCAAGATTGATTGCTTCACTAGGTCTGTTCAGCTTACACATCCATCTGGTAAGATAGTCACTGCCAACACTAGAGTTGCAAAGCGTCAACTCTATTCTCTTAATGCCAGCCCTCTCCCAGATCTTGAAGATGTTCCGGTAGTCCGTGACTTTCCGGATGTCTTCCCAGAGGAACTGCCAGGTGTTCCACCCGATCGAGATGTAGAGTTTGTTATAGAGCTTATCCCAGGAACCGCTCCAATCTCTAGGAGACCCTACAAAATGGCACCCTTAGAACTAGCCGAGCTTAAGAAACAACTTGATGAGTCCTTGCAAAAGGGTTTCATCCGTCCTAGTTCTTCTCCCTGGGCTTGCCCCGTCCTCTTTGTCAAGAAGAAGGATGGTACGGATCGGATGGTTGTAGATTATCGTCCCGTTAATTTGCTCACGGTAAAGAACAAGTATCCGCTTCCCAGGATCAACGACCTGTATGATCAGCTCACTGGATCCTCAGTCTTCTCCAAGATGGATTTGAGGTTAGGATACCATCAAATTAAGATTAGAAATGGGGACATACCCAAGACGGCTTTCGTTACTCGTTATGGTCAGTACGAGTACACCGTCATGTCCTTCGGTCTAACAAATGCTCCAGCCACCTTCTCCCGCTTGATGAACTCGATCTTCATGGAGTATTTAGATAAGTTCGTCGTGGTTTATCTCGATGATATTCTTATTTACTCGAAGAACGAGGAAGAGCATGTCGAACATCTTAGACTTGTTCTAGAAAAACTTAGAGAGCACCGCCTTTATGCCAAGTTCTCCAAGTGCGAATTTTGGTTGCCAGAAGTGACCTACCTCGGTCATGTAATCTCTGGTAAGGGCATTGCTGTCAACCCCGAGAGAGTTCAGGCCGTTCTTGACTGGACTCCACCTGAAACAGTTAAACAAGTTAGGAGTTTCCTTGGTCTAGCCAGTTATTGTCGCCGCTTTGTTGAGGACTTCTCTAAAGTGGCCAAACCTCTCACGGAACTTCTTAAGAAAGATAAAAAGTTTGAGTGGTCCCCACAGTGTGAGCACAGTTTTCAGGAACTGAAAAGACGCCTGACTTCTGCTCCCATACTTGTGCCACCGGATTTCACCAAGGACTTTGTTATCTACTGTGATGCCTCACGACAGGGACTAGGTTGCATTCTTATGCAGGATCGTCGTGTGATTGCTTATGCATCTCGATAGTTGCATCCACATGAGGAGAATTATCCTACACATGATCTAGAGCTTGCAGCCGTAGTCTATGCACTTAAGACCTGGCGACATTACCTTCTTGGTAATCGTTGCGAGATCTACACCGATCACCAGAGTCTCAAGTATATCTTCACCCAACCAGATTTGAACCTTAGGCAAAGACGTTGGTTGGAATTGATCTCCGATTATGACTTAGGGATTACCTATACCCCAGGCAAGGGAAATGTCATGGCTGATGCGCTAAGTCGTAAATCCTATTGCAACAATCTCATGTTGCAGCAGGGCCAACCACTTCTCCATGAGGAATTATGTAAGCTTAACCTTCACATTGCTCCTCACGGATTCCTTTCAACTTTGGTGGCGAAACCTACCCTTGAGGATCAGATTATTTCTGACCAAAAGTTTGATAGGGGTGTTATCCGCATCAAGAGGAACATTAAAAAGGGAGTTGGTGGATGTTTCGCTATGGATGATCGAGGTGTTGTTTTCTTTGAGAATCGCTTGGTAGTTCCCAAGAAGCAACATCTTCGGCAATTGATTCTTAAAGAGGCTCATGAATCTCCTCTCACGATTCATCCCGGTAGTACTAAGATGTATCAGGATCTACGCCAGAGATTCTGGTGGACTAGGATGAAGAGAGAAATTGCTGAGTTCATTGCTAAATGTGACGTTTGTCGTCGCGTTAAGGCAGAACATCAAAGACCCGCTGGCACCCTTCAGCCTCTAGCTATTCCTGAGTGGAAATGGGATAAAGTTGGTATGGACTTCATCACCGGTTTTCCCAGGACCAAGAGAGGGAATAATGCTATCTTCGTAGTCATTGATCGTCTCTCCAAAGTGGCTCACTTCCTACCTGTTCGAGAAAGTATCACTGCTAGTCAGCTTGCTGACTTGTATATTTCTCGAATAGTGTCACTTCATGGTGTCCCACTAGAGATCAATTCAGACCGTGGTAATCTTTTCACTTCTCATTTTTGGGAGAGTTTCCAGACTGCCATGGGCACCCATCTTTCTTTCAGTACCGCTTTCCACCCTCAGTCAAGTGGTCAAGTGGAGCGGGTTAACCAAATTCTCGAAGACATGCTTAGAGCTTGTGTTATCTCTTTCGGTATGGATTGGGAGAAATGTCTTCCTTTCGCCGAGTTTGCTTATAACAATAGCTATCAATCCAGTCTCAAACAAGCTCCTTTTGAGATTCTTTATGGACGAAGATGTCGAACACCTTTGAACTGGTCAGAAACCGGTGAAAGACAATTCTTTGGACCGGATATGATCCAGGAAGCAGAAGAGCAAGTTCGCATCATTCGTGAGAATTTGAAAACAGCCCAATCTCGTCAAAAGAGCCAATATGATTGTCATCATAAGGAAGTGGCTTATGAAGTTGGTGACAAAGCTTATCTCCGGGTTACTCCTTTGAAGGGTACCCATCGTTTCGGTATCAAAGGCAAGTTGGCTCCTCGTTACATTGGTCCTTTTCGCATTCTCGCTAAACGAGGAGAGGTTGCCTACCAATTGGAACTACCCCCACATCTTTCTCGAGTTCATGATGTCTTGCACGTCTCTCAACTCAGGCGTTGCTTCTCGGATCCCATCCGCGGAGTGGACCACGAAACGCTTGATCTCCAAGATAACCTCACATATCGAGAGTACCCCGTTCGCATTTTGGATCAAGCAGAGCGTGTCACTCGACGTCATAACATCAAGTTTCTCAAAGTTCAATGGTCTCATCATTCCGAGAGAGAAGCTACTTGGGAGCGAGAAGATCGTCTCCGACTGGAGTACCCCACCTTCTTTCCGCCTACTCCTGAATCTCGGGACGAGATTCTTTCGAGTGGAGGCGAGTTGTCACAACCCTAGTTCTGGTATGCACTAGGTTAGCCTTGTGTTTTGCATCATGTTTAATTTTCAAATGAAATTGAAATGAGGACTTGTGAAACCCTCAGAAACCCTTTTGAAAATGACCCAAATAAAAGTTGCTCCAAAAAGGTCCAAGAAAATGTTCATGTGACCCTCTAAAAATATTGGTCAGAGATAAAAATCAAGCCCATATTATTAGGAGCTCATAAGTATTTATTTTGGGCATTTGGAATTAATGCAATAGTTATTTGCATTGGATATATATATATATATATATTATATATTTTATATATGTCCAAAATTCTGGTTGTTTATTTTTAGGGGCTTGGGTTAATTTCTAGGTCCCTGCAAAATAAATATGTCAGAAGAAAATAATTGATTTAATTTAGATATTAAATCAAAACAAATGTCAAAAAAAATAGAAAACAGAAAAGGAAATAAAAAGGTTAGAGCCTTACCTGGGCCACTTGCTGGCCTGGCACTAGGCCGGCCCAGTTGCCAGCCGTCGTCCTCCTGGTGACGACAGGAGGCCGAGCGTATGGCCGGCGCGCGCGCACGGCCGGAGCGCCACGCCTCCTGCCTGCCTGTCCTCCCCCTCGCCGCTGGTGGTCTCTGGACGAGCCACGCACCTCCCCCTGACCCTCTCGCACTCTCCTGGCCCTCTCCCCTCCTCTCCCTCGCTCTCTCTCGCAGCTCCCGAGCGCCGCCGTCGCCGTCGATCACCGCAGCCGTAGCCACTGGCCACCCCTCGCCCCTCCGAGTAGCCCGAGAGCTCCGCCACTTCACCCTCGTCCTCTCCGTCGAGCCACAAGACGCCGGGTGCCCTGGAACACCGTAAACGCCGCCGTCTTCTTCCTCTGCCCCGACGATCGCCGCCGACGATTCGCCGCCTTCAGCGCCTCCCCGAGCCCGCTAACCTCCCCAGCAGAACCGCGGTGAGCCCTCGGTTCTTTTCCCCCTATCCTTGCCGTCGTCTGCGGCCTCTAGCCCCTACCACCGCAGTTGCCCGACCTCACCGCCGCCGGCGATGCCGCCGCCGTGGCCACAGCCACCCAAACTCCAAGCGGAGCATGCCACCGCGTCCACCGCTTCACCAGGAGCCCGTAGCGCCCCTCCGTAGGTCTCCCCGTGCCCTGTTTCCGGCGAGCTCCGGCCGCCCCAGCTGCTGCCGCTGGCTGGGATGGATGCGGGTGAGCTTCAGCTCCCCGTAGATGACCTCCGCTACCCAAATGACCGCCGGAGCGGCATTTCCGTGCCCCTCCGCCGCTTCTGTGGTCGCCGGCGTCGAGCCGCCGGTGGGATTTGACCGCTGACCGGCGTGCTTTGACCCCCTGTGTCAATGACAGGTGGGCCCCACCCTTTTAAGTTAGTTGACTAATTAGTTAAATTAATTAAGTTTTGTTAATTAGTTTAGCCACTGACATGTGGGCCCAGCCCTGCTAATTTTTCTGTTAGGATTAATTTAGAGTTAATTAACTCAGTTAATTAACTGAGTCACTGACCAGTGGACCCCACTGTCAGGTTTGACTCTGGACCAGCCCCTTTGACCTGCTGATGTCATGCCTGTGTCATGCTGACGCAGTAATCCAGTTCTGTTTATTTAAATAAATCTTAAATGATTTATTTAATTCAGAAATTGGCTTAAACTTCAAAAAATCACAGAAATTCAACCGTAGCTCAGAATGAAATAATTTATATATGAAAAATTATCAGAAAAATTCAACCTATCCATCTGTACCATTTTCATGCTTGACAAATGAAGTTAAACCTACTGTTTATATGAAAACACATATATGGCATTTAGAAATACTTATTTTAAAGTTGCATTTGAGCCTTTGGTTCAAATGGACTTCTTTCAAATCAAAATGCTAGTTGCATTAGTTCAAACAACATCATAACTTCATGCCATATCATGCATCATATTGTTGCATATGCTTGTGTTTGACTGTCGGCACCGTTCTTCTCGATAGGTCCAGCTCCGGAGACCGATCCAGAGTACCTGTCAGAGGAGCAGTGCTCTGCACGTTGTTTTACCAGGCAAGCAAACCCCCTTGTTCATTCCGATACAACCCCTCTCTCGCTCCTGCTCCCTGTTATTGCATTAGGACAACAACGACTTCACCTGCTACTTTATGCTGCGGTAGTTGAACCCATTCCTCTGCATGACCTATCTTTCCACAGTAAATACTTGAAACCCACTAGCATGTGTAGGAATTGATTGAAGCCATGATGTGATCTTACCATGCCTTGCTTGCTATTGCTTAGAGTGTGTCAGGTCTAATTCATCGGGAATGAATTGGAGTGAAATGATATGTTCTGATACTGAGGGTTAAACGTGTGAACACGATTTGGTAAAGGTAGCGGTGAGAGGCCATGTAGGAGTACATGGTGGGTTGTCTCACTGGAACCGTCTCTAAGAACTGAGTTCTGTGTATGTTGTCCAATGACCAGCTACTACCACGCATTGGAATGCTTAAGTGCCCCTCTCGACTTATTAACCGACTTGGTCTCTGTCCAGGAGTTGCAACTAGTTTCTGGTGTTTGTAGGTAGTGTTAGTAGTCTACCAAGTGGCACTCGGCCAGTGGGCTTGGGACAGACTAGGCACCGTGGCACGGTGTACCAAGCGTAGATCCACTCGGCGAGGTGGGCTTGGGAACCCTGCGCACATCATTTGGGGCCGTGAGCGACACCCCGGCCGGATCTCCCCACGGATGGAACCCGAATAGGCGATAAACCTGGACTAGAGTCTTGTGTGGTTAGTCAGGTCGTGGCCGACACCCTCGCCAGGCTTCTGCTTGAAGGTTGCCGAGATACACGAGATGTACATGGCGGTAAGTGGCGAGAGCGTGTGTGAAGAAGTACACCCCTGCAAGGTTAACATAATCTATTCGAATAGCCGGGTCCACGGATATGGACTTCTTGGATGCTTACGTGGTACATAGACAACTTGAAGTGGATACTCTAAAATGCTCAAGACAAGTGTGAGTGCTATGGATGGCCTTCTCGTAGGGAGACGGGGATGAATCCATAGTGGTGTATTGTGTGGTGCTTAGTGGACTCGTGTGCGCCACCTCAAAGGAGTTACCAACAATCCTAGAATAGGATAGCCACTGAGTCAAAGCTGGCTTGCTGCAACTGAACCCCACCTTGCCTTCTTGACACATGTGCATGTATGATAGGATCTGATGTAAGTCTTGCTAAGTACCTTTGTACTCATGTTTGCTTAATTTATGTTTTGCAGATAGGATTGATGTCTCACTAGTAGTTCCGCTTGGACTTCGACAAGTAGCTTGTACCTCAGCTACGTTCTTGGACGAGTGTTGTAGATAGTCAGGCTCTTCAGCCTTTTTCATTTGTAGATGTCTGTACTCAGACATGTAGTGCTTCCGCTTGTTGCTTGTATGCTCTGAATGCTGGGTCGTGAGACTCATGTTTGTAATATTTGGTTCCTCGGAGCCTAATGAATAAATACTTTGTTTATTAGAGTCTTGTTGTGATGCCATGTTGTATTTGCACATATTGAGCATATTGTGTGTATGTTATTGAAATGCTTGGTATGTGTGGGATCCGACACCTAGTTGTTTACCCTTGGTAGCCTATCTTACAGGGAAATGTCTCCTAGTGTTTCCACTGAGCCTTGGTAGCTTGCTACTGCTCCGGAACACTTAGGCTGACCGGCATGTGTCCTTCTTCGTTCCTGTGTCTGTCCCTTAGGGGAAATGTCACACGTTGTTCCTTTAAGTCCTTGTAGCTTGCTACGACTTGGGTTCATACGCTGATGACCGACACGTTCGTTGCTGGGTCATGAATGCCTGTCTCTGTAATTTAGTGCCACTTTTGGTTTATAACAGGTCATGTCGGCCCGGGTTCTCTGTCATATGGATGCTAGCGACACTATCATATACGTGAGCCAAAATGCGCAAACGGTCCCGGGCCAGGTAAGGTGGCACCCGTGGGGATACCGTGCGTGAGGCCGCAAAGTGATATGATGTGTTACATGCTAGATCGGTGTGACTTAGGATCGGGG
Source organism: Secale cereale (assembly GCA_902687465.1). NCBI lineage: Eukaryota > Viridiplantae > Streptophyta > Magnoliopsida > Poales > Poaceae > Secale > Secale cereale. Next base: position 487,000,567 of record LR738710.1, read on the forward strand.
TCCCGACATCTTCATCATCACCAACCCTCCTCCATCACCAATTCCATGATGCTCTCCACCGGAAGTGAGTAATTCCTTCAGAGGCTCGCTGGTCGGTGAAGAGTTGGATGAGATTCATCATGTAATTGAGTTAGTTTTGTTAGGGCCTGATCCCTAATATCCACTATGTTCTGAGATTGATGTGGTTATGACTTTGCTATGCTTAATGCTTGACACTTTGGGCATGGGTGCCATGATTTCATATCTGAACCATTCATGTTATCACCATTATATCTATGTTCTAGATCCGATCTTGCAAGTCATAGTCACCTGTTATGTGTTATGATCTTTAAACCCTGTAGTGACAATATGCGGGATTCTTTCCGGTGATGACCGTAATTTGAGGAGTTCATGTATTCACTATGTGCTAATGCTTTGTTCTGGTACTCTATTAAAAAGAGGCCTTAATATCCCATAGTTTCCTTATGGACCCTGCTGCCACAGGAGGGTAGGACAAAATATGTCATACAAGTTCTTTTCATAAGCATGTATGACTATTTACGAAATGCATGCCTACATTATATTTTTGAACTGGAGCTAGTGTCGCATCGTCCTAGGTTGTAACTATCACATGATGAATATCATCCAACAATTTGCCGATCCAATGCCTACTATTTTCCTACATATTGATCTTGCTAAGTTACTATTGCTATTGTTACTATTGCTATTGCTACACAACTATTACTTTCACTGCTACCGTTACTGTTGTTGCTGCTACTACTACCAAAACTATCATATTAATGTGCTAATGATCACTTTGTTGCAAATAACTAATCTCTATTTGTGATTGAATTGACAACTAAATTGTTGATACTTGCAAATATTCTTTGGCTCCCCTTGTGTCGAATCTATAAATTTGGGTTGAATACTCTACCCTCGAAGACTGTTGTGATCCCCTATACTTTTGGGTTATCACTAACTTAGTAGTGCTACAACACCTAGATGTGGTAGATGATTATGTGACATGGCACAAATAAACCATCGCAAAGAAGTGCTGTGATAAGGGGATGCTCAAGACGCACAACGATGTTATTGTAGAGCACAACGCCACTTTCTTGCATTGGTTCAAAGAGCAAGTTCTTGCTAATCCCCCAGAAGAGGGCAGTTCAGACGGATTGCTCATACACGCCTTAGCACATGGTCTCGTGCCCAAACTCGCGACCTATTAGTCATAGGATGTCAACGAGTACACGTTCTACACGGAGGCCAAAGACTTGGACACTAATTACCAGAGCTCCTTCACGCCCGTTAAGGTGGGGAGCGGCGCGCCCCGAGCCCCCCGGCCGCCCTGGCCGTCGGTTGCTTCTCCGAGGAAGGTGCCGGGCTGGGGGCCCGGTGTTCCCCCAAAGCGGTGGTGATGGAGAGAAAACGAGGGTAGACGGACAAGGCAGATGGCGCGGGGTCAGGTCGGAGTATGACGGCACCGAGTCCTTCGTATCCTTCTAGCGACATGTCGCCTTGTCTTTTCGGCCTCCCCACCCCTCCTCGGCACCATCGTCGCCAGTCTCTCTGGGTGGTGGCCGGGGAGGGATGTTCCCTTGGTGCCTTCGTCCCCCTCCAGCAGTCTTCTAGCTGAGCTTTGGTGGATGATTCCACCGGCGTTAGAGCTGGGGATTTTGGCTGGTCCCAAAGGTGGTGACCAGGGCATCGGCGAGCTGCTTCCCGCTCTCCTCCTTCGCAGCCTCGCCACTCCCAATCTTGTCAGGTTGCGTCCGGTAGGCCGTGACCGGACCGTGGTGGGCTCCTTCTTTGGTGCTTCTTTAGTCCCTTCCTCTTCTTCCCACCGCAATACATGGCTGAGGGAAAATGAAAAGAGGAGATTACGGGGCACTTATATTTTTTCAATCTTAAACGTGTATGTGCTTGCCAAACTTTAGTTCAAATAATGTAATCTATTTCATCCATGTTTGTGTTCTATAAGATTTGTACTTGTTGATCAGCACAGTAATGAAAAAGATAAACCTTGTCGGGGACTCGTGCATGTAATATATCCATGCAGAGGTGGGCTGCCTCTATACATTTAAGTAAACAAGTTTCTCCCGGTAGGATACCGTGCCGATACCCTTAGTCATGTTGCCGTAGAGCTAGGCTTACCGGGCACAAGTCACGAAGAGGGACTTGCCCTCCGCCAATCCTTTTTCGTCAAAGACCACTGCGACCATCCTGACCGAAGAAGCGTTTGGATCGAAGGATGGGAGCACCTAAGTTTCGAAAGGCATCGAGGTTTTGTTATGCACAAGTCCTTACAAAACACGTATGGGTAAGGGAAAGAACTTATCTGTTTGGCTTGCCGGAGACTGCAATGTTGGCTTCTCTTTTCATCTCCTCTTGGGGAACCAAGTCCACGGTAGGAACCTATGGTTTATGAAGATGAAAATGATGCCAAATGCAATCTTATCTACATGAACATGATATGCTCATGATATGCGTGTGCATGCATGCAACTTGTCGGGGGCCCCCAGCACTTCGTTTATTTCTCTGTTGCTCGGGGTTTGTGCCTGGCTTTGTACAAGGGGTTACATGCAACTGAGGCAAGGCCTGCACAAAAGGGGGCTGCCAGTCAGGGCCCGACAACCGCGTCTTACGGGTAGTACTAGCGGAGATGCTCAATGTTCCATGAGTTTTGCAATCGAATGCCATCTCCGATCTCCAGATGGACTGCGCCAGGTCTGGTGACTCGTACCACCCGGTAAGGGCCTTCCCACTTCAGTGTTAACTTGTTTGCACCCTTGCCAGACTGAATGCGCCTAAGGACAAGGTTGCCTTCCTCAAAACACCAGGCACAAAACCTGCGGTTGTGATAGCGATGCAAGGCTTGTGGTAGCATGCAACACGCGTAGCAGCCCGGAGACGGTTCTCCTCGAGAAGCATAGCGTCGTCACGCCGGTGCTGATCGTGCGCTACTTCATCATAGGCAAGCACTCGAGGCGACACATAAATGAGTTCCGTGGGGGTAACTTCTTCTGCCCCATAGACTAGGGAGGAGTCTGGCCGATATCTCGATTTGGTGTCGTTCTAAGGGACCAGAGGACCACCAAGAGTTCGTCGATCCATCGCATGCCGCACTTCTGCAGCTTATCAAATATTCTTGTCTTGAGTCCCCGCAACACTTCGGCATTCACCCTCTCAGCTTGTCTATTGCTTCTGGTATGTGCAACAGAGGCAAATGAGATCTTGCTTCCAAGTTCATGAACATATTGCATGAAAGCGCGACTCGTGAACTTGGTGTCGTTGTCGGTGATGATCCGGGCAAGGACCCCAAAGCGAGACACCAATCCTTTGAAGAACTTGATAGCTGAATGTGTTGGAAATATGCCCTAGAGGCAATAATAAATTGGTTATTATCATATTTCTTTGTTCATGATAATCGTTTATTATCCATGCTAGAATTGTATTGATCAGAAACTCAAATACATGTGTGGATGCATAGACAAAAGTATGTCCCTAATCAGCCTCTACCAGACTAGCTTGTTGATCAAAGATGGTTGTGGTTTCCTAGACATTGACATGAGTTGTCATTTGATGACGAGATCACATCATTGGGAGAATGGTGTGATGGAAGAGACCCAAACTATGAATGTAGCATATGATCGTGTCAAGTTTATTGCTATCATTTTCTACATGTCAAGTATATGTTCCTATGACCATGTGATCATGCAACCCACTGACACCGGAGGAGTACCTTGTGTGTACCAAACGTCGCAACGTAACTGGGTGACTATAAAGGTGCTCCATAGGTATCTCTGAGGGTGTCTGTTGAGTTGGCACGGATCAAGGCTGGGATATGTCACTCCGTGAGACGAAGAGGTATCTCTGGGCCCTCTCGGTAATGCAACATCACAAGAAGCTTGCAAGCAATGTGACTAAGGTGTTAGTTATGGGATCTTGTATTACGGAACGAGTAAAGAGACTTGCCGGTAACGAGATTGAAATAGGTATGGAGATACCGACAACCGAATCTCGGGCAAGTAACATACCAATAGACAAAGGGAACTACATACGAGATTATCTAAATCCTTGACATCGAGGTTCAACCAATAAGATCTTTGTAGAATATGTGGGAACCAATGTGGGCATCCTGGTCCCGCTATTGTATATTAACCGTAGAGATGTCTCGGTCATGTCTACATAGTTCTCGAACCCGCATGGTCAACACACTTAACGTTTGGTGATGATATTAGTATAATTGAGTCATCATGGTGGTTATCGAAGGTTGTTCGGAGTCTCAGATGAGATCTCGGACATGACGAGGAACTCCGAAATAGTCCGGAGGCGAAGATCGATATATTGGACGAAGGGTATTGGAGTCCGGAAGTGTTTCGGGGGTACCGGGTGATGGCCAACATGACTGAAAGGGGTTTCGGGGGCCCGGGCAAGTGTTGGGGGGCGTCATGGGCCAAGGGGAGGGGGCAAACCAGCCCACTAAGGGGTTGTGCGCCACCCTCACCCTTTTCCACGTTACCAGAGGAGGTGGGGGCGACACCCCTAGGGTTCCCACCCCTTTTCCTTGAGGGCCAAGTCTCCTAGGGGGAAAACCCATCTAGGGTTTCCCTCTTGTGGCCGTCGTCCCTAGATGGGATCTCCTAGGGGTGCCCCCCTCTCCCCCTTCCCCATATATATATAGAGGTAGGGAGAGGGCAGCCGCACCCTTACACGCCTTGGCACTGCCCCTCCTCTCACATAGCTTTTCTCCTCACACGCGTAGTTCTTAGTGAAGCTCTACCGGAATTCCTCCACCACCGTCACCATGCCGTCGTGCTGCCGGAGGACTCGAGCTACTACTTCACCTTCGCTCACTAGATCGAGGAGGTGAAGGCGTCATCAAGCCGTACGTGTGTTGAACGTGGAGGTGACGTCCGTTCGGCACTAGATCGGAGTTCGCGGGATGGATCGTCGTTGGATCGAAGACGTACCACTACATCAACCGCGTTCTTGAACGCTTCCGCTTAACGATATACAAGGGTATGCGGTCCAACTCTCCTCTCGTAGATCTGCATCCCCTAGACTGATCTTGGGTGTTTGTAGGAATGTTTTTTGTTTCCCATGCAACGTTCCCCACAGTGACATCATGACCTAGGCCTATGCGTAGATGACATCACGAGTATAACACAAAGGAGTTTGTGGGCATTCATATTAAGATTGCTTCCTTCCCTTGTCTTGTTATTCAGCGGTATTGTGGGATGAAGTGGCTCAGACCAACCTTACATGTCCACGTACATGAGACCGGTTCCATCGACAGACATGCAAATTGTTGCATAAAGATGGCTGGCGGGTGTCAGTCTCTCCCACCTTAGTTGGATCAGATTTGATGAAGGTGGTCCTTGTAGAAGGTTGAGTAGCGATTTGCATATCACTGTTGTGGCTTCGTGTAGGTAAGAATCGTTCTTGCTAGATACCCATAGTAGCCACGTAAAACATGCAACAACAAATTAGAGGATGTCTAACTTGTTTTTGCACGGTATGTTGTGATATGATATGGCCAAAGACATGATGAGATATATTTGTTGTATGCGATGATCATGTTTTGTAATTGTTTATCACGACTTGCATGTCGATGAATACGGCAATCGGCAAGAGCCATGGGTTGTCTTTAATTATTGTATGACCCGCGTGTCAATCATTAAATGCTTTGTAATGCTTTACTTTATCGCTAAGCTGTAGCAATAGTAGTAGAAGCATGGTAGGCGTGACAACCCCGATGGCAGCACAAGATGATGGAGATCATGGTGTCATGCCGGTGATGATGGAGATCATGCCAGTGCTTTGGAGATGGAGATCAAAAGCACAAGATGATGGCCATATCATGCAACTTACGATTTGCATGTGATGTTAATCCTTTTATGCATCTTATTTTTCTTAGGATGATGGTAGCATTATAAGGTGAGCCCTCACTAATATTTCAAGATAAAATTGTGTTCTCCCCAAGTGTGCACCGTTGCGAAAGTTTGTCGTTTCGAAGCACCACGTGATGATCGGGTGTGATAGACTCTACGTTCACATACAACGGGTGCGAGCCAGTTTTGCACATGCGGAACACTTGGGTTAAACTTGACGAGCCTAGCATGTACAGACATGGCCTCGGAGCACAAGAGATCCGAAAGGTCGAACACGAGTCATATAGTAGATATGATCAACATGTACATGTTCACCATTGAAACCACTTCATCTCACGTGATGATCGAACTTGGGTTGGTGAATTTGGATCGTGTTGCACTCAGACAACTGGAGGGATGTTGATTTGAGTGGGAGTTCTTAAGTAATAAGATTAATTGAAATCATTTATCATGAACAATAGTCTAAGTTGTCTTTGCAATTTTATGTTATAGATCAATGGCTCGCGCATTAGCTCCCCTGAATTTCAATGCGTTCCTAGAGAAAGCTAAGCTGAAAGATGATGGAAGCAACTTTGTGGACTGGGCCCATAATCTGAGGATTATCCTCACGGCTGCCCACAAGATTTATGTCCTTGATGCACCGCTTGGTACGCCACCCGCTCCCGCGTCTGTGGATGTTATGAACGTCTAGCGGTTGCGTGTTGATGACTACTCAATAGTTCAGTGTGCCATGTTGTATGGCTTAGAACCGGGACTTCAAAGGCGTTTTGAACGTCATGGAGCATATGAGATGTTCCAGGAGTTGAAGTTTATTTTTGTGAAAAATTCTCGGATCGAGAGGTATGAGACCTCCGATAAGTTCTACACCTGCAAAATGGAGGAGAACACTTCTGTCAGTGAGCACATACTCAGAATGGCTGGGTACTACAACCGTCTGCTGAGTTGGGAGTTGAGCTCCCACCTGAGGCGGTCACTGAGAGAGTCCTTCAATCACTACCACCTAGCTACAAGAGCTTTGTGTTGAACTATAACATGCAAGGGATGAATAGGTCAGTCTCCGAGCTGTTTGCGATGCTGAAAGTCTGTGAGTCGGACATCTAGAAGGAGCATCAAGTGTTGATGGTCAATAAAACCACTAGTTTCAAGAAGATCAAGGGAAAGAAGGGAAACTTCAAGAAAGGTGGCAATGCAGTAGCTCCTCCCGTGAAGAAACCCAAGGCTGGACCGAAGCCAGAAACTGAGTGCTTCTATTGCAAGGGAACTGGCTACTGGAAGTGGAATTGCCCCAAGTATCTGGCTGACAAGAAGGGGGCCAACAAAGGTATATATGATATACATGTTATTCATGTGTACCTAACCAGCTCCCATTGTAGTGCATGGGTATTTGATAACGGTGTGGTTGCTCACATTTGTAACTCTAAACAGGAACTGCAGAATAGATGGAGGCTGGCGAAGGACAAAGTGATGATGCGCGTGGGAAATGGTTCCAAGGTTGATGTGATCGCCATCGGCACGCTCACTCTTCGATTACCATCGGAATTAGTTATAGACCTGAATAATTGCTATTTATTGCATGCGTTGAGCATGAACATTATATGTGGATCCGGTTTAATGCGAGACGGTTACTCATTTAAATCAGAGAATAATGGTTGTTCTATTTATGTGGTAATATCTTTTATGGTCATGCACATATTGTGAAGGGTTTATTCTTATTGAATCTTGATAGTGATGATACACATGTTCATAACATTGATGCCAAAAGATGTAGAGTTGATAATGATAGTACAACTTACTTGTGGCACTGCCGCCTAGGTCATATTGGTGTAAAGCGCATGAAGAAACTCCATGCTGATGGACTTTTGGAGTCTCTCGATTTTGTATCACTTGACACATGCGAACCATGCCTCATGGGCAAGATGACAAAAACCCCATTTTCCGGAACAATGGAACGAGCAAGTGCCTTGTTGGAAATCATACATACTGATGTGTGTGGTACAATGAGTATTGACCCGCGCGATGGATATCGTTATTTCCTCGCCTTCACCGATGATTTGAGTAGATATGGGTATATTTACTTAATGAAGCATAAGTCTGAAACATTAGAAAAGTTCAAGCAATTTCAGAGTGAAGTCGAGAATCATCTTAACAAGAAGATTAAATTCCAACGATCCGATTGATGGGAAGAATATCTGAGTTATCAGTTTGGCAATCACTTAAGATAATGTGGAGTTGTTTCCCAGTTGACACCACCTGGAACACCACAGCGTAATGGTGTGTCCGAACATCGTAATCGTACCTTATTGGATATGGTGCGTTCTATGATGTCTCTTCCCGATCTGCCACTATCGTTTTGGGGTTATGCGTTAACGGCAGCTCCATTCACTTTAAATAGGGCACCATCTAAGTCTGTAGACACGACACCGTATGAACTATGGTTTGGCAAGAAACCTAAGTTGTCGTTTCTTAAGGTTTTGGGCTGCGATGCTTATGTCAAAAGGCTTCAACCAGAAAAGCTCGAACCCAAAGCGGACAAATGCATCTTCATAGGATACCCAAAGGAGACAGATGGGTATACCTTCTATCTCAGATCCGAGGGCAAAGTGTTTGCCACTAAGAACGGGTCCTTTCTTGAGAAGGAGTTTCTCTCGAAAGAATTGAGTGGCAGGAAGATAGAACTTGATGAGGTTATTGAACCATCATTTCAACTAGATAGTAGCACAGTGTAGAAAGAAGTTTCTGTGTCACCTACGTCAATTGAAGAGGAAACTAATGTTGGTGATCATGAGCTTTCAGATCAAGTTGCTATCGAACCTTGTAGGTCGACAAGGATACGTTCTACTCCTGAGTGGTACAGTAACACTGTCTTAGAGGTCATGTTGTTGGACAACGATGAACCTACGAGCTATGGAGAGGCGATGGTGGGCCAGGATTCTGACAAATGGTTAGAGGACATGTAATCCAAGATGGGATCCATGTATGCAAACAAAGTATGGACTTTGGAAGTATTACCTGAAGGGTGAAAGGCCATTCAGAATAAATGGATCTTAAAGAAAAAAGACGGATGCGGACGGTAATGTCACCGTCCATATATCTCGACTTGTGGCAAAGGGGTTTTCACAAGTTCAAGGAGTTGACTGGGATGAGACTTTCTCACCCGTAGCGATGCATAAGTCTGGCAGAATCATGTTGGCAATAGCTACATTTTTCGATTATGATATCTGGCAGATGGATGTCAAAACAACGTTCCTTAATGGTTTCCTTAAGGAAGAGTTGTATATGATGCAACCGGAAGGTTTTGTCAATCTAGAGAGTGCTGACAAAGTGTGCAAAATCCAGTGATCCATTTATGGACTGGTGCAAGCATCTCAGAGTTGGAATCTTCGCTTTGATGAGGTGATCAAAGCGTTTGGGTTTATACAAGTTTTCGGAGAAGCTTGTATTTACAAGAAAGTGAGTGGGAGCTCTATAGCGTTTCTAATATTATATGTGGATGATATATTGCTGATTGGAAACAATATAGAACTTTTGGAAAATGTAAAGGAATATTTGAACAAGAGTTTTTCAATGAAGGACCTAGGGGAAGCTGCTTTCATATTAGGCATCAAAATCTATAAGGATAGATCGAGACGCTTGATAGGTCTTTCACAAAGCATATACCTTGATAAGATTTTGAAGAAGTTTAAAATGGGTCAGTCCAAGAAGGGGTTCTTGCCTGTTTTGCAAGGTGTGAAATTCAGTAAGACTCAATGCCCGGCGACTACAGAGGATATAGAAAAGATGAGTGGCATCCCCTATGCTTCAACCATAGGCTCTATCATGTATGCGATGATTTGCACAAGACCAGATATCGGCCTTGCCATAAGTATGGCCGGAAGGTTTCAGAGTAATCCTAGAATGGAACACTAGACAGCGGTCAAGAATATCCTTAAGTACTTGAAAAGGACTAAGGAAATGTTTCTCATCTATGCAGGTGATCAAGAGCTCGTCATAAAGGGTTACATAGATGCAAGCTTTGACACTGATCCGGATGACTCTAAGTCTCAAACCGGATACGTATATATTCTTAATGGGGGAGCGGTAAGCTGGTGCAGTTCCAAGCAAAGTGTGGTAGCTAATTCTACATGCAAAGCAGAGTACCTAGCTGCCTCGGAGGCAGTGAAGGAAGCTGTCTGGATGAAGCAGTTCATGACAAACCTTGGAGTTGTGCTCAGTGCACTGGACCCAATGCATCTGTTCTGTGACAACACTAGTGCCATTTCTCTAGCCAAGGAACCAAGGTTTCACAAGAGGACCAGACACATAAAGTGACACTTCAATTCCATCTGCGATTCGATCAAGGAGGAGGACATAAACATTTGCAAAGTACACACAGATCTGAATGTTGCAGATCCGTTGACTAAACCTCTTCCATGAGCAAAACATGATCAACACCAGGACTGTATGGGTGTTAGATTCATTACCATGTAATAATAGATTATTGACTCTAGTGCAAGTGGGAGACTGTTGGAAATATGCCCTAGAGGAAATAATAAATTGGTTATTATCATATTTCTTTTCTCATGATAATCGTTTATTATCCATGCTAGAATTGTATTGATCGGAAACTCAAATACATGTGTGGATGCATAGACAACAATATGTCCCTAGTCAGCCTCTACCGGACTAGCTTGTTGATCAAAGATGGTTGTGGTTTCCTAGCCATTGACATCAGTTGTCATTTGATGATGAGATCACATCATTGGGAGAATGATGTGATGGACGAGACCTAAACTATGAATGTTGCATATGATCATGTCAAGTTTATTGCTATCGTTTTCTGCATGTCAAGTATATTTTCCTATGACCATGAGTCATGCAACTCACTAACACCGGAGGAGTACCTTGCGTGTACCAAACGTCGCAACGTAACTGGGTGACTATAAAGGTGCTCTACAGGTATCTCTGAGGCTGTCTGTTCAGTTGGCATGGATCAAGACTGGGATTTGTCACTCCGTGAGACAGAGAGGTATCTTTGGGCCCTCTCAGTAATACAACATCACAAGAAGCTTGCAAGCAATGTGACTAAGGAGTTAGTTGTGGGATCTTGTATTACGGAACGAGTAAAGAGACTTGCCGGTAACGAGATTCAACTAGGTATGGAGATACGGACGATCGAATCTCAGGCAAGTAACATGCCGATAAACAAAGGGAACTACACACGGGATTATCTGAATCCTTGACATCGAGGTTCAACCGATAAGATCTTCGTAGAATATGTGGGAACCAATATGGGCATCTAGGTCCCGCTATTGGTTATTGACCATAGAGGTGTCTCGGTCATGTCTGCATAGTTCTCGAACCCTCGGGGTCTACACACTTTACGTTTGGTGACGATATTATTATAGTTGAGTCATCATGGTGGTTACTGAAGGTTGTTCGGAGTCTCAGATGAGATCTCGAACGTGACGAGGAACTCCAGAATAGTCCGGAGGTGAAGATCGATATATTGGACGAAGGGTATTGGAGTCCGGAAGTGTTCCGGGGGTACCGGATGATGGCCAGCATGACCAAAAGGGGATTCGGAGGGCCCGACAACTGTCGGGGGGCCTCATGGTTCAAGGGGAGGGGGAAAACCAGCCCACTAAGGGGTTGTGCGCCCCCATAACCCCTTTCCATGTTGCCAGAGGAGGTGGGGCGCCACCCCTAGGGTTCCCACCCCTTTGCCTTGAGGGCCAAGTGTCCTAGGGGGAAAACCCATCCAGGGTTTCCCTCTTGCGGCCGCCGGCCCTAGATGGGATCTGCTAGGGGCGCCCCCCCTCTCCCCCTTCCCCCTATATATAGAGAGGTAGAGAGAGGGCAGCCGCACCCTTACACGCCTTGGAGGTGCCCCTCCTCTCCCGTAGCTCTTCTCCTCATAGGCGTAGTGCTTAGTGAAGCTGTGCCGCATTTCCTCCACCACCACCGCCACCACGCCATCGTGCTGTCGGAGGACTGGAGCTACTACTTCACCATCGCTTGCTGGATCGAGGAGGTGAAGGTGGCATCAAGCCGTACGTGTGTTGAACACGGAGGTGTCGTCCGTTCGGCACTAGATCGGAGTTCGCAGGACGGATCGTGATTAGATCGCGAAGACGTACCACTACATCAACCGCATTCTTGAACGCTTCCACTTAGCGATCTACAAGGGTATGTGGATCCAACTCTCCTCTCGTGGATGTGCATCCCCTAGATTGATCTTGGGTGTTCGTAGGAAAAAAAATTGTTTCCCATGCAACGTTCCCCAACAGACTGAGCAATCACCTTTCTCTCGGCATCTACTTCCGGCCACTTTCAAAACTTGTCAATGGCAATGGACAAGAATTCAAAGCCCCCGGCAGCTCGGGGGAAGGGCCGAGGATATCAATCCCCCAGACCGAAAACGGCCATGACAAAGGGTTGTCTGAAGAGATTGAGCAGGCAGATGGATGTTCTTGGAATGGAACTGCTAGGCTTCACATTTGGTGATGAGCTCAACCGCATCTTGGAGGGCTGTAGGCCAATAGAATCCTTTCCGGAATGCTTTCCCAACTAATGCCCTTGATCCAATGTGAGAGCCGCACATGCCTTTGTGTATTTCTGCCAGTAGTTCCTTTCCTCCTTCCCGGCAAATGCACTTCAATTTCACACCATTGGGCCTTCTTCTGCATAGAGTGTCATCAAAAAACTGATACATACTAGCCCACCGGGCTACTCTTTTAGCTTCTTCTTGCTCTTTGGGAAGTTCTCCGATTTGGATGAAGTGGACTATGTGCCTTATCCAAGTTGGAGCCTGGGGATCGGCAACGAGAACTAGCAGCACCTCCGCATTCTTGGGGGCGCGTTCCTCGACTGTGGGGACCTGAGGCCCGGCAGGAGGGTACAATCCGGGAAGCGAATAGGAGTTCTTTTTGGCAGGGTCCCTGCCAGGTGCCTCGAAGGGCTCTACCGGGAGAGGCTTATCGGAGTCCAGTTTCCTCCTCTTTCGGGCCATTGTTGCCGGGGATACGAAGGGCTGAGTGAGGTGGAGAACAAAAGTTCCTGGTCCCACAAGAAGCTTCTGCGCAACACACTTTGACGGATGATCAACAATGCCATTTTCCGCATGGGGTACGTGCTCTATTTGCAATCCGTCAAAGTGTTCCTCCAGTCTTCTCACTTCCTCGACATATGCCTCCATCAATGGGCTTTGGTAATCCTTGTTGACTTGTCTCACCACAAGTTGTGAATCTCCTCGAATGATTAAATTCTTGATCCCAATTATGTGGCAATCCTGAGCCCGTCAAGGAGCCCTTCATATTATGTTCTATTGTTGGTCGCCTTCTCCCGGGCAAAATGCATCTGCACAACGTACTTCAAGTGCTCCCTAGTGGGGGAAATGAGAAGCACGCCAGCCCCAGCAACTTGTAGGGAAAAGGCGCCATCGAAATACATGATCCATTCTTGGGGGGATTCCTTGCCGGGAACAACTGTTTCTAGCACTTCCTCATCAGGGGTTGGTGTCCATTCTACAATAAACTCTGCCAATGCCCTGCTCTATATCGTTGATGTGCTTTCAAACTTCAGGCCAAAGCTGGATAACTCCAATGCCCACTCCACTATCCTGTCGATAGCCTCTGGGTTTCGGAGTATCCTTTGCAAGAGAAAGTGTGTGACAACCTTGATCTCATGGGCATGGAAGTAGTGGCGCAGTTTCCTTGAGGCCATGACTAGGCCAAAAATCAATTTTTGCACGCCGGAGTACCTGGATCTAGCCCCCTACAACAGGGAGCTGACGAAGTACACTGGGCATTGCCCCACTTTCTTCCTTGCCGCGTCCTTGGGGTTGTTTCCCCTGTCGTGCTCTTCCTTATCCTGACCCATATCTGAACTTGCCGAGATGCTCTCATTCTCTTCTCCGGAAGGGACACTAGCTAAGGTTGTTGCTTCCTCTACTTCCCGTTGGGCCACCAATGCTGCACTAACCACTTGATTAGTTGCCGCTAGGTATAGCAGGAACGGCTCTTGTGGTTTGGGAGCAACCAAAGTAGGCACAGAGGACAAGTAGGTCTTCAAATCCTGTAATGTTATATCTGCTTCTAGGGTCCACTTCATGGGTCCTGCCTTCTTCAAGATCTTGAAGAACGGCAAGGCACACTTGGCAGACTTGGAGATGAATCTGCTAGGTGCGACAACACACCCTGTCAAATGCCTGACATCCTTCACTGTCTTTGGTTCCTGAATCTTCTTGAGAACCTTGATCTTATCGGGGTTGGCTTCTATACCGTGATGGGACACAAAGAAACCAAGTAGCTTGCCGGAGGGAATGCCAAACACGCACTTCTCCGGATTCGGCTTCAAGTTGATCTTGCGCAGATTAACAAATGTCTCCTCCAAATCCTAGATGAGGGTTGATCTGTCCTTGGTCTTGACCACAATATCATCCATATAGGCTTCAATGTTCCTATGCAGCCATGACTCAAAACCAATCTAGAGTGCTCTTGCAAAACTGGACCCGGCACTCTTCAACCCGAAAGGCATGCGCACGAAGCAGTACGTGCCACATGGGGTTATGAATGAGGTCTTATGTTCACCTTCCTTGGACATAAAGATCTGATGGTACCCAAGTATGCATCCAAGAAAAAGAGCAAATCACAACCTGATGTGGAGTCTATGATTTGATCGATGCGTGGCAAGGAAATGCGCCCTTTGGGCAGACCTTGTTCAGATCAGCGAAATCTATGCATAGCCTCCACTTTCCATAGCCTTGCGTACGACCACTGGGTTTACTAACCATGTTGGATGCAATACTCCTCTGACTAGACAGCTGCCTCAAGTTTCTTGATCTCCTCGGCAAAGAACTGTTGCCGCTCCAAAGCTTGCTTCCGGACCTTTTGCTTGACGGACCAAGCATGTGGGCATACAACAAAGTGGTGCTCAATTACCTCCCTGGGAACACCGAGGATGTCATCGACATTCTCCCGCAGGAAGGCAATGAGCACGCTTTCCTATTTGTCGTCAAGGGTGGCACTGATAGTAAAGGTACCATAAGTGCCATCCAGCACAGTCGGGACCTTCTTCACAAAAGTTGCAGCAACTTTGGATCTCTTGTTATTGGAACTCTTCGACAAGTCATCAACAGGCGTAGCACACCCCGGAGAGGCGTGCTTTCCAGGTTCCTCATCATGGCTCTTAAAAGATCTCTTCTTTTTCTTGATTTCATTGGCCGGGATGATGATTTCCGCGGCCTCTGCCACAACTGCATCCCGGTACATCTTATCCATGCAAATGATTGTGTTCTTCTCGTCTGATGGAATGGAAATGACCCCCACTGGCCCTGGCATCTTCAAGGTGTTATAGGCATAGTGGGATGCCGCCATGAATTTGGCTAGAGCTGGGCGTCCTGGGATTCCATTGTACGGCAGAGGGAGGTCAACCACATAAAAGACAACCTTCTCAGTCCAGTAGTTCAACTCTCCCCCGAGTGTAACCTGCAACGTGATCTTTCCCTTAGGACGGATCCTGCCAGAATTAACACCTTGAAACGTGCCGGTAACCTCAAGTTCTTCCTCTGCTATCTGGAGTCTGCTAATGACCTTTGGGGAAATCAGGTTCAACCCGGCCCCACCGTCAACCAACATCTTTGTGACCTTGAGGTTGTGGATTGTTGGTCAGACCAACAATCGCAAGCACCCTACCGCGGTGGTGCGGCCAGGGTGGTCCTCTTTGTCGAAGATGATGGGCGTGCGAGACCACTTGAGAGGTTTCCGGAATTCTGTTGTTGGTTCCACGGCATTGACCAACGCGCCCACTGTTTAAGTTGGCGGTGAGAGGAATGTAGAGACACACCCCGTCAATGCACAGGGCGTCGGTAGCCTTCTAGAATTCCTGCTCACTGTTTTCCTCTTTATCCCCTCCATCACTCTCTTCATTGCAATCCTCCTTCTCACGGCCCCTGGTAGGTTTTCCTTGGTTCCTAGAAGCCTTGCTGGGGCGATTTGCTTCACCGCCCCGGCCCTTCCCACCAGCGTCATTCTCACCTTATTCCTTATCTGCTTCTCGTATTCAGCCCTCTACTTCTTGACAAGCTGCTCAACCTGATGACACTCCTGGAGATCGTGGCCCTTGGTCCTATGGATCTTGCAGTATGGACCATCACTCTTCCCGGCCTTCTCGGCAGCCGCAGCCTCCGGCAATCGTTGCACGTGGCAACCTCCTTGCCGAGGGCTTCAGCTTTAGCCTTCTTGCCGGTACTAGGCATGCTCGATCCCTCAGCGGTCAACACTACCTTATCCTTGTGCTTCTTGTTCTTCTTCTTTTGACTGATGGCATCGTCATCATCTTCTAAATTGACATCGACGCCATCCTGTTCTTCAGGGAGTTTTCACCCTTCCTCCACCTGAGCACACTTGTCCACCAAGGTGTAAAGCTCCTTCACAGTCTTGGGAAATCGAACGTTCATCTTGGAATGTATCAGACGATTGCACATGTTGGACTGGAATGCTGCTATCATTGCTGTCGGGTGGATGTCTGGAATATTTCTGTGGACTCGATTGAATCTCTGCATGTACTTCTGCAGAGTTTCTCCTTCCTTTTGCAGGAGAAGATGCAAATTGCTGGGCCACCCTGGTTCTTGGTGGCCGCCCGTGAAGGCGCCAACGAACTCATGGCACATGTCTGCCCAGGTCGAAATGGAGTTCTCCGGTAGGTGCATCAGCCAAGACCTCACATTTGTCTACAGTGCCAAGGAGATGTAGTTGGCGAATAGGTTCTCATCTCTTCCCCCGACAGCTTGAACAGCGATGGTGTAGATGCTCAAGAACTCTGCCGGGTTCAGTGTCCCATCATACTTCTCTAGAATCTCTGTCTTGAACGTGCGAGCGGATGGCCAACGCACTTGCCGCAGCTCACGGGTGAAGGCAGGGCACCCTGCCTCGAAAGGCAGGTACCCGCCCCCGTCGAGCGCCAGCTCATCGATGTTGGGACCATCACGCCCGTCGGGCTGGCAGTGGTCGTCGTGGCGTCGCTCGATAGTTACGCGCGCGCGCTCCCCCTACCTGCCCTCTGGGGCTCGCTGTTGGCCTTAATGCGCTCGAGGGCCCGATGAGGCCATCAAGATGTTATCAGGTTTCTGGTTGCGTGTCTCACGTGCTGGCTGCCATGGCGGGGACTGCACCGTGGGCGTGGCCCCTATAGTACGGCCAGCAGCATGGGCTATCACCATCTCCTGGGGAGGCCATGATGGGCCAGCTCACTGTGATCCTCCCACCTTAGCAAAACCAGTCAGACATTGGATGGTGGCTCGCCATTCATCCATCTGATCGGCTGCCGGCATAAATCTCAGCAGAAGTTGGGCCCGCGCCATAGCCTTCGAGGCGGTGCTTGGCATTGGTGATGAAGATGTAGACCGCAACATCGCTCGGCTCCTGATGGTGCCGGTGGAGACCGCGGCGTGCTCTCGTCGCTGCGAGCCAGCTGCTTGGATGGCGTGGTAACGAGGTGGAGGTGCTTGAGGGCTAGTGGCTCCGTTAGGCACAGTGGCTAAGTTAGCTCATCCTCGGGGTGGCGCCTGCTCTACGGTCGCGCCCGTAATGGGAGAGGCCGGAGAGTTGCGATTCGCCCCAGAACGAGCGACACCACCTAGGATGCGCTCTTTGGCTGGGCGAGGAGGTGTAGAAGGAACGACCTCTCTACTTGTACCTCGCGGAGCATCGCCGCTGGGATACTGCTAATGTTGTCCTTCTCCGGTGCCCTCCATTCCTGCTTTGGCCGCGATGGGTGTGCTAACAACGCCGCCTGCACCGACCACGTCCACCGCAGCGTCCGCTTTCCCATGCGTCCCCGCATACCCCGCGGCGTTAGCGGCCGCGGGCAGCGAGGCCGTTGAACTGGACGGGTGAGCTACAGCATCATACTTGTTCTTGGGTGCCATGGTTAATGGAGCCGCTAATGATGAAACTGGTGATGAAGACGACGCGCTGCTTACGCTCTCAGGTTCGCACAAGTGATCCCCCTACCTGGCGCGCCAAAGATGTCGCAGGAAAACCACGACCACCTATGGGACCAAGGGCCCTTTTGCTTCGGCGGGGGGATGGGCACATTGCACAAAGAGCGGAGGAACGTAGAGTAGCACGGCAGAGATCACACGGGCAGTTTTTACCCAGGTTCGGGCCGCCGCGAGGCGTAAAATCCTACTCCTACTTTGGTGGATTGATGGTGGGAGGTGGAAAAAGCACGACACTCTTGCCCGGCAGGGTTGCCACGGGGCAAGAGTGTCCACGTGCGTATGAGTGTGTGAGGGTTCAGATTGATCGAATCCTTTCTGTGGTTGCCATAGGCCTCCTTTTATAGATTAAGGGGTTACCATAGTGGCAAATCAGTCTTTCCATACTGATTAGATAGCAAACAAAGCTATCATACCTAACTCTTCAGGCTGATAGAGCACATGAAATGCGTCGCTTAGTGTCACATCACGGCTCGCCCGGCAGGCCTTGCCGGGCTGTTTTGTCAGCTTCACGCCTGCTTCCTTGACACGTCTCAGGATGGGTGTCATCTGGAGGTTCTTTCTGTAGGAAGTGGCTGCCATGTGGCAGGGGGCTGGCAATGAGCCACTTAGGATCTTGACACCGCACTGATCGACGACGGGCGTCACCGTAGGGTGGTGGTTTGCCTCCGCGAGCCCCAGCAGGCCTGCTGGGGCGATCTTGGAGGCTTGCTTTAGGGACGATCCAAACTCACCAGGCTCGCGTGCCCGATAAGGAAGGCCCTTCTTCTGGTGATATCTTGCCTCTTCGGCTTGTCTTGGTTTGTCTTGATCTCCTTGGCCAGCTCTCTAATTCCTCAAAGAGTTGATCCCTCCATGTCTCGATCTGATCCTGGTGTTGCAAGCTTGCCCTTGGGCTTGTGCATAGTCTGGGGCAACGGACCCAGGGTCTGCTGCACCGACATGGTGATATTCGCGCACAGTGGAGACGTCTCGTCGACTGCGTGTGAGGCCGTTGGGAGAAAAACAAAAACAAAAACAAAAGGGAGAAAGCAATACAAAAGAAAAATAAAAGTAAAGGAAAATAATAAATGAAAAGAAAACTAAAAACTAGAAAAGGGAAATAATAAAAAGAAAAGTTGAGATAGCAGTAGCGCTGGATTATGGACCAGCGCTATATATTGATATCTATAGTGCTTGATCCTAAACTAGTGCTACTTCTATGTGTATTTTAGAATTAAAAATAAAAAATTGGAACAGTTAGCAGTAGCGCTCGATTACGGACTAGCGTAATAGCGAAGTTAGCTATAGCGTTGGATCTTAGAACAGCGCTACTGCTATTTTGAGTTAACCACAGCGTGGGGTCAAAATTTTGCCAAGCCCCATTTTACCACACTCTCCCACCTTTCCCCTTCTCTCTGCTGTCGCGCACTGTCGTCGCCCTGCCCGCCGGCCATCGCCCCTCGACCTCGGCCTCGACGTTGGCCCGATCCCCTGCCCGCCCTCGGCCCGAGCCCCTGCCCGCCGCGCCGACATCCTCCTCGTCCACGCCACCGCCGCTTCGACCTCCTCGTCTGCGCCGCCACCGTCGACCTCACCCCCAGTAGCCAGCATCCCCTTCTGCCTCTCCTCGGGTACTGACCTCCCCCCACCTCCCCCCTATCTCTGTCAATTAGGTTTTTTTAGAAATGAAACTAGGTTTTCAATTTAGGTTTCAATTAGGTAGGCAGTAGGAATCAATTTTAGGGTTCAATTTAGGGATTTTTATTATGACAAAATATTTATTAGCAAAAAAAAGTCTAGGGTTTCAGGGTTCATATGTGAAAAACGTTATAGAAATTTATTTAGTCGCAACAATTGGGTGATGTTGTTGCTGCTTTAAACAAAATTAGTAAAAAAATAGTTAACAGAGATTAGTTAGCTAGGGAAAATTAGCTATGGCATTTAGCTAGGGCATTTTTGCAAATTTAGCTAGGGCATTTAGCTATAAAAACAGTAGAATTTAGCTACGGCATTTAGCTAGGGCATTGATGTTATATGATTTTGCAATGATGGTTGTGTTGGGAAACGTAGCACGCAATTTCAAAAAAACATCTAAGATCATGAAAGATCTATCTAGGAGATCCATAGCAACGAGAGGGGGAGAGTGTGTTCACGTACCCTCGTAGACCAAAAGCGGAAGCGTTAGTTTAACGCGGTTGTTGTAGTCAAACGTCTTCACGATTCAACAGATCAAGAACCGAATGTACGGCACCTCCGAGTTCAGCACACATTCAGCTCGATGACTTCCCTCGAACTCTTGATCCAGCAAAGTGTTGCGGAGTTGCGTCAGCAGGACGGCGTGGTGACGGTGATGGTGAAGTGATCCGCGTAGGGCTTTGGCTAAGCACTACGACAATATGACATGAGAAGAAAACTATGGAGGGGGGGGGCGCACACGGCTAGGAATAATTGATGTGTGTTCTAGGGGTGCCCTCCCCACGTATATAAAGGAAGGAAAGGGAGAGAGGCAGCCCTAGGGGCGTGCCAAGTAGAGGGTTGCCCTACTAGGACTCCAAGTCCTAGTAGGATTCCCCCCTCCCTCTATTCCTACTCATGGAGGGGGAAAGGAGGAAGGAGTGGGAGGAGGAGAAGGAAAGGGGGCCGCCTCCACTTCCCCTACTCAAATTCGGCCTCCTTCCATGTGGGGGCCACACCACCCTTATGTGGGCTGGTGTGCCGCCCTCTTATGGCCCATAGGGCCCATAACTTCCCCCGGGGGATTCTGGTAACCCCCCAGAACTCTGATATGAACCCGGTATCCGAATACCAACATATAATATATCAATCTTTACCTATCGACCATTTCGAGACTCCTCGTCATGTCCGTGATCTCATCAGGGACTCCGAGCAATCTTCGGTCATAATACAAATCGTCATCGAACTTTAAGCGTGCTGACCCTATGGGTTCGGGAACTATGTAGACATGACCGAGACACTTCTCCGGTCAATAACCAATAGCGGAACCTGGATGCTCATATTGGCTCCCACATATTCTACGAAGATCTTTATCGGTCAAACCGTAATGACAACATATGTTATTCCTTTTGTCATCGATATGTCACTTGCTCGAGATTCGATCGTCGGTATCTTCATACCAAGTTCAATCTCGTTACCGGCAAGTCTCTTTACTCATTCTGTAATGCATCATCCTGCAAATAACTCATTACTCACATTGCTTGCAAGGCTTCTTATGATGTGCATTACCGAGAGGGCCCAGAGATACCTCTCCGATACTTGGAGTGGCAAATACTAATCTTGATATATGCCAACCCAACAAACACCTTCAGAGATACTTGTAGAGCATCTTTATAATCACCCAGTTATGTTGTGACATTTGATAGCATACAAGGCATTCCTCCGGTATCCGGGAGTTGCATAATCTCATAGTCCGAGGAATATGTATTTGACATGTAGAAAGCAGTATCAATAAAAACGGAATGATCAATATGCTAAGCTAATGGATGGGTCATGTCCATCACATTATTCTCCTAATGTTGTGATCCCGTTAATCAAATGACAACACATGTCTATGGTTAGGAAACTCAACCATCTTTGATTACGAGCAAGTCTAGTATAGGCTTACTAGGGACACTGTGTTTTGTCTATGTATCCACATGTATCAAGTTTCCGGTTAATACAATTCTAGCATGAATAAAAGACATTTATCATGATATAAGGAAATATAAATAACAACTTTATTATTGCCTCCAGGGCATATTTCCTTCAGTCTCCCACTTGCACTAGAGTCATTAATCTAGATTACATAGTAATGATTCTAACACCCATGGAGTCTTGGTGATGATCATGCTTTGCTCGTGGAAGAGGTTTAGTCAACGGGTCTGCTACATTCAGATCTATATGTATTTTCCAAATCTCTATGTCTCCCTCCTTGACTTGATCGCGGATATAGTTGAAGCATCTCTTAATGTGTTTGGTTCTCTTGTGAAACCTGGATTCCTTCGCCAAGGCAATTGCTCCAGTGTTGTCAAGAAAGATTTTCATTGTACCCGATACACTAGGTATTACACCTAGATCGGATATGAAGTCCTTCATCCAGACTCCTTAATTTGCTGCTTCCGAAGTAGCTATGTACTCCGCTTCACACGTAGACCCCACCACGACGCTCTGCTTGGAACTGCACCAACTGACAGCTCCACCGTTCAGCAAAAATACGTATCCGGTTTGTGACTTAGAGTCATCCGGATCAGTGTCAAAGCTAGCATCGACGTAACCATTTAGGACGAGCTCTTTGTCACCTCCATAAACGAGAAACATATCCTTGGTCCTTTTCAGGTACTTCTGGATGTTCTTGACCGCTGTCCAGTGATCCACTCCTGGATTACTTTGGTACCTCCGTGCTAGACTTATAGCAAGGCACACATCAGGTCTGGTACACAGCATTGCATACATGATAGACCCTATGGCTGAGGCATAGGGAATGACTTCAATTTTGTCTTTATCTTCAACAATGGTCGGGCATTGAGTCTGACTCGACTTCACACCTTGTAACACAGGCAAGAACCCTTTCTTCGACTGTTCTATTTTGTATTTCTTCAAAACGTTATCAAGGTATGTGCTTTGTGAAAGTCCAATTAAGCGCCTTGATCTATCTCTATAGATCTTGATGCCCAATATATAAGCAGCTTCATCGAGGTCTTTCAATGAAAAAATCTTATTCAAGTATCTTTTTATGCTATCCAGAAATTCTACATCATTTCCAATCAGCAATATGCCATCCACATATAATATCAGAAATGCTACAGAGCTCCCACTCACTTTCTGGTAAATACAGGCTTATCCAAAAGTCTGTATTAAACCATATGCTTTGTTTACCTCATGAAAGCAAATATTCCAACTCTGAGATGCTTGCACCAGTCCATAGATGGATCTCTGGAGCTTGCACACTTTGTTTGCACCTTTAGGATTGACAAAACCTTCTGGTTGCATCATATACAACTCTTCTTTGAGAAATCCATTAAGGAATGCAGTTTTGACATCCATTTGCCATATTTCATAATCATAAAATGCGGCAATTGCTAACCTGATTCGGACAGACTTAAGCATCGCTACGGGTGAGAAGGTATCATCGTAGTCAACTCCTTGAACTTCTCGAAAAACTTTCACAACAAGTCGAGCTTTGAAGACAGTAACATTACCATCAGTGTTAGTTTTCTTATTGAAGATCCATTTATTATCTATAGCTTGCCAATCATCGGGAAAGTCAACCAAAGTCCACACTTTGTTCTCATACATGGATCCCATCTTAGATTTCATGGTCTCTAGCCATTTTGCGGAATCTAGCTCATCATCGCTTCCTCGTAGTTCGTAGGTTTGTCATGGTCTAGTAACATGACTTCCAGAATAGGATTACCGTACCACTCTGGTGCGGAACATACTCTGGTTGACCTACAAGGTTCGGTAGTAACTTGATCTGAAGTTTCATGATCATCATCATTAGCTTCCTCACTAATTGGTGTAGGCATCACGGGAACGATTTTATGTGATGAGCTATTTTCCAATTCGAGAGAAGGTACAATTACCTCATCAAGTTCTACTTTCCTCCTACTCACTTCTTTCGAGAGAAACTCCTTCGTAGAAAGGATCCATTCTTAGCAATGAAAATCTTGCCTTCGGATCTGTGATAGAAGGTGTACCCAACAGTTTCTTTTGGGTATCCTATGAATACGCACTTCTTTGATTTGAGTTCGAGCTTATCAGGATGAAGCTATTTCACATAATCATGGCAACCCCAAACTTTAAGAAATGACAGCTTAGGTTTCTTGTCAAACCATAGTTCATACGGTGTCGTCTCAACGGATTTAGATGGTGCCCTATTTAATGTGAATGCAGTTGTCTCTAATGCATAACCCCAAAACGATAGTGGTAAATCGATAAGAGACATCATAGATCGCACCATATCTAATAAAGTACGGTTACACTATGGTGTTCCAGGTGGCGTGAGTTGCGAAACTATTCCACATTGTTCTAAATTAACACCAAACTCGTAACTCAAATATCTACCTCTGCGATCATATCGTAGAAACTATATTTTCTTGCTACGATGATTCTCTACTTTACTCTGAAATTCCTTGAACTTTTCAAATCTTTCAGACTTGTGTGTCATCAAGTAGATATACCCATATCTACCCAAATCATCTGTGAAGGTTAGAAATAACGATAACCGCGGCGAGCCTCAACACTCATCGGACCGCAAACATCGGTATGTATTATTTCCAATAAGTCAGTGGCTTGCTCCATTGTTCCGGAGAATGGGGTCTTAGTCATCTTGCCCATGAGGCATGGTTCGCAAGTATCAAATGATTCATAATCAAGTGATTCCAAAAGGCCATCTTCATGGAGTTTCTTCATGCGCTTTACACCAATATGACCTAAACGGCAGTACCACGAATATGTTGCACTATCATTATCAACTTTGTATCTTTTGGCATCAATATTATGAATATGTGTATCACCACGATCGATATTCAACAAAAATAGACCACTCTTCAAGGGTGCATGACCATAAAAGATATTACTCATATAAATGGAACAGCCATTATTCTCTGATTTAAATGAATAACCGTCTCGCATCAAACAAGATCCAGATATAATGTTCATGCTCAACGCTGCACCAAATAACAATTATTCAGGTCTATAACTAATCCCAAAGGTAGATGTAGAGCTAGCGTGTCGACGGCGATCACATCGACTTTGGAACCATTCCCTACGTGCATCGTCACGTCGTCCTTAGCCAATCTTAGTTTAATCTGTAGCCCCTGTTTCAAGTTACAAATATGGGCAACCGAACTAGTGTCAAATACCCAGGCGCTACTATGAGCATTAGTAAGGTACACATCAATAACATGTATATCAAATATACCTTTTTTTCACTTTGCCATACTTCTTATCCGCGAAATACTTGGGGCAGTTCTGCTTCTAGTGACCAGTCCCTTTGAAGTAGAAGCACTCAATGTCGGTCTTGGCTCCAGAATTGGGTTTCTTCCCAAGAGTAGCAACTTGCTTGCTATTCTTCTTGAAGTTCCCCTTCTTTCCCCTGCCCATTTTTGAAAATATTGGTCTTGTTAACCATCAACACTTGATGCTTCTTTTGATTTCTACCTCCGTAGCTTTGAGCATTGCGAAGAGCTCGGGAATTGTCTTCTCCACCCCTTGCATATTATAGTTCATCATGAAGACTTTATAGCTTGGTGGAAGTGATTGAAGAACTCTGTCTATAACACTATCATCCGGAAGATTAACTCCCAGCTGAGTCAAGTGGTTATGGTACCCAGACATTCTAAGTATGTGTTCACTGGCAGAATTGTTCTCCTCCATCTTGCAGCTATAGAACTTGTTGGAGACTTCATATCTTTCAACTCGGGCAATTGCTTGAAATATTAACTTCAACCCTTGGAACATCTCATATACTCCATGATGTTCGAACCGTCTTTGAAGTCCCGATTCTAAGCCGTAAAGCATGGCACACTGAACTATCGAGTAGTCATCAGATCAATCTTGCCAGACGTTCATAACATCAGCAGTTGCTCCTGCAACAGGCCTTTCACCTAGCGGTGCAACAAGGACATAATTCTTCTATGCAGCAATGAGGATAATCCTCAAGTAATGGACCTAGTCCGTGTAGTTGCTACCATCATCTTTCAACTTAGCTTTCTCTAGGAACGCATTAAAATTCAAGGGAACGGTAGCACGGGCCATTGATCTACAACATAGATATGCAAAAACTATCAGGACTAAGTACATGATAAATTTAGTTCAATTAATCATATTACTTAAGAACTCCCACTTATATAGACATCCCTCAAGTCATCTAAATGATCACGTGAACCATATCAACTAAACCATGTCTGGTCATCACGTGAAATGGAGTAGTCTTCAATGGTGAACATCTTATGTTGATCATATCTACTATATGATTCACGTTCGACCTTTCGGTCTCTAGTCTTCCGAGGCCATGTCTGTACATGCTAGGCTCATCAAGTCTAACCCGAGTATTCCGCATGTGCAAAACTCTCTTGCACCCGTTGTATGTGAACGTAGAGCTTATCACACCCGATCATCATCTGGTGTCTCAGCACAACAAACTATCGCAATGGTGCATACTCAGGGAGAACACTTGTACCTTGAAATTTAAGTAAGGGATCATCTTATAATGCTACCGTCGTACTAAGCAAAATAAGCTACATAAAAAGAAAAAACATGACATGCAATCAAAATATGTGTGACGCCCCCGATTTGACCGTACACTAATCATGCACGCAAATGTGTACGACCAAGATCAAGGACTCACTGGAAGATATCACAACACAACTCTAGACACAAATAAAATAATACAAGCTTTATATTACAAGCCAGGGGCCTCGAAGGCTCGAATACATAAGCTCGAAAACATAAGAGTCAGCGAAAGCAACAATATCTGAGTACAGACATAAGTTAAACAAGTTTGCCTTAAGAAGGCTAGCACAAAAACAACACGATCGAAAAGGCAAGGCCTCCTGCCTGGGACCTCCTAACTACTCCTGGTCGTCAGCTGTCTCCACGTAGTAGTAGGCTTTGTCGGGGTAGTAGCAGTCATCAAGGTGGCATCTAGCTCCTGGACTCCACCATCTGGTTGCATCAACCAGCAAGAAGAAAGAAGGGGGAAAAGGGGGAGCAAAGCAACCGTGAGTACTCATCCAAAGTACTCGCAAGCAAGGATCTACACTACAAATGCATCGGTATCAATGAAAAGGGTAATATATGTGGACTAAGCTGCAAAATGCCAGAATAAGAGGAGGAGAAGCTAGTCCTATCGAAGACTAGCATCTTCTGGAAACCACCGTCTTGCAGCAAGAGGGGGAAGTAGAGTAGTATAACATAAGTCATAAATATGTTGTTGTTCCAACGCTCCGGGATCCTTTCTCGACTCCCGAAGCAACATATCCAAACAATGCCTCAGCATCCAGTTCTAGTTGTAGTGATCGGGATACAACTCCAAGTGTCCGTTACCGTAGGAGAGGCTATCGATAGATGTTTTCTTCCCTGCAGGGGTGCACCAACTTACCCAACACGCTTGCTTAACTCCGGCCGGACACACCATCAGGTCATGCCCGCCCTCGGCCAAACAATATGCCGCAACCCGACCTAGGCTTAATAGAGAGGTCATGCATGCCGGACTAAACCCTATGCCCCCAGGGGTCATGGGCCAATCGCCCCGGGAACTCCTGCACGTTGCGTGGGCGGCCGGTGAGCAGACCTAGCAACCACCTTTAAAAAGGTAGGAGCCTAACCAGTCTAACCCGGCGCGCGCCGCTCAGTCGCAATGACGTCAGTTAAGCTTCGTCTGATGCATACGACGCAGAACGCCCATACTATGCCCACGTGATGGTTAGCGCTATCAGGCCAGAGGCCCCTCGGATCAAATATCCAAAACGTTTAGTGTCTTGGGAACGCGCGGTAACGAGCAGAGACTCACGATTATGTGACCCCATCGCCCCGTCTCGAGAACTTGCGGCAAGGGCGAGTGCCCGGCCACGCCTCGTAGTATCTCGCGAGCACCTTCCAGGTCAACCCGACTACACATCACTCGCAATTAAGCTCGCGCGGGTACCCCTCTGGGTCGACCCGTCTTTAGTAACCAGGTTCAGTGTAAGGTCATAGTAACCATAGTAACTGTGTGTCTGACACCAAAGGAAACCCTGAGGAAATCACCCTCGATGGAATTCCACCTGATGTTTATCGTCAAGGTGAACGAAAGAGGAGTCACCCTCGAGGTCCACTCTTGAGGAGTTGCATGACAGTGTCGTTATCGGGAGTGGAGAAAGAGGAATCACCCTCGATGACCACAACCGATGAACTAACCTACAAGGTTAACATCAGAAGTGCTGATGAGGTCTCACCCTCGGCACTTGATAGTAACCCAGTAGTGTCGAGCAACTAAGGGGAAAGTGATGTGCGGTGCCGGGTCCTGGTCTTCGATCCCGTTGATCGGGTCTTCTGATAATCCAGCGGGGCAGTCGGGACAATGTGGGGGTCACTGGTGGATATCTAACTAGCCTATACTAAGTAGTTTAGTATAAACATGTAAGGTATGAAAGTAGTATCAACAACAGGCTATGCATCAGAATAGGATCATACAAAAAGCAGTAGCAGTTCTAATGCAAGCATAAGAGAGAAGAGAATGGGCGATATCGGAATGATCAAAGGGGGTTGGCTTGCCTGGTTACTCAGACGAGAAGGAGGGGTCGTCAATACCGTAGCCGATCACCGGGGCATCTTCGGTCTCGGGGTCTACCGGAGAGAAGAGGGGGGGAAACAATAAATACAAAGCATACATATGCAATAAACAAGCACGGCAAGTTAACACGTAGTGCTAGGGTGCTCTAACGCGGTGCTACACGATACCGGCGAAGGGGAATATCATCCGGGAAAGTATCCCCGGTGTTTCGTGATTTCGGACAGATGAATCGGAGGGGGAATGTTGCATGTTTGCTATGATAGGGATGTGTGGTGGATGAACGGACGGCGTATTCGGATTCGTCTCGTCGTTCTGAGCAACTTTCATGTACAAAGTATTTTCATTCGAGTTACGGTTATATTATTTTTCAAAGTTTTATGCATTTTCTAATATTTATATAATTATTTAAATCCGAATTGACCAAGTCAATTTGACTAGTCAAAAGGAGAGGTGTGACCCACCTGTCATAAATTATTTACCTAAACAAATAAATACACCTAACTTATTTAATGGGGCCTACATGTCATCTACTACTAGACTAACTTAGTACTAAACTAGTAGTACTACCAACTAAGCCTACAAACTACATAAGTAAGGGCCGGCCTAGTCACAGCCGTGCACGCACACTGCACACACACTCACGCACACAGCACACACAAGTTAGTAGGCTAGGGGTTATTAACATTAGATGCCATTTTGTGATTTTTGTAGGATTTAATACATGCATCAAATGAATTTGGTCCAATGGAATAAAATGTAGTTTGTCAAGTATGCTACCTACTCATATTATTTTTAGTCCTGTTAACAATTGTTTTACAGCAGTTTAGGGGCTGTCTAAAGGGTTAGTCAGTGTAATATCCACAAAGCTAGCCATAGCTACAGTACTAGCAATAGTAGTATATGCAGAGCATTGGCAATGGGGTGGGGCGGGCGATGCATTGCACGGACGCCGCAACGCGAGCGAGCGGCACACGGATGCAGCAAAGCGCGCGACGCCGGGGGTGGCCAAGGCGCGAACGCGGGCCGGTAGGGGTGGCGGGGCGGACGAGCAGTAGCAGCGCAGCTGCGGCGAACAGGAGCAGCAGCACAGGAGAGCAGTGGCCGTGGTGCGGCAGCAGCAGCATGTAGCAACAGCAGCGGCTAGCAAGCAGAGTAGCAGCGAAACAGCAGCGCCAAGGTTGCAGCAGTGCAAGGCAGAGCAGCAGTTTAGAGTCCGCACACACATACGTACGCGTACGCGCGAGATCGGGCACGATGGTGGGGGCGGCCTACGGCGTCCATATCGAGAGGGGGATAGGGGGTTTTGGAAGAGGAGCTCACAGTGATTCCAACGGAGGCGACGAGGTGGCCGGATGTGGAACAAAGCCGCGGCAAATGCCACGGGAAGCCGACGATGTACGGGACGAAGATGTTGTCGATGGCGAGCGCACGAGATGACCCCGCTCGGTTCGACGCTCAGGATTGACGAAGTTGACCACGAAAGTTCTTCTGGACATCGTCCCGTGAGAAGGCAACGACTGTGGCTGCGTAATGACGATGACAGGCACGGTCACCGCGCGAGGTTCTGGGCTCAAATTAGACCAGATGAGGAGGGGGGCGAAAGGGAACCAGAGGAGAACGGACGAGGGGGAGCTAGGGTTGCGGTTGGGCATGTTTATAGGTCGAAGGGAACGACGTGGAGGCCATCCATGGCCATGGCAGCCATGGATGTACGCCACGCCCTCCTCTGCCTCCTGTAGCGGGGGTTGGGGATGACCCCAGGTGGATTGGGCCATATGCACACTAGAGCCCACTAGGACAGAACTAGTTTAGGCCTTTTTCTTTGGATCTGCATTTTGTTTTCTGCTTTCTGTTTTATGTTTCTTTTAGCAATAAACATTTTTGTAAAAGGTGTGGCTGGTCTCAAAATTTAGTATGCAATATACATCACCGCCGCAAAAGTTCGGGAGAGTTTTGAATTAGTTTGGATTTTGTTTAAAAGGCAAAGGTTAATTTAAAAGTTGTTGGTTCTGTTATAAATATGTTTAGGCCATTATAAAATATTAAAATGAGGTTGGTTCTTACATTAATATTAGCTAGTGAAAATCTGTAACATCATGAACATTTTTAAGTTACTATTTGAAGAATTATTATTTTGACTATAACTTAAATTTGAATCTTAACCGGTTGAATCAACGTGGGATTTAGCAACAATAAAGCAATGACAAGGCATCATTAACAGGGGATTACTGTATCTTAATTATCCGGGTGTTACAAATCCCCTCCACCACAAGAAATCTCGTCCCGAGATTTAAGGGGTGGAGTAAGGGGAAAGATGTGGTTACGAAATTCTATCGAATCTTCTCGGTCTAGGTTGCTCTTCTCGAAGAGGTCAATCCCTATTGTTGGTCTCTTCAATCTTTTATTCCAGTGCTTCCTGATGAAGTTGTCGTCCTTTCTTCGGGAACTACATCGTACGTACGAAGGACCAGGGTGTAACTTCGGAAGGACGAACCGCTACAATGTTGCTTAATAGGTAGATAACACCAGGAAGGTGGCAGAAAGTAACTCTCAAATTGAAACTTAAGAATATACCGAGAGCAAAGTAAGAAGGTGCAAAGTAGAAGTTTCAAGCGTCTAGGCAATCGTCGTTGCCTAAAACAAGGTGTGAAAGGGGTCCAGAGCAACGAGAACAAGTATTGCGTCTGATACCAGAATAGATCACTAGGAATGTGGCTCGCGAATTGCACACAAAGCAAAGCGTGGGGAATAACCTTGGAAATGGGGGGGTGTACATGAGAGTCAGGTTTCGATCTTGTGGAACTGTGAGTTATGGGCCCACCATGTGGGTCAAAGGTAGGAAGGGCGATGATAGCAAGGCATGTCAGAGCATAGACTGCCAGTTATGTTGGCAACAATGTCAGTACCAAGGGCGAGGGACGATGAGAACCATTTTCCTGCTCGTTGAACGAGGCGGACCAATAGGTAAGGTTCTCGTCCATCGGTGGTTACCGTAATGTTATCAACAATAGTAACAGGGTCTTACCGACAAAGTTGTACACCAAGGTGTTTACATAAGCAGAAAATTATTATTGCTTAGATTATATGTAGACCAAAGAAAGGTTAAACAAACAAATGGAAAGGAAAATGTGTTTAAACATAAGGAATAGGAGTAAACATCCCCAAGATTAAGTAGGGCATGATATACGTGTCAGCAGATCAAAGTCATGACCACATAGATAAAAGGGGTAAGAAGAATTATGATATGTACCCACACAACTATGTTGGATAGTTGATCAAAAACATTTAGCATTGCGCTTACCATGTTCTTGTGGATCTTCGGAGTAACATAGACATGCTTCAAGATAGCACCGGCATGATCATTGGGTAAAGACCCGATTTTTGAATACACAAAGGATCCATCAGGAACAACTTATAGAATAAGTTTTACATTTTCAACAAGGAAAAGATGAGGATGTGGCCGACGGGTTCAGCTGCAATCCTTCGTCATGTCAAAAAGTATGTAATTCCAAAATTATATGAACCAGTTTGTGTTGGGCGAAGACATAAATGTTGTCGATGATAACACAAATCATTGAGGGGCAAGGATGGTATTTCCCATCATGAATTTCGATTCATAACTTGGAAGAAGGCAAATCATTGTTGATGGTGATCACGACACATTTGTCGAGAGATTTAATTAGGATGTAATCGTTCGGTGATGATACCAAGTCAAATGAATGATGGAGCGAAAGGTTATTGAAATCACTAGTACAATACAAACTTGAAATCAAGCTAGTTGTTCAAGGTGAAATGATATGCCGAGGAAGATCGGCGTAAGCTTAGCTCATTGTCGAAATGGTGCTCCGGGAAGAAGGACCAAGTAGCAGAGTTAAAAAGATGCACGATAAGGATATAGCCGATCAGGCTATATACGACGAGAAGAATTAATAAACCCATAAGCAATGGAGATTACTTAGAGTTATTGAATCGGAGTGCGGAATTGATTCACTTATTGGGGTCCTTGAGTGTCAAACATCTCAGGGCCCGTGGAAAATTGCAGTCAGTGAAAGGTAACACATAATGAAGAGCTCATAAGAAGCTATGCAGTTCCGTGATAATCTCGAGATACCAGGGGGGTAATACTCGACGATAGCTCAACGTAGAGGTTGGGCTGGGGGTATTGCTCTGTAGATGACAAGTGGGTAAACCTGCATGAGAATCATATTTAAAGGAGAACATGGTCGGAACCACGATTGAAAAAGACCAGATCCCAAATATAAGATGAACTTATACCAAGGGGACAATTAATTTAAGAGAAGCTTTAATGATAAGATCTACATCGTGTCCATGGGCATGAACGGAAAGTTCAAGGTTGACTCCCACTTCTCCAATGCATAACCTTTCATTCACTGTACCATTTAACAATTATTTGAGTGTGAAGAGCTACCTAGTGATTTACCATAGGACCATGACCCGCGAAAACTATCGGGCTCACACAGATAAGGAAAGGCATAGATTCAACCCTTAGGGGCATCTTAGGAACATATACCACAACCTTCAGGAGTATTTAACACAAGCTCAAGGTAGAGCATGGTTGACAAAAACAGAGGATACAAATTGTCAAGGGCATTATGTATCAGGTAAGAACTCACAAGGAGATTAGATATGAGGGGCACTGTCGGATAAAATCGAATGAAGGTGCCGGTGGTTCACAAGGGATCTGATGTGAGTATCGGTACTCAACCAGAAGAAGAAAGAATGCAAGGATATCAGTTTATATAAACAACTGACTATTTCAAATTTCAAATGCAAAAGGAATTATGATTACCAACTCAAGGGATCAGAAGCCAACGCTCTGGTTAAGGATGGATAAGTCGAAATGACTTAGGGGTGCAATCGACGACAATTTGGTTGGTCGAGAACCAGCTCAAGTTCAACATGACGTCTGAGCCGGAAGGATGAATTCTAGGATCGAGGATGCGAGTATTCGCAACATGTTGAATCAACGGGCTCAAAATGATAATGACAAAGGATGTCAAGAAGATTATTAGACTTCTGGGGTTAACCATAACTTCAAGAGCAATAGGCTGTTGATACGTCCAAAACGTATCTATAATTTCTGCTTGCTCCATGCCACTTTTGGGTGATATTGCTATGATATTCATACACTTCCATACACTTTTGATCATATTTGGACTAACTTACTAATCTAGTGCACCCCAGTGCCAGTTTCTGTTTTCGGCTGTTTTTGTATTTCAGGTTTTCACGTTTCGAGAACTGCCCAGAAAAATCCAGAAAAATTATATAAAAAATCAGTGAACCGGAAACAACACTGTGTCCGAAGGGCAGCCTGGGGGGGGCCACAGGGGCTCCAGGCGCCCTGTGGGCGCCCCCCCCCCCCCTGGGCCGCGCCGGGGGGGGCGCCTTGGCCCCCCGAGGCTCCCCCGGTGCCCTACTTTGGCATATATTTAAAGGGTCCTCCGTAACCCTCAGAACAGGACTTCTTTTCGCGATCCCATCTCTGTTCCGCCGCCGCCGCCGCTTCCAAGATCGGGAGCACCAGGAGAACTCTTCCCAGCACCCTGCCGGAGGGGAGGATCACCACCGGGAGCTTCTCCACCACCATGGACGCCTCCCGGATGACTCGTGAGTAGTCTCCCTTGGACCATGAGTCCATGACCAGTAGCTATGTGATGTTCTCCTCCCGTTCTTGTGCTTCACTAATTAGTCCTCGTGAGCTGCCCTACATGATCGAGGCACCTATGTAATCCTTATGATGTTGCTATGTTGAGTTTGCTGGGATCCGATGGATTATGAGATTATGTTCAGATTGATCTTGAGTAATATATTTGATTCACCTCTTTTATATTTTAGTTCATAAGTAATTCTTGCATGTTCTCCATTGTTATTTATTGCTTTGGCCGAGTAATAGGTAGTGACTCCAAGAGGGAACGTTATGATCGATTGTGGGTTCATGCCCCTCGATGACTAGCTTGAGTGACAGAAACATGAGTCTAGGGGATGTGTTGTTGCCACAAGGGGGAAAACAACGGTGCTTGTGCCCGCGGGTGCAAGGATTGTTTACTTTACGCAAAATTCTTTTAATGCAGTTGTCTGTTGCATTGAGTTTACACTATGGGTGGGACTCGCAACTTAATACCAGCGAGATGTTCTGGATAGATATCTCAAGGTGGATGATTAGTAGTAGATATTGATGGATTTCGGTCTACTTACTTTGGCGTACCGCCCATGCTTTGAACCTCAACCTTTCTTGCAATGTAGTCAGCATTGGTTTGCGTTCGTGGTCCTGTCAATTGCCCAGCTGTAATTTGTTACCTCACATAGTTGTTTTATCGTCTTTTGGGAGAGAGACATCACTAGTGAACATCATGAGACTCCGGTCCATATTACCATCATTGATCACATCCACTATTTACTTTTCGCTATTTACTTACTATTGCAAACACTATCTATCACTACTATCATATTGCTTTTAACCCTTTGTGAACTACAAGGCCGGAGAGATTGACAACCTCTCTGTACTTGTTGGGAGCAAAGTTATTTGTATCTGTGTTCAGGTCCACGTTGATTGCTAATTGCGCCGTTAGCAGTTGACACCTACTTGTTGAACCTAGGAGTCTCTGGGGATTCGATCCTTGGCATCTTTGCTAGGGGAAAACACTTCTACTTACTGCATCTTACACCTTCCACTTGGGGTAACCATCGAGGGGTTCGAGGCCCATCAAGGAGTATTTTCTGGCGCCGTTGTCGGGGACTCCACTCTTCAGGATAGGGGAGTTGCATGCTATCTTTTACCTTTGCTTTTTAGTCTTGTTAGTTTACCTTTCATTTTTTGCTTTAGTTCCTTTTATCGAAAATCACGAAAATAGTTATCTTGCTTGCTTGCTACTATGGGTTCCACCGAGAACACCAAGTTGTGTGACTTCACTAGTCACAACAACGATGACTTTATCAGCACACCTATCACTACACCTGCCACTTCAGCACCTTCATATGAAATTAAACCTGCTTTACTGAACTTAGTTATGAAAGAACAATTCTCCGGTGCTGGAGATGATGCTGCTTTACACTTGAACAACTTTGTTGAACTTTGTGATATGCAAAAGTACCAAGAAATAGATGGTAATATTGTTAAGCTTAAGCTTTTTCCTTTCTCCTTGAGAGGAGGAGCTAAAATTTGGTTTCAGTCTTTGCCTAGAAATAGCATAGATTCATGGGACAAGTGCAAAGATGCTTTTATTGGAAAATAATATCCACCTGCTAAAATTATCCAACTTAGAAGTAACATCATGAATTTTAAACAATTGGATAATGAACACGTTGCCCAAGCTTGGGAACGTATGAAATCTCTTATCAAAAACTGCCCTACTCGCGGTTTGACTACTTGGATGGTTATCCAAACTTTTTATGCAGGCTTGAACTTTACCTCGCGGAACTTGTTAGATTCGGCCGCGGGAGGAACTTTTATGTCAACTACACTTGGTGCTGCCACAAAGCTTCTCGATGAGATGATGACCAACTATTCCCAATGGCACACCGAACGCGCTCCAACAGGTAGGAAGGTAAACTCTGTCGAGGAGATTTCCTCCCTTAATGAAAAAGTTGACTTGATCATGTCTCTACTTTCGAAGCAATCTACTATTGATCCTCGTGATGTTCCTTTAAATTCTTTGATTGCTCAAGAACAAGTAGATGTTAACTTTATCTCTAGAAATAATTTCAACAACAATGCTTATAGGAGTAACTTTGGTAACAATCCGAGACCGTTCCCCTCTAACTCTTATGGGAACAACAATGCTTATCCTAGTACCAAGAACTCCAATACTGAACTAGAGACTATGCTTAGAGATTTCATCACTACCCAAAAAGCCTTTAATAAGAATGTAGAAGAGAAACTACATAAACTAGATTATCTGTCTTTTAAGGTAGATCACTTAGCCAATGAGGTAAAATTGCTAAAAATTGAAACTTCTCCTCTTAAGGAGAGGGAAGTCATCCCTATTAATGCTACTCAAGTACAAATTAATGAAAATATTAGGATGATGGCTAAGCTAAAAGAAAGATGGGCTAGAGAAAGGGAGGAAGAAGAGAGAATTAAGAGCCTTCCTACCCACCACACTGTTGCTACTATCCAAGTTATTGAGGATGTTCACACTCTTAGCCCCCAATGTACTCCTGGTCCCAATGGACCTATTAATGGTGATGCTATAGAAACTACCAAACAGGTGAACCTTAAGGACACCACTACCACTTTACTTGATGCTCGTGACCTTGATTTTGATAATTGCACTCTTACCGAAGTTATCGATTTCCTTCACAAGATGTCTAGAGATCCCCGCACTAGCACGCTTAACCTTGCCTTCACGGAGCATATCACTAATGCTCTCATCAAAGCTAGGGAGGAGAAACTTAGAGTAGAAGCCTCCATACCTAGAAAGCTAGAAGATGGTTGGGATCCTATGATAAAAATTTATTTGAATGACTTCTCTTGTTATGCATTATGTGATATTGTAGCTAGTACTTCCATTATGCCCAAAAGACTATATGATATGCTTAAATTAAAATCTTTTGATTCTTGTTCTTTTGGTAATGCTCTCGTTGATTCTTCCATAAAGAAACCTTTGGGGAGGATCGACGATGTTCTTATTGTTGTCAATGATAACTATGTGCCCGTTGATTTCACTATTATGGATATTGAATGTGATCCTTCTTGTCCAATTATTTTGGGACGTCCCTTTTTGCGCACCGTTGGTGCTGTCATTGACATGAAAGAGGGTAATATAAAATTTCAGTTTCCTCTCAAAAAAGGGATGGAACACTTCCCTCGTAAGAAGGTCAAGTTACCTTTTGAGTCCGTTGTACGGGCTAGTTATTCTTTTACTCTTGATAAAACTTGATCTATGCATTATGCCTAGCTTAAAGGCATAAAAGAAAGCGCTTTTGGGAGGCAGCCCACATGAATAAAAATTTTGCTTTTGTTGTCTCTTGATGTTGTTTACTGCTGTAGCATCATCATTGTATCTTTGCTTTTCATATTTGTGCCAAGTATAGCCTCTGATTGCTAGAAAGTTCAAAAGTTGTGAGGTGCTGTCCAGGAAACAGATTCTGTCCTTGGATAGAAAAATTCGTATAAAATCACCAGATCATCTTTTTGGTCTGAATTTTTCGACAGCGTTCTCTATATAATTGTATTTCGTGCGTCAGTTTTGAGTTTTTTGATTTGAGTTGCAGAAGTATCCCGAACAGGTCAATTACTGCCTGTTGTTTTGTTTTTCACAGATTCTATCATGTTTTGCCTTACCTTCACTTTGCAAATTAAGAACTTGCTTTTTCTTTGCAAAAACCTTTTGGCAATCGTGAGAAACAGTAGAACTTCAAGAATATCCTTATTTCCAGCAAGGTATAATTATTTTATTAAGGGTACTAACCTCGCTAATCAGATTATGATAAGTTGTGTATGAAGGGAGTTTTCAAGTGTGCGAGGGGAGATGATAAAAAGATTCAGGAGTGTCAAGCGCTCAAGCTTGGGGATGCCCCCGTGCACCCCCAAGAAATATTCAAGGAGACTCAAGCGTCTAAGCTTGGGGATGCGCCCCATGCATCCCCTTCTCCATCAACATTATCAGTTCGTCTTTCGTTTCGCCATATTTTTATCACTTCATATGTTATGTGCTATGCTTGGAGCGTATTGCTTTTAGTTTTATTTTTAGTTTTTCATAACGAGTCGGAACCCAGCATTCCTTTAGGTGGGAGAGAAACACGCTCCACCTCTACCTAGAACATTACATAGAATTTTCATGTCTATCTATGATGTGTGTGTTCTTTGTCTTTTAATAGCTACTATCGTGCTCTGCTCTTAGTATTCATGCTTATCTTTTCAAGAGCTTTTATTTAGTTGGTTGCTTGAACTCTCTTTAATTACCATGCTCACCTTATTAAGAGAGTTTGCTTCCGTTGCATGGGTTAATGTGTCTATGATAAAGATGCTACTTGCATGATGGTGCTTAGTAGTTCAGGTTTTCTTTTGGTTAATCTCAAATAGCTGGGGGGTTCCCAATGTGTTATTGGAATACCAACTTGGTTTGTTTGCCTATGATGTGGTATGGTTTAGTAATATCTTCCTTCAAGAATTTATTTTGATTGACTTGGCGTATGCTCACGCATATTCAAGACTGTAAAGAAAGTCTGTCAAGCCTTGATGATCTTTTGTTTCTAAGTAGCGATATAACTACCATGCCTGATTCAATATTACTTTGTCGCCCTGCGTGATTATGACCGTCATTGCTCTCTTAGTTGGTCGCTCCCAGTCTTTTGCTAACCTCCACCTGTACTAAGCAAACTAACCATGCAATACATAGCTCATGGGAAAGTAGCCTAAAAACTATTGTGGTAAAGAATATGTTGCTTATGTATCTTATTTCTTATAAGTTGCTTGCTGAGCGGTAACCATGTTTCTGGGGACGCCATCAACTGTCACACTTTTGTTGAATATCATGTGAGTTGCTATGCATGTTCGTCTTGTCTGAAGTAAGGGTGATTTACCGTGGGTTGAATTAATATGCATATTGTTAGAGAAGAACATTGGGCCGCCAACCAAAGCCATGCATCATGGTGGAAGTTTTAGCTTGGACCTTAATCCTCAATCTCTCATGAGAATATGCTTATGCATTAAAGAGGAGTCCATCATCTATTTTCTATGTTGTCCCGGTATGGATGTCCTCAAGTTGAGATCTATCAAAAACGAGAAATCAAATGTGATTTATCTCCTTGGACCTTTGTACAGGTGGCATAGAGGTACCCCTTTGTGACACTTGGTTAAAACATATGCAATGCAATGATAACCCATGGGGATCCGAGCTAATTAGGACAAGGAGCGAGCACTATTAGTATTCGATGCATGAGGCTTGCAACTTATAAGATGTTTTATGCATGACACATATGAAGTACTACTACCGTTGACACAATTGCTTCCATGTTTTCAAAATAAAAAAAAGCTTTAGCACTTAACCTTTCTTTTACCTTTATGTTGAAGCACCAACTACTGAGAGCATGATTGTCATTCTGAGTGTAATGTGCATTGTCCCAAAGTAGCATTGTCTTTTGCATGATTGCGATATCGTTTATTCTGAAATGATTGTATCTAGTCATCACTTAAACCTTGAAGGCGCCCTTGCATTTATGTTTTGCATCACTAAAGGGGGCAAGCTAGATATCACTTTATCATATTTGCACATCATGTTCATTGTAAATCTTTTTGATGTTTCAGTTTCATGTTGTAAAACTTTCAGTCATTTGTGATTTTCTCTTGAGACAACTTAATTACTATAGAATCATTGTCTCAGTAAGCTTTTGTCATATGACTATGAGAAAGTCCTATATGGTTAATAGCATGTCACCACAGAAATTATTCTTGTTATCATTTACCTACTCGAGGACGAGCAGGAATTAAGCTTGGGGATGTTGATACGTCCAAAACGTATCTATAATTTCTGCTTGCTCCATGCCACTTTTGGGTGATATTGCTATGATATTCATACACTTCCATACACTTTTGATCATATTTGGACTAACTTACTAATCCAGTGCACCCCAGTGCTAGTTTCTGTTTTCGGCTGTTTTTGTATTTCAGGTTTTCACGTTTCGAGAACTGCCCAGAAAAATTATATAAAAAATCAGCGAACCGGAAACAACACTGCGTCCGAAGGGCGGCCTGGGGGGGCACAGGGGCTCCAGGCGCCCTGTGGGCGCCCCCCC
>LR738710.1:487040454-487106446 GCA_902687465.1 Secale cereale
CCCCCCCCGGGGCCTCGCCGGGGGGGCGCCTGGGCCCCCGAGGCTCCCCCGGTGCCCTACTTTGCATATATTTAAAGGGTCCTCCGTAACCCTCAGAACAGGACTTCTTTTCGCGATCCCATCTCTGTTCCACCGCCGCCGCTTCCAAGATCGGGAGCACCAGGAGAACTCTTCCCGGCACCCTGCCGGAGGGGAGGATCACCACCGGGAGCTTCTCCACCACCATGGACGCCTCCCGGATGACTCGTGAGTAGTCTCCCTTGGACCATGAGTCCATGACCAGTAGCTATGTGTTGTTCTCCTCCCGTTCTTGTGCTTCACTAATTAGTCCTCGTGAGCTGCCCTACATGATCGAGGCACCTATGTAATCCTTATGTTGTTGCTATGTTGAGTTTGCTGGGATCCGATGGATTATGAGATTATGTTCAGATTGATCTTGAGTAATATATTTGATTCACCTCTTTTATATTTTAGTTCATAAGTAATTCTTGCATGTTCTCCGTTGTTATTTATTGCTTTGGCCGAGTAATAGGTAGTGACTCCAAGAGGGAACGTTATGCTCGATTGTGGGTTCATGCCCCTCGATGACTAGCTTGAGTGACAAAAACATGAGTCTAGGGGATGTGATGTTGCCACAAGGGGGAAAACAACGGTGCTTGTGCCCGCGGGTGCAAGGATTGTTTACTTTACGCAAAGTTCTTTTAATGCAGTTGTCTGTTGCATTGAGTTTACACTATGGGTGGGACTCGCAACTTAATACCAGCGAGATGTTCTGGATAGATATCTCAAGGTGGATGATTAGTAGTAGATGCAGATGGATTTCGGTCTACTTACTTTGGTGTACCGCCCATGCTTTGAACCTCAACCTTTCTTGCAATGTAGTTAGCATTGGTTTGCGTTCGTGGTCCTGTCAATTGCCCAGCTGTAATTTGTTACCTCACATAGCTGTTTTATCGTGTTTTGGGAGAGAGACATCACTAGTGAACATCATGAGACTCCGGTCCATATTACTATCATTGATCACATACACTATTTTACTTTCCGTTATTTACTTACTATCGCAAAACGCTATCTATCACTACTATCATATTGCTTTTAACCCTTTGTGAACTACAAGGCCGGAGAGATTGACAACCTCTCTGTACTCGTTGGGAGCAAAGTTATTTGTATCTGAGTGCAGGTCCACGTTGATTGCTAATTGCGCCGTTAGCAGTTGACACCTACCTGTTGAACCTAGGAGTCTCTGGGGATTCGATCCTTGGCATCTTTGCTAGGGGAAAACACTTCTACTTACTGCATCTTACACCTTCCACTTGGGGTAACCAACGAGGGGTTCGAGGCCCATCAATAACATAGAATTTTCATGTCTATCTATGCTGTGTGTGTTCTTTGTCTTTTAATAGCTACTATCGTGCTCTGCTCTTAGTATTCATGCTTATCTTTTCAAGAGCTTTTATTTAGTTGGTTGCTTGAACTCTCTTTAATTACCATGCTCACCTTATTAAGAGAGTTTGCTTCCGTTGCATGGGTTAATGTGTCTATGATAAAGATGCTACTTTCATGATGGTGCTTAGTAGTTCAGGTTTCTTATGGTTAATCTCAAATAGCTGGGGGGTTCCCAATGTGTTATTGGAGTACCAACTTGGTTTGTTTGCCTATGATATGGTATGTTTTAGTAATATCTTCCTTCGAGAATTTATTTTGATTGACTTGGCGTATGCTCACGCATATTTAAGACTGTAAAGAAAGTCTGTCAAGCCTTGATGATCTCTTATTTCTAAGTAGCGATATAACTACCATGCCTGATTCAATATTGCTTTGTCGCTCTGCATGATTATGACCGTCATTGCTCTCTTAGTTGGTCGCTCCCAGTCTTTTGCTAACCTCCACCTGTACTAAGAAAACTAACCATGCAATACATAGCTCATGGGAAAGTAGCCTAAAGACTATTGTGGTAAAGAATATGTTGCTTATGTATCTTATTTCTTATAAGTTGCTTGCTGAGCGGTAACCATGTTTCTGGGGACGCCATCAACTGTCACACTTTTGTTGAATATCATGTGGGTTGCTATGCATGTTCGTCTTGTCTGAAGTAAGGGTGATTCACCGTGGGTTGAATTAATATGCATATTGTTAGAGAAGAACATTGGGCCGCCAACCAAAGCCATGCATCATGGTGGAAGTTGTAGCTTGGACCTTAATCCTCAATCTCTCATGAGAATATGCTTATGCATTAAAGAGGAGTCCGTCATCTATTTTCTTTGTTGTCCCGGTATGGATGTCCTCAATTTGAGATCTATCAAAAACGAGAAATCAAATGCGATTTATCTCCTTGGACCTTTGTACATGTGGCATAGAGGTACCCCTTTGTGACACTTGGTTGAAACATATGCAATGCAATGATAACCCATGGTGATCCGAGCTAATTAGGACAAGGAGCGAGCACTATTGGTATTCGATGCATGAGGCTTGCAACTTATAGGATGTTTTATGCATGACACATATGAAGTACTACTACCGTTGACACAATTGCTTCCATGTTTTCAAATAAAAAGCTTTAGCACTTAACCTTTATTTTACCTTTATGTTGAAGCACCAACTACTGAGAGCATGATTTTCATTCTAAGTGTAATGTGCATTGTCCCAAAGTAGCATTGTCTTTTGCATGATTGTGATATCGTTTATTCTGAAATGATTGTATCTAGTCATCACTTAAACCTTGAAGGTGCCCTTGCACTTATGTTTTGCATCACTAAAGGGGGCAAGCTAGATATCACTTTATCATATTTGCACATCATGTTCATTGCAAATCTTTTTGATGTTTCAGTTTCATGTTGTAAAACTTTCAGTCATTTGTGATTTTCTCTTGAGACAACTTAATTACTTTAGAATCATTGTCTCAGTAAGCTTTTGTCATATGACTATGAGAAAGTCTTATATGGTTAATAGCATATCACCACAGAAATTATTCTTATTATCATTTACCTACTCGAGGACGAGCGGGAATTAAGCTTGGGGATGTTGATACGTCCAAAACGTATCTATAATTTCTGCTTGCTCCATGCCACTTTTGGGTGATATTGCTTTGATATTCATACACTTCTATACACTTTTGATCATATTTGGACTAACTTACTAATCCAGTGCACCCCAGTGCCAGTTTCTGTTTTCGGCTGTTTTTGTATTTCAGGTTTTCACGTTTCGAGAACTGCCCAGAAAAATCCAGAAAAATTATATAAAAAATCAGCGATCCGGGAACGACACTACCTCCGAAGGGCAGCCTGGGGGGCCACAGGGGCTCCAGGCGCCCTGTGGGCGCGCCCCCCCTGGGCCGCGCCGGGGGGGGGGGGGGCGCCTGGGCCCCCTGAAGCCCGTCCGGTGCCCCCCTTTGGCATATATTTAGAGGGACCTCCGAAACCCTCAGTACAGGACTTCTTTTTGCGATCCCATCTCTGTTCCGCCGCCGCCGCCGCTTGCAAGATCGGGAGCACCAGGAGAACTCTTCCCGGCACCCTGCCGGAGGGGAGGATCACCACCGGGAGCTTCTCCACCACCATGGACGCCTCCCGGATGACTCGTGAGTAGTCTCCCTTGGACCATGAGTCCATGACCAGTAGCTATGTGATGTTCTCCTCCCGTTCTTGTGCTTCACTAATTAGTCCTCGTGAGCTGCCCTACATGATCGAGGCACCTATGTAATCCTTATGCTGTTGCTATGTTGAGTTTGCTGGGATCCGATGGATTATGAGATTATGTTCAGATTGATCTTGAGTAATATATTTGATTCACCTGTTTTATATTTTAGTTCATAAGTAATTCTTGCATGTTCTCCGTTGTTATTTATTGCTTTGGCCGAGTAATAGGTAGTGACTCCAAGAGGGAACGTTATGCTCGATTGTGGGTTCATGCCCCTCGATGACTAGCTTGAGTGACAGAAACATGAGTCTAGGGGATGTGTTGTTGCCACAAGGGGGAAAACAACGGTGCTTGTGCCCGCGGGTGCAAGGATTGTTTACTTTACGCAAAGTTCTTTTAATGCAGTTGTCTGTTGCATTGAGTTTACACTATGGGTGGGACTCGCAACTTAATACCAGCGAGATGTTCTGGATAGATATCTCAAGGTGGATGATTAGTAGTAGATATTGATGGATTTCGGTCTACTTACTTTGGCGTACTGCCCATGCTTTGAACCTCAACCTTTCTTGCAATGTAGTCAGCATTGGTTTGCGTTCGTGGTCCTGTCAATCGCCCAGCTGTAATTTGTTACCTCACATAGCTGTTTTATCGTCTTTTGGGAGAGAGACATCACTAGTGAACATCATGAGACTCCGGTCCATATTACCATCATTGATCACATCCACTATTTACTTTTCGCTATTTACTTACTATTGCAAACACTATCTATCACTACTATCATATTGCTTTTAACCCTTTGTGAACTACAAGGCCGGAGAGATTGACAACCTCTCTGTACTCGTTGGGAGCAAAGTTATTTGTATCTGTGTGCAGGTCCACGTTGATTGCTAATTGCGCCGTTAGCAGTTGACACCTACTTGTTGAACCTAGGAGTCTCTGGGGATTCGA
This sequence comes from Secale cereale, assembly GCA_902687465.1. NCBI lineage: Eukaryota > Viridiplantae > Streptophyta > Magnoliopsida > Poales > Poaceae > Secale > Secale cereale. The sequence continues at coordinate 487,045,039 of LR738710.1, forward strand.
TCCTTGGCATCTTTGCTAGGGGAAAACACTTCTACTTACTACATCTTACACCTTCCACTTGGGGTAACCAACGAGGGGTTCGAGGTCCATCAGTTGCCCAGGATTTTACGAAGGTCGAATGATATTTTTGAGACTTGTGAAACACATGAACAACTGAGGATGAACGAATCCTCGCTAAGTGTGAGGAATTACCCGTAGGGGTATTCATGTGCCAAATAATCGCAAGGCGGCAAGACAGGGGATTCTCAAAAGGTCGGAGAATAATCTGATGTATCTTGTAATAACAATAGCAACTGGGAATGATTGTATGAATGCCAATATATGGAGTTATCCATAAGGATATATCAAAGGTAGGGAATTGCAAAAGCGACGAGCTCAAAAGTCTCGGGATATACTGAAGGGTATCTTCCAAATCTTCTGGTGAAGCAGGCCATCATCTGGAATGAAGGGGCTCTCCGGGAGAAGTATTTACGAGAACCTAGCGTTAGAGTCAGCAAAACCATTTAACCCGAAGAGAAAAGATGTCAGAATCCCAGAGTATAGACGAGGAATAAAAGATCCTAATACCACCCAATGGCGGCGTGGGCCCGTAAGCCACACAGTCATGTTAGTAAAACCGTTTTTCAACGACTAGACTCAACTTCGGCCAAGGAGTTGGAAAGGGGGGTTCCTACAGGCAGTCGGCTCTGATACCAACTTGTGACGCCCCCGATTTGACCGTACACTAATCATGCACGCAAATGTGTATGACCAAGATCAAGAACTCACTGGAAGATATCACAACACAACTCTAGACACAAATAAAATAATACAAGCTTTATATTACAAGCCAGGGGCCTCGAAGGCTTGAATACATAAGCTCGAAAACATAAGAGTCAGCGGAAGCAACAATATCTGAGTACAGACATAAGTTAAACAAGTTTGCCTTAAGAAGGTAGCACAAAAACAACACGATCAAAAAGGCAAGGCCTCCTGCCTGGGACCTCCTAACTACTCCTGGTCGTCGGCTGTCTCCACGTAGTAGTAGGCTTTGTCGGGGTAGTAGCAGTCATCAAGGTGGCATCTCGCTCCTGGACTCCACCATCTGGTTGCATCAACCAGCAAGAAGAAAGAAGGGGGGGAAAGGGGGAGCAAAGCAACCGTGAGTACTCATCCAAAGTACTCGCAAGCAAGGATCTGCCCTACAAATGCATCGGTATCAATGAAAAGGGTAATATATGTGGACTAAGCTGCAGAATGCCAGAATAAGAGGGGGAGAAGCTAGTCCTATCGAAGACTAGCATCTTCTGGAAACCACCGTCTTGCAGCAAGAGGGGGAAGTAGAGTAGTATAACATAAGTCATAAATATGTTGTTGTTCCAACGCTCCGGGATCCTTTCTCGACTCCCGAAGCAACATATCCAAACAATGCCTCAGCATCCAGTTCTAGTTGGAGCGATCGGGATACAACTCCAAGTGTCCGTTACCGTAGGACAGGCTATCGATAGATGTTTTCTTCCCTGCAGGGGTGCACCAACTTACCCAACACGCTTGCTTAACTCCGGCCGGACACACCATCAGGTCATGCCCGCCCTTGGCCAAACAATACGCCGCAACCCGACCTAGGCTTAATAGAGAGGTCATGCACGCCGGACTAAACCCTATGCCCCCAGGGGTCATGGGCTGTAATGCCCAGGATGGAATTATACCTCCTACGTGTCGAGGCACGACTTAAAGGCATAAGTCCATCCTAGAATGATCTCAAGTTTGGTAATCTTTGCACAACTCATGTAAAAGAGGGATGGTAAACTTAAAAATAGTTGGCTTACAATCGCCACGTCACAGAATAACAGTACAAGTCTCAAACATCATACAATAAGATCACTACAACCCTCTAAGGGCAAAACCAAATGTCAAAGTACCAAACTCAGATAAATAAACAACCACAGGCGGATCGAATCCTAGTAAGAGTCTCCACTACTGATCGTCCGGGTAGCGCACGTAGTAACGACTACGCTCCTCGTCGTACTCCCAATCCAGCTCGGTGCCATCTCTTGGATAGCTCACGGCTGGACCTGCATCTGGTGTGTGAAGTAACTGTGAGCCACAGAGGACTCAGCAATCCCGTTCCCGGGTAACAGAACTATCAAAGCCTTTAGGTGAGGGAAAGGCTGAAGAAAGAAATGAGGTGAAGGATCAACAAAGAGTCTGCAGCAGCAACTAGCACTAACTTACGCAAGAGAGAGCGAGAAGAGAAGGCAAAGCGAGAAGTGATCACTAAGTGATCCTAGCTACAAGTTCACAAACATAACCCCTCCGTGTTCAACTTCCGAATCCCTATTCGGAAATTGATAGTCACGGAACTCACGCTGGTAGTGCATTAGTATCATTGTGTCAAGTTATCTACAACCGGAATTAACAAGCTCCCATCTGCCACATAACCGCGGGCACGGCTTTCGAAAGTTCAAACCCTGCAGGGGTGTTCCAACTTGACCCATTACAAGCCCACGATCCGCGGAGTCGCAACTCCAAAGTGGGAAGACCCGAGTATCCTCGGAATCCCGTGCTCAAGTTAAACCGAACTAAGGTAAGGCAAATCCAGCAAATCCTCCCGGCGTGTCGACACCCTGATCGTAGCCGCGCGTATCTAGGTCTCAGGACACGACCGGATGAGTCATCCTACAGGTGTATGCCAGATACCTCAGGTTGCCCCGAGGCGGCCCCGCAGTCTGCTCGTTTCGGACCAACACTCATGTGGAGCACTGGCCCGGGGTTGTTGATTAAGAAAGAGGGTTAATTACTCCCTTATGCATGTTTAGTTTGTTATTAGGCAAATAGTACCAATGTTGGGATTTGCTGGAAAAGACTTAGCACATAGCGGTTTATCGAGGGGGTCCCATACACCCCAACCGTGTTAGGAACGCATAATCAAGGAACATAAAACCGGCTTATACGGATCCTAACGGCATGAGTGGAACAAAACACCAAGCAAAAGGCTTAGCCTTCCACCCTTGCCAATATATAGGTGATTTCAATTAAAGCATTTATATAGTGTGATATAACCCCACCAAACTTCAACATGGAGCAAGCATCTTCACTTCACCTGCAACTAGCAACGCTATAAGAAGGGCTGAGCGAAGCGTACTTAGCCAAGCAACGGTTTGCATAGGTAGGGTGGTTAAACATGGCAATTGGTTACAAGTAGGAGGCTGACAAGAAGAACATGGGCATCGAGGCAAAACTATAGATCGAGACTACTAGCAATAGGCGAAGATAGTAAAGTTATCGGGGTTCGGTCATCTTGCCTGAAGAGAAGAAGTTCGGATCAAAAGAAGGGTCCTCTTGCTCAAACTCGTTGGAAACCTCGTGCTCAACCTCGTTGGAAAACTCGTGCTCAACTTCGTGCTCTAAACAAGACACACACACCAAGCACCAATCAACACGATGCAATGCGCACTCGAAAAACATGTATGCATGATGGATGCACTAAAGATGCACAAGGAGCACGTAAAACATCACTCAAGCAAAACACCTCAAAACAAGATAACAACCTGATAATATTAATCTACACAGAAAAACACCCAAGTTTGATATAAAGATCGCTGAAATCGGAGTTACGGGCTAAAAGTTATGCCCGAAACAAGATTTGAGCGAAAACTGCAAATTACAGCAACATAGCATCTTGGGAGCTCAAAATAATTAATCTACAGCACCCAAAAAGCATGGCAAAGGACTTGAACACAAACTAGATATAATGAACAGCAACTAGGTCCAAAGTGCACCCCAAACGGAGTCACGGATCATTAGCAATGACCTTGGACATATTGAACTTTGAAATAAAATTCTGGCAGCAGAATTTTATTGAAAGTTTGGAGCAAAAGATAAGCATGCTACAGCACCTCAAATGGACATGTGAGGACATGGATGGAAAGACAACAATATATACTTCATGGAACAATCAAAATCCACCCCAAAACTATCATGCTTTGTCCTACAACATCACACGAACATGGCATCGGAACGTTACAGATTTCAGACTTAGTGAAATTTCACTAAGTCCTAAAACAGCAACATCATCATAGCATCAAAAAGAGCATGTTTAAGACACCTCGGAACTAAACATGGCAAAGGGTAAGCACCTCATCAAAATACATAAGACGGTGATCCCGAAACACACAAGCATGCATCAATGTGGTGAACACACCGATTACAACGAGCTCAACAACATGGCATTTCGTAACAAGTGAAAAACACAACATGTGAACATGGCATCTTGCAACGATGATAACAAGGAAACAATACATCTACCATGCAACCTATCACACACAACACGTAGTTCGTGTCAAGACGAACACGTGGACATGTCATTTGCTTCGTTTGGACAAACGAGCTAGAAGATATCACATGTCAAAGGTGGCATAAAAATAACACATAGCAGCAGTTTATATCATCATACACTCTTGCAACAGCAAAACAAGGCCCTAGATGACTTCTAACATGCATGACTACAACAGGTAAAACGTAGAGGGCATCTCCACGAACATCTGGACATATCACACGCTCAAAACGGAGCACCACAGTAAAAGTTATGCAAGGTCAAAGTAGGCATAACAGAACAGGAAAAACAGGGGCTAGGGTTTGAATTTGGACCTCTCAGATCTGGATCTGAGGATGAACAGTGCTCGGAGGGCCCGGTGAACAGTGCTCGGAGGCCCGGTGAACAGTGCGGCGGCGGCGGCCTGGCTGCCGCGGCCTGGGAGGCCCAGCTGGGCGGGCGCTGAGGCGGAGACCCGGGGTGGGCCGAGCCCAGCTGGCGGAGCAGCCTGCGGGAAGGAGGCGAGGCCCGCGAGGCGGCGGTGACGCGGCCCGCCGAGGCGGCCGGCCCGCGCGCTGAGCGGAGGAGGCGGCGGTGACGTTCGGGCCGCGGCCCAGACGCGCGATGAGGAGAGGCCTCCAGGCGACGATGTGGTCCCGAGGCGGAGACCCAGGCGCTGGCTGGCGAGGAGGCGACGGTCGATCGGCGATGGAGGGAGTGGGCCGGTCGCGAAGGACGTACGGGCCGGTCCAGGCGAAGAAAAAACCCCAGGCGAAGTGGGGCGGACGAGGCCGGCGGACGAGGGCGAAGTGGTCCTTCCGCGCGCTGGCGTACGGGCCGCCGACCTGGCCTGGCGACGAAGGGAAAAAAACGGCGCGGTGGAGATCTGTCACCTGGCGCGGTCGAAGCCAGATCGCTGCGGCGTTGACTCGGTGTCCTCGAGGGGATCCCGGCGCGGTCGACGGCTGGAAGGATCCAGTGGATCCCCTCGGGATCCAGAAAATTTATTTGGGGATCTGAGATCTAAAAAGAAAAAAAAAGAAAAGGAGAGAGGAGGAAGAAGAAGGAACGTCCAAATAGACCTAGGGGTCTATATATAGCAATCTAGACTAGGGTTTGGAGGTTAGGGATGTTTAGGAGCCCTCCGATCTGGATCCAACGGATCCGATCGCGGGGATGATTTAAAAGGCCCAGACGGAGAAAAGAGACTGCAGCAGGGGTATTTCCGGGACACGAAGTAAGGGCACTTCGGACCCACACGGACAACGGAGGGAAAAGTCAACGGAGTCCAAACGAGACGAGATTTGAGAGGCGGGTTGCACACAACAAAACAACAACACACAACACAACCTCGCGGCACACCGGTAACGAAAAACGCCCGAACAACAAAGAAGGCCTACGGGACGTCACGGACACGTGAGGGAGCTCCGGAACACGAAACGGACAACGGGAAGGAACGCCACGAACCGGAAACAACCCACAACACAGATGCAATGCAATGCACATGTCTACATGATATGAATGAATGCCACACACTCACACCACAAAACGACGAAAGCCCGAAAGACAAAGAACCCGAAATGGAAATAGATGAAGCCGGAGATTTATTATAAGCCCAAAAGGGAAAGTATTACATCCGGGGCATTACAAACTCTCCTCTACTACAAAAAGATCTCGTCCCGAGATCTAGGACTGGAAAAAGGAAGGGTACTCGGAACGAAGATGATCTTCTCGTTCCCAGGTAGTTTCTCGGTCTGTGTGATGTGACCACTTGACTTTCAGAAACTTGATGGTCTTGTTGCGAGTCTTGCGTTCGGTTTCTTCGAGAATTGCAACTGGATGCTCTCGGTAGGAAAGGTCTTGTTGAAGATCAATCTCCTCAAACGGAATCATACGCTCAGGTGCCTTGAAGCATTTGCGAAGCTGAGACACATGGAAGACATCATGAACATTTGCAAAGTTGGAAGGGAGCTCGAGCTGATAGGCTAGATCGCCTCTTTTGCCAAGAATTTTGAAAGGACCGACGTATCTAGGAGCAAGCTTTCCTTTGATACCGAACCTTTGGGTTCCTTTCATCGGAGAAACTCGGAGATAGACATGATCACCGATGTCGAAAGCCAAATCACGATGCTTTCCGTCATAGTAACTCTTCTGACGCGACTGAGCGGCCTTGAGATTCTCACGTATGACTTTGCACATTTCTTCGGCTTCAGAGATCAAATCATTGCCAAGAAGTTGACGTTCACCTGTTTCAGACCAGTTGAGAGGGGTACGGCACTTTCTGCCATAGAGAATTTCAAACGGTGCTTTGCCTGCACTTGCTTGGAAACTGTTGTTGTAAGAGAATTCTGCAAATGGAAGACAGTCTTCCCATTTCATGCCGAAGGAGATGACACATGCTCTGAGCATATCTTCAAGGATCTGATTCACACGCTCGACTTGACCACTAGTCTGAGGGTGAAAGGCAGTGCTGAACCTGATCTTCGTGCCCATGGCGGACTGAAAGGAGTCCCAGAACTTTGATGTGAACAAGCTGCCACGGTCTGAGGATATCACTTGAGGAATGCCATGTAGGGACACAATTCTGGAAGTGTACAGCTCTGCAAGTTGAGCTGCATTGATTGATTCTTTGACTGGAAGAAAGTGAGCAACTTTGGTAAGCTTGTCAATCACCACAAAGATAGCATCATTGCCTCGCTTGGATTTAGGAAAGCCAGTGACGAAGTCCATTTCAATGTGGTCGAACTTCCACTCAGGAATAGGAAGAGGTTGGAGAAGACCGGCTGGACGTTGATGTTCTGCTTTCACTCTTCTGCATACATCACATTCATTCACGAATTGGGCAATCTCCCTTTTCATGCGAGTCCACCAGTAAGACTGCTTGAGATCTTGATACATCTTGGAACTGCCAGGATGAATGGAAAGGAGAGAGTCATGAGCTTCTTCCATTATGAGCTTCCTGAGATCACCTTTGGGAACAACGAGTCTGTCCTCGAAGAACAAGGTATCTCTCTCATCAACACGGAAGCACTTATATTTTGGAGTGCCCTTTGCAATGCCATGTTTCACCTTCTTCACCATGGTATCACTGAGCTGGGCCTCACGGACTTGATCTTCCAAGGTAGGAGCAATCTGGAGATTAGCAAGAAAACCCTGCGGAACAACCTGGAGGTTGAGCTTCCTGAAAGCTTCACAAAGCTCAGGCTGGTGTGGCTTGATAAGAAGGCTGTTGCAATATGCCTTTCTGCTCAAAGCATCTGCAATCACATTCGCCTTGCCTGGAGTGTACTCAATGCTGGGGTTGTACTCTTGGATCATCTCGACCCAACGAGTCTGGCGGAGGTTCAGATGCGGCTGTGTGAAGATGTACTTCAAGCTCTTGTGATCGGTGAAGATGTCGACCTTTCTGCCCAACAACAGATGCCTCCACGTAATCAGAGCATGTACCACAGCTGCTAGCTCGAGATCATGTGTGGGATAGTTCTTCTCAGCTGGCTTGAGCTGACGTGAAGTGTATGCCACAATTCTCTTCTCTTGCATAAGCACACCACCAAGGCCTTGAAGACAAGCGTCACAGAACACTTCATAGGGCTTGGATTCATCCGGAGGAATCAGAACTGGAGCTGAGACAAGCTTCTCTTTGAGGGTTTTGAAAGCCACTTCACAATCGGGAGACCAAAAGTATTTGACATTCTTCTGAAGGAGGTTGGAAAGAGGCTTGGCAATCTTGGAGAAGTTCTCCACAAACCTTCTGCAATAGCTGGCAAGACCCAGAAAACTGCGAAGCTGCTTGACGTTCTGAGGAGCTTCCCAGTTGACAATTGCTTCAACTTTCTCGGGATTAACCGCAATACCGTCAGCTGAGATAATGTGGCCCAGGTAGAGAACCTTATCGAGCCAAAACTCGCACTTTGAGAACTTGGCATAGAATTTGTGCTCTCGGAGTCGATCAAGAACCAGACGCAAGTGCTTTTCGTGATCTTCTTCATTCTTGGAAAACACCAAAATATCATCCAGATACACAAGCACAAACTCGCCTGTATAGGGGTTGAAGATGTAATGCATCATCCTTGAGAAGGTAGGAGGAGCATTGGCGAGGCCGAAGGACATGACGGTATACTCATATGAACCGTAGCTCGTTCTGAACGCCGTCTTGGGAATGTCTTCCTCGCGAATGCGAATTTGATGGTAGCCCATTCGGAGGTCAAGCTTAGAGAATACTTTAGCTCCTTTGAGCTGCTCAAAGAGTTCATTGATGTTGGGGAGTGGATACTTGTTCTTAATCGTCTTCTTGTTCAGTGGCCGGTAGTCAACACAGAGACGCTCCGTGCCATCTTTCTTCTTGACAAATAAGACACCACAGCCCCACGGAGATGTACTCGGTCTGATGAGACCCATACGCTCCTGTTCATCCAACTGTTTCTTCAATTCCTTCAATTCATCTGAAGAGAGCTTGTATGGACGCCGACAAACAGGTTCGGTGCCCGGCTCGAGTTCAATGACAAACTCCACCTGACGGTGTGGAGGCATTCCTGGAAGTTCTTCTGGAAAGACGTCTTGATATTCATTCACCACTGGAATTTGCTCTATGGCATTAATTTCACCCTTATCATTAAGAGAGAAAAGCCGAATAGTATTATCCCTGGAGGCGAAGATAATCACATCTTCATCAGAATGAGTCAACTTGACTTCTTTTTGAGCGCAATCAAATCTAACCTACATCCAGGTGTATCCATCCTTCAACACATAACCAGTCTTTCTCGGAAGCTGTGTACCTCGGACCTTCGAAAAGCATCCACTATAACAAGCTATGGCAATACTCCCGAACTACCTCCCCAGTACTGGGTGATGTCGGGGTTATCGTGCCACTGGCCGTATAGGGGAGATTTTCGATGTCGGCCGTCTTAAGTATTTAGTACTGTCGCGATATGCTTGTTACAGTGATACCCCGAAGCTCAACTCCTCGGTAACAGGAGGCATCAGGAACAATATCCTTGTCACAAGAACATCGAAACAATCCCAGAATACTCGCGGGAATCCTAAAAAAAATTTTGTGCAAATTTTGAAGATAGGAGAGACAAGAGTAGACGTCAGGAGTCCTCACCAGAGAGAAAGGGGATGAGAAGCAAAGAATCCTACTCTCCGATATAATATATGACTCAAAAGTTTTTTCAGTGTGTGCCTAGACTCAACCGTCAACGGTTCGATCAAACAGTGGGGGCTCCTAGGTCGGAGAAGGCTCTGATACCAACTTGTAATGCCCAGGATGGAGTTATACCTCCTACGGGTCGAGGCCCGACTTAAAGGCATAAACCCATCCTAGAATGATCTCAAGTTTGGTAATCTTTGCACAACTCATGTAAAAGGGGGAAAGTAAACTAAAAATAGTTGGCTTACAATCGCCACGTCACAGAATAACAGTACAAGTCTCAAACATCATACAATAAGATCACTACAACCCTCTAAGGGCAAAATCCAAATGTCAAAGTACCAAACTCAGATAAATAAAACAACCACAGGCGGATCGAATCCTAGTAAGAGTCTCCACTACTGATCGTCCGGGTAGCGCACGTAGTAACGACTACGCTCCTCGTCGTACTCCCAATCCAGCTCGGTGCCATCTCCTGGATAGTTCACGGCTGGACCTGCATCTGGTGTGTGAAGTAACTGTGAGCCACAGAGGACTCAGCAATCCCGTTCCCGGGTAACAGAACTATCAAAGCCTTTAGGTGAGGAAAGGCTGAAGAAAGAAATGAGGTGAAGGATCAACAAAGAGTCTGCAGCAGCAACTAGCACTAACTTACGCAAAAGAGAGCGAGAAGAGAAGGCAAAACGAGAAGTGATCACTAAGTGATCCTAGCTACAAGCTCACAAACATAACCCCTCCGTGTTCAACTCCCGAATCCCTATTCGGAAATTGACAGTCACGGAACTCACGCTGGTAGTGTATTAGCATCATTGTGTCAAGTTATCTACAACCGGAATTAACAAGCTCCCATCTGCCACATAACCGCGGGCACGGCTTTCGAAAGTTCAAACCCTGCAGAACAACCTGAAGGTTGAGCTTCCTGAAAGCTTCACAAAGCTCAGGCTGGTGTGGCTTGATGAGAAGGCTGTTGCAATATGCCTTTCTGCTCAAAGCATCTGCAATCACATTCGCCTTGCCTGGAGTGTACTCAATGCTGGGGTTGTACTCTTGGATCATCTCGACCCAACGAGTCTGGCGGAGGTTCAGATGCGGCTGCGTGAAGATGTACTTCAAGCTCTTGTGATCAGTGAAGATGTCGACCTTTCTGCCCAACAACAGATGTCTCCACGTAATCAGAGCATGTACCACAGCTGCTAGCTCGAGATCATGTGTGGGATAGTTCTTCTCAGCCGGCTTGAGCTGACGTGAAGTGTATGCCACAATTCTCTTCTCTTGCATAAGCACACCACCAAGACCTTGAAGAGAAGCGTCACAGAACACTTCATAGGGCTTGGATTCATCAGGAGGAATCAGAACTGGAGCTGAGACAAGCTTCTCTTTGAGGGTTTTGAAAGCCACTTCACAATCGGGAGACCAAAAGTATTTGACATTCTTCTGGAGGAGGTTGGAAAGAGGCTTGGCAATCTTGGAGAAGTTCTCCACAAACCTTCTGCAATAGCTGGCAAGACCCAGAAAACTGCGGAGCTGCTTGACATTCTGAGGAGCTTCCCAGTTGACAATTGCTTCAACTTTCTCGGGATTAACCGCAATACCGTCAGCTGAGATAATGTGTCCCAGGTAGAGAACCTTATCGAGCCAAAACTCGCACTTTGAGAACTTGGCATAGAATTTGTGCTCTCGGAGTCGATCAAGAACCAGACGCAAGTGCTTTTCGTGATCTTCTTCATTCTTGGAAAACACCAAAATATCATCCAGATACACAAGCACAAACTCGCCTGTATAGGGGTTGAAGATGTAATGCATCATCCTTGAGAAGGTAGGAGGAGCATTGGCGAGGCCGAAGGACATGACGGTATACTCATATGAACCGTAGCTCGTTCTGAACGCCGTCTTGGGAATGTCTTCCTCGCGAATGCGAATTTGATGGTAGCCCATTCGGAGGTCAAGCTTAGAGAATACTTTAGCTCCTTTGAGCTGCTCAAAGAGTTCATTGATGTTGGGGAGCGGATACTTGTTCTTAATCGTCTTCTTGTTCAGTGGCCGGTAGTCAACACAGAGACGCTCCGTGCCATCTTTCTTCTTGACAAATAAGACACCACAGCCCCACGGAGATGTACTCGGTCTGATGAGACCCATACGCTCCTGTTCATCCAACTGTCTCTTCAATTCCTTCAATTCATCTGAAGAGAGCTTGTATGGGCGCCGACAAACAGGTTCGGTGCCCGGCTCGAGTTCAATGACAAACTCCACCTGACGGTGTGGAGGCATGCCTGGAAGTTCTTCTGGAAAGACGTCTTGATATTCATTCACCACTGGAATTTGCTCTATGGCATTAATTTCACCCTTATCATTAAGAGAGAAAAGCCGAATAGTATTATCCCTGGAGGCGAAGATAATAACATCATCATCCGAATGAGTCAATTTGACTTCCTTTTGAGCACAATCAATGTGAGCATCATGCTGAGAAAGCCAATCCATTCCGAGAATGAGGTCGATGTCAGAATGACCCAGAATCACCGGTTTAGCCAGAAAACGATAATCTCCCATGCGAATAGAAACATCCGGAGCAAATATGTTGGAAGTCATGCACTTGCCCGGAGAAATTACTTGTAACTTCTGAGGCAGACTTTGGATGCCAATATTATGCTTGGATGCAAAAGGTTGAGACATGAAAGAGCATGATGCACCCGAATCAAATAACACTTTAGCTGGAAAAGAGTTAACTGGAAGGTTACCCAGAATGACATCAGAAGAAGCCTCCGCTTGTGCTGCATTCATCAGATTAACCCTTGCAGACTTTGGATCATGCTTGACAATAGCTGAACTCATAGGTGGTGGAGGAGGAAGACGCTTCGGATTCGGACATCTGTTGGCATAGTGACCCTTCTGGCCACACTTGTTGCACACCACTTCAGAGAGAGGACGGAACTGAGAGCCACTGGACTTGGAGCCTTGAGACTGAAACTGCTTCTTCGACTGGTTGCTTGGGTTGGGTGGGTGGGAGAAACCACGACCACTAGAGTTCTTGTTGTTGGAGTTGTTGTATGGAGCTCGAATCATTGGAGGAGGAGGAAGCCAGAATTTCTGTTGTTTCGCAGCCAACTGAGACGATGAGGTAGAGTGAACAGCATCTCGAATTCTCTTCTTAGAAGCCTCCATCTTAAGCTGAGCTGCTTCTTGTTTCAAAGCCATGTTATAGAACTTATCAAATTCATCTGGCTCGAACAGAGTGAGAGCAAGCTGAAGTTCATCTTTGAGACCTCCACGGAACTGATAGATTTTGCTCTTTGCATCAGGTATGTCTTGCTTTGCATAACGAGCGAGGTTTTGGAACTTGACATTATACTGATAGACTGACATGGAGCCCTGCTTGAGGTTGCGGAATTGCTCACGCATACCCTCAATAACACTTGTAGGAATGTGATGCGAGCGGAAATCCCTGCAGAAGTTCTCCCACGAGATCACTTGACCCGGCCTTGAGTCTTTATACTGCTGCCACCAGTCAGCTGCTTGATCTTTCAGTTGGAAGGCTGCAAACTTCACATAGTCATCTTCTTTCACGTTACTGCACTCAAAATGCTTCTTGATATCGGTCAGCCAATCCTCAGCATCAAGAGGGTCGACACAGTAACTGAAAGCTTTAGGATTGTTGGCCAGGAACTGATTCAGAGTAGCATGGTGCTGCTGGAAGAAGTTGCCTTGGTTCATTGGAATGCCCTGATTAGCTTGATTAGCTTGATTAGCTTGCATCATCTGCATCATCTGCATCATCAACTGAGTGTTCTGAGCAGTAGTCTGCATAATTGCTCTCCAAGCCTCAGGCGGAGGAGGAGGTGAAGGAGGACGTTCTGGAACCTCTTCACCCTCTGGGTTGGCATTCGGAACCCTTTTCGGAGCCATCCTGTAAGAGATGACCACGAATCAGCAATTGATTGACAAAAGGAATAAGCTGAATCAATGGAATGAATTGCAACAAGTCTTCACAATAATCATTCGAACAATAAGAACGAATGAAATCATCCGAACAAGAGGAACGAATGAATTTCTTAGTTAATTGATAACATCAGTCTTCACGAGAAGCCACATAGGGATCAAAAGGATAAAAATAATAAAACAACAAGGTACGGAAAGGAACAAACACAAGAGAGGAGTTTCGTTCTAACATCTTTGTGCTGAAAGCATATGAACGCGTTACGAAAAGGTTTTGCAATCCCCGGATCAGCATAGCCAAGGACCCTTTAAGATGCAACTCCTGATAGTAACCTCGGTCATATAACCTCTTCACTCAATGTCGAACCCCGAACTCACTAACCTGCATTCGTTGGAAGAATGCCTACGATCTACTGGATAAAACCCACCTATAGCTTTCCGAAAGATTCCAGTTATGCAATCAGGTGTTGGGGATACACGTGAAGCACCGCGCAATCAACTCTAACCTACATCCAGGTATATCCATCCTTCAACACATAACCAGTCTTTCTCGGAAACTGTGTACCTCGGACCTTCGAAAAGCATCCACTATAACAAGCTATGGCAATACTCCCGAACTACCTCCCTAGTACTGGGTGATGTCGGGGTTATCGTGCCACTGGCCGTATAGGGGAGATTTTCGATGTCGGCCGTCTTAAGTATTTAGTATTGTCGCGATATGCTTGTTACAGTGATACCCCGAAGCTCAACTCCTCGGTAACAGGAGGCATCGAGAACAATATCCTTGTCACAAGAACATCGAAACAATCCCAGAATACTCGCGGGAATCCTAAAAAAAATTTTGTGCAAATTTTGAAGATAGGAGAGACAAGAGTAGACGTCAGGAGTCCACACCAGAGAGAAAGGGGATGAGAAGCAAAGAATCCTACTCTCCGATATAATATAGGACTCAAAAGTTTTCAGTGTGTGCCTAGACTCAACCGTCAACGGTTCGATCAAACAGTGGGGGCTCCTAGGTCGGAGAAGGCTCTGATACCAACTTGTAATGCCCAGGATGGAATTATACCTCCTACGTGTCGAGGCACGACTTAAAGGCATAAGTCCATCCTAGAATGATCTCAAGTTTGGTAATCTTTGCACAACTCATGTAAAAGAGGGATGGTAAACTTAAAAATAGTTGGCTTACAATCGCCACGTCACAGAATAACAGTACAAGTCTCAAACATCATACAATAAGATCACTACAACCCTCTAAGGGCAAAACCAAATGTCAAAGTACCAAACTCAGATAAATAAACAACCACAGGCGGATCGAATCCTAGTAAGAGTCTCCACTACTGATCGTCCGGGTAGCGCACGTAGTAACGACTACGCTCCTCGTCGTACTCCCAATCCAGCTCGGTGCCATCTCCTGGATAGCTCACGGCTGGACCTGCATCTGGTGTGTGAAGTAACTGTGAGCCACAGAGGACTCAGCAATCCCGTTCCCGGGTAACAGAACTATCAAAGCCTTTAGGTGAGGGAAAGGCTGAAGAAAGAAATGAGGTGAAGGATCAACAAAGAGTCTGCAGCAGCAACTAGCACTAACTTACGCAAGAGAGAGCGAGAAGAGAAGGCAAAGCGAGAAGTGATCACTAAGTGATCCTAGCTACAAGTTCACAAACATAACCCCTCCGTGTTCAACTTCCGAATCCCTATTCGGAAATTGATAGTCACGGAACTCACGCTGGTAGTGCATTAGTATCATTGTGTCAAGTTATCTACAACCGGAATTAACAAGCTCCCATCTGCCACATAACCGCGGGCACGGCTTTCGAAAGTTCAAACCCTGCAGGGGTGTTCCAACTTGACCCATTACAAGCCCACGATCCGCGGAGTCGCAACTCCAAAGTGGGAAGACCCGAGTATCCTCGGAATCCCGTGCTCAAGTTAAACCGAACTAAGGTAAGGCAAATCCAGCAAATCCTCCCGGCGTGTCGACACCCTGATCGTAGCCGCGCGTATCTAGGTCTCAGGACACGACCGGATGAGTCATCCTACAGGTGTATGCCAGATACCTCAGGTTGCCCCGAGGCGGCCCCGCAGTCTGCTCGTTTCGGACCAACACTCATGTGGAGCACTGGCCCGGGGTTGTTGATTAAGAAAGAGGGTTAATTACTCCCTTATGCATGTTTAGTTTGTTATTAGGCAAATAGTACCAATGTTGGGATTTGCTGGAAAAGACTTAGCACATAGCGGTTTATCGAGGGGGTCCCATACACCCCAACCGTGTTAGGAACGCATAATCAAGGAACATAAAACCGGCTTATACGGATCCTAACGGCATGAGTGGAACAAAACACCAAGCAAAAGGCTTAGCCTTCCACCCTTGCCAATATATAGGTGATTTCAATTAAAGCATTTATATAGTGTGATATAACCCCACCAAACTTCAACATGGAGCAAGCATCTTCACTTCACCTGCAACTAGCAACGCTATAAGAAGGGCTGAGCGAAGCGTACTTAGCCAAGCAACGGTTTGCATAGGTAGGGTGGTTAAACATGGCAATTGGTTACAAGTAGGAGGCTGACAAGAAGAACATGGGCATCGAGGCAAAACTATAGATCGAGACTACTAGCAATAGGCGAAGATAGTAAAGTTATCGGGGTTCGGTCATCTTGCCTGAAGAGAAGAAGTTCGGATCAAAAGAAGGGTCCTCTTGCTCAAACTCGTTGGAAACCTCATGCTCAACCTCGTTGGAAAACTCGTGCTCAACTTCGTGCTCTAAACAAGACACACACACCAAGCACCAATCAACACGATGCAATGCGCACTCGAAAAACATGTATGCATGATGGATGCACTAAAGATGCACAAGGAGCACGTAAAACATCACTCAAGCAAAACACCTCAAAACAAGATAACAACCTGATAATATTAATCTACACAGAAAAACACCCAAGTTTGATATAAAGATCGCTGAAATCGGAGTTACGGGCTAAAAGTTATGCCCGAAACAAGATTTGAGCGAAAACTGCAAATTACAGCAACATAGCATCTTGGGAGCTCAAAATAATTAATCTACAGCACCCAAAAAGCATGGCAAAGGACTTGAACACAAACTAGATATAATGAACAGCAACTAGGTCCAAAGTGCACCCCAAACGGAGTCACGGATCATTAGCAATGACCTTGGACATATTGAACTTTGAAATAAAATTCTGGCAGCAGAATTTTATTGAAAGTTTGGAGCAAAAGATAAGCATGCTACAGCACCTCAAATGGACATGTGAGGACATGGATGGAAAGACAACAATATATACTTCATGGAACAATCAAAATCCACCCCAAAACTATCATGCTTTGTCCTACAACATCACACGAACATGGCATCGGAACGTTACAGATTTCAGACTTAGTGAAATTTCACTAAGTCCTAAAACAGCAACATCATCATAGCATCAAAAAGAGCATGTTTAAGACACCTCGGAACTAAACATGGCAAAGGGTAAGCACCTCATCAAAATACATAAGACGGTGATCCCGAAACACACAAGCATGCATCAATGTGGTGAACACACCGATTACAACGAGCTCAACAACATGGCATTTCGTAACAAGTGAAAAACACAACATGTGAACATGGCATCTTGCAACGATGATAACAAGGAAACAATACATCTACCATGCAACCTATCACACACAACACGTAGTTCGTGTCAAGACGAACACGTGGACATGTCATTTGCTTCGTTTGGACAAACGAGCTAGAAGATATCACATGTCAAAGGTGGCATAAAAATAACACATAGCAGCAGTTTATATCATCATACACTCTTGCAACAGCAAAACAAGGCCCTAGATGACTTCTAACATGCATGACTACAACAGGTAAAACGTAGAGGGCATCTCCACGAACATCTGGACATATCACACGCTCAAAACGGAGCACCACAGTAAAAGTTATGCAAGGTCAAAGTAGGCATAACAGAACAGGAAAAACAGGGGCTAGGGTTTGAATTTGGACCTCTCAGATCTGGATCTGAGGATGAACAGTGCTCGGAGGGCCCGGTGAACAGTGCGGCGGCGGCGGCCTGGCTGCCGCGGCCTGGGAGGCCCAGCTGGGCGGGCGCTGAGGCGGAGACCCGGGGTGGGCCGAGCCCAGCTGGCGGAGCAGCCTGCGGGAAGGAGGCGAGGCCCGCGAGGCGGCGGTGACGCGGCCCGCCGAGGCGGCCGGCCCGCGCGCTGAGCGGAGGAGGCGGCGGTGACGTTCGGGCCGCGGCCCAGACGCGTGACGAGGAGAGGCCTCCAGGCGACGATGTGGTCCCGAGGCGGAGACCCAGGCGCTGGCTGGCGAGGAGGCGACGGTCGATCGGCGATGGAGGGAGTGGGCCGGTCGCGAAGGACGTACGGGCCGGTCCAGGCGAAGAAAAAACCCCAGGCGAAGTGGGGCGGACGAGGCCGGCGGACGAGGGCGAAGTGGTCCTTCCGCGCGCTGGCGTACGGGCCGCCGACCTGGCCTGGCGACGAAGGGAAAAAAACGGCGCGGTGGAGATCTGTCGCCTGGCGCGGTCGAAGCCAGATCGCTGCGGCGTTGACTCGGTGTCCTCGAGGGGATCCCGGCGCGGTCGACGGCTGGAAGGATCCAGTGGATCCCCTCGGGATCCAGAAAATTTATTTGGGGATCTGAGATCTAAAAAGAAAAAAAAAAGAAAAGGAGAGAGGAGGAAGAAGAAGGAACGTCCAAATAGACCTAGGGGTCTATATATAGCAATCTAGACTAGGGTTTGGAGGTTAGGGATGTTTAGGAGCCCTCCGATCTGGATCCAACGGATCCGATCGCGGGGATGATTTAAAAGGCCCAGACGGAGAAAAGAGACTGCAGCAGGGGTATTTCCGGGACACGAAGTAAGGGCACTTCGGACCCACACGGACAACGGAGGGAAAAGTCAACGGAGTCCAAACGAGACGAGATTTGAGAGGCGGGTTGCACACAACAAAACAACAACACACAACACAACCTCGCGGCACACCGGTAACGAAAAACGCCCGAACAACAAAGAAGGCCTACGGGACGTCACGGACACGTGAGGGAGCTCCGGAACACGAAACGGACAACGGGAAGGAACGCCACGAACCGGAAACAACCCACAACACAGATGCAATGCAATGCACATGTCTACATGATATGAATGAATGCCACACACTCACACCACAAAACGACGAAAGCCCGAAAGACAAAGAACCCGAAATGGAAATAGATGAAGCCGGAGATTTATTATAAGCCCAAAAGGGAAAGTATTACATCCGGGGCATTACATGGGCCAATCGCCCCGGGAACTCCTGCACGTTGCGTGGGCGGCCGGTGAGCAGACCTAGCAACCACCTTTAAAAAGGTAGGAGCCTAACCTGTCCAACCCGGCGCGCGCCGCTCAGTCGCAATGACGTTAGTTAAGCTTCGGCTGATGCATACGACGCAGAACGCCCATACTATGCCCACGTGATGGTTAGCGCTATCAGGCCAGAGGCCCCTCGAATCAAATATCCAAACCGTTTAGTGTCTTGGGAACGCGCGGTAACGTGCAGAGACTCACGATTATGTGACCCCATCGCCCCGTCTCGAGAACTTGCGGCAAGGGCGAGTGCCAGGCCACGCCTCGTAGTATCTCGCGAGCACCTTCCAGGTCAACCCGACTACACATCACTCGCAATTAAGCTCGCGCGGGTACCCCTCTGGGTCGACCCGTCTTTAGTAACCAGGTTCAGTGTAAGGTCATAGTAACCATAGTAACTGTGTGTCTGACACCAAAGGAAACCCTGAGGAAATCACCCTCGATGGAATTCCACCTGATGTTTATCGTCAAGGTGAACGAAAGAGGAGTCACCCTCGAGGTCCACTCTTGAGGAGTTGCATGACAGTGTCGTTATCGGGAGTGGAGAAAGAGGAATCACCCTCGATGACCACAACCGATGAACTAACCTACAAGGTTAACATCAGAAGTGCTGATGAGGTCTCACCCTCGGCACTTGATAGTAACCCAGCAGTGTCGAGCAACTAAGGGGAAAGTGATGTGCGGTGCCGGGTCCTGGTCTTCGATCCCGTTGATCGGGTCTTCTGATAATCCAGCGGGGCAGTCGGGACAATGTGGGGGTCACTGGTGGATCTCTAACCAGCCTATACTAAGCAGTTTAGTATAAACATGTAAGGTATGAAAGTAGTATCAACAACAGGCTATGCATCAGAATAGGATCATACAAAAAGCAGTAGCAGTTCTAATGCAAGCATAAGAGAGAAGAGAATGGGCGATATCGGAATGATGAAAGGGGGTTGGCTTGCCTGGTTGCTCAGACGAGAAGGAGGGGTCGTCAATACCGTAGCCGATCACCGGGGCATCTTCGGTCTCGGGGTCTACCGGAGAGAAGAGGGGGGGGCAATAAATACAAAGCATACAGATGCAATAAAGAAGCACGGCAAGTTAACACGTAGTGCTAGGGTGCTCTAACGCGGTGCTACACGATACCGGCGAAGGGGAATATCATCCGGGAAAGTATCCCCGGTGTTTCGTGATTTCGGACAGATGAATCGGAGGGGGAATGTTGCATGTTTGCTATAATAGGGATGTGTGGCGGATGAACGTACGGCGTATTCGGATTCGTCTCGTCGTTCTGAGCAACTTTCATGTACAAAGTATTTTCATTCGAGTTACGGTTATATTATTTTTCAAAGTTTTATGCATTTTCTAATATTTATATAATTATTTAAATCCGAATTGACCAAGTCAATTTGACTAGTCAAAAGGAGAGGTGTGACCCACCTGTCATAAATTATTTACCTAAACAAATAAATACACCTAACTTATTTAATGGAGCCTACATGTCATCTACTACTAGACTAACTTAGTACTAAACTAGTAGTACTACCAACTAAGCCTACAAACTAAATAAGTAAGGGCCGGCCTAGTCACAGCCGTGCACGCACACTGCACACACACTCACGCACACAGCACACACAAGTTAGTAGGCTAGGGGTTATTAACATTAGATGCCATTTTGTGATTTTTGTAGGATTTAATACATGCATCAAATGAATTTGGTCCAATGGAATAAAATGTAGTTTGTCAAGTATGCTACCTACTCATATTATTTTTAGTCATGTTAACAATTGTTTTACAGCAGTTTAGGGGCTGTCTAAAGGGTTAGTCAGTGTAATATCCACAAAGCTAGCCATAGCTACAGTACTAGCAATAGTAGTATATGCAGAGCATTGGCAATGGGGTGGGGCGGGCGATGCATTGCACGGACGCCGCAACGCGAGCGAGCGGCACACGGATGCAGCAAAGCACGCGACGCCGGGGGTGGCCAAGGCGCGAACGCGGGCCGGCAGGGGCGGCGGGGCGGACGAGCAGTAGCAGCGCAGCTGCAGCGAACAGGAGCAGCAGCACAGGAGAGCAGTGGCCGTGGTGCGGCAGCAACAGCATGTAGCAACAGCAGCGGCTAGCAAGTAGAGTAGCAGCGAAACAGCAGCGCCAAGGTTGCAGCAGTGCAAGGCAGAGCAGCAGTTTAGAGTCCGCACACACATACATACGCGTACGCGCGAGATCGGGCACGATGGTGAGGGCGGCCTACGGCGTCCATATCGAGAGGGGGATAGGGGGTTTTGGAAGAGGAGCTCACAGTGATTCCAACGGAGGCGACGAGGTGGCCGGATGTGGACCAAAGCCGCGGCAAACGCCACGGGAAGCCGACGATGTACGGGACGAAGATGTTGTCGATGGCGAGCGCACGGGATGACCCCGCTCGGTTCGGCGCTCAGGATTGACGAAGTTGACCACGAAAGTTCTTCTGGACATCCTCCCGTGAGAAGGCAACGACTGTGGCCGCGTAATGACGATGACAGGCACGGTCACCGCGCGAGGTTCTGGGCTCAAATTAGACCAGATGAGGAGGGGGGCGAAAGGGAACCAGAGGGGAACGGACGAGGGGGAGCTAGGGTTGCGGTTGGGCATGTTTATAGGCCGAAGGGAACGACGTGGAGGCCATCCATGGCCATGGCAGCCGTGGATGTACGCCACGCCCTCCTCTGCCTCCTGTAGCGGGGGTTGGGGATGACCCCAGGTGGATTGGGCCATATGCACACTAGAGCCCACTAGGACAGAACTAGTTTAGGCCTTTTTCTTTGGATCTGCATTTTGTTTTCTGCTTTCTGTTTTATGTTTCTTTTAGCAATAAACATTTTTGTAAAAAGTGTGGCTGGTCTCAAAATTTAGTATGCAATATACATCACCGCCGCAAAAGTTTGGGATAGTTTTGAATTAGTTTGGATTTTGTTTAAAAGGCAAAGGTTAATTTAAAAGTTGTTGGTTCCGTTATAAATATGTTTAGGCCATTATAAAATATTAAAATGAGGTTGTTTCTTACATTAATATTAGCTAGTGAAAATTTATAACATCATGAACATTTTTAAGTTACTATTTGAAGAATTATTATTTTGACTTTAACTTAAATTTGAATCTTAACCGGTTGAATCAACGTGGGATTTAGCAACAGTAAAGCAATGACAAGGCATCATTAACAGGGGATTACTGTATCTTAATTATCCGGGTGTTACAATATGTCACATGATATGGCCATCATCATCTTGTGCCTTTGATCTCCATCTCCAAAGCACCGTTATGATCTCCATCATCACCGGCTTGACACCTTGATCTTCATCGTAGCGGCGTGGTCGTCTCTCCAACTATTGCTTCTACTACCATCGCTAACTCATAGTGATAAAGTAAAGCAATTACATGGCATTGGTATTTCATACAATAAAGAGACAACCATAAGGCTCATGCCGGTTGCCGGTAATTTACAAAACATGATCATCTCTAACAAAAATGTATAACTTATCACGCCTTGACCATATCACTTCACAACATGCCCTGCAAAAACAAGTTAGACGTCATCTACTTTGTTGTTGCAAGTTTTACATGGCTACTACGGGCTTCTACCAAGAACTGTTCTTACCTACGCATCAAAACCACAATGGTGTTTCGTCAAGTTTGCTGTTTTAACCTTCAACAAGGACCGGCCGTAGTCAAATTCGATTCAACTAAAGTTGGAGAAATAGACAACCGTCGGCCACCTTTATGCAAAGCTAGTTGCATGTCTGTAGGTGGAACCGGTCTCATGAACGTGGTCATGTAAGGTTGGCACAGGTCGCTTCATCCAACAATACCGCTGAATCAAAATAATACGTTGGTGGAAAGCAGTATGACTAACACCGCCCACAACTCTTTGTGTTCTACTCATGCATATCATCTACGCATACACCTGGCTCATGATGCCACTGTTGGGAAACGTATCATGCAATTTAAAAAAAATATGCTCACACAAGATCTATCTAGGAGATGCATAGCAACGAGAGGGGCAAGTGTGTCCACATACCCTCGTAGACCGAAAGACCAATCGTTAGTTTAACGCGGTTGATGTAGTCAAACGTATTCGCGATTCAACCAATCAAGTACCGAACGTACGGCACCTTCGAGTTCAGCACACGTTCAGCTCGATGATGTCCCTTGAACTCTTGATCTAGCAAAGTGTCGAGGGAGAGTTTCCTCAGTACGACGGCGTGGTGACGGTGATGGTAAAGTGATCCGCGCAGGGCTTCGCCTAAGCACTACAACAATATGACATGAGGAGCAAACTGTGGAGGGGGCATCGCACACGGCTAGGAACAATTGATGTGTGTTCTAGGGGTGCCCTCCCGACTTATATAAAGGAGGGAGAGGGAGGGAGGCAGCCCTAGGGGCGCGCCAAGGAGAGGGGATTCCTACTAGGACTCCATGTCCTAGTAGGATCCCCCCCCTGTATTCCTTCTCATGGAGGGGGGAAGGAGGGAGGAGTGGGAGGAGGAAAAGGAAAGGGGGGGCGCTGCCCCCTCCCATACTCCAATTCGTCCTCCTTCCATGTGGGGGAGCGCCACCCCTATGTGGGCCGGTGTGCCTCCCTCTTATGGTCCTTCGGGCCCATAACTTCCCCCCGGGGGTTCCGGTAACCCCCCGGAACTCCGATATGTACCCGGTACCCCTCGGAACCCTTCCGGTGTCCGAATACCATCATCCAATATATCAATCTTTACCTCTCGACCATTTCGAGACTCCTCGTTATGTCCGTGATCTCATCCGGGACTCCGAAAAATCTTCGGTCACCAAAAACAGATAACTCATAATACAAATCGTCATCGAACGATAAGCGTGCGGACCCTACGGGTTCGAGAACTATGTAGACATGACCGAGACACTTCTCCGGTCAATAACCAATAGCGGAACCTAGATGCTCGTATTGTCTCCCACATATTCTATGAAGATCCATATCGGTAAAACCGTAATGACAGCATACATTATTCCTTTTGTCATCGGTATGTTACTTGCCCGAGATTCAATCGTCGGTATCTTCACACCTAGTTTAATCTCATTGCCGGCAAGTCTCGTTACTCGTTCCGTAATGCATCATCCCACAACTAACTCATTAGTCACATTGCTTGAAAGGCTTTTTATGGTGTGCATTACCGAGAGGGCCCAGAGATACCTCTCCGATACTCGGAGTGACAAATCCTAATCTTGCTCTATGCCAACCCAACAAACACCTTCGAAGATACCTGTAGAGCATCTTTATAATCATCTAGTTACGTTGTGACGTTTGATAGCACACAAGGCATTCCTCCGGAATCTGGGAGTTGCATAATCTCATAGTTCGAGGAATATGTATTTGACATGTAGAAAGCAGTAGCAATAAAAACAGAAAAATCAATATGCTAAGCTAACGGATGGGTCATGTCCATCACATCATTCTTCTAATGATGTGATCCCGTTAATCAAATGACAACATATGTCTATGGTTAGGAAACTCAATCGTCTTTGATTAATGAGCTAGTCTATTAGAGGCTTACTAGGGACACTGTGTTTTGTCTATGTATCCACACATGTATCAAGTTTCCAGTTAATACAATTCTAGCATGAATAAAAGACATTTATCATGATATAAGGAAATATAAATAACAACTTTAGTATTGCCTCTAGGGCATATTTCCTTCAGGTTGAATGTCGAAGAATATCCGAGCGGCAAATGTTTTGCCGGAATGTTGACTAATTTCCGTTCTAACAAATTTCAGGCACTCCATATGTCCACTTTTTAGCAAAGGTCATGCCAAAAAATTCCGTGATTTTCGCCATGACTTGTGCTAGAAAATAGGACATATGGAGTGCCCGGGATTTGCAGGAAGGGGAATGAATGAACATTCCGACCAAATATAGGCCCTTTTTTCTCTTCATTATATCTTTTATTTACAAATTGTTGAAATAGTAAACATGTCTAGCCACGCCGAAGCCGAGGGTTCTGCTCGCCTCAAAGAAGACCCCATCAAGGCATCAAATCATTATTTTGAATACCTGGACGAACACCAGATGGGGGTACTAGGTGGAGGCAGTGGTCCCAACCCCGACACTAACACCGACACCGGCACTCGCACCGGCACCGACACCACCCCCGAGACCGGCAATGATGTTGTCATAGCCGGTAAAGCACCAAAGCAGAAGAGGAAACAAAAACCAAACAATCTCGGCATTAGACAAATTGTGGTCACGGAGATGCACCCCAAGAAATTAGATCCATCGGCGCCGGAGGAAGCGCGCTCGTGCTGGCTCAATCAACTAGGATGCATCCTCGGGGAAACCACCAACATCAATGTCATTGTGTTGAAGAAGATACCACATATGGAGCAGATGATCCTAAAGAAGTTGCACAATAGGTTCATGTGCCCCGGCCGGGATGAAAGCAAACATCCGTGGGAGGACGCCACCATGTCAAAGATAAACGGCAAGGCGATGGTGATGTTCACCAACGACTTGTCCTCCTGGAAAGTTCGGGTGAAAGAAGCGATTGCAAAGAATGAACCATGGTCCAAGATTCATGCTGACAATCTGTCCATAAAGGAAGAGGACTTTGTCACCGAGACTTGCGCTAAATAAGAAGTCAAGGCAAGGTCGGAGAAAATGAAGGCGCTCTTGGCCAGGAATATGCCTCCCCACCGCCTCGGAAGCCGTGGTTACAAGGGGAAGAGGCACGTATGGGCCAAGGAGGACGCCGAACGTGAAAGTCACGGAATCCCAGACCCCTTGGCGGAGTTCACCGACCCGCTGGAGCGTGCCTGGTCGGGGCCCGGTACAAGTGGGACTACGTCAAAAAGATCTTTTATCGACCTGAACACGAGAGAGTTCATGAGACTTCCGGTAATTGTTATATTACCACATTATCATATTAGCTTCCAATCAATTCGACTACAAGTTTTGTCACATTAGTAAACCATCCACGTTCTTTTTGCAGAAAGAGAAACACCAACAGGCAGCTGAAAGCGAAGAGTCGTCACAGTCGTCGGCAAGGCCCAAGTGGGACACCCCATTCAACCGGGCCCTGGACATACTGAAACGGGTCCCGGAGGACAAAACGCTGCCCTATGGACATGTGCACGGCGTCGGAGATGACACCTCTTGGAAGACATGCTACCACGACGTGCTACCACAAGGAAGATATGGTTTCTCACTCAGCAGACCATCGACGAAAAGATCGCGATTGCGGTTAATAACATCAAAGCTGAGACCAAAGAAGAGTTGCTCGGGGTAGTCAATGCAAGGATCGATGAAGCGGTGGCTGACGTCACGGCTCAATTCCAAACTTTAATTATTACCAGCTTGATTCCAGCAATTATCGATTGGTCGAATAGCAATCCAAATAAAGGGCCAGAGTACTTTCCCCTTCCCAGCTACATTGGGAGCAATTCGATGACAAACATCACACCACCAGCACCTGCTCAAGAAACCGCAAAAGGATCCGCTCCTATTCATAGCAGCCCGACCTCCGTCTCTGGCATGCTCGGCGGGCCTTCATCTATGGCTGAGCTCGACGCCCCATGGTAATTATGCATCATACCCTTTTCACCAGCATGTCTATAGTCTGCCGTTTTGGTTGCCTTTCGGATGTTTGACGTCGCAGTCATGTCTTCTTCGTAGGTCGACGATACCCCGTGCACCCTACTATACGACATCAAGGGCCGGAAGGTGGCCATTGGAAAGGAAATTACCATGAAGCCGAAGGACCGCATGTTCCACAACCCAAAGATGCTCGATGGTGTCTTCAAGGTTAACGTGGCCAGTGTCTTATTGGGCTTCGAGGATTTGCCTCCTCCGGTACCAGTCAATGACGTGGAGACCCCTCAACGGATTGGCGCATGCAAGAGCTGGTTCTTTCCTTGGCCGAAGACTCTTCTTCGTGTCGAGGCGCAAAGTATCACACCAACGATATGTTCTCAAGAAGGTTTGAACACCAGCCCACCTACCGAATTACATGCACCTGTCGTGGCGGGTGATAGCGGACGATGCGAGGGAGAGCCTCCATTAGTGCCAGATGATGTCGCCCCCGTCGAAGAAGCAAATGATGATGATTTCATGGAGGAGGAGGATGGTGACCCTCTCAAGTATATCAATACCGCCTATGTCGATGAAGGTTTGATGGCTCGGGACGACGAAGACTCGGGCTATGAGCATGGAGATGATGACTTGATGCTGGCGGATTTGCCAAAGCCGAAATGTCCTAAGGAGGAATGCAAGAAGTCTCTCTTCATGCGATCCTCGCAGGAGACGCCTCCAGATGCCCCCTCTACCCAGCAATAACAACAACCCCAGGGCCGTCCACTGATTAGCCCGATGACACTGGGGATTTTGGTTAGGGAAGGTATGGTGGGCTCACTACTGCCACCTGCCAAGAAGCAAAGGAGGAGACCAGACAAGAAAGGTCCTAAAGGCGCTAGAGCAGCTTCAAGCAGCCAGCCACCTATGAAGTCCCGGGTGGTAGACAGAATACCTATTGAAGGTGTGAAGTGTTTCCATGTTGGTGGCCACCCGATCCTACCTCCTAAAGCGGCTGAGCACATACTGAACAATGATCTAAGGAGACTTTATCAAGATGTGCTGGCCAGAAAGAAAAGCCTTCTCATCTCACAAAATACAGGATACCCGCTTTACGCGGCCCAGGTGCCGGTTGGGAGGAAATTCATCGATAAATGGCCCACGGATAAGTTCATCAAGTGATTTGACTACATCTACGACATGTTCCACATGACCAAGCTGGATTTTCAGTTCACCCGCATGTATGCGTTGTATCTCAACTACATCATCAGCCGCGAGAACATAAGATATATCTGAGTCGCAGACCCGTTCTATATGCACGAGGGCTTCTTGGCAGTCTGTAAAGAGCGTCGTGACTATGCGAGCAAGTACCTCGGCGAGTTCATGATCGCTAATAAGGACAAGGAAGCGTTTCTCCTGCCTTATCATCCTACTTAAGTCATCCGCGGATATCCTTTCATAAGTTTTAATCATTCATTTGCAAGCATGGGGGCTAATTTGAGGTGTGATTATTTCTTGCAGCGGGAGGAGGGGGCGCCGTCCTCATCTGTCTGTACACACAATACTCCCATGCTCTAAAATTGGACTCATCCAAGACATCAGGAAAAAGGATTACACACACATAAATAGTGTTCTCGATAGTGCCATATTAACCTTCAGCCTATCTGGTGGATATATCAAGGTGAAAAAGTACAGGAAGAACGTCTTGGCTTTCGGCCATAAGACCGACTTCTGCTGCATCCAGCAACCGCACACCAGTAAGGCTGATGGATTCTACCTCATTAATTAGTTTGGGTATGAGGTACTTCGTCGTTTACGTTTACGATAGGTTGCTTGTATTTTTATAATTATGCCTCTTTGTTTTCTTAAGTACATACATTATGTTACCTATTATCGTTCAATTCATCAACTGACGATGCAGGTACATAGATCAGAGATGGCGAAGGACTGCTACGCCGTGTTCGTTGGGAGGGTTCCAGGAGTCTACGACCACTGGCCAGACGCTCAGGCCGAGGTGGACAAGTACCCGGGTGCTGGCCACAGAGGGTTCGATAGCAGAGCCGAAGCGGAAAGTGGTTACTTGAGGTGGACGCTCCAGCAAGAGCGGGGGCGGTACCGCCGACGCCTCAAGTACTACATAGTCGCGGTCTTGCTCATGTTGATCGCTCTTATCTTCTACATGATGGTTTAGATAGAGATGATGAAACTTGTGTGTGTGCCATGACCACGTAGTTGCACTGATTCGAGACATGACATGACTTGTGTATCCCTATTTTCGAGATGTGATGATATTTAAGTTGAATGATGATGATGGTATGACGAGACTACTGTATGTGTATGATATGATGAGAATAGTGTATGTTTGTTATGATCTGATGAAACTACTATATAGATCATGTACAAATACATCACAAATACACAGAGGAGTATAAATCTGTGAAAGCGGGAATACTAGCAGCAGCGCTGGATTAGCAGTAGTGCTTGCCTGTCTGCAACGCTAGAGATAGTTAGCAGTAGCGCTGGTCAGGGCAGCGCTGCCCTGACCAGCGGTACTTCTACAACTTAGATGTAGCACGCTAGCAGTAGCGCCGGACCCAACGCTACTGCTACGTGTATTTCAAGCGCTACTAGTAGGCTTTATCCTAGTAGTGCCAGACATTCTGAATGTGTTCACTGATAGAATTATTCTCCTCCATCTTTCAACTAAACAATTTGTTGGAGATTTCATATCTCTCAACCCGAGCATTTGCTTCAAATATTAACTTCGGCTCTTGGAACATCTCATATGCTCTGTGGCGTTCAAAATGCTCTTGAAGTCCCGGTTCTATGTCGTAAATCATGGCACACTGAACTATCGAGTAGTCATCAGATCGAGCTTGCTAGACGTTCATAACATCTGCACCAGCTCCTGCAGCAAGTCCTTCACCTAGCGGTGCATCAAGGACATAATTCTTTTGTGCAGCAATGAGGATAATCCTCAAGTTAAGGACCCAGTCTGTGTAGTTGCTACCATCATCTTTCAACTTAGCTTTCTCCAGGAACGCATTAAAATTCCAGGAAACGGTAGCACGGGCCATTGATCTACAACATAGATATGCAAAAACTATTAAGACTAAATTCATGATAAATTTAAGTTCAATTAATCAAATTACTAATGAACTCCCACTTAAATCAACATCCCTCAAGTTGTCTAAGTGATATGTGATCCAAATCAACTAACCCATGTCCGATCATCACGTGAGATGGGGTAGTCATCAATGGTGAACATCTCCATGTCCATCATATCTATTGTATGACTCATGTTTGACCTTTCGGTCTCGAGTGTTCCGAGACCATGTGTGTACATGCTAGGCTCGTCAAGTTTAACCCAAGTATTATGCGCGTGGAAAACTGGCTTACACATGTTGTATGTGAACGTAGAATCTATCACACCCGATCATCACGACGTGCTTCGAAACGAAGAACTTTGGAAACGGTGCATACTCACAGAGGACACTTTTATCTTGAAATTAAGTGAAGGGATCATCTTATAATGCTACCGCCGCTCTAAGCAAAATAAGATGCATAAAGGATAAACATCACATGCAATCAAAATATGTGACATGATATGGCCATCATCGTCTTGTACATTTGATCTCCATCTCCAATGCATCGGTATGATCTCCATCTTCACCAGCATGACACCTTGATCTCCATCGTAGCATTGGAGTCGTCTTGCCAACTATTGCTTCTACAACTATTGCTAACGCGTAGCGATAAAGTAAAGCAATTACATGGAGCTTAAGTGATTGACACGCAGGTCATACAATAATTAAAGACAACCCTAAGGCTCCTGCGTGTTGTCGTACTAATCGACATGCAGGTCATGAACTTATTACAAAACATGATCATCTCATACAACAACATATAATAAATCATATCTTGACCATATCACATCACAACATGCCCTGCAAAAACAAGTTAGACGTCCTCTACTTTGTTGTTGCAAGTTTTACTTGGCTGCTGCGGGCATCTAGTAAGAACCGTTCTTACCTATAAAAAACTACAATGGTGATTATCAAGTTTGCTGTTTAAACCTTCTGCAAGGACCAGTCGTCGTTAAATTCAATTCAACTAAAGTAGGAGAAACAGACACCCGTCAGCCACCTTTATGCAAAACAAGTTGCATGTCCATCGACGGAACCGGTCTCATGTACATGGACATGTAAGGTTGGCCCGGGATGCTTCATCCCACAATGCCGCCGAATCAAAATAAGATGTTTGTGGTAAGCAGTATGAACATCACCGCCCACAACTTCTTTGTGTTCTACTCGTGCATATCATCTAGGCATAGACATGGCTCTTGATGCCACTATTGGGGAACGTTAGATGAAAAAAATCTACGCACACGCAAGATCCATCCATGGAGATGCATAGCTACGAGAGGGGGAGAGCATCATCATACCCTTGAAGATCGCTAAGCGGAAGCGTTTATCAATGCGGTTGATGTAGTCATACACCTTCAAGATCTGTCCTAATCAAGTACCGAACATACGGCACCTCCGAGTTCACCACACGTTCAGCTCGATGACATCCTCGCCTTCTCGATCCATCAACAAAGGCGAAGTACACTACAAGAAATATGTCAACTTGCGACCATCACTATTGGTCGCTGAAAGATCATTGTTTTTCATTTGCGACATTTTTGTCACCAAAAACGGATGGTCAAAAGCTGGCAGTCGTAAACTGAAATTAGCGACCTTCTTTGTGATATGTAAAAGGTCGTTGGTTCCACGACCAAATGTTTGGTCACTAGAAACCTCCCCAGGCCACATAGGGATCCAGCATGGCAAGCTGACGTGGATAAGAATCAGCTCGATCCAATTCGGTGTTTTACATGGACCGAGCCCAACAATTCAGCCTATTTTTGTTTTTTCTGTCAATTTTTGGTTGGGTTCATGGGCCAAGCCCAACATTGCCGCCTTTTTATTGTTGGGCTGTTGCCTTTTTGTCTCAACAGTTTCATTTTTTCTGTTTTATATAAAATGGGTTCACTAGTTAGGTGGGTCCCCATTGTTAGATTCTAGTACTAGGTCCTAGCCGTCAGGGCAATATTCTTCAAAAAAAAAATCTAACGCAAATAAATACCTATTATTTAAATAGGCGCACAGAACACACGAAATACTTCAAATATTATCAATCATCAAAGTGCTACATCATATAACACACATACAAATGTGATCAGCATCAAGTTTACAATCAGATAACAAGCTCCACAAGTGTACAATCACATGAGCCAGATTATTCTACTCCCTCCGTTCCCAAATATAAGTCTTTCTAGAGATTCCACCAACTGACTACATACGGAGCAAAATGAGTGAATCTACACTCTAATATATGTCCACATACATCCGTATGATGTATTCCATTTGAATGTCTAAAAAACTTATATTTAGGAACGGAGGGAGTACATCATATAACACACATACAAATAGGAGCAGCATAAAGGGCTTCATTACTCTCAGAACTAGCTCCAATGAGCTAGAACTAATCTTCCTCCGACTTCTTTGTCCTGATGCTCACGAAGAAACATGAAAGCCCAGCATCTGCACATTACAAAACAAAATGTTTAGGAACAAAATAGAAGTAAATCTAACAGCATATTTAACAATAAATAACAGAATAAATGTTTAGGGACAGGATATATAGCCATTAGTTTGTTTTAACATGGAACCCAAGAGTATGTGACTCTAGCACCCCGAGAAAGATGTTAATATGCCATCATACTAGCTGATAGACAAACATTTCAGGAATAATTGATGCTTGTTTAACGGGTACAATCAGTACTGCTATCTCTAACAGATAAATTTAAAGTTTTAATACATTTTTTCTATTAGCAAAACTGAATATGCTACTTCCTGCTTCATGGTTGCATAGTCCAGCTAGCTACACCAGTTTGCTCTCATGCAAAAATTAGAAAGAAAAAAAATAACAACAAATCAAACACTGATTTCTCTAACACGTACAGTAACTTGCTCATATAACTTTCTCCTAATTGCATTCTCATATGACTGGGCCAAAATGTGATGTTACTATTCGATGTGCTATTGGCCGAATCAAAGTAAGCCTCACCCATGCCTTGTACTAATGCAACTAGCTTAATTGATTTTTCCTACTTAGAAATAGTACTGACTTGCTTCAACTCAGTCGGAAGCTTCATACTAGCACAACCAGCAACAAACTAGCACTAGCCAGAACGAATCAGGAGGCCGGCGAAGGGACACGAGGTCGATCCCACAAATAAAAACACCAGCGATTGAGAAAGATACCTCGATACCCAGCCGCAAGCACATCCGTTGAGAAATCCACTTAAGCTGCAACACGACCAATGGATAAGGGATAGCAGGCCAGGGCCAGACGCAGTGGCAGCAGCTCCAGCGACGATAGCAGAAGGACCAAGCGTCCAGCCGCAGGTGCGACGATGGATGGCAGAGAAGCCACCAATAGCAACAACAGCAAAGGACTCCTACCCGGCATTGTCTACAACAATCAGCAAACCAGAAGTCGAAATGAATACTTCAATCTCATATGTTTGAAAAAGACTATAGCAGGACCTAATTAATTCTACGAATTAAATTATGGATGCATACAATACTTCTGACAGATAATCAAAGGTCAAACAAACTTTGACACCTACAGTAACATCCCAGCATATCTCAAGTTGATGAATTATTTTAGCAATAACCAAATTAGAATCATCCATTGTTGTACAATTAACCTTACTACAAGATAGTAGAAGAATCACTCTTGGTGAATCAAATCATAACAAATCGAGCAATAGTACAAGAGGCACATCAGGCCTAGCCATATTCATTTCAGTAATTTAGAAAGAGCTTCGATGGGGCACAAAACCTTGAGGCCCTGTTATGGGGTTGTGTCTGATGAAGGTTTCCCTTTGGGGCGGCAACGGCAACTCCGCCAGATGCAGCAGCAGTGTTATCAGCGCAGTTCAAAGTGGCTTCCACAGGCAGACCCAGAGACATCCTGAACTTGTTTCCAGTAGAACCTCTGCGGCCTGCAGTTCAAGAACAAGCACATACAAGCTAGTTAGATAAAAGGATCACATATCTATAGTACACTAAATCAATAATCCAGAGATGCATGGCAGCCACACACCTGTGCTATGATTCATGAAAGTCCCTTCATAGCTAAGTAAGTATTATATCGATTTACCAAGCCAAGATACATACAAGCATCTGAGAAACACTTGACCCAAGAGATGCAACTACCTGAATGCTTCATTCAAGATTTAACATAGTAACTCTACAGGCAGAAAGTAAATTGAAGGCGATCAGCGTGCACAACAACTCTTTGCACATCACTTATTTATGAACGGAGGGAGTGATATTCAGCTTCCGCAGTCAAAGGAGACCCGTAAACTCATTGCGCACAGTTGCAAAAGCACATTATGCAACAACAATACATCATTAGTGTATGTGTGTGTGTGTGTGCCGCGGTTACCTACATATCCTACTAAGCGAAGCCAGCAGTCAGGTTGTTGGTCTGGTACTTGTATATGCAGTGCAGCAAAGAAGAATGGTTTCCACTACAGAATTTCTACCTAAAGCTGGGTTGCTCATCCGGGTCATGGTGACTCGGGTCCATGGCTAGTCTGCTTCTGGTAATGTACTGCGCTGCACATTTCAGTTACTTCAGAGTGCAATATTTAAGAAGTTCCACTTTACTAAAAAAATCTTATAAATCAACATATTATTAGTCGCCGAGCATATGTCACAGTACTAGTCATGATCTTTCAGTAGATCTTAAACTTGAACCACATGAAACTATGATACATATTCTCCGTGTGCAGTGGCCGTAAGCATCGATTGTGGAAACAGTAGCACTGGCTACTACGGCTACAGCGACGTCAAGCAATTCAACGAAGCAACGACCACCATACAGAGCTAAGCACTGATTACTACGGCTAGTAAGTGAGTCGGTCAAGCCAAGCCGCTCCTCCAGTAATCAGAGTACCGAGCACTGAACCACGCAATTGCAGTCACACATAGCATGAAGTGTTCGTAAGATTTATAGGATGGATATCCCTCATAGCATACAGTCATGATCTCAAACAAACATATGGATATAGCATCACACATGCAAATGGAAGAAAAAGAGGGAGTTTACGGCAACTTACAACGCCATCAAGCAAATCCCTCAGATCCATCTGATTTATGATGATGACGAGTTTCTGCGCCATCAAGCAAATCCCGTTGTACCTGCAGCGACACGGCCATCACAGGATCAATCACAGGGCATCCATCATCAACCAATGCTTTGGTAGAATTCAACCAGCTGAACCTAGCCGCTAGTAAATCTCTGACGGGGATCAGTCTGCTACGGAATCGATCGGGCCTGGTCTTGATATGCAGGAGGAGATGGGGGAGGGGATCGATTTGGCAGGGCTACGTACTTCTTATACTCGTCCCTGTTGACGAGGATGTAGCGCTGTGTGACCCACCAGATGGAGCGCTCGGGCGTGGCGGATGTAGTCGTCCCTGTCGAGGATGTAGTCGTCCCTGTCGACGATGGAGCGCTCGGACCTACCAGGATGTAGTCGTCCCTGTCGACGAGGATGGAGCGCTCGGCGTGGCGGATCTAGCCCCATTCCCGTCGGTGAAGTCGAATCTCCCCGCGGCGGCCTCGGTGGCCTCCCCGAGCAGTTCCCGCATGGTGTAGGGGCGCCAGCCGTCCGTGTTCATCCCCACGCCCTTGGGCGGGTCCGAGGAGAGCTCCGGTTCGGACGGGTCAGCGGGCTTGGGCTGCGCGGACTCCTCCATGCCCGGCATCCGGAGGGATCTGGGAGTGCTTGATGTCGCTGTGAAGTGCGGGGAGAGAGAGAGAGAGAGGGGTTGCAGGAGAGGAGAGGTGGATGTGTTGGGCGATCCGTCTGGGGTGGGAGAGAAGCGGATGGGAGAGGGGAGGCCGTCGGCAGCGAGCTGTGGGAGGGAGGAGGCGGTGGGTGGGAAGGAGGCACAGCTCGGGTGCGGC
This sequence comes from Secale cereale, assembly GCA_902687465.1. Lineage (NCBI taxonomy): Eukaryota > Viridiplantae > Streptophyta > Magnoliopsida > Poales > Poaceae > Secale > Secale cereale. The sequence goes on from LR738710.1 coordinate 487,080,366, forward strand.
GCGAGGAAAGCTAGGGTTTGGATGAGGGGGTGAGACAGACGAGGGGGACGAGGGCTCCCGTCGGATCCGGCCGTATCCAACGGTGTTTGAGGCATGATCCGCGTGAGAGGCTTATAGACCAATAAAAACGCAGTAAACAATTTAAAGATGTTATGACCATCTAAATTAGTCGTTAAAAATAAGTTTTTTCACAAGAAAAGCATTTTCTATTTTTCGAGTGACAATGATTGTTTTTTTTGAAAGACCTACCAAATTTTTAGAAATCATTAGTCCACATTTTATGTCCAATTGACCAAACGATTTGTTGTCAAAATATTTTCATCCACCTTTCGTCAAAAAGAAAAATTTCCTTCGATTCATCTGGAAACGAGTATTTAAACTATAGCCGCTTGATAGATTGTTCTTCAATTTTTCTGAAAAACATTTCTAGGTACAAAATTATCTATTTAATAAAATAAACATCAAAAGTTTTCCAAGATTCAACCACTAGCTAGATACGGTCATGCCCGCCGTTTTGACCGCATTTTGAAACGGGCATAAAAATTCAAATAAAATCAAAAAATTGGAAAACCTTCGCATTGTGTCATTATATGTGTCCAAGTTAAAAGGAAAAATAGTAAACTTGTAATACAATAATTATTTTTGAAAAGTGTTCTCGGAAACGAGCTATCATGTGTGGAGATCAATGGCTTTCAAGCCAAATGATCAATCTTATGGCCACATTTAGCATAACTTGTTCAAATGATCGCATATTGTGCACAAGGGTGCATATTGGAATGGCGAACAATGTTGCCTAAGGAAGTTTTCATTTTTTTGGACGAAAAAATCATTTTTTATTTTCTGAGTGCCCAAAATGAGGGTTTTGTTTTAAGGACCCACCATATATTTGTTGCAAAATTCACCAAACCATTTTTATAAAATACTAGGACATATTCAATGCACAATTGACAAATTGGTTGGGTGTCCAAAGCTTTTATCTACCTCTCGCGAAAAAAACAAATTTATGTCGATTCAGTAGGAAACATGTCAAATTTGAACAGCAGCTGCATCATAGTTTCCTCTTTATTTTTCCCAAAAATCATTTTTAGGTACAAAAGTATCTAGTTATCAGAGAAACATCAAAAGTTTTCCAAGATTCAACCGCTAGCTAGGAACGGTCATGCCCGCCGTTTTGACCGCATTTTGAAACGGGCACAAAAAATTAAAATAAAATAAAAAAATTGGAAAACCTTCGCATTGTGTCATTATATGTGTCCAAGTTAGCAGGAAAAATAATAAACTTGTAATGTAATAATTATTTTTGAAAAGTGTTCTCAGAAACGAGCTATCATGTGTGGAGATCAATGGCTTTCAAGCCAAATGATCAATCTTATGGCCACATTCATAGCATTGTTTGTTCAAATGATCTCATATTGTGCACAAGGGTGCATATTGGAATGGCGAACAATGTTTCCTAAGGAAGTTTTCATTTTCTTTGGACGAAAAAATCATTTTCCATTTTCCGAGTGCCCAAAATGAGGTTTTTTCTGATGGACCCACCATATATTTGTTGCAAAATTGTACCAAATCACTTTTATAAAATACTAGGACATATTTAATGCACAATTGACAAATTGGTTGGGTGTCCAAAGCTTTTATCCACCTCTCGTGAAAAAGACAAATTTTTGTCGATTCAGTAGGAAACGGGTGAAATTTGAACTGCAGCTGCCTTATAGTTTGCTCTATATTTTTTCAAAAAATCATTTCTAGTTATATAAGTATCTTTTAAGCAGAAATACATGGTTTAGTGGCGATACGTCGAGGTTTGGACGGTGGCCTAGGGCCCCAACTCCAAAACGCGTAAACTCGCATGCCCGCCGCGTGGTCACCGCGTGATTGTGGCGTTGCCATACGGTATGGGCGGCCTAGGCATGTCTAATGGGTTGGGAACTCCCCAAGTAGGTTATAGGAAGAAAATAACGACAGAAGAATCTCAGGAGGAGACCGAACTATGCTCAAACATGAATTAGCAGCCTGGTGTTTGATTAGCGATACGGGGAACGCACATGGCCAATGGGCTTGAGTTTTGGCTGAGGATGATCATCTAGTAGGGAGACTGTCTTGGCAATTTTTTAGCTCAAATGGAGTAGCTTAGATGGCACTTGCTTTTCAAAGTACCACATCAGGCATAAATATGGATGTTGAAGCTGGGCTCAAATGGATAAATGGATTGAGATGAAATTTGGAGGAGGGTGATAATTTGGGAATATGAAGGGACTGTAAAAATTTCATTCCATTTGGATATATAAAAATGGTACTTCCTTCACAATGCTCTCCATTGAAAAGAAAATTGGGAAAAATATTGAGCGCAATTGGTTAAATTAGATGAGCTAAAATTTGGCGTAGTGAGTTTCTATGGGCAGGGTCATGTCTTGGTAAATTCTCTACAATTATAAAGCAATATAAAATGTAGTTGCTTCACAAACTAAAAATATTACTAGAAACAAAGATTGGATGGTGAGCTATCATGGTTTGTTAGGTGGAGCTAAAACTTTCTGGAGAGATATGATATGGGCATATAGAATATGTGGCAAAAATTCAACTCATTACGATATGCATAGCTAGTACTTCCTTCACAGAGCTTCTAGCTAAATGAAAACTTTGGAAATTTGCCGAGGAACATTTACTACGCAAATGAAGCAGAAATTGGTCACGAAGCAATGATTTGGATAGGAAAGAGTGCCCAAAAAATTTGAGGTCAATCAAGTATATATAAGTAGCACTTCCTTCACAAAGTGTTGTTCTGAACAGAGAATAGGAAAATGAATATTTTTGAATTATATTTGAACTAGGTGAGGACGTTTTTTTTTACATATTTGACAATGATATGATCCAAAGAATTTATGAGAATTTTTTGGGAATTTTGGGAATAACAGAAATATAGGTTGCTTCACAACCTAGGGCAAAAATTGACACATGGAGATGACACATAGGCAAAACTGATGAGGTGGCGCCTAGTCATAGCAATAAGTACCAATGCATCCACGTTCACAACCTCATGACCATTTATATTGGTCGTAATCAGGTAGAAATAAGGTCATCGACCACTCTTTTCCGCTTTATGACCATTTGGTGTAAGGCAATTTAAGGGTTTGAGCCCTTCCAAGCGAAATGGCTGTGGATTTACGAGCAATTCAGCTGGGTCACTGAGAGAAAGTCACTAGTTGACATATTTCTTGTAGTGGTAGTATATGAGTTTCGTCAGCACGACGGCGTGGTGACGGTGGTGGTGAATCTATCCACAGGGCTTCGCTAAGAACAACAAAAGTGGACGGAGGAGGAACTAGAACTAGATGGAGATGGGGCACCGCACATGGCTTGGGGATCATTGTGTATGATGCCCCTCTCTCTCCTCTCATATATATAGGTGGAGGGAGGAGGGGAGGCAGCGTAGGGTGCTCTCAAGAGGGTCGGCTGCCCCCTTGGGCTCCTGCCCTAGCTGCGCCCCCTTCCTTTCTTAGTGTTAGGGAGAAAGTAGGAGGGGAGGCGCCCCCCTTTCCTTTCTCTCTTGTGAAGGGGAAGGCGGGAGGGGCTAGCCCTCCTCACTTTCCTTCCCTAAGGGTCGGTGGCCTAGAGGTGGGGCGCACCAGCCCCTTGTGGGCTGGTGTGCTTCCCTCATTGGCCCAATAAGCCCAACAACTCCCCGTGGCCATCCCGGAACTTCTTCTGGTGATTCGATAATTACCCGGTGCATTCCGAAACCTTTTCAGATACAAAATAGTATCATCCTATATATCAATCTTTACTTCCGGACATTCCAGAGCTCCTCATTATGTACGTGATCTCATCCAGGACTCCGAACAACATTCGGTCACCAACTCATATAACTCATATAATACTATATCGTCAACGAACATTAAGCGTGCAGACCCTACTGATTCGAGAATGATGTAGACATCACCAAGAAGACTCTCCATTAAATAACCAATAGCGGTACCTGGATGCCCATATTGTTTCCTACTTATTCTATGACTATCTTTATCGGTCGAACTTAATGACAACATATGTAGTTCCCTTTGTTTGTCGGTATGTTACTTGCCCGAGATTCGATCGTCAGTATCTCCATACTGTGACGCCCCCGATTTGTCCGTACACTAATCATGCACGCAAATGTGTACGACCAAGATCAAGGACTCACTGGAAGATATCACAACACAACTCTAGACACAAATTAAAATAATACAAGCTTTATATTACAAGCCAGGGGCCTCGAGGGCTCGAATACAAAAGCTCGAAAACACAAGAGTCAACGGAAGCCATAATATCTGAGTACAGACATAAGTTAAAACAAGTTTGCCTTAAGAAGGCTAGCACAAAAGTAACAACGATCGAAAAGGCAAGGCCTCCTGCCTGGGACCTCCTAACTACTCCTCGAAGCCGAACTTCACGTAGAAACATCCTCGGGATCTTCTGGGTCCGGGACTCCATCAATCTGGTTGCATCATCCGAGAAGAGAGAGAAAAGGGGGAAAAGGGGGAGCAAAGCAACCGTGAGTACTCATCCAAAGTACTCGCAAGCAAGGAACTACACTACATATGCAAAGATATCTGTGTAAAGGGGTAATATATGTGGACTGAACTGCAGAAAGCAGAATGAGAGGGGGATAGCTAATCCAATCGAATACTACGCTTCTCGTAACCTCCATCTTGCAGCAGAAGATGAGGGTAGCTGGAAAGTAACAACTATCCTTGCTTCTCGCAGCCTCCGTCTTGCAGCAGTAGAATGGAATATATGGTAACTTCACCAAGTAACAACGTATAGCATAATCCTACTCGGCGATCCTCCCGCACATCACCCTGTGAGAGAGCAACCACCGAGTTATCTCTAGCACTTGTAAGGGTGTGTTTTATTAAGTATCCGGTTCTAGTTGTCATGAGGTCGGAATACAACTCCGGGTCGTCCTTTTACCGAGGGACACGGCTATTCGAATAGATTAACTTCCCTGCAGGGGTGCACCACATATCCCAGCACGCTTGATCCCATTTGGCCGGACACACTTTCCAGGGCCATGCCCGGCCTCGGAAGATCAACACGTCGCAACCTACCTAAGCACAACAGAGAGGTCAGCACGCCGGTCTAAGTCCTAAGCGCGCAGGGGTCCGGGCCCATCGCCCAACGCACACCTGCACGTTGCGTACGCGTCCGGTGAGCAGACCTAGCAACCTCCGTTACTAAGGAAGTTGCGTTACGCGGTCCAAACCGGCGCGCGCCGCTAAGCCGCTGACGTCAAAAAGGCTTCGGCTGATACCACGACGTCGAGTACCCATAACTTTCCCACGTAGCTGGTTAGTGCGTATAGACCAAATGGCCAGACTCGGATCAAATATCCAAACTCGTTAAGCATGTTATTATGAAAATCACCGCGGACAACGACCAGGGCCAGGCCACCTCTCGACTGGGTGTCTCAACCTGCCCATGTCGCTCCGCCACAAAGATCCACTCGGGGGCCGTTGGGAACTCAGGCCCACCACTGCCTGGATGGAGCCACCTGTCCTTTCAGCCCCCACATCGGAATCACTTGCGGGTACTCAATGAGCCGACCCGACTTTAGTCACATCATGTGTCATGTAAAGTGTATGTAGTATATACCCGTGATCACACCCAAGTGATCACGGCCCGATAGAATAGCATGGCAGACGGACAAGGGTGTAGGGCAACTGATGGAATACTAGCATCCTATACTAAGCATTTAAGATTGCAGGTAAAGTATCAACAGTTATAGAAACAATGACAGGCTATGCAGCAGAACAGGAGTAACCGAACGGTAACATGCTACACTACTCTAATGCAAGAAGTAGAGAGAAGAATAGGAGATATCTGGTGATCAAAGGGAGGGCTTGCCTAGAAGCTCTGCAGACGAAAGGAATCTTCGGAAGCGTAGCCGTAGTTGAACACCGAAGCATCAATGGTCTCGGGGTCTATCACAGTATCGGAGTCTACCGAAAATAAGCAACGAAGGGGAAACAAATAAATAACAGAGCAAAAAATAGCATCACAAAGCATAACATGGAAATACGCGGTGCTACGTGTGACCTAACGCAGTAGGAGATGATACTGGCAAGGATGAAAAACATCCGGGAAAGTATTCCCGGTGTTTCGCGTTTTCGGGCAGATGAAACGGAGGGGGAATGTTGCATGTTCGGTATGATAGAGATGTGTGGCGGACGAACGGACCGCGTATTCGAATTCGTCTCGTCGTTCTGAGCAACTTTCATATATAAAACTTTTTCATCCGAGTTACGGTTTATTTTATATGATTTTCTAAAGTTTTATTAATATTCTGCAATTTATTTTTAATTCGAAAATAAAAGGAAAATGCTAGGTGTACCCAGCACAGGGTACACAAAAGTGCACCCAGTGGCTGACAGGTGGGCCAAGGGGTCCCAGCTGACCAGTCAACGTTTGACTGGTCAACAGGGGTGGGGCCCCCTGGCATACACACATACTAACTAACTACATGTTTTAATTAACTAATCTAATTAATTAGTTTATTTAAGATTAATTAATTAATTAAGTTAATTAATTTAATTAATTAATATATTTATATATTTTTCTTTTTCTTTTTTGAAGTGGCGGGCCCCACGTGCCATAGGCACAGGGGCCATAGTGGGGCGGTTTACCCGGGCTGCGGGGTGGGCGCCCGTTTAGGCCGAAGCCCACCCAGGCACGCGTCGAGGCCGACGGCGCTGGACAGGGGCGCCGGCGCGGCTGGAGCCGGAGGCGCAGCCAGGTACCGGGGCGCCGGGCGCCGAAGATGGCACCGGCGGGGCGGCGCCGGCCCAGCGCGGGCACGGCCGGGTGGAGCCGGCCCGGCCAGGGCGCAGAGCGGGCGAGGGGGAGGGCGGCCAGAGCGGCGGCGCGGTAGTGAGCAGCGGCAGCTGCGGCGAGCAGGATCAGCACCAAGAGCGGCGACAGCGTCAGTGAGCAGCGGCAGCTACGCATAGCACGAGCGGCAGCAGGTGGACGGGCACGCGCCCTGGCATGCGTGGGCGGCAGGAGGCACGCGTGGGTGTGGGGTGGCGCGCCCGACGGGGCTCAACACGGGCGCGGACATGGCAAACTTGGGGACGGCTCACAGTGACTAAATCGAAGCAGGGGGAAGGTGGATTCGGGGAAGAAGCTCACTGGGAGTCTATTGGTGTGCTCAGGGAGGGTCGGGGTGGACTGGAATGGCGGTAATCGATGACGACCGACGATGATGTACATGGCGATGACTCGCTCGATGGCGAGCGCACGGGTCACCTCGGCTCCGTTTGGTGCTCGGGATGGATGAAGATGTCCATGGCGGGCCTCTTGGACGTCCTCCCACGCGAAGGCGATGACGGTGGCCGCGGTAATGACGATGACGAGCGCGGTCACCGCGCGAGTTTTCAAGCTCGAATTCGAGTGAAAGAAGAAGGGGGCAACGGGGGAAAGAGGGGGGAATGGACGAGGGCGACTTAGGGTTCACGTTGGCGCACTTATAAGCAAAGGGGATCGACGTGGCGGCCATCTACGGCCATGGCAGCCGTGGATGTGCGACACGCACACTCCGCCTCCTCTCTGTACAGAGTAGGGAGAAAGGCCGCGGTGGGCTTGGGCCTGGTTACTGTAACTGCAGGCCGCAAGTGCACAGTGTGCAAATTCGCCTTTTCCTTTTTTTTTGTTTCTTTTATTTCCTTTTCCGTTTTATTTTAGTTCCCGTTTTATTTTAGTTTTATCAATTATAAAAGCAGTCCCTAATTTAGTGTTAATAAATATGCCACTCCCACATAAGTTTGGGCAACGAAATAAAATAGTTTAATATTTTATAAAATATAATGGGGGTATAATTAATTGTTTTTGCTGCTGTTTTAATCCCTTTAGGGTATTTAATTATTTTATAAAGATGTTGTTTCTCCACAAATATTATCCATGATTTATTTGTCACATTAAGAACATTTTAGTTTTGACTTTTGAAAACTTTAATTGTTTGACTTGATTTTGAATTGGAAATTTGAATCATTTTAAACTAACGCGAGATTAACAACGATAGTCGTGGTGACTCGGCATCTTTAACAGGGAATTACTGTAGCTTAAATACCCGGACGTCACACATACCTAGTTCAATCTCATCACCAGCTAGTCTCTTTATTCGTTCTATAATACGTCATCTTGCAACTAACTCCTTAGTCACTTTGCTTGCAAGCTTCTTGTGATGCCGTATTATCGAGAGGGCCCAGAGATACCTCTTCGTCACACGGAGTGACAAATCACAGTCTCCATCCATGCCAACTCAAGAGACACCTATGAAGATACATGTAGAGTATCTTTATGATCGCCCAATTATGTTGTGACGTTTGATAGCACACAAGGTGATAGGGGCAAGGGGCCTGATCTTTCGATGAGATGATAACTATCGATTTGGGAGACGACTTTGACAATCCGACTACAAAAGTGCACGACGTTGCGCCTTAGCAATCGCTAAACCAATCTCCAGGGGTTACTGACAATGCCAGAAGCACGATCAGCCTGACCACGAAGGTCTATTCCTGCATGCAATCGAAGATAAAGCAAGAATATGATAAAGCAATCTGAATATTGCAAATATAAATGAAGTATTGATAAAGATGGGGATCCGTAAGCGGTCTTGGTCTGGTCGTTGGACACAAACGAAGTACACGAAGTTGCAATGGCTAACTTTTGACTAAACAAATCCCAAAGAAAAAGCTACTAGATGGATCTACTTATATAGGAGCAAGGGGTGGCGGCCAAGGAGGTGGAAGGACGTCCCAAGGCAGCCTAAAACTAACCCTAGGTCGTACAAGGCTCATGGGCCCAAGTGGAGGTGATGTAACACCTTTGGACTTGTAGTTTGACTCGGATTCTGCTGCAGCGTCAGATTGTTTCGTCGGTATCTCAACGCTCCGGACGAATTTGAAGGTGAATCCAATTGGGTTGGAAAGTGTACGAAATCTAGTTTCCAACAAAAAAATAATCACCCAATTCGGAATCCGTATGAAGGAGTTCTTGTCGTTTTGAGTTAGGTATGTCTGTGCAGTCCGAATCTGGATGCAGAACGTGAGAGACTTGGACTCTATCTTCTCTTGGCCCAAAAGTGACGTGAGAGAACTTTTTGAACAGCACCTAAACTTCTCTTTTTCCCTTATCTTCATATGTGGATTGTACAAATGTCTCATACACCTAGAATTAGACATGGCACAAAAGTCTGTGAAGTATTTTTGTCCTAGATGACACAAATAAATTGTTGCATAATTTGCATTATAAATCAGCTCACAAATATACATGTATATAATATTTTTGGTCGTATCCAAGGTAGTCATGTCCTCATCATCCTCCCTTTCTTAAAAATAAAGTCGTCCTCGGCTTTGCTTAATCTGAAATTTGGGTAAGAAAATAGACAATGTGTACATGTTGTATACATATATATCATCCATTTTTACTTCCCTTAATTTTTGCACATATGACACATATATAGATGAGTAACTTTCGTAGTTCATAAAATATAAAGCCAAAATATTATCACAAGAAGTAGAAGACATGAATATATTGCAACTCAGTTTGCACAAATAAGTGAAGCTCTTATTCATATCAAAAGATTGATAATGTTCATCCCAACATTGGTCAATAAACCTTACTTGCATGAAATTCACAGGCTACAACATGCCTAAATAAGCAAACAGCAATAAGTCATTTGACATAGAACCGTCACCAAAATTAGAGGTCATATCAAAATGATTAAACATTTGCACAATAATTTTCAAATATAATTTATCCAAATATGATATATTCTCCGATTCACATGATTCTTCTGCATCAATAGTTAATTCAATGGGTGCACTCAAAATTGTTGGTATTTCAGTTGTTTGAGCACATGACGCATTCATGACAGTAACATGATTATCTAAACTAGGTGGTATGCTCAAATCAATAGGTAATTCAATACATGATGTATTCAAGTTAACTAGGTATGCATCATCCTCATGTGAAGTTATATCATCATTGATTTTACTGTTACCTTGTTGCAAAGACGTAGCTGATGTAGGTACGGACGATGACAATGTACCATACACTTTAGATGATGTCACGCTCACAATTGGAGGTGTGGCTGCTCTAGTATGTGCAATGGCAGAGGAACCAACCAGTGGTGGTGAGCATGAATTGGAATAATAGTTGTTGTAGTCACACAATGCATCCTCCTATATTTGTCCCTCCAAGGTACAAGCACAAACATACATACCAATAATGCAACGAGGAATATACTGAAATCTTGCACGAATGTCATGGTTCAAACCACCAAAAAATATATTCATTGTATCATCCTCAGATTCTTCTATGTCACAATGATGCATATAAGATTTGAACTCTCGGTAGTAAGCATGAACAGTGTTACTGCCTTGTTTTAATTGTTCCAATTTTCGGAGTAATTCACGACGATAGTAAGGAGGAAAAAAATGTTTTCTCATTACAGCCTTCAAATCTTTCCAAGTTGTGGGTTGGTTATCAATATTTTTCTTACAATGCACACTCCACCAAACAGAAGAAAAACCAGTAAATGCTCTAGTGACAGCTCGTACTTTCTCAAGTTCAGAAAAATCATGGCTAGCAAAAATTAGTTCGACCTCAAACTCCCAAGCAAGATAAATAGCAGGATTAAATCTACCCTCAAATGACAGTAAAGAAATAACCTAAGTGTGAAACTGCATCTGATAACTAGGATGTTGTGCGTAGCCAAACTGTTGGAGTTGGATGTGGCGTCTCCCCTAACCATTAGGCCCACTTTAGGTTGACAACACTAGCTCTTGTTCGGTTTTAGGATGGTTCTAGGACAATCCAAGACCGATTTTTTTCCAGTTCTTTCCTTTCATTTTTGTTTCTCCTTTTCTTTTTTGGTTTCATATTTCCTTTTTTGGATGTTCGTTTTTTAGTTTTTTATGTTTTGTTCACCATTTTTACCTTTCTTTTTTACTATTTATTTTTTTTCTTCATTTTTGTGAACATATTTTTAAATTTGTGAGGATTGTTTTGAACTCATGAACGTTTTATGAAATCATTAATGTTTCTAGAATTCACATACATGTTTATGCAATCATGATTTTTTTTTCAACTTAGCAGACATTTTTTTACAAATTCTCGAACATTTATTCAAATCACAATTTATGAATTTCGATCATTTTTTTGAATTTTTGAACAAAGTATGGCAAAAAAAATGAATGCGTCAACATTTTCCTGAAACCCAGGAACGTTTTTTTTAATTTGGGTAATTTATTTCAAAATTCATGAACAATTTTTGTTTTCATAAACCTTTGTGGAAATGCATGAAAAAATATTACAAATCCATAAACATTGTTTGAGTTAACAAATAATTTTGAATCAATGAACTTCTTTGTAACACACACATATATTTTGAGTTCTATGAATTATTATTTTAAACTATGAACATTTTTTTAAGTCACGAACATTTTTTCAAATTCGCGAACATCTTTTCAAAATCTTGATCATTATATTTATTTTCATAACATTTATTCTCAAAATCGTGGAAATTCTTTGATAATAGATTTAAGAAATCACAAATATTTTTTGATTCTACGATTTATTTATTTCTTGAACTTCGTTTCAAAATTCACATTAATTTAAAATTCAGATTTATATAAAAAGAAAAATAGAAAGTGAAGAAAAATGGAAAATGAAATGAAAAATCGGGGGCGTCTTGCCCTGCCTATGGGTCGGCCCAAAATGGCACGGGGGAATTGGAGTTGTGGGCTCCTCTATGAGAGCTCCTAACAGGAGCCTTTAGCGCCGGTTGGCAGTTCGGGCGCCCATGCGGCTATGCACTGGGCCAGCCCAGGTTGCCTCCTTCGCACCCCTAAGTACCCTCGATCTTGACCGGTCCACAGTTGGCCAGTTGACTGGACAACCGTTGACTATTGACAAAAAAACAAAGAAAATCTTAAATTCAAAAAAGTTCATGAAATTTGAAAGAAAGTCCAGAAACTTCAAAAAAAAAGTTCACGGATTTGAAAAAACCCATTGATTTTGAAGAAAATTCATCAAACATAAAAGAAGGCACCAATTTTCTAAATAAGTTCATTGATTTTGGAAAAAAGTTCATCAAAAATGATGAAAGAGTTCATCGATCTTGAAAATTGTTCATCAATTTTGAATAAGGTTCATCTAATTTGAAAAAAGTTCATCAAATTTGGAAAAGAGTTCATCAATTTTGAAAAAGAGTTCGTGGATATTGAAAAGAGTTCATCAAATTTGAAAAATGTAAATCCGTTTTTAAAAAAGTTCATTGGTTTTGAAAAAAAGTTCATTGAATTTGAAAAAAGTTCATCGTTTTTGATAAAAAGTTCATTGAATTTGAAAACATTTCATCAAATTTGAAAAAGTTCACTCATTTAAGAAAAGAAAAAATGAAAAAGGAAGAAAAAACACTCAGAAATAAGCGAACCAGTTGGAGAAACTGATTTGGGAAACTTCCCAAAACGAGGGGTCTCGCGACTTGAAGGAATAAAGGATGTAAATGAAGCTTATAGGCACTAGTGCTTCGTTCGCCAGGTTGTTGTGCTGCTCTCTGTACGAGAGATCCCGAGTTCGAAACCAGGTTCAAACACAAGCTTTTTTGCTGCAATTTTGAAGAAAGAAAATAAGAAACAGGCCGGCCCAACGCATCAGGGGGTATCCGCCCGTTTGCGCAAACCGAAGAAACGGGTGCAACAGGCACCGAATAGGGGTTTCCCTCCTTTGTGACGCTCTTCGCGTCAAAGTGTTGAGTTTCTTACACGGACGGCTCACGTGGGCTGGCCCATTTGGGGGTCACAAAAAACACGAAAAAAAGAAAAAGACAAGCTCTTCGGTAGGCGGACTCTAACCCATGACTGCGTACCCATGAGTGCGCTATGCTAGCCAGAGCGATACGCTAGCTCTTGTGATATATGTGCAGCGCAACACCTAAAGAAACCAACTACAGCCGGAAAAACTTGAAACATACATGAAAATTCCCAAAAACTAAAACTCCCGGTGAAGCAGGTAGCTAGCCACTCTAACTCCTCGGAATCTACACATTGTATGACAGCGTGTTCTATATGAAATATAAACAACAAATAGATTTAAATTGTTTTGAAGAAAAAAAACAAGCTTTTTTGCTGCAATTTTGAAGGACAAAAAAAAAGAAACAAGCCGGCCCAACGCATCACGGGGGGTATCCGCCCGTTTTCGCAAGCCGAAGAAACGGGTGCAACAGGCACCGAATAGGGTTTGCCCTCCTCTGTGACGCTCTTCGCGTCAAACCGTTGTGTTTCGTACAGGGACGGCTCACATGGGCCTGCCCATTTGGGGGTCGCAAGGTGAAAAAACATGAAAAAAAATTAGACAATTTCTACGGTAGGCGGACTCTAACCCATGACTGCGCCCATGCGTGCGCTATGCTAGCCACAGCGATACGCTAGCTCTTGTGATATATGTGCAGCGCAACACCTAAAGAAACCAACTACAGCCGGAAAAACTTGAAACATACATGAAAATTCCCAAAAACTAAAACTCCCGGTGAAGCAGGTAGCTAGCCACTCTAACTCCTCGGAATCTACACATTGTATGACAGCCTGTTCTATATGCAATATAAACAACAAATAGATTTAAACGGTTTTGAAATTTTGAACATGATTATTTTTTTAAAAGGTAAATATTTTAGAAACATGAAACTTTTCAAAACTATAAAAAAGAGAAACTCGAACATTTTGTGAAAACGCAAACAATTTTTGGGATTCTCAAACATTTTTCAAAAAAAAATACAAAATTAAAAGGAAAAAACATTTTTTGAAATAATGAATTTTTTTTACAAAGACACAAACATTTCATGAAAACAGGGAAAAAATAAAAATAAGAACCTTCTCAAAATTGTGACCTAATTTCCCAAAATATGAACATTTTTTTTTAATTTGTGAACAAAATTTGACAACATGAACATTTTTTGAATTTGTTAACAAATTTGGAAAGCATGAAAACTTTTTAAATTGTCGATTTTGTTGAATGCGAAATGATATCCATGTTTCTTTGTGAACAAAATTTGAAAGTGGGAACATTTTAAAAAAAAATCAGGAACATGAACATGTTTTAAATTATTTATCAAAATTTTGAAGTGAGAACATTTTTGAAAATTCCCAAACAAAATTTGAAAGTGGGAACATTTTTTTATAAGAAAACGTGGAAAATTTTGAAATTCTAAACTTTTTGTAAACATCATCATCTATTGAATTTGTGAACAAATATTAAAAACTGGCCCTTTTCAGAGAATTGCGATTTTGTTTGAAATTATGATCATTTTTTTTTCAAAACATGAACATTTTATGAAATTCCCGAATGTTTTATAATTTTGCGAACAAATTTTGTAAACATGAACAAATTTTGAATTGCAAGACAAATATGCAAACAGAAAAAAAATTCAAAATCGCAAATATTTTTAGAAATTATGAACATTTTTTCCAAACCGTGAATAGTTTATCTAATTCCCCGAAGAATTTTCGAATTTGTGAACAAAGTTTGGAAACATAAACATCTTTTGAATTTGTGCACAAGTATTGTATACAGGAATATTCTGAAATTTCTGAACAATTTATTGAACTTGTGAACAAAATTTTAAAATTCAAACATTTTTGTAATTCTAAAAATTTAATACTTCTTTGAATTTACGAAATTTTGTTTAATAGTGTAAAATAATTATACTTGTAAATATTTTTAAAATTTCGGAACCAAATTTGAAAACGGAAACATTTTTCGAGAAAATGAATAAAAATTGAAAATTAAAAAAAGTGAAATTCAATAAAAACGAAAAGAAAAGAAAAATGAAACAGTAAAGATAAAAAATAAAATGTAAATACATAAAAAGAAAAATAAGGTTTAGGAACATTCTAGAACGTTCCAAAACCAGAAAAAATTGCTGGAAACCTACAGAATGTTCCCAAAACCGAAAACTGAAACCTTCCCTTACAACTACATAATAGGCCGGCCCGTTGTGCTCGATAGCGATCCCTGCCTGTGCGTTTCAGCGACACTTTGCCGCAACGTGCGGCAAATAGGAAATCCCAATGGAGCTTCCCTAGATTTGGGGTCGGACTAAAGGATTTTTAACTTTTAGGCCTCTTTCACCTGATATGGATGCTTTAGTTTGAAGGTCTCTAGACCACCTAGTCCCGTCCCCAAAATAGCGGGATCTACTAAATCAGGGGTGCCCCTTGGAGGAGCCCCTCAATGGTCATGCTATTAGGCACCATCAGGTATAGCATTATAGGTGCTCTTTCGGGATTTCATTTTATTTATCTGTAGGAGTTTTCAGGTTTTAGATGGGGTTTTCAGGTTTTTTGAGTTTTCATTTTTTTGCTGGTTTTCCATGGGTTTGGACCCACAACAAATTGCGGGCAACAAAGCATTTTCTTTTCCTTTTCTTCCGCTAGAGGCTTGTGAAGGCACATATTTCCTTCCGCGAGAGGCACACTTAGAAAAGAAAAACAAACGTGGTTTTCCTTTTCGTTCCACGAGAAGCACAAATTTGCTTTCGCGAGAGGCACATGTGCATCTTTGGAAAAGGAAAAAAAAGTAAAATACCGTGCTTCCAGCTTGTTTTTTCCTTTTTTTTCTTTTCGAAAAAATCGTTAAAATCTATCAGCATGGGATTTTGTTTTGACAATCTCGCTGATGAATCTAATGATGAAAACGGTTCGGGATTTGAACGCACGGTTTAAGAGCTAAATCATTTTAAATAAAGGAATCTACGAAAAAAGGAAAACTTTTAGGCTGTGACGAGTGGTGCACATGCAATCCGCCACTTGTCGCAACGTGAGAGATGGGAACATTCTTTAACAAGTGATTTTGCATACAGTAATGTTGGTGCCTGTTGAGCTAATTTGCCTTAACCCATGGAAGTTAATGGACTGGCCCAGCTGTGTGTTGGTAAATCTATTGCCTCGTCGACAAGCGATCGTTGACCATGTAGAGTTGACCTTTGACTTTTATAGAAAAAGGGAAAATGTTTATTTAAAAAACAATAAACTGTAAAAAGTTTAAGAGTTTTAAAAATGCCATGAATTTAAAAAAAAGTCAAGACATGGAAAAGATCATAATTTTTTGAAAAATCACAATAACAAAAAAACTTCACAAGATTTAAAATAATAATTTGAAAAAGGTCATGACATATTTGAAATAAAGCTTCACAAATTTGAGAGAATTTTGAATATATTTTTTATCAAATTTGATAAAAAGGAAAAATGAAAGGGAATATTGAAAAAAAAACTCGTCCCGGGAAAAACCGAGTAAAACTGTCCAAAAAATGGTGGAACGTTCTAAATGGATCCTAACCGTTGAGAAAAAAATGCCGAAGGGTTCAACCAGGAACCTAGTGTGAGCGAGCAAATGAGAAGAAAATAAAATTTAAATTGGCCAAACCCAAGGTGGAAGGGGGTGTGTGCCAGTTTGCGTGACGTCGCTGAAGGCCATGATTACGATTTTGGGGAGAAATCAGCATTTGTTCGAGATGCCCTAAGTGAAGCACGCAAACGAACTGCTAATATCGTATATATGCATGGATGAACCTCGTTGTACATATGCTATTGCTAGTTCATGTGGTTAAAAAATATATTCTAAGTTTCACTGCATCGTTGAAACAGAAACTGTTTTGCCACACGTCATAACTGGAAATCCTCAGCCTGGCCAAAACAGAAAATACCGGTTAAATTAAGCAACTTTTAAATGTATGTTAAACATGAATTTAGGAAAGATTGCTCCAAAGAAAAGAGAATGATTACCCGCAACCATGTACTAAATGTAAGAGAGATCGGCTGTAAAACTGTACTTTCAAGTAAGGGAAATGTAAGAAGGTAAACACACTAGACATCAGCTACAAATAAAGGCAAGCTTAGTTGAAGAAGGATGACAATGCGCCTAGAAGCTTCTATATTACATAGCCGTTAGTATGTAGAAGGCCCGGACGGATACAACAACTCTAGCATCAACTTGAACCTGTGGGTACCTTTCACAATTGAGAAATGGTAAACTAGGCCTGTCAATTCATAACAATACTAATTCTAATTCCTGCTAAATAGTTTTTTTTAGCCAAAACCGTAGAACAGTAGTTCTACGGTATTTTCATTAATTTAAATATGTACAGAATAGAGGTCCAACAAGGATCACCCAACACCCGTGTGATCAAACATGGAAATTAAATTACAAGTTGTGCATTATCCATGAACTAATATGTACTTCTTTAGTGTGCTTTGCTCTTAGCCTGGTAGCCTGGAGTCCTTCTTTAAGATAGAATTTCCACGAGTCTGGATCAGGTGGTGCTCTTCTGAAGATTTTGTCATTCCGTGTCATCCATGCACTCCAACATTCCATGATAATGATGTCCATGGCATTGTCCGGTGGTAGTCTTTGTGATGCGGAGCATCCCAAGGTCATTCCCATGGGCATACCATCACCTCACCAAGCGCCCCAAGGACCAATGACACGTGCTCGTGCTAGAGCTCTCAAGACCGAGGTGACATCTCTCCTAGTCCAACTTCCATATGAATCTTGCGAGACATGGTTACTACCTCAGACGGATGTGCTTTGTGTGCTCAGGTATCAAGAAGACCCCATCGAAGAGGTACATGAAGATGGACAAGTCCCCAAGCTCACGGACGAAGGATTGCATCGAGAGAAGCTGAAGAAGGTTCCAGGCCCCGGACACCCGGCCCCCTGGCCCAGACATCCGACCCCTGGATCAACAGCTACAGAACAGCCCCCGCAGCCGAAGCTACAAGGCCCGGACATCCGGCGCCACATCACAGAAGCACACCGAGGCGCGACCCCACTAGCCCGGACATCTGACGGGATGCCTGGACATCCGGCGCCTCTCCAACGCCCGGACATCCAGCCCGACCGCCAGACATCCGGCACTGCCTGTGCGCAGCCACTTGGGTTTCGACCCATGTATCCCTATTCCGTCCCCTAGACTATAAGTACTCCTTCCCCTCCTCTTTTCTAGGGTTAGCTTTTGGATAGCTCATTTGATACCTAGAGCCTTTGCTCATCTAGTGGTTCATCTCCTCGAGAGTGACTGCGGCCCTCTTCGGAGAAGATCCACACGAATTCAAGACCTCCGCTACGGAGAAGATCCTATGGGATACCCAAGACCTCCTTCCGGAGAAGACTATCTTTGTGCCACCGTTGTTGACCATGGATCGTGTGTCTCGTTATGTATCGTGGATCTAGCACTTGTGTGACCATCTTTGTGTTGATTTGAGTGTTCCTCTTGTGTTTTTTCCCGTATTCCCCGTCGTGTTCTTCGTGTTCATCGTGGGTTTCCCTCCTCTTCGTGAAAGATCGGCCTAGATCGGGTTGACCCCACATCATTATGGTATCAAGAGCCACGATTTGTCACGAAATTGGATCCCCTACCCCTGTTTTCTAGCTTGTTTTTATTGTGTTCATCCCAATTTCCAAAAATTCCACACCAAAAATAGCCCCAATTTTTTTGTGATATGTTGATTTGACGAGATTTTGTTGAATTTGTTCCATGGATTTGCTGTGCCACGAGTGGATCTAACTTTTCCCCACTTTTTCCCCAATTTTGATCCTCAAAATCCGATGAATTTGGCCCCGGAAGTCATCTAGTCCACGGAGTTCATCAGGGCCTCGGGCACCTTGGACATCTGGCCCGTGCCCCGGACATCCGGCCTCTGGCCCGGACATCCGGCCTCTCGCAGCCAAAACCCTCCCATCCGCACCACTTTGCACTTACCT
The DNA here is from genome assembly GCA_902687465.1 of Secale cereale. NCBI lineage: Eukaryota > Viridiplantae > Streptophyta > Magnoliopsida > Poales > Poaceae > Secale > Secale cereale. The sequence continues at coordinate 487,099,161 of LR738710.1, forward strand.
CCGCCACTTTCGTTCGGTATCCCACCAAACCTTCCGCATACCATCACCACTTCTGCAACCACCATCGCTTAACCGCTACAATTTTGACAATTTTGTCTCACATTGCCTTGGATACTTGAGTTGTGGTTTCATCGTTTCCTTGGATGTTTAGGCTACCTTGGAACGGAAAGACTTCGACAACACCACCGCTCACCCTCGGCAAGGACGGTAACATCGACGACACCTTGTTCATCCTATCTTGCAATTGCATTGTCACCCTATGGACCATTTTTGCGTAACTTTCCCTTCGAGACTAGCCATTTGAGTATTGCTGGGCCACGACACTTGTGCATATTAGTGATAGTCATAGATATTGCATACTACATCATCATATCTCCGTGTGACACAAGAGTGTCCCGCATATACAATAGCTACCTTGATCCGAGAAGCATGCATAAGTGGCCAAAGAAAGAGCTCACAAGCTTTTAAGCAAAGGAGCCACCCAAAGCTTATAAGCAAAAGAAAAATAGCATCATACGCCTTGCATCAAAAGAGATCATATGAGATAGCAATACATCATCTTGTGCTCAAGCATCGGCACATCATACACTCATAGTATACTTGTGATAGAAAGTCGTTACGTTTTGCCTCTTATAGGTTGTGCACAAGTGTGTATCCGCCTATTAAGCAATCAGTTAGCATCTCTCTAGTGTTGTGCAACAAGAGCATTTTCCGTGGATTCCACATTTTCGCTCACCCTTGGTTGCACAACACATTTATCTATCTGTGCGTGTGTTCCAGTGTGCTACCTATTGCTTGTGATCTACTTGTTGCATGAACAAATCGTGAATCATTTTCAACATCATTGAGTCACTTTGACAATTGCATTGAATTTGTGCCACCATCCTAACCAAGCTCCTCTCAAAGCTTTACTTGTGTAGGTGTGAGAATTGACACGAAGTGGTACCAATAGTGCTATTTCCGGGTTACATTATTGAGTGATCATTGATCCATTTTCAACTTCGGTCAAGGTACATTTGGTATTGTATTCTCCTTTCTCCCACTCACATACTTGCTTGTGATGATGGATAGGCCAAGTACATCTACGAACCTGCTCTTCGATGATCCTAAAGAATCGAACAACTACGTCACCAAACTACATCTCTTCGGTGTCCAACGAGCTCTACATCAAGAGAGTGAAGCTATGCGAGAGCACATTGAGCAAGTCGCTGCCGACGCGCGCCAATTCGAAACACGAACAAGAGAGCAATTCGACATCATCAACACCAACATGTCTACCCAACTCAATGAGCTACAGACTTTGATAGTCAATCGACGCTCCTCATCCACATCTTCTCAAAGACGAAGCCGCTCAAGTCGTCATACCAACTACACGTCCGGCTCAAGTACACCTACATCAAACACTCTTCGTCAAGCCGCACGTCAAGCTCGACATGAAAACCGGAATCCACTTCATGACAAGAGCTCCCAAGATCTATTTGAAGAGCAAGAAAGTCGACATCGTCAAAACCAAGCTACACTTGAGCAAGCACAAGAACGGCAACGACTACGCCAACAACAACAAGAGCGAGCACGTCAACACCAAGAAGAACAAGATGCCGAGGCTCAACGTCAAGCACAACAACGCCGAGAAGGTCAAGCTCTTGAGGCTCAACGAGCCTTACGTGATTCACATCACAATGTGGCAACTCGCAATCGACAAACTCGTCAAGAAGAGGAGTTCCTTCGAGATGAGATGCAAGAGAGGCGCCATCAAGCACAAATGCAAGATGAAGTTCCTCCTCAAGCGCGACAAGGGCAACAAGCTCAACAAGAACCACAAGCTCGGCAAGTACATCATGACAATGACCATCTACTCCGCCAAGAGCAACATGAGATTGACAATCATCCAAATCAAGAACGCCCTCACAATAGGCAAGCAAACAATGAAGAGCATCGCTATAGCAAGCTTAAGTTCACCATGCCAAAGTTTTCCGGAGGCATCGATCCCGAAGACTACCTATCATGGGCATTGAAAGTTGACAAGATCTTTCGCCTACACAACTTTGATGAAGAAAAGAAGCTTGCAATGGTGTCACTTGAGTTCCAAGATTATGTTCTCATTTGGTGGGAGCAAATCATAGAGAGAAGGGAAGCAAAAGGTGAGCCTCCTATCACTACTTGGACTCAAATGAAGGAATTCATGAGAGCACGCTTCGTGCCAACACACTACAATCTTGACTTGTTCAAGAAGTTACAACTCCTCAAGCAAGGAACCAAGTCCGTTGAAGAGTACTACAAGGAGATGGAGATTGCCATGATAAGAGCCAACATCACGGAAGATGAAGAGCAAACGGAGAGATTCTTGAATGGACTCAACTATCCTATCAAGAAGATTGCAGACTTTCAACCATACACAAATCTCCTCGAGCTAGTACACCAAGCAACCAAAGCGGAGCGACAAGTTCAAGAGGACTACAAGTACTCCAAGTTCAACTCCAAGAACTATGGCTCCTACAACCAAGTCTCAACGACTTCGGCTCCTCCTACCTCTATCAAGCCATCTACAAGCTTCGGTGACAAGTCAAGCTACAAGAATGCTACTACATCAAGTCATCCACCTTCTACGAACAACTTCAAGCCAAGAGCTTCTTCATCCACAACTCCTATCGAGGACAAGTCAAAGACGAGTTCCATCAAATGTTTCAAGTGCCAAGGGCGAGGCCACAAGTCATTTGAGTGCAAGACCGTTTGTACCATGATCATCAATGATGACGGATCTTATGACTCAATGAGAGACGATGAGATGGAAGCCCTTGAACATGTAGCTATGCATTGCCAAGTGAATGAAGATAAAGACCATCAAGTGTTTTGCAACAATGACTCGAGTCCCAATCTCGTTGTCTCCAAGGTATTGACACTCCAACACCAACAAGATGACGATCAACGATGTCACATCTTCCATACCAAGGCCGACATCAATGGACGCTCCGTCAAGGTTATCATCGATGGAGGAAGTTGTCATAACTTGGCAAGTGAAGAGCTATGCGACAAGCTACAATTGGTCAAGGCGAAGCACCCTCATCCCTACAAGGTCCAATGGCTTAACGACGCCGGAACTGTTCGAGTCGAGCACACCATGCAAGTATCCTTCAAGACAGGTGCCTACGAGGACATACTTGAGTGTGATGTTGTCCCTATGTCCGTGCGCCACCTTATTCTTGGACGACCATGACAATACGATCGTGGAGTCACACACAATGGACGGACCAACCATTACAGCGTCAAGATGAAGGGAAAAGAGTTCGTGCTATGCCCAATGTCACGTCAAGTAGCCGCCGACAAACACTTACCTACCAACCATCGTGGAGAGAATGGTGAGAGAGTGAGCCACCAAATGGAGAGGGAGAGCCACAAGCCAAATATGGGCGACTCCACGATGAGCGACAAGAAACAACTAGTGCTATTTGCCACCAAAAGTGAGATGAGAGAAGTGTGTGAGAACCCCTCGAGTGTCTTTCACCTTGTGCTTTTATGCAAAGGGGAAGCAAAACCTACTAACACTTCACCACCTCTACCTTTAGTGTTGTCTCAATTGTTGCAGGAATTCTCGGACGTCTTTCCCGATGAGCTACCTCCGGGTCTACCTCCACTTCGCGGAATCGAATAGCGCATCTACCTCATACCCGGCGCACCACTTCTGAACAAGGCTCTGTACCGCGTCAACCCCGAGGAAACCAAGGAGATACAACGACAAGTACAACAACTCATCGACAAAGGTCATGTACGTGAAAGCTTAAGCCCTTGTGCCGTTCCGGTTATTCTCGTGCCTAAGAAAGATGGAAGTTTTCGCATGTGCTCCGATTGTCGTCCGATAAATGCTATCACCGTTAGATACCGTTACCCTATTCCACGTTCAGACGACATGCTTGATGAATTATGTGGTGCTACCATCTTTTAAAAAATTGATCTTAAAAGTGGCTACTACCAAATTTGAATTCAAGAGGGTGATGAGTGGAAAACGTCTTTCAAAACCAAGTTTGGGTTATATGAGTGGTTGGTCATGCCGATGGGCTTATCGGAAGCACCCGGCTCATTTATGCGTCTCATGCATTTCGTTCTTTGACCTTACATAGGCGTCTTTGTAGTGGTTTATTTTGATGACATCCTCATCTTTAGCAAATCACTTGAGGACCATGTGACACACATCCGTATGGTTTTGCAAACCCCTTGGAAAGAACACTTATATGCTAACATGGATAAATGCACTTTTGGTGTTGACAAGGTCGTTTTTCTAGGATTTGTCGTTTCTTCACAAGGTGTTCACGTTGATGAAAGTAAAATTGAAGCAATTAAAACTTGGCCACAACCAACGAATCTCCTACAAGTGCGTAGTTTCCTTGGTCTAGCCGGTTTCTGAAAGTGCAACTAATCCCCGGGTGGTTTTGGTAATTAATAACAACATATATATCATTGAACTAATATTTACTTGAGAATCATTTCAGAAAAGTTCGATGATATGGGTATGGAAATGTCTGAAGAAGTGGACCCCTCAAAATGCTAAGACAAGCATTGGCAAAAGCTCAAGACTCTATTTTTGGTTTAGTGATCAAAGATCACATTGAGTCCATAGGAAAAGCCAATACTATTAAAAGGGGATGAGGTTGTGTTAATGATCTAGTTGCTCAAGTGCTTGGTGATCTAGCTCCCTCAACTATCAGCACTCTTCACTACTCAACACACTCATAAGTAATCTCGGACAAACCGATTCTGCAAACTCTGTCCCACCGAGATGAACCACCTCAGTTATTCCTCCAAACCCAAATTTCTCGGTCCATCCGATTTTGAGTTTCGGTCTCACCGAAAATGGACTGCCAACCTTCTGTAACCAATTGACATCACTTCGGAATATCCGAGTTGTTGTTTTCGGTCCCACCGAGATGGCAAGCTCCAACCTTTGACTCACTTCGGACACACCGAGATGGTATTTTCGGTCCCACCGAAAATCCCAACGTTCACTATATTTGAACTTTCGGTCTGACCGAGTTTTCACTTCGGTCTCACCGAGATTGGTCAAATGTGTGTGTAACGGTTGGATTTTGTGTGGAGGCTATATATACCCCTCCACCCCCTCTTCATTCGTGAGGAGAGCCATCAGAAAGTACCACCACTTCTACCATACACTTTCTGAGAAGTGAACCACCTACCCTTGTGTTGAGATCAAGCCATTCCATTCCTACCATATGAAACTTGATTTCTAGCCTTCCCAAGTTGCTTTCCACTCAAACCTTTCTTCCACCACAGCCATATCAGTGAGGAGAGTTGAGTGTTGGGGAGATTATCATTTGAAGCACAAGAGCAAGGAGTTCATCAACATCAACACCGTCTATTACCTTTTGGAGGGTGGTGCCTCCTAGATTGGTTAGGTGTCGCTTGGGAGCCTCCGTCTTCGAGATGTGGAGTTGAACCAAGAAGTTTGTAAGGGCAAGGAGATCGCCTACTTCGTGAAGATCTACCCCGAGTAAGGCTAGTCCTCCGTGGGCGTAGGCCATGATGGAATAGACAAGGTTGCTTCTTCGTGGACCCTTCGTGGGTGGAGCCCTCCGTGGACTCGCGCAGCCGTTACCCTCCGTGGGTTGAAGTCTCCATCAACGTGGATGTACGATAGCACCACCTATCGGAACCACGACAAAAATCTTCGTGTCACCAAACTGCGTTTGATCTTCTCCACCTCTCTTTTACATGTGCAATTTACTTTCCGCTGCTTATACTCTAGAATTGCATGTGTAGGGTGATACTTGAATTGATCTTAATTGTGAAACTGCCAAAAACTTTGCATGACCTAAAGGCAGATTTTTTATATTGTCAAGTAGTCTAATCACCCCCCCTCTAGACCTACTTTTGATCCTACAAGTGGTATCAGAGCTTTGGTCTCCATTGCTTTGGTTTCCATTGCATTGGACTCCATAAGCTTGGTTTCACAACCTAGGAGAGTATGGCGTCTAGTGAGGGTAATTATCGTAGAGGTCCTTACTTTGATGGTACAAATTTTGCTAGTTGGAAGCATAAAATGAAAATGCATATTCTTGGTCATAACCCAGCCGCATGGGGCATTATTTGTGTTGGTATGCAAGGTGAATTCTTCGAGGAAGGAAAAGTTCCGGATCGCGAAGCTACACCGGAAGAGTTGCGGATGTTGCAAAACAATGCTCAAGCTTGTGACATTCTCTTCAATGCTTTGTGTCCCGAAGAGTTCAACAAAATCAGCCGTCTTGAGAATGCTAAAGAGATTTGGGATACTTTGGTTGAAATGCACGAAGGTACTGAATCTGTGAAGGAATCAAAGCTAGATATTCTTCAAGGTCAACTTGACAAGTTCAAGATGAAGGATTGTGAAGGAGTCGCTGAAATGTACTCTAGGCTTGCTCTCATCACAAATGAGATTGCCGGCTTAGGAAGCGAAGAAATGACCGACCGATTCATCATTAAGAAGATTCTCAGAGCTTTGGATGGAAAGTATGACACCGTGTGCACTTTGATCCAAATGATGCCAAACTACAAGACTCTCAAGCCAACTGAAGTCATTGGAAGAATTGTTGCTCATGAGATGACACTTAAGGATAAGGAAGAGCTTCACAACAAGTCAAGTGGTGCTTACAAAGCTACAAGTGATGCTCCTACTACCTCAAGTGATAAGCTAATTTCCAATGAAGAGATAAGCCTAATGGTCAAGAACTTCAACAAGTTCTACAAGAATAGAGGCAAAGAAAGAAGCTCAAAGTCTAGATCATATGATGAAAAGAGATCTTCTAGCCGTGATCGAAACTGCTACAATTGTGGAAGACCCGGACACTTCTCAAATGAGTGTACGGCTCCCCACAAGAGAAGAGAAGAATCTCCAAGAAGAAGAGCAAGAGATGAGTCACCTCGGAGAGAGAGAAGGAGCAGAGATGATCGTTATGAACGAAGACCCTCTCGGAGAAGCAAGGATTCGGAGAGGAAAGACAAGTCATCAAGGAGCTACACAAGAAGAAGACATCAAGCTCATGTTGGTGAATGGGTCTCCGGCTCCGACTCTGACAATCAATCCGATGGAAGCTATCACTCCGACTCCGACTATAGTCAAGATGAAGGTGTTGCCGGACTTGCACTAGTATCCTCCAACTCAAACTCCTACGACTTATTTGATTCACCAAATGAGGGAATTGGAAGATGCTTCATGGCTAAAGGTCCCAAGGTAACACACCCTGAATTCATTGACTTTGATAGTGATGAGGATGACTTGCTTGGTGAAGATGAGCTCTTGC
>LR738710.1:487106456-487123524 GCA_902687465.1 Secale cereale
TGAAAATGCTAGTAGTCTTTATAGTCGAGAAGAGTCGAATGACAATGCTATGAAGGAGATTGAGCGTCTAACTAAAGAACTAAACACTCTTAAGTTAGCTCATGAAACAACTCAAGAAGATCATAGAGAGCTCCTAAGATCTCATGAGAAGCTACGCTTCGAGAAGCTCACTCTAGAGCAAGAACATGAGTTTCTAAAAGCGATCAATGACGATCTTCGAAAGAAGAGTTCTTCATATCTTGCCAAACGACTTCTCTTGTCTAATTTCTTGCCACCTATTAAGACTAAGCATGACAAACATAAGAAAAATTCTTCCTCTAGTAGTAACAATGACAATGTTAAATCAAATGTTGTTACTTCTAGTAGTTCTCTTGATTCCACTAACAATGTTTCAAGCCAAGTTACACTTGAGCAAGAAAATAGCTTATTGAAGGAAATCATAGAGAAAGGTGTCTACAAGAGTCTTGCCGGAAGCAAGAACTTTGAGGAAATTGTTCGCAAATAAGGAAGGCACCGGAAGAATCAAGGGATTGGTTTTGAGCGAAAGTTCAACGCCGAAGGTGTTGAGTGGGAAGAAGGTCAATACCCTACTCCACAGTTTGTTTCACAAAAGGAGAAGTATGATCCTACTTCTTCCAATGTGGAACAAGCTCAAGATGACCTTCCACCACAAGACCACAAGCTAAAGGCCAAGGACAAGCTTCAAGAGGAGATTGATGCATTCATTGAAGCACCTCAAGCCATGGTCAAGTGGGTTCCCAAGGAAACATCAAGTTCTACTTCGTCAAGCTCTACTACAACACCAAGGATTCCCATCAAGATGATGTGGATCCCAAAGAAGAAGAACTAGTAGGTTCTTGAGGGTGACTCCGCCAACAAACTTCACTCATATTCATTATGGCAAGAACTTGTGCAATCAACTTCCACATCATGCACTAGTTCATGGAGTCACAAACCCTCTTGTTGGTATGTCAAGGGACAAGGTAATCATTGCTTTCATGGACATCATCTTTTGTGTACTTCACTCTATGTCTATGGATATTCTTGTTTGTTCCTTGTGGGACTAACCCATGTAGGTATTGAAAGTGCCCTAATCCAAAGGATTGCTCCCAACTCTTGATGATCTGCATCAACATTGAGCATCCACATCTTCAACATCTACATGAAGTCTTCTACGACAACCCAAGGTTAGTATGACCCTTTAAAAGGGGTTCTCACATCTAGGGGGAGCTTTGCTCTAAAAATTGAGCAAAAGCATCTCCAAATGATGTGAACACATAAATGCTTTATGTAAAAGTGGTAACCCCACTTGTGCTTAAACGATGAGTATGACCTATGATCAAATGTTCTCATTTGACTCCTAAGTCAATATACTCATATATAGATGACCTAGTCATCGACAAATTGTGTGCTAGTAGCTAGAGTGATTGGTTGTGCATGTTTGACACATATTTCAGTTGCTATCTTATTGTGTGAGCATGTTGAATGCATGATTTCATCCATTCAAGGACATCCATTTGTTGTTTTGATTGTTTTGTTTTCTTTTTCTGGCCAAATGGATGGACAAGAATGCCTAAGCACCTTTCCCTAGCTATCTATGCTTTCTTGTCTCAAATTCTATTCATGCTCATATCACAACTTTGAACAAGTCTTTTTCGGACAGTCCGAGTGAGGAGCACTCGGAACCACCGATTCGTCTAAGGCTGACTTCCAAAACCTTCTAAGTCCATTTCGGTCTGACCGGCTTCTCAATCTCGGTCCAACCGAAACGCTTAGACTGATCTAGGTTTCATCTCGGTGAAACCGAGTTCAAACTCTCGGTCTGACCGATATGCGTAACTGCACAGCAGTTATACATCTCGGTGACACCGAGTGTTTCAACTCGGTCCCACCGACAGCATGGGGTTATATATACCTGAGGGCTGCGCGCGATTCAATTCTTCAAACCGTTCGCCCCCAATACCCCTGCTGCCGTCGCCCTGGTCTACGGATCGTCGCCGTCGTCGCCTGTGCGCCCTCGCCGCAGGTCTCCGCCGCCGTCAACGGTAATCATCTCCACCGTTGCCGCCGTAGAGGGACACCACCAAGTTAGGGTGTGTCCCGATCCCTTTTCGTGCTCCCCTTCCGATTCTTGCACGATAGGCTTGCCATGATTCAATCCACGTTTGAGATATTCCCTATACATTAGTTCAGATCTTCTAGTTTCGAGCAAAATTCTTAGGTTTAGGTTTCCACGGAATGCATCTCGGTGAAGCCGATTTTTGAAACTCGGAATGACCGATTTGGCCTTTGGCCATTGCACTGCATCATTCGGTTTAACCGAGTTGTGCCAATCGGAATGACCGAAGCGTAGTTTCAGTGAAACCCTAAGTTATCGGTAGGACCGAAACCCATTTCGGTCTGACCGAAAGTGGTGTGTAGGTTTCTGTTGAGCACTTCGGTTGCACCGAAACTTGAAATCGGTTTGACCGAAATACATTCTGTGAAAACTCAAAACTAAGTTTTGAACTCATTTTTTTGCAAAAACCTCTGCAGTTGTGATAACTCTTCTACTCTGCCTATACCTTATCTTTTCACAGGTTTTTCAGCCATGTCAGATGTCAGTGACAGCCAGAACAGGTCTGGATCACCGTTTGCTGAAATTCCAGAGGCAGATACAAGTCCTGCTAGTAGCTCCAGTGATGATGGTGAGAGGAGCACCCCTAGTGGTTTGCCTCCTGCAGCCACCAGAACCAGGAAGAAGAGAACTTCTGATGATGAGGACTCTGACTTTGTTGCTGAGGAAGTTACCTCCAAGCCAAAGAGGAATGTGGTTGCCAAAGAGCATCAAGGGCAGCAGTCAAGGAAAGGCACAAGCAAAGTGAAGCAGTCAGCAGTTGCAAAGAAGCTCAACTTGGAAGAGCCTGCTCCAAGCAAGGTGAAGAAGACTTCCAAAAGGAAGAGGGTAGTATATGCTGAACCTCAAGTTGATGCTGCAGAAGAAGAAGAAGAAGAAGCACCCCAGCCTCCTCCTCAGAAAGCTAAGTTCATGGGTGATGCTATTCGGGCTCAAGCCTCCTCTAAGCCCAAGAAGCCTGCTCAAGCCAAGGCAGCTCCAGCCAAGCCCAAGAGAACAACCAGAAGCATTCCAGCTTCTGAGAAGAACAAAGGTGAGATGCCACCGTCTGAATCAGATGAAGAGCATGTGTTGCTTAAGCTCCGTCCCAAGTTGCCACTCCACAATGATGCTCATCCTCAAGCTGAGGACATGAAGGCAAGAAAGGACAAAGGTCTCAGGCTATGGAGACAGTCTGATCCATATGCTGTAAGGAGAAGGACTGCTGTGGACCCCAGATTCCACACCAGAGAGCAGCAGGATTTCTATGAGACCGTGCTGATGGATAAGAAGCCCATTGTTGCTGACACCAGATATGTTGACTGGAAGTATATTGACAGTGAAGAGCATCGGGACTTCTTTCCCCATGTGCATGAGAGCTTTACTGCATGTGGAGTTGCTGATTTTGTGGGTCAAGAGCTGACAGCTTGGAATGACGAGATGATCATGCAGTTCTATGCCACAGCCCACTTCTATCCTGATGGCAAGATCACCTGGATGACTGAAGGTCAACGGTTTTCTTCGACTGTTGAAGAATGGGCAGAACTTCTGAACGCTCCAGTGCAGAGAGAGGACGACATTAATGTCTATGGGATTCCTAAGAAGAGTCATGATTCCATGAAGAACATGTACAAGGAGATCCCGGCTGCTGATTTGGAAGGATGGAAGCTTGGCTCAGTGTACTATCTCCAGGCAGGTCTGACCACCACTAACACTATTCTGAGGCATACATTGATGCCTAAGTCTGGAGACCACCGGATGATTCGAGGCTATTCTATCAACATGCTGCACATTCTCGATGAGAAGGCACCTTTCAAGGTGATGGACTTGATGGTAGAGACCATTAAGAGGACTGCAGCTGACCAGAAGAGGTCGTGTGGGTTTGCTCCGCAGATTCAGATGCTCATCAACGCCAAGTTTGGCACGGGCAAATTCATGTTGGATAGGAAGCACTTGCCACTGCAGCCAGAGCATGAGGACAACGTAGTTGTGATGGATGAAGATGATCCTACCTCAGTTGAAGGACAGGCCAAAATCGAAGCTGCGAAGAAGGCTAAAGCTGACAAAGAAGCAGCAGCAGCAGCTAAGCCAAAGAGCTTTGGAGAACAAATTCTTGAAGCTACCCAAAGGATTGAACAACGCCTGGCCAGCATTGAGCAATCTCAGGAGAGCCTAGAGAGGATTGTCGAGGACAAGATCCACGCTCTGGACGTGAAGCTGACTGAGATTCAGGTGTCTGTCAACAAGCTTGAGGCAGACATGGAGGAGACAAGGCAGGAGAGAGCAGAGCTTATGCAGGATGATCTAGTCCAGGACTCTCATCGCCAGACTGCTCAGGTTCCCAGAGGATCCAGATCTGCAGCTATCCCAGTGACAGACTCCAGGGCTACCACTTCAGCACCAGCTACAGCTCCAGCAGTTGCTCCAGCTCCAGCATCCACTCCTCCACCGCAGACATCAGCAGAAGTCTTCGCCGATGCAGCTATCTCTACACCGACATCTACCCAGACGGGAGCCGCCAGCAGAGCCCACAGTGACGCTTAGCTCTATACCTTTTCGAACTTTTTGGTAACTTGTTGCCAAAGGGGGAGAAATTGTTATAGATCATAGGGCTTCGAGAGAGAGAGTGCTCTTTCGTCTTTCGTTCTTTTGTCGGTTTTCTTTGAGATACAGTGATTTCTTTTGGTTCCTGAAACTTTAAGTGTGCTTGCTACTAAGTTTGATGCTACCTTAATGAGTGCTTAGTCATACTATGCTTTAATGTGTGCTTAATGCTTATCCTATGCTATTCCTTATTGTATGGCTATTTACTCTTGTCTTGGTGATTGAGTGCATGTTACTCATTCTTATCATTTTGTGCGCTCCACCAAGATGTATGTGACATGGAAGAGTGACCCATAATCCTAATCAATTGTGCATTTGCATTCAAACGCAAATTTTAAATAATGCACAAATTTAGGGGGAGCTCTTGTTTATCACATACTTCTCAAAGCGACGATATCATTCATTGATTATATCTTTTGTCGAAGCTTTGATCTATATGTTGTCATCAATTACCAAAAAGGGGGAGATTGAAAGTGCAACTAATCCCCGGGTGGTTTTGGTAATTAATAACAACATATATATCATTGAACTAATATTTACTTGAGAATCATTTCAGAAAAGTTCGATGATATGGGTATGGAAATGTCTGAAGAAGTGGACCCCTCAAAATGCTAAGACAAGCATTGGCAAAAGCTCAAGACTCTATTTTTGGTTTAGTGATCAAAGATCACATTGAGTCCATAGGAAAAGCCAATACTATTAAAAGGGGATGAGGTTGTGTTAATGATCTAGTTGCTCAAGTGCTTGGTGATCTAGCTCCCTCAACTATCAGCACTCTTCACTACTAAACACACTCATAAGTAATCTCGGACAAACCGATTTTGCAAACTCAGTCCCACCGAGATGAACCACCTCAGTTATTCCTCCAAACCCTAATTTCTCGGTCCATCCGATTCTGAGTTTCGGTCTCACCGAAAATGGACTGCCAACCTTCTGTAACCAATTGACATCATTTCGGAATATCCGAGTTGTTACTTTCGGTCTCACCGAGATGGCAAGCTCCAACCTTTGACTCACTTCGGACACACCGAGATGGTATTTTCGGTCCCACCGAAAATCCCAACGTTCACTATATTTGAACTTTCGGTCTGACCGAGTTTTAACTTCGGTCTCACCGAGATTGGTCAAATGTGTGTGTAACGGTTGGATTTTGTGTGGAGGCTATATATACCCCTCCACCCCCTCTTCATTCGTGAGGAGAGCCATCAGAAAGTACCACCACTTCTACCATACACTTTCTGAGAAGTGAACCACCTACCCTTGTGTTGAGATCAAGCCATTCCATTCCTACCATATGAAACTTGATTTCTAGCCTTCCCAAGTTGCTTTCCACTCAAACCTTTCTTCCACCACAGCCATATCAGTGAGGAGAGTTGAGTGTTGGGGAGATTATCATTTGAAGCACAAGAGCAAGGAGTTCATCAACATCAACACCGTCTATTACCTTTTGGAGGGTGGTGCCTCCTAGATTGGTTAGGTGTCGCTTGGGAGCCTCCGTCTTCGAGATGTGGAGTTGAACCAAGAAGTTTGTAAGGGCAAGGAGATCGCCTACTTCGTGAAGATCTACCCCGAGTAAGGCTAGTCCTCCGTGGGCGTAGGCCATGATGGAATAGACAAGGTTGCTTCTTCGTGGACCCTTCGTGGGTGGAGCCCTCCGTGGACTCGCGCAGCCGTTACCCTCCGTGGGTTGAAGTCTCCATCAACGTGGATGTACGATAGCACCACCTATCGGAACCACGACAAAAATCTTCGTGTCACCAAACTGCGTTTGATCTTCTCCACCTCTCTTTTACATGTGCAATTTACTTTCCGCTGCTTATACTCTAGAATTGCATGTGTAGGGTGATACTTGAATTGATCTTAATTGTGAAACTGCCAAAAACTTTGCATGACCTAAAGGCAGATTTTTTATATTGTCAAGTAGTCTAATCACCCCCCTCTAGACCTACTTTCGATCCTACAGTTTCTATCGACATTTTGTGAAGGACTTTAGCACAATTGTTATGCCTCTCCACGCCTTGAGCAAGAAGAACGCAACCTTCATTTGGGGTCTTTCGCAAGACACCACGTTCAATGAGCTAAAAGCCTTGCTTACCCACGCACCACTTCTTGCCCTACCAAACTTTGACAAACCTTTTGAGATCCATTGTGACGCTAGTGGTACCGGCATTGGTGGCGTGCTAATGCAAGAGAAACGCCCAATTGCGTACTTTAGCGAGAAGCTATCCGGAGCACAACTTAACTACCCCATCTATGATAAAGAACTTTATGCCTTGGTGAAAGTTTTGCGTGTTTGGGAACATTATCTTAGACCTCATGAATTCATTCTTCATACGGACCATGAGACGCTCAAGTACCTCAAGGGTCAAAATAAGTTGAACAAGCGTCATGCTAAGTGGAATGAGTTCATAGAGTCTTTTCCCTGTGTCATTAAATACATCAATGGCAAAGAGAATGTTGTGGCGGATGCGCTTTCCCGCCAATGCATGCTTGTTACACAACTTGAGTTGAATGTTATTGGCTTTGAGCACATAAAAGACTTATATGAGCATGATCCTTTCTTTGCAAATCCTTATACTAAGTGTTTGAATCACACTTCTTGGGAACACTACTACATAAAGGACGGATATCTTATGAGAGCTAACAAACTTTGCATTCCCGAGTCTTCGCTTCGTTTGCTCCTTTTGCAGGAATCTCATGGGGGAGGACTCATGGGACACTTTGGACATGACAAGACATTTGCTACGCTCTCCAAGAACTACTTTTGGCCCAAGATGCCACGTGACGTCTCACGCCTCACCTACCGATGCTCTACATGTCACAAAGCTAAGTCAAAAGCTCAATATCATGGTCTTTACATGCCACTTCCTATTCCATACCATCCATGGGAAGACATAAGCATGGACTTTGTACTTGGATTGCCTAGGACCCAAAATGGAAAGGATTCCATGTTTGTTGTTGTGGATAGATTTTCTAAAATGGCTCATTTCATTCCTTGTAAGAAGATCGACGATGCTTCACATGTGGCAAATCTATTTTGTAGGGAAATCATTCGTCTACATGGAGTGCCTAAGACTATTGTGTCGGATCGGGACGTCAAGTTCTTGAGCTACTTTTGGAAGACTCTATGCGACAAACTCGGCATCAAGCTACTCTTCTCTTCAGCATATCATCCACAAACCGACGGCCAAACAGAGGTGACGAACCGCACACTTTCGACGCTTCTTCGTGTGTTGATCAAGAAGAACATCAAGGAATGGGAGCAATGCTTGCCCATTGCCGAGTACACCTACAACCGCGCAAGACATTCGACTATCGGCAAGTCCCCCTTCGAGGTCGTCTACGGCTTCAACCCATTGTCCCCATTGGACATCCTACCTCTACCTCTCCAAGAGCGCATCAACATGGACGCAAGTGCACGAGCGAGCTATCTCAAGAAGGTGCATGACGAAACAAGGGCAACGATCAAGCGACAAGTACATCGCCTCACCACCAAGCTCAACGTCAACAAGGCACCAACGGTGTTCCAACCGGGTGATCTCGTATGGCTTCATCTTCACAAGGACCTCTTTCCCAACGAACACAAGTCCAAACTACTACCTCGCGCCGATGGACCCTTCAAGGTGCTAGCATGCTACAACAACAATGCCTACATGATCGACATTCCACGCGACAAGTACAACGTGAGCGGTACATTCAACATCAAGGATCTCTTTCCTTTCCATGGTGATGAAGATTTCGATCCGAGGTCGGATCTTTCCTAAGGGAGGGGAGATGATGCGGAGCATCCCAAGGTCATCCACATGGGCATACCATCACCTCACCAAGCTCCCCAAGGACCAATGACACGTGCTCGTGCTAGAGCTCTCGAGACCGAGGTGACATCTCTCCTAGTCCAACTTCCATATGAATCTTGCGAGACATGGTTACTACCTCAGACGGATGTGCTTTGTGTGCTCAGGTATCAAGAAGACCCCATCAGAGAGGTACATGAAGATGGACAAGTCCCCAAGCTCACGGATGAAGCATTGCATCGAGACAAGCTAAAGAAGATTCCAGGCCCCGGACATCCGCCCCCTGGCTCGGACATCCGGCCCCTGGATCAGCATCTACAGAACAGCCCCCGCAGCCGAAGCTACAAGGCCCGGATATCCGGCCAGGTCCCGGACATCCGGCCTCGGGCCCGGAAATCCGGCGCCACATCACAGAAGCACACCGAGGCGCGACCCCGCTAGCCTGGACATCCGGCGGGATGCCCAGACATCCGGCGCCTCTCCAACGCCCGGACATCCGGCCCGACCGCCGGACATCCGGCCCTGCCTGTGCGCAACCACTTGGGTTTCGACCCGTGTATCCCTATTCCGTCCCCTAGACTATAAGTACTCCTTCCCCTCCTCTTTTCTAGGGTTAGCTTTTGGATAGCTCATTTGATACCTAGAGCCTTTGCTCATCTAGTGGTTCATCTCCTCAAGAGTGACTGCGGCCCTCTTCGGAGAAGATCCACACGGATTCAAGACCTCCGCTACGGAGAAGATTCTACGGGATACCCCCAAGACCTCCTTCCGGAGAAGACTATCTTTGTACCACCGTTGTTGACCATCGATCGTGTGTCTCATTATGTATCATGGATCTAGCACTTGTGTGACCATCTTTGTGTTGATTTGAGTGTTCCTCTTGTGTTTTTCCCCGTATTCTCTTTTGTGTTCTTCGTGTTCATCGTGGGTTTCCCTCCTCTTCGTGAAAGATCAGCCTAGATCGGGTTGACCCCGCATCACTTTGTCTCAATAGGTGGACCTCGTCAAAAGTGGACATGCCTTTGTTTCTGTTGGGGATGATTGAGCTCCAACACAACCAAGTGAATGGACAGTTCCAGAAAAGACGTGAAACGGTTTCCTCTGTTATATCAGAGCATACTGCACGGTTGTAATCTTCCAGGTACATGTTCCTTCTTTTAAGCATATTTCTAGTGCTTAGCCTGTCATGCAGTAGAAGCCAGAAGAAGATTTTATGTTTAAGACCGCAAGAACATTTCCAAACCATCATGAAAACATTGTGTGCTGTACTCACTCCCATCATTGATCTGTAAAGTTTCATTGAAGAGAATTTTTGGGAGGCTGTGTGTATGGTCTAGACATCTGGTGCAACAGTGTTTGCTCTGGCACTAACAAATTCTTCAAGTTCATTGTATTTAGTATATGCTTCTAGTGAGAGGGGTCTGTAGAAGTGGTGGTTGAAGTCTGTTTGTTGATGAATTTGGAAAAGAGTGACCTCATGACTGACTGCAAAAGAGTGTAGCTCTGGATATTTCTCATTCAATGGGATCTCTTGCCATCTGCCATTCCAAAAATTAACAGTATCACCCTTGCCTGCTATACAGTTTGTTGTTTGCTTAAAAGATTGGAGCAGCTTGAGAATTTCTTTCCACCAAAAGGAGCCCACCATGTTTTCTCCTGGAATACTGTTCTGATAGTATGCTTCCCAGATTATGTTGACCCGTGGTATGTCTGCTTTGTTTAGGAATTTGTTGCAGATGCTTCATTAGAAGAGCTTGGTTATGTGCATGAAGATCCAACACCCCTAGACCTCCATGAGTTTTTGGTTTACAAACTTTCTACCATGAAATGAGTGCATCACCTCTATCTTCAGAGCCATATTTTCTCTAGAAGCAGCTCATGAGGTAATAGTTGATTTGCTTGAGCACTGTTTTGGGAATCCTCAGGGTGCACATGAAAAAGGTGGGCATGCTTGTAATTACATACTTGAGGAGTGTGAGCTTATCACCAGTGGACAAAAGTGTAGAGCATCCTAATAATCTATGCTCTATTCTCTTCAGTAGTGGAACATAGTCAATTACTCTAGGTTTAGTACTGCACGGAGGAAGTCCTAAATATTTGTGTGGTAGGGTTCTAGTTTTTCATCCCAGGAGGTTGGATACCTCTTACATTTTAGACTCAGGCGTGTTAAGAGATACCAAGGTAGATTTGGAGTAGTTAACCTTCAGACCCGTGTACTCTGCATAATGGAGCAATAGATTCTTGATGTGTTGTATTTGTCTGATATCATCATGGGCCACAAGGATGGTGTCATCATCGTATTGGATTATGGGGAAAGTTTGAACTGGAATTGTGGAGTAAAGGAGAGGTGACCAGAGAGTGTTGCATTGCTTCATTCATCATAGACTGTAAAATATCAGCAACAATGACAAAAATCAGTGGTGAAAGAGGGTCCCCTTGCCTAACACATTTCTTGCACTGGAATTGTTTTCTAGGGATCCCATTGAGTAAGATGGAGGAGAAACCAGTCTCATAGATCATCCTGATCCATTGAATCCATTGTGGCCAAAACCTTTAGCCTGCATAACTTCTATAATAGTATCATGGCTGATCATGTCAAATGCCTCTTCAAAATCCAGCTTTAATAGAATGTGCTCCTTTTTACTCTGTTGACATTGATATATATATATTCATATGCCCAGGCCAGACAATCTTGGATGCACCTATTATTGAGAAATCGATATTGATTTTTATGAACCATGCCTAGGATAACTTTGTGCAATCTGTTTGCCAACAATTTACTGATGATCTTAAGTGTGCAGTTGAGCAAGAAAATAGGTCTGAAGTCTGTTGGAGTTGATGTATCATGTTTGGGTATCAAAGTGATGAAAGAGTAATTGATGCTCTGAAACCTTGCCAGAGTGAAAATCCCAATGAGCTAGTAAAAGTCTGGTGCTATGATGCCTCAACAATGCTTGAGGAATGCTGCATTAAATCCATCATGTCCTGGTGCTTTGTCAGCAGGCATATGCTACACCACTTTGTCTATTCCATCTTTGGTAAATGGAATTTCCAAATCAGATAGAGTACCCATGGGATGTAGCAACTGGTGAATAAGTAGAGGATTTTTAGTCTTTGTCTTGGTGCCCAGTCTTTCCTTGAAAGCTTTATATAGAATAGCAGCTTTAGCATTGTGATCATGGTGTTCCAATCCTGTTTCATCTCTCAGCATGGCAATGCAGTTATTTCTGAGTTTGTTAGTAGCTCTAGCTTGGAAATACTTGGTGTTTGCTTCTCCCACTTTAATTTGTCTGATTGTAGCTCTCTGCTTACAATATATTATTTGGTGTTTCAGGACTGCTTCTAAGTGGGATTTGATGATGTCTCTGCCATTGGATTCTTCCTGTGAGAGGTATCTATATTCCTCAAAGTTATCATAACACAGGATAAAGAAATTTGCGCAATCAATAATTTTCCTCAGGTCTGAAATTTCCCTGGCACAAATTTTCAAGCCCTTCCTCAACCTTTTCAATTTCACTCCTATAGTTTTTGCAGTGTCTTCTTCATTAACTTCTTGGGACCGGATATTATACACAACTTCCTTGAATTGGCGGTGTTCTAGCCAAAAAAATTCAAATCTAAAAACCCTGTACTTTGGGATGGATGATCCAATGGAGATCTTGATTGGGACATGATCTGAGGTGGTTTTAGCTAGAGCGTATGCATATGTAGCGGGATATTTGAGAGTCCAGGCTTCTGAGGTGAAGCACCAATCCAGTTTTTCTAACAAAGCGCTTTCCTGCATAATACTCCAATTAAATTTTCTGCCTTTGAGTGGAACTAACAAAGGGCTTTCCTGCATATTGCTCCAAGTAAATTTCCTGCCTTTAGAGTGCCTGCTTGTTGATAGCTTCACTGAAAGCTAACATATCTCCAAGACTGCGACCATCTCTGCTTCTGTTGTTTGGGTATCTGATAAAGTTAAAGTCTCCCATTATAATCCAGTCTGAATCATCTTGCATAGAGAAGTTTTCAAACCACTGAAGAAATTTGTGTCTCTCATTTTGCTAGCATGGGCCACAAATATTTGTCAGAATCCAGGTCTCACCATTGTGTTTGGAGGTGAATTGGATGGAGATGGAGAAATCATTGATATGAAAAAGTTTACCTGAAAAGATGTGATCATTCCATGCTACAAGCAAACCACCAGATGCCCCAATAGAAGGAAGGAAGTGGAATTTAGAGATTCTTCTGGGACAGAAATTTCTGATGAAAGCAGTGTCAATGATCTCTCTCTTGGTTTCTTGAAAGCATATAATGGAACAATTCGTTTCTTCTATCTTATTAGCAACCGCTGGCCATTTTTTGGGCCATTCAGACCCGTGATGTTCCAGTTAAGAATGTTCCAATCCCTGTTCATGACAAATGTGCGGCTTAACTGACCAGCTTAGAAGAGATATGATACTCTGCTATAACCCAAGATTTAGGATAAAGTTCTCAAACATAATAACACACTATTCCACAATCATCTTGATAGGGAGGCACAAGAGCATTAATGTCTTACAAACCATCAGACATAGTTCTTACAAACTGGGCACTATAAAACAAAACCTCTATCCTGACAGAGGCCACCATTGTTCAGATCCCCTTCTTAACCTTCTCTTTAGCACCTTTGGTGCCTTTTGCTGCAATGCTATCTCCCTTGGTCTTCCTGGCCTTCTTGCTTATGATTTCTTCAGTGGTGTCCTTGTCAGCAACCTTGCAAAAAGTGGTGTTCAACCTTTTAATGAACTTTGCAGGTAAGACTGGTGCAGCGGAGTGACAAGCAAGACAATCTCTATCTCTGCATACTGCTTTTTTAAAACTTTTGGATAATTTCTGTAACCTGCAACTTCTTCTTACCTCAGTCCCCACCAGAGGGACCTTCTCCTTCCTCTTATTGCATTTGTGCATAGCAGAGGTGGAGGATGTTGAACTAGCTTCAAATGTAGAATTTTGAGTAGGGTGGGAGTTTTCTTGTGTTCCCTGGGAATTAGAGTGTAGAATGCAAGCTAGTGACCTATCATAAGGACACTTGTCTAGTATTACAAATAGTAAGGTTGAGTTGGTTTTAGAGTTGGAAGAGATGATTTCCCAGACTGTGGAGGTGATAATTTTTTTGCCCAATCAAATATACCTGGAGTGAGCAGAGAGACAGATAGAAAGTTGACCCATTCATATGGTACCTGGATGATGTTGATACTGTCTTTAGTAGGAGCAAAGTGCTCTTTCCAAACCATAGCCCCTTCTTTTCCATGCAAGGCTTCTTCAGTACTCGCATTACAGAGATTAGAATTCTCCATGGCAACTACAACTTCATGCTCAAGATGCGGTGTACCTGGGCACACAGTATGGGCCTGATTAAGAAATGCGGGAATAGGAAATCCTCGGGGGGCTGATTGCCAGACAGTTGATCCTCGCCTAAAACTTGGAGAGCATCAAGAGCTGCCTTGTCAGCAGTGGCTACCAGACCTCCATCAGTATTTACCTCTTTATCTTCCTGGTCATCAGTTTCTTGAGCAAGTTTGCTAGGATCTGAGTGAGAAACTATGATGGTCTTCTGAATATTGAGTGTACTATTTTTGGGAGGAAATAGGGATTCAGAGATCATTGGGTCAGCCATAATATCTCTCTAATTACTACTAGATTGTTGGGTAGTGGTCTCCATCAGAGGATCTGGTCCAATCTGAATTAACTGGCTCATAACCCTGTCCTGTTGCTGAAGAGTTGGCAGAGGTGATGGCACATGCACTGCCTGAATGTGCTCTTGGGCCTGAGGAGGATCTAGAGGCCCATTGGGCTGAATCTCAAAATCTAAATCTGGTAGGAGTTGAGGAAATGGCGCCAGAGGGAGTATAACAAAAATACCAATTCCCTACGCAACAAGCTACTCCCTCCATTCCAAAATAGATGTGCCAACTTTGTATTAAAATTAGTACAAAGTTGAGTCATCTATTTTGGAACGGAGGGAGTACATCATTTATCCATGGAAAATCTCAGCCTAGGCATGGCTTTTGGTTGTTGATCGCTTCAGGGTCCTTTTTCTTTTTCCTTGCCTAGGCATGGCTTTTGGTCTTGTACGACTTTGCTATTTGCCGGCGGGTTTATTTGTGTGTGTGTGTGTGTGTGTGTGTGTGTGTGTGTGTGTGTGTGTTAGTGTTGGCCGTGTGCATCTTAGTTGTGCAGAGGCCGGGTGTGTGCTCATTGTGTTTGTATCTTCTTGATGCTTCATTCTGGGTCAATAAAATCCACCCTTTATAAAAAAAAACCCTAAGCCCAACTAACATGCCGAAAGCAACAACTTAGTAGGATCTGTAGGACGAGGATAAAAGTATGATGGAGTAATTGGACTAAGTTGCAATAAACTAAAAGAGGGCAACCAGTATACTCATATTGAAATGCACTTTACTATATATAATAAGTAAAGTGATCTAAACAATCTTATAATTTCTTTATAGAAGGAGTACATGCCTATGTGCAAGCATTTCTTTGACCACGATTTGCAGCAAGCAAAAGGGAACAGAAAATAGGCTACACCAGTAGCAGCAAGTGGACAGGAATGTATGTAAACCATGGCATTGTCATACTTCCTAATCTTATTATACTTAAAGAACATAGCAGCAAATATGTAAGTCCCTCCGCCCCACAATGTAAGACGGTTTTGCAAGCTATGTTAGCTCGCAAATAACGTCTTACATTATCGGACGGAGGGGGCAACTTATACTAAATATTTTTTTACTCTAAATTGGACTCGCGAACGTACTACATATTCATAAGGCAACCTACTTTTGTTTTTTCTAAAAACAAAACTAAGTTTCTTATGGACACTTTGCTAACTAAGGATAAACCCACTTATCTAGTTCACTGGATGCAACAATCTCTTCATCAACCCATATCATACTTCAGTTCTATCTCTGAATTCTTGCACTACAAATAAAACATATACAATATCAGTGAAATTAGATAACCTTTATCGTAGAAACTCTGCATCTAAATATAAGACATTTTTTATACTGTGGCGGTGCCGAAAAAACGTCTTATATTATATTATGTTACAGAGGGAGTACTATTTTAGAAAGATAGTTAGACACTGAAGTTTGATAACTTTCATCGCTTACAATATTCTAAAATGATAGTTAGATGGTGAAATTTTGATAATCTTCATCCCTGATAATATTCTAGAAATCACAAGGCACAAGAAAGATATTTAATTGCTTGCTTCCCTTGTACTCTAGTGACACAAAATCACTGGATATGGCTTCTTCACTACACTGGAGGAACCAAGCCAATGTCAGTCAGGCAATATATGCAGTGTAGTTTGAAATATACTCACTCTACACAGGGGCGGAGCCAGGATTTAGACTTGAGGGGGGCGAAGAAGGATATGATCCCATAGAAAATATGACATTAAAATGTCTTCCCTTTTGTTCTTGTGTCATACCAAAATTTTATTATGTATTAGAAAGTGCATATTTTTTATCTCGACCATTTCTCCATGTCTTTGAATTGACATCCACCCTGGTCATCTCACCTCTCACTTCTTTCTTTGGCGTTGGCATCTCTCACACATTAATCATGGAGAAAAGTTGCTTTAACATTACTCTTAGATTGTAAACTTTCAAGAATGAATTATATGTTAAGCAATGTGCAAATTTAACTAAATGAGATGTAAGAAAAATCTGGACAACTCAAATTCGAAAAAGCAAATTAAAAAGATTAGGCCTGATTTGTGAAGTAAAATGTTGGCTTTAGAGCTCAGCTCATATGAAGAAACTATGCTAGTATGTTGTAATCCACATAGAAATGAACTACTCCCTCCGTCCCAAAATTCTTGTCTTAGATTTGTCTAGGTACGGATGTATCTAGTTACATTTTAGTGTTAGATCCATCCGTATCTAGACAAATACTCCCTCCGTCCCAAAATAACTGTCTTGAGCTTAATACAAATTTACACTAGAGTTAGTACAAAGTTGAGACACTTATTTCGGGACGGAGGGAGTATAAGATAAGAATTTTGGGACAGAGGGAGTAGCTACTACTTGAAGGTTGTATATCGACGTACCTTCCAAATCAAGATCAAGTATACACAGTCGTGAACGTGAGGATAGAATACGCCAACACCTCGGCACTCGGCGGAATCAATCGATAGATAGAGCAGCCATGACTAACACCGTAGCACGCTAGCACCCTGGTAGCCGGCAGTGTGCGTGTCTTCTACAGCCCGGCGACTGGCGTAAAATCGATGCACGATAGCGGCGGCCAGTGATGGGCAAAACCACCAGGTCGATCAGCCGATCCATGCTTTCTTTTTGAGGGGGTCAGCCGATCCATGTGATACGACGTGCGGCGGTAGGTCACGGGCAAGGAGATGGACTTTTTTTTTTACCTGAACGAGATGGAAAAATAAGTTGTGCGTTGTGCCTTCCACGATGGCATACATGGGCTATTTTAGTTGGGCTTTGATGCATACATGGAACTAGGGCTAAAACCCTAACTAATTGTGAATTATAACAGTAATACATAATGCGATCAGTTGAGGGGGCGAATCATTAGGGGG
>LR738710.1:487123553-487148410 GCA_902687465.1 Secale cereale
CCCCCCCCCCCCCCCCGGTCTCCGCCCCTGACCAACACATGGGTTGTACTAGGAGGGTGTGCCGTTTGGAGCTACCTCTCATTTTGAGAGAGTAAAATGCATAATAGGTCCTATAACTATTTGATGTGTGTTAAGTTAGTCCTAAAACTTAAAAAATGTTGATTCAGATCCCAAAAGTATATAAGTTGTTCATCGCGAGTCCTAAGCAGGCCAGACCATTTTTTGCACCACAGAAGCTTTATTGGCAGAAAACTGGGAAAGGGCTCCAAGGTGTGCTTCAATAATCCGCATCCAATCTTTTGAAAATTTGACTTAAAGTGTAAGAAAGCAAAATTACCAAAAGTTGCACTGGTATAAAAACTAATGTCGTACTTAGACAACTGGACAAGCAAAGTACACAAAACAATCTGGATAATCATGGAAGTTGAAACCATGAACAATTATGGTGCAAAGAATTGATAAAAAACCAAGCTTCAAATAGAAGGTGAAAAAAGATCCACACCCGAGAGTTGTCTTTTCCAGTAGTCTTTCCCCATACGTTCATTATGGGGGAAACACATTTACTGTCAAGACAATATTTCAAATGAGACTTGCGTTCTATCTATTCTCATGCAAACTGTACTTTCTGTTTGCCAATAGATAACCCAGTTCCCTTCAGATAAACAAATACAGAACCGCGAGAAGCAAAGTTATTGCGTGTAATATTTGCAGAAATCAGTTGCCTTCAGATAAGCAAACCAAATCGGTAGAACGATCACTGGCTCTGCAATGAAAACATAGAGAAGAAGATTCATCATCTTCTTTCGGACTGTAACTTCGCTTAGTGTTCCTGGCATACAATCTCCCCAAATAGATACATGGGAATCTCATTCTTTGAGTAAGTGATGTTACTACATCTGACTTTCCCAAGCAGATTGCTTTAGATATCATCGTCATGGGATGCTGGTTGCTGGCATTCAATCTCTCCAAATAGATACAGGGAATCTCATTCTTTGATGAAGTGATGTTACTGCATCAGACTTTCCCCAAGCAGATTGCTTTACATATCATCACCATGGGATGTTCGAATATTTGGCTGCAAAAGGAATGGACAGATTTTTAAAAATGAAGTGCCACGAATGGCAAAAAATGTAGATTATCTCGGTCAGTGTAGTTGGTTCGCTGCAGAATAATTTATGTGGATCTGAGGAGAGTCCGCCACTGGACCAAGCGATGACAGTGCGGCCCGGAAAGGTACAGCAGTAGTAGGGCCCTGTAGACGACGTACGTGGTCGCTCTCGTGGGGAGCCACCAAAAGGATGAGGGGGGCCTCGGAAGTCGACGACGCGCGTGCGCAGGCACGTGGCCGTGGGCGACGGCGCATCGCCTCACGTGGCCGCGGCGCCGGCCTTTTTGATTTGAACAGCCCGGCCCCGCGCCTTTGCATTCCCCGGCCGGAAGGCGACGCCGACCGGCCGCGCGGATGCCACTTGCGCGCGCGGCGAGAGAGACGTCGGCCTCAAAAAACCACTCCCTTCGTTCGGAATTACTTGTCTCGGAAATGAATGTATCTAGAATTAAAATACATCTAGATACATCCATTTCTGCGACAAGTAATTCCGAACGGAGGGAGTAGACGTGATCAGGCGCGCGCGCGGGAGGATATCCATTTCCATCCATGTACTGTTCTGTTCACAGCTCGCCCAGTTCACGTACGCGCGCAGAGCCATACCCCTTCATTTTTTCTTGAAAGGCGCGCAGAGCCACACACTGGAAAAGCCTTCGATTTTTTTTTGAGCGTAGGAAAAGCCTTCGACTTGACAATTACTGTTTTCTCCGGACGGCTCGACACCTGTATGGAACTCAATATATATTCTATATAGATATTTTCTGTTACCCTATTCTATGAGGGTACTATAGATATTTGCTATTCTATATTCTATGAGGGTTCTATAGATATTTTTTGTTATTCTATTCTATGAGAGCATCTTGGACACGGACCTCTAAACGGACAGACCATTTTGTCTGTGGACTAGTCTGGATCAGTTCGTAAACACTGTTGTAGGAGTCAGTCATCAAATCATGTCCTTAAATGTCCACAATTTTTTTCTAATTTCATAACACTATAAAACAATTACAGAAAATAGCACAATTTATGAATAACAAACATGAATATCCCCGGTACGACAATAGTTTAAATGTAAATATTATATCTGAGATAGCAAGATGTTCGACAAGTTTTTAGAATTCATCGATACTAGAGTCAGAACCGGTACATGTTGTCACACACATAGTCATCCTTGAGCTTCATTCATCAACGTACGAGCGTAAATGGTCTGCCCTCGCTCCTGTGATACGACACGACAACATGTCCAGCCTATAAGGTGTGGTGATTATTAAAGTTGCAACATTGAGTGAATCAATGGATTGACCAACATGTAGAGTAACGAGAAGGAAAACTTACGTCTCCATGATCGACGAGTCCCATGGCCACATTGTCTTCACTCGTGCAATCGCACCACAAAAACTATGTGTACTCCATCATCATGCTTGTTCAAGTATAATGTCCAACCCTCTCCCATTAGTTCAAACTTTTGGACAACTGACTGATGCATTAATTCAATGTGGTATCCGAGCCAAAAGATCTTGAGTCCAAGACTGTGCCGATGCAGTATTTCAAAAATATTATGTGGCCGACCCCATGTCTGAGGAATAAATAATCCTAGATGTGAGGGAGAGTGTTGAAATATATTGTGCGCCTTCCTCCGTTAGTTTAGACTTTTGGAGGAACTGGCAGAATTATGAATTCAATATGGTATCCGAGCCTAGAGGTCTCGGTATTAAAACAAAAAGATACTGCGACCTACATCAATCCCATGTCTAAGGACTAAATAAGCCTAGACATGAGAGAGAGAGAGAGTTGAAATATATTGCCCGCCTCTCTCCATCAATTCAGACTGATAGGTGAACTGGTTAGGTGCATGACCTTGCAACTAAGAGGTTCAGGGTTTAAAACCCAGTAAACGCAAATTGCGGCTTGCCCTCGCTTCCGCTGCCCACGTCATAAACTCCAAAGGAGGGGAAGTGTTGGTGTATAATGTCCAGCCCTCTCCCATAGTTCAGAAATTCAATAGTGCTTACACTAAAAAACAAGAAGAAGTTCAAAAAAAAAAAGCTCAATTAAAGTTGACTAAACACTTGTCGGGTGTGGTGTCCGCCATGGACGACGTCAGTAGGGTGACAAAGGGTACCTGGTTGCAAAAGAATCCTGGGTCGACGGCAACATGATCCAAGGTCAGTAGGCACGTGTGTGGGGATGCAGATGTTCGGGAATGCGTGGTGGTGGCTGGAGAGGTACATCTACGACGACAGACAAGGAGGGTGCGAATGAAAGGAAGGGCAACATAGATAGTGAAAAAAGTGGACCGAGAGTGGGATTTATGTGGGCCAAGGGTGTCGGAGTCTTACGTGGCGGTGGTGCGGACTCCCGCAACTCCCCTCCTCGCTCGGTACACTAGAAAACGACAGTTGGATATGTCAGCAGACCGATGTGGCATTGTGTTGAATGGAAAAATGTGTCCGGACGGTTGAGGTAAGCGTTGGAGATGTTGTGAAGGTTCTAATTTGTATTACCCTGTGTTAGAAGGGAAATATAGATGGATTGGTGGAATTGATGTTTATTGCTTGAGCCTCGTGGGCATATATATAGGGTGGTCTATTATGATAACACCCCTTAAGAGTCTTATTCTGCACATCCCACCTCTTCTGCACATCCCCCACCAAGATCGCCGATGTCGCCCCTCCCCTCCCGACCTTCTTCCGTGGCAGTGGCCTGGGAGCACCGCCGCCCCTCCCCTCCCGGCCTTCTTCCGCGGCAGCGGCCTGGGAGCGCTGCTGCTCCACCCCTCCCGGCCTTCTTCCGCGGATGCGGCCTGGGAGCGATGACATCCCTCCCCTCACTGCTTTCTTCCGCGGTAGCGGCCTAGGAGCGTCGCCGCCCTCCCCTCCCAGCCTTCTTCCGCGACTGCGGCTGGCATCGAAGCCGCCCCTCCCCTCGCGGCCTTCTTCCGCGGTAGCGGCCAAGCAGCGCCACCGGCCCTCCCCCATGGCCGTCTTCCGCGACAGCGTCCAAGCAATGCCTCCCCCGCTTGCATATCGTCCTTCTTCCGCGGCAGCATCTCGGTAGCGCCGCCACCGATCTCCTCATCAGATGTGGATTGGTGCTGCCTCGACATGACACCAATTCGAGCAATAGGACTATGCGCAAGGTTCCTTCATCCATGACAACTTCTTGGATTATGGCTGCAACGACCTTCAGAGCAAATCCTCCTTCACCACTCAACTTGAGCAACGTCCAGACCGCTCATGAACTTTTGAAGGGCAAGTGGACTGCACGGGTGAACGCAAAAGTTGTGCAGACAGACGAGAAGGGAACTTCCTTGTGCAAACACAAGAAAGCACTGCAACACGAGGTAAGCAGTGCACTTCCTCAACTATGCCAGTTTAGTTATTCCAGACAAAGCAGTACACATAATCCAGTACACCTCCAAAAACAATGTAGTGCGATTACTTCAGTTCGTCGTGAAAACAAATGCAGTGCAGTAGCTTGGTTATGCAGTACGCTTGTTGGGTTATGCAGTACAGTTATATAGGTTCATTACAAACGATGATGCAGTGCGGTTACTTTAATTCACCTCGCGGGATGATGCAGTCAGCGTGCATTAGTTCACAGTACCCTTTCAAACACATTGCAGCTTGTATGATTCAGTTCATTTTACCTGACAATGCAGCTCGGCCGTTTTGTGCAGGAAATGACGTTCAACACATACAAAATGCCACACATAATTGACAACACAGGGACCATCAACTTTTGGAAGAGTAAAAGCTTCTTCTGAAAGAGACACTGGTTGGGTTACCCCTGAGATTCCTCGAGGGTTCTTTACATCAACAAACAGGGTGCAATACTCTCCGGAAGAAGATTTTGTCCAGGAAAAAGCGGTAGTCGAAGATGGCGACGATGTCACCTGGAGGGCACTCACCTAGGATGATGAAGATGATGACGATGAAGATGAGTCAATAACAGTTCTCAACCCTGAGTACAACCACGAGTTCACTA
Source organism: Secale cereale (assembly GCA_902687465.1). Classification (NCBI taxonomy): domain Eukaryota; kingdom Viridiplantae; phylum Streptophyta; class Magnoliopsida; order Poales; family Poaceae; genus Secale; species Secale cereale. The sequence goes on from LR738710.1 coordinate 487,128,649, forward strand.
CATTTAAACAGCATGTACGGATAGACAACGATGATGCCGTTGCCCTGATGTTGCAGAAGATGATGATGTGCCGCCGCTCCAAAAGTTTCAAACCAATCAAGTGAGACACCACCGCAACACCGGATTACCACTGCGTCCACTTGCTGCACCACAAAACAGAGCTCCGAGTAGACCTGCTGCAACGCAAAACAGAGCTCCGAGTAGACCTGCTGCATCAACTTCGACAATGCGACCACCAAGGGTGCCTCGGTCAGAAGTCAACGGTAGGTACAAATCCTCCTCACTATTGCCGCCGCGAGATCCTCAACTACACAGATCTGCTATAACCCCGCCATGTCCAATACAACCGGCAAGCTACAAACGCCATCGGATGAACGACATTACTCACATGTAAGTTTATGTCCTCAAAAAATTAATAATATTTGCAGTCCATTCAAATTACACTGAAGTGCACACTGATATTTCTTGTCAGGTTTGGCCTAACATTTAATACAGTCCATTGCAGTGCTTTATTAAACTCGTATGCACTCCTTGTATGTAAACAGAACAAAACACTTTGTCTCATAGAGTATTGCACTTGATGCAGGATAAAAACATGTCGTTGAACCTCATACCTGCCGCTGGAATGAAGTTCACCACGTACGACAAAGCATGGGACTTTTACAACACTTATGCAAGATATTCAGGGTTTGGCATACGCACGAGGGATAAACATAAGACAAATGCCTACATTGTCTGCTCAAGAGAAGAGACGCACAAGCAGGTTTGTGTCGGATTATGACTGGAAATGTGAGAACACATCAAAAAGTATTGGCTGCAAGGCAAAAATTAGAGTAAAAACGAGGAAGGATGGCAAATTAGTGATAGAAATGGTTGAACTGAACCACAACCATAAGATGCTGGAAAGCCCAGGGATGCTTTTGCACATGTGCTGGCACAAAAGAGACGATCCTTTGATTGACCAATTGGTGAAGGACATGCAGCTGGACAACCACATGCATGCACAGATGATATCGATGCTGTCGTGTATGTCCGGTGGTCTCCAGTACATGGGACATACTAGCCGTGACTGGGTCAACAAGTAAGCACATTACAGAGCATATCGCTTGAGCATTCTGTCGGTCATTATTCCCTGTTTGATGAGATCATTTTCTATTGCGTTTGAAATGCAGGAAACAGAAGTTTGCCAGAGAAGAGTCCCAAGACGACGTCAAGAAACTTCTGGACTTCTTCGAGAAGATGCATAAGATAAACCCAGAGTTCTTCTATGATTACGATGTTGATGCAGATAACCATGTAAGAAACATCTTTTGGGCCAATGCAAGTTGCAAAGGATCGTATGAAGATTTTGGAGGTTGCGTTACATTTGACACGACATATAACACTAACAAATTCCACATGTCCTGGGAGTCTTCGTGGGAGTGAACAATCATCTACAGAGAACCATATTTGATATCGCCCTTGTGCGAGCTGAAACGATACCGTCGTTCGATTGGGTTTTCAAAACATTCTTGTGGTGTATGAAAAACAAGCCGTGTAAGGGCATGTTTCTCCCTAAGTAGTTTTGGTGATTGATGACAATGCATTTGCGGACTAATCATGCGCTCTAAGCTCTTTCAGATATAACTCACCTAGGCACAAGATGATTATGTGCCCCTCGGAATCTATGGAAGACGGTGTTTCCTTTTGCTTCTTTTTCGGTGGATTTGAGTAATAGGAAAGCCGTACTATTAAGAGGGGGTCCGCTTCGGAAAGGTTTGGGTGGAATCAACACGTACACGTCTACTCACTCGCACCACCTTTCCTTTGCTTCTCTGGGGCTCCTGCTGTTTTCCTCGTCAGTACAAAACATGGCTTCCTACTAATACAACTGCCTGGCACACGGTAGTACCGCTCAGAGTGAGTGGTAGTACCGCACAGCCACACAGTAGTACCGCCTCAGGACAACGGTAGTACTACGCAGAGCGGTAGTACCATATCATGAGCACGGTAGTACCGTGTGGCTAGCCCAGCGTCATAACTAGTACGGTAGTAGGTGCGGAAGTAATTTTTTACTTCCGCATCCTACGCGGTAGTACCGCTTGGGTCAAGCGGTAGTACCGTGTCGTGTTTTTGCTACTACCATATTTCTGCGGATGTAGTTGCGGATGTATTTTATTTCGTCCGCACTAGTCCTAGGCCTGTCTATCTCTGCCTTGCGGTAGTACCACAAGGATGTACGGTAGTACCGCTCAGGCAGTACTACCGCCCGTTGCTTCAACGCAACAGAGGTAGTCTTGTCTAGTACTGCACCAGCGGTAGTACCGCAACCAGAGCGGTAGTACCGCTGGGCTGAGCGGTAGTACCTAACTTACATGCGGTAGTACCGCGCTCTGCGGGCAGAAATGTGGGATAACAGTTGGATTTGTTCTCCCACTATATATAGGGAGTATTCCAAGAAGACTTACCTCTTCCTCCCCAAAGCTCCATTGTTGCTCAAAGCTCCATTTCCGCCCGATCTCTCTCCCTAGCCAATCAAATTTGTTGATTTCCTCGGGATAGCTTGAGAAGGCATCGATCTACACTTCCACCAAGAGATATTTGATTCCCCCCACTAATCCCTTGTGGATCTTGTCACTCTTGGGTGTTTGAGCACCCTAGACGGTTGAGGTCACCTCGGAGCCATATTCCATTGTGGTGAAGCTTCGTGGTGTCGTTGGGAGCCTCCAATTCGGTTGTGGAGATAGCCCCACCCTTGTTTGTAAAGGTTCGGTTGCCGCCTTCACGGTCACCACTAGTGGAATCACGGCACCTTGCATTGTGTCAGGGCGTGAGGAGAATACGGTGGCCCTAGTGGCTTCTTGGGGAGCATTGTGCCTCCACACCGCTCCAACGGAGACGTACTTCCCCTCAAAGGGAAGGAACTTCGCTAACACATCCTCGTCTTCACCGGCTCCACTTGTGGTTAATTCTTTCCTTTACTTGTGCAAGCTTTCCTTGTTTATCTTACATAGCTTGCTTGTGAGGTTGTTATCTTTGCTTCCTATAAGTTGTCATCATAATAGCTTATCTAGACAACTTACTTTGTTGCTTAATTTAAATTGGTTAAGAAAAGCTAAAAATTGTTAGGTGCCTATTCACTCCCCCTCTAGTCAACCATATCGATCCTTTCAATTGGTATCAGAGCCTCGTCTCTTTTTAAGGACTTTACCGTCCAAAGAGTATGGGTGACAACGTAGTTGAGACGGAGGAACATTCCGGTGGAACTCCTTCCTTTCCTACGTCCGATGGGGGAACCTCGGTCTCTCGTGAGGAGTTCAATGTGGCGATGACCACATTGAAACAATCACTAGCGACCGAGGTCAAAGGCATGTTTAAAGAATTGCTAGAGGGACTCAAATTATCCACCTCACCGTTGGAAGTGGGTCGTCCCACTACCAATGTGTTGGAGGCTATTCCCGACAAGGGAGAAGCTAGTAGTGAGCAAGTCCCGGTTAATAAGAATGGGAGTGGGATTTTTGCCCACTCCGCTCCTCCTATCCACTATGGAGGACCCATTCCTACTCCGCATTTAAATTCCGTTGGTCCTCCTCCTAAGTTTATAAAAAATTCTGATTTTGCTACTTGGATGTTTTGCTTTAAACATCATTTAAATCATTGCTCTACTAATCTTGGGAGAATTATTGAGCAAGGTTTTTATCCTCGTGATCCCGACAACTTAACTCCAAGAGAAGCTGCGGATCATCAATTCAACGAGTCCGTTCTTTGCATACTTCAAGATGCTATCCCTCCCGAAGACAATGCACATCTTCGACCCTTCACCGTGGCCAAGGAAGCTTGGGAGCATGTTGGCTCCATGTACAAGGGGAGCGCAAGCATTCAACGCTCTAACTATGAAGTTGTGCAAGATGAAGCTGATGAGTTTGCTATGATCGAAGATGAAGATCCTCATGAACTTTATCAGAGATTAACCACTCTCGCGGTTTCCCTTCGAGATCATGGGAGCAAGGACACAGATGACAATTGGATCAAGCGCAAGTTTCTCAAGGCCATGATGCCTTACCACAAGGCCATGTCCTCTGTCATTCGCCAAAGACCGGACTTCCACACTTTGTCATCAAATGAAGTGTTGGATGAGTACGTTGCCATGAGGATCTTGGACAAGACCGTCGACAAAGCGGTTTTAAGAGCTCAACGATCAAAGAAGCCTAACCTTGCCTTGAAGGCCAAGGCTTGTGTGGAATAAGAGGAGGAGGATGATGATGATGAGTGTTGCCCCGAGGACACCAAATATGCCTATCATGAGCACATGGCTCTTGCTTCGCGGCAATTTTGGGGCAACAAGAAGAACTCAAGGCCCAACTTCAACAAGAACAACTCAAGTGGCAACAAGGGCAAGCAACGAGTGAGGACTTGCTTCAACTGTGGAAATGTAAGCCACTTTGTTGTTGATTTCCCATATGAGAAAAGAGAAGACTTTGGAGGCAAGCTTATCCAGAAGGACAAGGCCAAGTCTTATCCCAACAAGAACAACTTCAACAAGAAGACCCCTCCTAAAGGGTTGGTGGCCCAAGAAGAATATGTTGAGGATGATGATAATGATGAAGATGATGAGATGGTCACCATGTCCACAATTGCTATTGCTACTACTCCACGCTCATCTCTCTTCGACTCACCAAATGAGAACATCACCGCCAAGTGTCTCATGGCCAAAGCCACCAACAAGGTAACTCCAAACATCAACACTACCATCATCTCTAATCCTTCATTGACGGATTTTATTGATGAGAGTGAGGGAACAAAGGAGGAAGAGAATGAGTTTGAGTTGTTTATGAGCAAACTCAAGGGCAAACCCAAGAAGCATTTTGTTTCTCTCTTGGAACAACTCGGTGAGGCCAATGACATGATTGAGGCTCACGAGGAGACCATTGCTAAAATGGAAGGTCATAGTCAAGACTATGCCGATGAAATATCGGATCTCTCTAATGCACTAGAGGAAGAGCGTGGTCTTCATTTGGCTCTTGAGGAGTCACACAACGATGATCATGCTAAATTAAATAAAGATCTCGATCATGCTTTAGTTGTCTCTCGTATGATTAATTCCGAGAAGGCAAAACTTGGGGTTGACCATGCTAGACTCAAGGAGGAGTTTGGTACACTTGACAAGGCTCACAAGGCCTTGAAAGGTATGCATGCTTCTCTCAAGGAGTCTCATGATCAACTCCAAGTTTCGCTAACCAAAGAAAATGCTATCTTTCCTCGCATGGTGTTGATTGATAATGCAAATGCTACTAACCCATGTTGCGAGCATGTGCATCTTGTTGAAGAAAATGCCAAGTTGAAGAAGCAACTTGAGAAAGGCCTTGTAACATGTATAGAAGGTGAGAAGAACCTCAACAATCTTTTGAGTCATCAAAAGGAGGTTGTGGCAAAGGAAGGAATTGGGTTTGCTCCCAAGTCCAAGAAGAAGAAGAATGACAAGACCAAGCTACCTCCCCCTCTCCAACAAACCTTTGTGAAAGAGGGAGAGGGTGCCTCTAAGAAGAAGAACAATGTGAAGGGTGGTGGAGTCAAGAAATACCCCACCATACCATCAAACATGGCCGGCGACTTTAATCCTTCTTATGTTTTATGTCGTGCTAGTGATGGTCATATATTTGCTAAATTTGTTGGTTTTTCTTATGAGTACATTGAATGGTCTATTTGGGTTCCTAAGACCCTTTTTACTAACCTTAAAGGACCCATTACCAAATGGGTACCTAAATCCAAGCATTGATCTCTTGTAGGAGTTTGCTTCCGGTGGGGGACCATGGTTGCTCGATAGCGGAGCCACAAATCATATGACCGGAAGCAAAAACTTGGTGGTGGACGTGCATCTAGGTTCATCCATGGCCACCAACGTCGAATGGGGTGATGCTTCATCTTCTAAGGTATTGGGGCTTGGCAAGGTTGTTGTTTCTCATGATCTCACGATCGAGAAAGTCATGCTTGTTGAGTCCCTTGCATATAACTTACTTTCTGTTTGCCAACTTGCACTCATGGGCTTTGCTACATTATTTGATATTGATACCGTGGCCCTCTTGTGGAGCAAGACTCTTAAAGTTGCCTATGTTGGGCATGTCGAGAACGGTCTCTATGTGGTTAACTTCTCGGAGCAACCCACTAAGACCATGACATGCCTAATGGCTAAAGTTGATGTGGGATGGCTTTGGCATCGCCGGTTAGCCCATGTAAATATGAGATCTTTGCAAAGTCTTCTCAAGGGGGACCATGTCCGTGGACTAACAAATGTTAGCTTTGCCAAAGATCGTGCTTGCAGTGCTTGTATTGAAGGAATGCTACATGAGACGGCTCACCCTCCAACGACTATCATCTACTCAAAAAGACCATTAGAGCTCCTTCACGTGGATCTCTTTGGGCCTCCATCCTTTGATAGTCTTGGAGGCATCAAGTATTGCTTGGTGATTGTGGATGATTATTCAAGGTACACCTGGGTATACTTCTTCAAGAAGAAGAGTGAGACCCAACAAACCGTCATCAACTTTGCAAATGAAGCTCAACGACAACATGAAGCAAAGATTTTGATGATCCGAAGTGACAACGACACCGAGTTCAAGAACTACACCTTGGATGAGTTTCTTAGTGATGAGGGGATCAAACATCAATATGCCGCACCTTATACCCCTCAACAAAATGGTGCAGCGGAGAGAAAGAACTGGACATTGATGGACGCGGCAAGGACCATGATGGCAGAATTCAAATCTCCATACAACTTTTGGGCCGAAGCCATCAACACCGCATGTCATGCATCCAATTGGCTCTATCTCCGCAAAGGTTTGAACAAGACTCCTTATGAGATTCTCACCGGTAACAAGCCCAATCTCAAGTACTTCCAGGTGTTCGGGTGTAAGTGTTTCATCCTCAAGAAAGGTGCTCGTTTGTCTAAATTTGAGTCTAGAGCTCATGAGGGTATATTTGTTGGTTATGATACAAACTCTCATGCTTACCGTGTCCTCAACAAGTCCAATGGACTCATTGAGGAGACGTGTAACGTAGAGTTTGATGAGAATAACGGCTCCCAAGTGGAGCAAAGTGGTACTTGTGATGTAGGTGATGAAATTCCTCCTCAAGACATAAGAAGAATGGGTGTTGGATATATCCTACCCATTAAGAAACCCCTTGTGGCCGAAGGAGAAGGACAATGTTCCACACAAGTGGAACCATCATCAACCCAAGACCCACACGCTTCCGAAGAACAAAGTGAAGGCCCTCAACCGGACGAACAAGTCCAAGTGCAAGATCAATCACAAGATGGTGGGGAGCCACCAAATGATGCACAAGGCCAAGTTCTCTCCTCTGAGCAAGATCAAGATCAAGAGGAAGCTCAAGATCAAGATCATGCTCTTGACGTCGCTCAAGATAATCAACTCAGTGCTCCTCAATTATCTCTTGAAGAGCAATTGGAGCGTCATGCTGCAAAAATTGCCTCCAGGCTTGCTTCCAAAGAACATCACATGGCGAATATTCTTGGAAGCATCAAAAGGGGGGTAAGCACTCGTAGAAAATTATCAAACTATTGTGCTCATCAAGCTTTTGTCTCTTGTGTTGAACCTCAAAAGGTCTATGAGGCGCTCGAAGACCCTGATTAGCTTAATGCCATGCATGAAGAACTTCACAACTTCGAGCGGAACAAAGTGTGGAGTCTGGTGCCGAGGCCAAAGGAGAATCATAATGTCATTGGAACCAAGTGGATCTTTAAGAACAAGCAGGATGCTCATGTCATTGTCATCTGCAACAAGGCGCGTCTGGTGGCTCAAGGCTACTCCTAAGTCGAGGGTATCGACTACGGTGAAACCTTTGCCCCCGTTGCTCGCCTTGAATCTATTCGTTTGTTGCTTGCCTATGCTTCTCATCATAATTTTAAGTTGCAACAAATGGATGTGAACAGTGCATTTCTTAATGGTCCTATTAATGAGTTGGTGTATGTCAAACAACCCCCGGGGTTTGAGGATCCTAAGTTCCCCAATCACGTGTATCAACTCCATAAGGCACTCTATGGCCTTAAACAAGCCCCACGTGCATGGTATGAGCATCTTACCGAGTTGTTACAAGATCGTGGGTTTGAAATTGGGAAAATCGACCCCACTCTTTTTACTAAGAAGGTCAAAGGGGAGTTGTTTGTCTGCCAACTATATGTTGATGATATTATCTTTGGTTCACCTAACAAAGCTTTCAATGATGAGTTCGCCGCTCTCATGACCACACATTTTGAGATGTCCATGATGGGAGAGTTGAAGTACTTCCTTAGGTTTGAGATTAAGAAAAGAAGAGAAGGAATCTTTATCAAACAAGCCAAGTACACTCAAGACATGCTCAAGAGGTTTAATCTAAGTGATGTCAAGCCGGCTACTACTCCAATGCCAACCAAGTGCCAACTTGACATTGATCCCAATGGTATAGCGGTGGATCAAAAGGTATATCGTTCTATGATTGGATCCTTGCTTTACCTTTGTGCATCTAGACCGGATATTATGTTGAGTGTGGGAATCTGTGCACGGTTTCAAGCCTCACCTAAGGAAAGTCACTTTGTGGCAGTCAAGCGAATCTTTCGATATTTGGCTCATACCCCAAACTTTGGCTTATGTTACCCAAGAGGAGCAAACTTCAACCTTGTAGGTTTCTCTGATTCGAAACTGGGCGGGAGACAAAGTGGATAGGAAGTCCACTTACGGAGGGTGCCAATTCCTTGGTTGCTCTCTGGTAAGTTGGTCTTCCAAAAAGCAAAGTTGTGTGTCTCTCTCGTCCACCGAAGCTGAGTATGTGGCAGCTGGCAGTTGTTGTGCTCAACTCCTATGGATGAGGCAAACTTTAAAGGATTACGGTGTCACTTGTGACAAAGTGCCTCTTTGGTGTGACAATGAAAGTGCCATCAAGATTTCTCTCAACCCAGTGCGACACTTCAAGACGAAGCATATAGAGATTCGGTATCAATTCATCTGGGATCATATACGACAAGGAGAGATCGAGCTTCACTATGTCAACACTCATGATAACCTTGCAGATATCTTCACGAAGCCGTTGGATGAAGCAAGATTTCGCGAGTTAAGGCATGAGCTAAATATCATCGATTTAAGAAATGTGGCTTGAGACCTTGCACACACACCTCCCACTCAATATAGTTATCTTGTCTAGATGTAGGCATGGACATAGGGGGAGTATTGTTCTCTCAATGAACTATTCCTCCCCCCATTATGCATAAATCGATCAAGTCTTTGTCATTTGCCATGTTAGATGTATAAGTGCTTCAAGACGAGTGTTGGTCATGGGCCCAAGGATAGTTCTTTGCGGTGCCATACCAAATAACTCAAACATAGGTGGCTTCGGCCACCGACCTCCTCCTTGGAGGAGTGTCTTGTGTGTTGTTTATGGTGTGTGTTGTCTCTCTTTCCGTGTGCCTTGCGTGTGCGTTTTTACTTTGCTCAAGCCTCTTGTCGAAACTTGCATTTTCTTGGAGGGACGGTACTACCGTGAGTAGTCACGGTACTACCGCAAAGCGAATACGGTACTACCGTGATGAACGCGGATGTAAATTTTTAGTACCGCGTTCTGCGCGGTACTACCGCAACTCTTCCAAGCGGTACTACCGCTCCCTAAGCGGCACTAAAATTTTACATCCGCTTTCGTCAAGCAGTACTACCGCTTGGTTCATATCTTCTTTGTAGCGCATACATATTATCCTTTCTACATGTTTCGTATGCCTTTTTGTGGCTTTTGCATTGATTCTCTTTCTGTTTCCGTCGTGTTCTTGTGTTTGTGTCTTAGGTGGTGGCTCCGGTTCAAATGTTTGTCGCACCAATCCCAGCCGTGACACCGGGTCCAAGCGTCTGCGCACCCAGAGTGATATGCCTGAGGGCTCCAATGCCCCCCAACGCAAATTCAAGACCACCGCCAACAAGCACAAGGAATCATCTATGACTATGGAGGAGATGCCAGCTAATGTGGCAAGAAGGAAGATCAATCCTTATGGAGAACCCCGGGCTCAATTCCATGGAGATGAACTATTCTGGACCAAGCAGCAGTATCGTATCTACACAGAGGTACTCAAGAGCAAGCGCAACCTGTATGTGGATGCTCATTGGATTGACATGGCTCATATGTGGAGCGATGATCACCGGGCCTACTTTGCCGAGGCTCTTGATCTGGTGGAGCAGTTTGGGATTGAGCACATCATGACATTTCAGATGGATTTTGATCCAGAAATCGTGGAACAATTCTATGCTTCGGTGCACTTCCATACCAAGGAAGACCGCCCCATGACTTGGATGACAAATGGTCACAAGATGACAGCTTCTTGGAAGGACTTTATGGATCTGCTTCAGGTTGCCGACGAGGGGCTCCACACCCCTCTTGGAGCTTGGCCTCATGCCAACGAAGAATCTTCCAACAAAGACCGTCTGTTGCCTTTTTATGTGGGGAAGACTCTTGCTAGTGGCAAGAAGACATGGGTAATGAACCCTTTCCTGGACATCATGCATATGATCTTCCGCAACACCTTATTTCCTTGAGTTGGGGACAAGGACAAGGTACATTCATACCTCGTTGACATGCTGCTGATGTGTGACGAGGCCCGTAATGCTCAGACCCAACCACTTGATATCTCCCATATCATGTGGTGTGAGCTTCGCTTTGCGATCTACACTCGCAAAGTGCCCATCTATGGTCCGTTCCTGTTTTTGCTTATCTCCAAGACTTGGGAGAAGCTTTACCCTGATGAGGAGTTCGAGGCCCCTCAGTGGATCCGTCATGAGCCTATCCGACTTCGCATCAAGAGTCGTTGGGCCAATACCACTACCCGTACAGAGGCTGCTGCAGCATAGATGGGTACAAATGAGGAGCCTGTGGAGGAGGAGCTAGCTGAGGACAGTTCTGGAGGATATGCTCCTCCCTCGTCTGAGCCCTCTTGGGCTAAGACGCTGAAGAGGAAGATGAAGGCACTATTCTGTATGCAAGCACAGGGACAATACAAGGCTCATGTGACTCACAAGCAATCTCGTCAGCGTGACAAGAAGATCATGAGGATATTTGGTGAGCATGTGTCTAATGGATTCGAGGAGAACATCACTCGAGAGGCAGAGTGGATGGCCCAACAGGGTTACAAGTGGTCTGAGTCTGACGAGGAGCAGCAGGAGTCTGATGGAGAGCATGACGACTGAGATCTTTTGCCAGAGCTACCACCTCTCTTAGTTGTCCTCTTTCCCTTTGTGGTGTCTTGATGCCAAAGGGGGAGAGAGTGGGATTTGCGTCTTGTGCCGTTTCTATTTGCTTTTCGTTGGTCGAACTCTGTTTGCTTGCTTGTGTTAGTGTTGTGTGCGTGAGAATTTCATATGGTGTAAGACATATGCTCCCCTATCGTTAAACTCGTTATTATGTCTATGCTATATTAGGTTGTGAGCAGTTGATTTACTTACCATTTATATGTACTCACCTTATCCTCCTTACAATTGTGCGTAGATTCTTATTTTTTGTATGCAAGGAGTATATTATTTGTAGAATATAGGGGGAGTATTGATCCTAGTATGTGTGTTGTGCAGTCCAAAGCACTCTCCCTTGTATGCACACATCTAGGGGGAGCTTACCTATATTCTATTGTTTTACTAGGTTTGCCTACTTACTTATATATCCCTGTGCAAATCCCGTATTGTCATCAATCCACCAAAAACGGGGAGATTGTAAGGGCATGTTTCTCCCTAAGTAGTATTGGTGATTGATGACAATGCATTTGCGGACTAATCATGTGCTCTAAGCTCTTTTAGATATAACTCACCTAGGCACAAGACGATTATGTGCCCCTCGGAATCTATGGAACACGGTGTTTCCTTTTGCTTTTTTTTGGTGGATTTGAGTAATAGGAAAGCCAAATTATTAAGAGGGGGTCCGCTTCGGAAAGGTTTGGGTGGAATCAACACGTACACGTCTACTCACTCGCACCACCTTTCCTTTGCTTCTCTGGGGCTCCGGCTGTTTTCCTCGTCAGTACAAAACCATGGCTTCCTACTAATACAACTTCCTGGCACGCGGTAGTACCGCTCAGAGTGAGCGGTAGTACCGCACAGCCACACGGTAGTACCACCTCAGGACAGCGGTAGTACCGCGTAGAGCGGTAGTACCGTATCATGAGCACGGTAGTACCGTGTGGCTGGCCCAGCATCGTAACTAGTACGGTAGTAGGTGCAGAAGTAATTTTTTACTTCCGCATCCTACGCGGCAGTACCACTTGGTTCAAGCGGTAGTACCGTGTCGTGTTTTTGCTACTACCGTATTTTTGCGGATGTAGTTGCGGATGTATTTTATTTCGTCCGCACTAGACCTAGGCCTGTCTATCTCTGCCTTGCGGTAGTACCGCAGGGACGTACGGTAGTACCGCTTAGGCAGTACTACCGCCCGTTGCTTCAACGCAACAGAGTTAGTCTTGGCTAGTACTGCACCAGCGGTAGTACCGCAACCAGAGCGGTAGTACCGCTGGGCCGAACGGTAGTACCGTAACTTACGTGCGGTAGTACCGCGCTCTGCGGGTAGAAATGTGGGATAACGGTTGGATTTGTTCTCCCACTATATATAGGGAGTCTTCTTCTCCAAAAAGACTTACCTCTTCCTCCCCAAAGCTCCATTGTTGCTCAAAGCTCCATTTCCGCCCGATTTCTCTCCCTAGCCAATCAAACTTGTTGATTTCCTCGGGATAGCTTGAGAAGGCATCGATCTACACTTCCACCAAGAGATATTTGATTCCCCCCACTAATCCCTTGCGGATCTCGTCACTCTTGGGTGTTTGAGCACCCTAGACGGTTGAGGTCACCTCGGAGCCATATTCCATTGTGGTGAAGCTTCATGGTGTCGTTGGGAGCCTCCAATTTGGTTGTGGAGATAGCCCCAACCTTGTTTGTAAAGGTTCGGTTGCCGCCTTCAAGGGCACCACTAATGGAATCACGACACATTGCATTGTGTGAGGACGTGAGGAGAATACGGTGGCCCTAGTGGCTTCTTGGGGAGCATTGTGCCTCCACACCGCTCCAACGGAGACGTACTTCCCCTCAAAGGGAAGGAACTTCGGTAACACATCCTCGTCTTCACCGGCTCCACTTGTGGTTAATTCTTTCCTTTACTTTTGCAAGCTTTCCTTGTTTATCTTACATAGCTTGCTTGTGAGGTTGTTATCTTTGGTTCCTATAAGTTGTCATCATAATAGCTTATCTAGACTACTTACTTTGTTGCTTAATTTAAATTGGTTATAAGAAAAGCTAAAAATTGTTAGTTACATGTTCACCGCCCCCTCTAGTCAACCATATCGATCCTTTCAAGCCGCCAATCTGCATGCTCACAGGTACAAAAAAAGACAACACATGTATACTTACGTTTGTTTGGTACACTTCTATTTCTTCCGTCTTTCTTACACACATACAACTTAATAAAAAACACTATTTGTGCCTTCTCAGACCAATGTTCTTCGATGAAGGCATCATTAAAAACTATCCTCCCAGAGACATTACACAAGTTTTGTCGGTGGCATATCATGAAGAAGTACAAAGACCACCTCGCCTTGCTGTATAAGGCGCACGAGAAACTCAAGGATGACCTCAATGCAGTACTGAACCACCCACTAATGCCGTCATAATTTGAACGGGCATGGAAGGACCTCATTTAGAGATACAACTTGAAAAATGACGAAGTGATGAATTCGCTGTGGGTTGACAGGCACGAGTGGATCTCAGCTTACTACAAGGAAATTTTCTGTGCTCAGATGACTTCCACGCAGAGAAGCGAGAGCATGAACCGCATATTGAAGAAAAACTTTGTCAAAGAGAAGCATGATCTCCATCTGTTTGCTCAACAGATGGACAACTGCATTCAGATCAGGAAGGCCGCCGATCACGCAGAGACAGTAGCAAATGAGGTAAATAAAATGTCCATCAAAACCTGCTAAATATAACTACAAAAAAACAAACAAAATTTTCATTTCTCTAATCCATAACACTGCATTTCTGATCATGCGGTCAGAAGTAAAGACAACAACCCAGTTTGGGTTCGAAGTTCAGCTATCAAAAGTGTATACAAGGGCAGTTTTTGCAGATTTCAAAGAAACACTCTACCGCAACACCGCATTCAGAGCAGAACGGTTCCCTGAGAACCCGACAAAGTACCTAGTACACCACTACAATAGATAGGATGCATTTGACTGGGCAAGGCATAATTTCCATGTGGTCGTCGATGAAGAGAAAGGTGTCTATGAATGTGAGTGCAAACTCTGGACACACACAGGTGCGACTCGCTAGGAAAAAAAAATCCTAATTTCTGATAGTCATGCATGAAAACTCACTTACTGAACTTTAAAAGTCCACATGCATGAGTAGTTCACAAAATCAAATGAAGTTCACTTCCTTAAAAATTGTTAGAGTTGTGTCGAATATTGTGTACATGGTAGGTTACAGTTGGACTCTGAGTAGTATTGTGTTTAGATAGGATATGGAGTCGTGTCCTAATAGGACACTTGTATCCTAGGCCTCTCTTATATAGCGAGGGTAGACACACGATGTAACCTATGCCAACATAATAGCACAGGCGCGCAAGGGGGAGCCGGCGGCATGTGCCGGCGCCCGGGTGGCCGGTGTGCGGTATTGTGACGGTGTCACGGGGAGGAGCGCCCGTAGTCAAGCCCCGGGGATGTAGCCGTATCGGTGAACCTCGTTAACAAATCTCGGTGTCGTGCCTCGTGTGATTGCTTGGTACTTGGATGATCGACGGTATGTCTCGGTTTTATTCTAACAAGTGGTATCAGAGCTAGGTTGTTTGGAGGCTGCTGGATTGATTGATCTAGAGGAAGCGATCGAAAGGCGCGTGTTCGTGTAGCAGCATCAGGCGAGACGTGTGGCGATCGGATCGGTCGTGTGAGCGTATTGCAGCGGCGGAGTTGGATTAATCGGGGCATGTGCGAGCAAGCGGCGACGGGCGCACGCGGCCGAGTGTGCAGCCACGCACGCGTGACCCAAGCCTAGCGGGCAGCAAGGGGCGAAGCCCCGGTAGTGCGTAGCACTTGAATCCAAGCTCATGCGTGTAAGGCTAGAAAGATACTGGAAGCTACAAGGCGTACGGGATTTGTTTTGAAAAGAAAAAGAGGACCGCGTCCTCGCATACACGACACGGAAAGAGGCAGCAGCAGATCACTCGGGAACGTAAAATTTCATCACGTTGGACATCCATTGAAATAGCAAGGCTGTGGCTTGCATCGCGAATTGAGCCAGGAGCTGTTTCACGTGAAGACTAGAAGATTTTTTGTTCTTTTGGTTGGAATTTGCCATTAGTGCATGAGGGTGTACCACGTCAGGTTTTGCTTGTGTACTTGGGCATCACGTGAGGAAAGCTCGGATAATTTTTCGCAGGGTCAGCCATACAAAGAACTGTGGCGCCATCGGGTACCAGGTTTGAGGTGGAGAAGTTCACGGAACTGGAAACCTTGGGTTATGACAGACAATGGTGAAAGATTTGTTGGTAAAACAGGGATCCTTGAGGGCGTTGCGGGAAGTCATGCCATCTAAGATGGAATTATGTGTGATGGATGGAAATTCGCGGAAGACGATTTGGGGGCCTCAAGCGTGTCATGCAGTCGAACAAGTTCGACTTGGTCGGACTAGTCAGTCTGACGGATCAACGTGAGTCGGTTGGTACAGAAGACGTGTGATCGGCGACGACGACATATGAGCGTGGTGCTGATGGTGACCGACTTCTGGGCGTGGAAACACATGTTGCAGGCCTGAGGGCTTGTGTGACTTCGACAAGACTATGGCGCGGGGTTGATTCAAGACGATGCACATGAGAACTTGGAGTCGACGGGGCGCGATGGTGGACTAATCATCTACCATGGAGTCATGTTGAAGGTGGAGCTGGATTGAGGGGCTACGGTGTAAGGATCCAGGGAATCGAAGCCTATTCAGCGGACGGGGAAAAGCGAGGGACACTTAATTCAGACTGGAGCCCAGTGGTCTGATGGAAGCGTCAAACTCGTCATCGGTTAGTGATGATCGGTGGTACTCTGCAGTGGGGGTTGAGTGGTGTGGTTTCGCGACCCTTGAGACTCAACCGGGACAGCGGAGGCTCGACGCAGTAATAGCGGCGAGGCATGCGGTGTGCATGGGACATGGAGACGGGCCAGGGCTCTGGTGGTCATACATGTGGTGAGACAACTGCGAATTTGACTCGGGATGACTACAAGCAACGGTGAATTTCCTTCAAGTTTCAGACAGGTGGTCAAGAAAGGAGCGGTGATGTTGAGTTCATGTAACTCTTATGTGTGACGCCCAATATGTGAGTTGTTCACTTTCACGCAGGTCAGTGATCAGTGTGTGATGGCATTGGACTGATACTCTGGAAGTTGGGAGCACTAACTAGAGTAATGTGAAACTTAATTTTGCTCGAGTGTTGACCGTGGTCAAGAAAAGAAGGGACTACAAGTTGCAGGTGGAGTCACATGGAGTCTTTGGAGTAGCAGCGGTACTCATGGGATAAGCTCAAGTCCAATGTACATGGAAGTTTGACGCATTGACGAATTCAAGGTGGTGGAGAATATTCGCCAAGGTGGAGTTTGTTAGAGTTGTGTCGAATATTGTGTACATGGTAGGTTACAGTTGGACTCTGAGTAGTATTGTGTTTAGATAGGATATGGAGTCGTGTCCTAATAGGACACTTGTATCCTAGGCCTCTCTTATATAGCGAGGGTAGACACACGATGTAACCTATGCCAACATAATAGCACAGGCGCGCAAGGGGGAGCCGGCGGCATGTGCCGGCGCCCGGGTGGCCGGTGTGCGGTATTGTGACGGTGTCACGGGGAGGAGCGCCCGTAGTCAAGCCCCGGGGATGTAGCCGTATCGGTGAACCTCGTTAACAAATCTCGGTGTCGTGCCTCGTGTGATTGCTTGGTACTTGGATGATCGACGGTATGTCTCGGATTTATTCTAACAAAAATGAATAAATAACAAAAAATAAATATGTGTTTATTAATTTCATGCAGTTCATTTACAAAACAAACAAAACATGTGTTGTCTGCAGGGATCTTTTGCGTCCATGTGTTATGCATGCTCTCTCACATTAGAGTACTCAAGATTCCTTAGGTGTACATCATGAAAAGATACACCCGGAACGTAAGATCAAATGCAACGTTTGACAGAAGAGACTACGAACAAACAACAGCAGATGGAAGTTCGCTTTTTTGCCGTAGAAAATTGCTGACAGAAACCGCAATGGACCTTGCAAACAGAGCGACAAGGTCCGACGCTGGGTGCCACAGCGCGTTATTTGGCATGAGGGCACTGATCGAGGAAGTTGATGTACTCAACGAAGAAGAAGAAGGAATACTAAAGCAAGCAGATAAATCCCAGCATGACAATAATACCGAGCTAGCAGAAAATACCGAACACAGTGCAATTGGTCCAATAAAAAAAGAAACAATTCTTCCACCTCCTGTTTCGCACACACGAGTAAGGAAGAAAGGGGCGAGAAGAAAGGGGGCGACGCAACCCAAAAAAAGGTTGCATGCAAAGAGAAAAATGATGACAAAAACAGTAAGCCACAACATGAGCTGGACAGTGATTGTCACCCACTGGGAATAAGAAGGTGCAAGACATGTAATAAAATCAGCGGCCACAACTCAAAGACATGTAAAAAAACATGAGCAAGAAAACCATGGACATGGCGATGCACAGCCAAAAAGAGATTCCACTCACAACACTAATAAATGGACGAAACCGAGACATTGCAGCATCTGCAAAAAGGGGAAGAGGCACAATTCAAGAACCTGCCCCAAAAGAACAAGATTAGAAAATGAGGAAGATGAAATCACAGAGGAAGATGGTGACACAACTGAACAAGAAATGGCTTATGAAGAAGCAGATGAAGAAGAGGAGGAGGAAGAAGAAGAGAGTGAAGAGGACGAAGAACATGAAGAAAATGAAGGAGTGGCTTATGAAGAAGCAGTTGAAGAAGAGGAGGAAGAGGAAGAAGAGAGTGAAGAGGACGAAGAACATGATGAAACAATGCCCACAAGAAAACCAAACAAAAGACAGAAAACACAAGGGAATGCTGCTATATAGAAACAACTGAGAACAATACCAAATACAAAAAACAAGGTAGGGGCATGGAAGGATGCAGTTCACAACCTTGGAAAACAAAAGCCGCCATCAGCCGTCGCGCGAGGAGCATGGAAGGATGCAGTTCACATCACTGGAAAACAAAAGCCGCCATCAGCCATCACGCGAGGAGCAAAGAAGGATGCAGTTCATAGCGCTGGAAAACAAAAACTGCCATCAGCCATTACGCGAGGAGCAAAGAAGAATGCAGTTCACAGTGCTAGAAAACAAAAGCCGCCATCAACCATCATGCGAGGGGCTACGAACACAACGGTGCAGAGACAAGATCCAGCAACACTGCCAGGAAAAACAAAGGAAAGTGCAACATTAGACACACTCCAGTCACCGCGAAGAAGCAGCAGGTTAACAAACCAAAAAGATGCAGTTCAATAAATTAATCATATATATAGTAGTTTGCATATCTGTATGACTTATGTATTAGTTTAAATTTTGTGTAAACACGAATTTCCCGCTGACTATGAGTTCTTGAACTAAACCATACGAGAGACTTGATGTATAGAGTAAACCATATATATAACAGTCTGGAGTAAACGTTGACACATTTTGATCAACAACCCATAAAAAAGCAGTTAGCTCATACACATGACGAAGTTCTGAATTATAATCCAAGCAGTTCAGATCACAAAAACACTTATTACAATCACATCAAAAGATGAAGCGTTCGATACATAAAAGTACTAATTATAATCAACCTCATAACCTCAACCAATCACGTCAAACATGATTGTAACCATACGATCCTTGAGTTCAAAGAAGTTGAGGACAATAACTTGTTGAGACTTCAGGCCACTATCAATGACAAATTCCTTCCAGCCTTTCTGTAGATACAGCTGCCCATCGACGCCTACACGGTACTTAGCTGGTTTCAGGTATCCATTGCCAAGAATAACTTCGAGAATTCCCTTCTTCTTGAGTCGGAGATACCTAACAGCTCGTTGGGGGATTTTCTGCAAAAAATAATAAAACTGTTTGAGGATGATACTAGCAGTACAATTCTTATACTATGCACGGAGCAGCAAAAACCTACACATAGTACAGACGAGAGCTAGATGAAGTGCACAACACTCCAATGAGCAGTACAGATAAAACACACGCTAATATATAGTATGGGATGTACGGAACATGTTAATATGCAGTACACTTCTAACTATCATGCAATTATTAAGAGTAGCTGCATGTAGTACACACCATACAGCGGGAAAATTGTGAAAACTAGTAGTGCTCATCTAGTATCTAAGCAGTTCACATATTGTAACCATGCAAAAAAAAAATTAAAAAATAAAGATATAAGTACACGGTGAATTACACTTCAATAAACCAAAAATACTAGAAGTTCACACTAGTATGAAATTATACAAAAAAGAGACACAATGAAAAAACTAGATCAAGCGAAAATTACCATCTTGTAGTGAGTCTCCACATCTGTGGGAGTAAGCTGATGGACAAAAAGACTTGTGCGACCCAGGCCACGGTGAAGCAGGATGGAATAGAACACAACAATGTTGATGTGGCCCATATCCAATCCTTTCGTGAATATTGTGCCATATGCAAGCTGTTCTGCTCGCCCAGCTCGGCACAAGACCCCCCCC
>LR738710.1:487148505-487180374 GCA_902687465.1 Secale cereale
CCCCCCCCCCGGCGAGCACGATGGGCCTCCGAGCAAGCTGAGCAATCACAGTGCCTCGGCACATCACAACCATGGCCGCAGCAGGAGAGATTCGCGCAGGGGCCTGGAGCCATCGCAAAAATAACTTAGAAAATAAAAAGAGATAAAGAGATGCTGGAGGAAGGAGAGAAGTTGCGGCTAGAGGAGAAATGGAATGCAGAGGAAAGTTAGAAGTTGGCCTACATTTATAGAAGATGAATGCAAAACGTCTAGACACGTAGAAAATAAAAGTGAAAAATTAAAATGAGATTTAATTAAACCTGTGTCAACAATAATGAAGGACAATCATTAAAGGCTTATGTTACCAAAAAAGGTCCAAAAGAAAAGGTGTACTTTGATAGCAGCTCATCTGACCGACTAACCACATATCATTAAATATTTATATTTCTAAAAAATTATAATACGTAGAGCATTCTAAACAAAAGTGAATGCAGTTCAAGCAAGTAATATTACGCAATTCACAATGTGTGTGCATGAAGTGCAGTACATGCTTAAAATGAAGCACAACAGATGCTCTTTCGTGAAGTGCAGAATGCATAGACTTAATGCGCGTAATGCCGTCCCTAAATGCAAGAAATGCAGTCCGCAACGTTAGTACAAGCAGTCACAACGTTGGCACGAAAATAGGATGCATGTAGTGCAAAATATGTGCACCTGCAGTACATGACTCTGACGAATGCAGTGCACCCAGAACTAACAAAGCAATGCACACCAAACATTAGAAAAAGAATACGTAAGAGGAAAAACACTAAAAAATCAACCAGGATACAGTGCACATAAGTGCATATACATTGCTAAATGTGTGCATATGTAGTACACAAACATGATGAATGCAGTGCACGCCCTAATTAGAAAAATATGTAAGATGAAAAATTTATAAAAAACAATTGACCACCCAGGTGCGACCAAGCTCCACCCAGTCTCGTAGTAAGTCTGCCCCCATAGTAGGCGAGTCCGTTCTAAGACACGATGCATGGGGCCGAGTGCACATGGGCCCATAGGTCAGAGAGGATAGAGCAGCAAGCGCCATGTATAAGCGCCCAAACAAGTAACAAGAGGAGTTCGAGACCGTTGCCTTGCCAGGACTTATAAAGAGGTCACGTGCGCTCTCGACGGGTGAGGTGGGACTAAATGTTAGCGCGCACATGGAGCGCACAGGGAACCAGTCATGCTGGCAGACATACTTTGGCCCAATGCGTTTTCATTCCAAAAACGCAGGCCCAACAAGATAGAGTGGTTAAAATACCACGGCCCACTAACTATAAAACAGTAAGTACAAAAATAATACATCAAGAAAAATGAAAAACTTTTTAAAAATGAATAACAACCACAACAAAAGAAATGTGTGTGGCCGCTGGTAGAAAGTACAATTCGCTCTCATAAATAAAATGCAAGAAGCCCCAAGTCAACGCACAAATAAAGTCCGCAACATACAACAATGCAGTTCGACACGTGGAAGCAAGAAGTATTGTTACTTTTGAAATACAGTTCTCTTTCTAAAGAATTGCAATAGGGCTAAAATAAATAATGCATCCCTGTTTGTTAAGCAAAGCAGTCCGATACACGTATCCACACTAATGTCCACCCACACAAAAGCTACATCGCCATCATCTATAAAAAAGAGAAAAATAAGAAAGAACTCCATCGAAATATTAATGTGCGTGCATCTGTATGAATCCTGATCCGATCTAATACATTATATGAATAATAAAAATCATTTGCATGTAGTTAGTACACTTTATGGGCATACGCAGTTCTATCATGATACCCAAGAAGTTCATTTAGTAAGAAAATTCACCATAAACGCAATCATCACATTTTCTGACAGTCGCGTGCATACCTAAAGTTGTCACGAAAAAAGAGGGGACGGAGTTTCGGATTTCAAACACACTAAGACAACCTCCACATCTGCAGTTGCCACGTAACTGAAAACACAACCCCACCACGCTACCACCCCCTCCACCACTCCCACGTCATGTCACATAGAGTAGAGGAGAAACACAACTGCTTCGTCCCCCCAAAAACCCCATTGCAACTTCTTCTCCACACTTACTTTCACTAACCTCTCTTCTCCAGAACAAAAGCGAGAGAGCAGAGGAGAGCCATGGCGGATGCACCTCTGTACAAGCTGCGCTGCGGGTACACCAGTGAGCTCCATGACATGCACCTCCACGGCAACCACAAGGTCCACATCTTTTGCACAAGCAAGGGCCAAGATGTGGACAAGATGCTGTCCACACTCAGGAGGAAGCTTGGCGAATGCCCATCAAACTAGTTGGAGTTGATGTCGAGTACATGCACTACGTGAAGCCAAAGCGGGCAGCCGTACTCCAGCTGTGCGTAAAAAAAGAGTGCCTTGTCTACCACATCTCTGCAACTAAAGACAGGTGACAATAATTATCAATCTGTACTATTGGTTGTCCATATTTAAATTTTCTTCATCACAAAAATGCCATTATATAAACTTGGGTTCTCATTTTTTTAAAGCATGGCATAGGAATTCGTTGACAATTTTCATGTGGCTCCATGTAACTCATGTGTTCAATTCTTGAATTAGATGATCTAGCGATCCACACAGTTTCATGCTTTACCAAACACAAATTATCTGCCTGAACAATAGAAAACTACACCATTACTGCCTACTTTCAATCTTGTACGATTTTGGAGGTAAAAAAGATCATAGACAAGACTATCTAAAACTTGTATGAAATTCAATTCAAGACAACAAACATGCCAAAACATGCATTATTTATGAAATTTATTATGAGATTTACTATTTATGTTGTACAAAGTATTAGCAGCTACTCACTCCGACAGATTCAGGGATTCATATTGCACTTCAGTTTCAAAAAATTCAAAAAAACTTTTGTAGTTCTAAAAAATAATTGATATTGTCTCACTATATCCAGTCTATACAAACATCTTGCAGGCCAACGGAACTAGACAAATTCCTCATGAATGATGAGTACACCTTTGCCGGATTCACCATTGAAGGAGACAAAAACAAGCTGAAGCTATTTGGCTTGGAGATCAACTCCAACAACTACATTGATATTCAGGTGGAATGGAGAGACCCATACAGCAAAAGGAAATTTGACTCTTTGGCTGATGTTGCCGGCAGGCTGATCGACATTCACTATCATGACATAAAGAACAAAATCAACCGCAAGGAGGACCATACTCTGTGGTTTTTTTGCCCGCTACCAAACAAGCTTATCAAGTATGCAAAAATAGCTGCATTCCCAACCTACGAGTCATGGAGAATCATCTACGATGTCATAATGGGACTAGACAGGGCAAAAATAAAAAAAGAAGCGGAGAAGAAGAACAAGGCTGTAATCCTATACATCAACTAGAAATGAACATGGCTATGTTTAGTTTCATTTTACATTAGTAGTTGTGTTGTTCCTTATTTCCTGTCTGCTAGGTTTTGCTTATGTTCGTTGCTTCATATCGAATGTTTCTTTGTAAAACAATGTTGTTGCACTAGGTAATGATTGTTCAGTTTGTATTAGAACAAGTATCCAGACAAGTTGAAAAATCTGATGTGTGATACCAAAACATACTACACACATAAAAAACAGATTCAAAAACAATGTCAAACAAAAAAAGTACTATGACTGCAACTCATACCTTAAAAAAGAAAGAATAATGAAGTTCACAATGGTAAACATAGGCATGGAGCCATGTGTGTACATGCAGTCCACAAGAGTAATTCAAGAAAGATAACTAATATTCATATTTCTAAAAAATTACAATCCGCAGACCATTATAGAAAAGTTGAATGCAGTTCATGACAGTAATATCAGGCAGTTCACAACGTGTGTACAAGAAGTGCAGTACTTGCCTGAACGACACACAGGT
This sequence comes from Secale cereale, assembly GCA_902687465.1. Lineage (NCBI taxonomy): Eukaryota > Viridiplantae > Streptophyta > Magnoliopsida > Poales > Poaceae > Secale > Secale cereale. The sequence continues at coordinate 487,152,409 of LR738710.1, forward strand.
GGGATTGAAGCCACTTTCGTGCAGTGCACAATACATAGACTTAATACACGCAGTGCAGTGCGCAACGTTGGTACAAGCAGTACAAATGATATCATTTATACTGCCACAAATACATGTAGGGCAAAAGAAAAAAATGCTTGCATACAAAAATAAAAAAATTGACCACCCTAGGTGCAACCAGACCCCAACCAGTCTCGTACTAAGTATGCACCTACTATTGGGGAGTCCGTTCTAAGCCACGATGCATGGGGCCGGGCCCACATGTCAGAGAGGATAGAGCACCGAGCGCCGTGTGTAAGCGCCCAAATAAGTTACCAGAGGAGTTTGAGACCGTTGCCTCGCCAGGGCTTATAAACAGATTAGGCGCGCTCTCGGCGGGCAAGGTGTGACTAAACATTAGCGCCCACACACAGCGCAAGAGAAAAAGCACTCGTACAGCAAGACAAGGCCGACTTGGGCCAAATGTGTCTTACACCCCAACGGGCCCAACACATACTCACAGCCCAAAACCAACAAGCCCAACGACCCAGAACTAGCATGTAACACCAATTCCCTCGCTCGTAAAAAATGCAGTACGCTGACCAAAAGAATGCAGTTTGGTATGGGAAGCAAAGTGTGCTGTCAATTAAGAATTGCAGTTCGCTTAGATGGTTGTTTTTTCCAGGCAACCGCGAGCGCTGCCACTTGACGATTGCCACGACGAACTAAAACGACATCCGCGAGGAATGCCACTTGGTTTGAAAGTGTGCTTGGTAGACAGGTGCAGTGCGACCGTTCTGTTTTTCGAACCTAAAGATGCACGCAACCCCAGAGCCACACCCCTAAGATAGATATGGGTGAAGGGGTGTGACGAACTCGCCTCCGCATGCAACACCGCGACACGCCGTGTGGTCGCCTACTCCGGCTCGTTCCAAGCTCGACCTCGCAGGGGGTGGGGAGGGGAGGTCGTGATCCCCCTCCCCACCCCCTACTTGGCCTCGCGTTAAAGCACACAGTGCGCTTGGTTGACAGGCGCATTGCACCATTCCGTTTTCCAACCAAAGGACGAACGCAACCCCGGAGCCACAACCCTAAGATAGAAAGGGGGCACAGGGGCGTGACAGACTCGCCTCCGCATGCGGCGCTGCGGCACACCGCGTCGCCGCCTGCTCAGGCTCGTTCCAGGCTCGGCTTCGCAGGGGGGTGGGTCACGACCTCCTCCCCACCCCCAACTCGGCCTCGCGTTAACGCATGTAGTGCGCTTGGTTGACAGGCGCAGTGCGGCCATTCTGTTTTCCAACCAAAGGACGCATGCAACCCCGGAGCCACGCCCCTAAGATAGACAGGGGGCTAAGGAATGTGACGGACTCGCCTCCGCATTCGGCGCCGCGGCACGCCGCGTCGCAACCTGCTACGGCTCGTTCCAGGCTCAGACTCGCGCTAACGTACGTAGTGCGCTTCGTTGATAGGTGCAGTGTGTCCGTTCTGTTTTCCAACCAAAGGACGCATGCAACCCCGAAGCCACACCCCTAAGATAGACAGTGGGTGAAGAGATATGACAGACTCGCCTCTGCTTGCGACGCCGCGGCACAGCGCGTCGCCGCCTGCTCCGGCTCGTTCCAGGCTCGGCCTCGCAGGGGGGTGGGGAGGGGGTCACGACCCCCCACCCCCTGCTTGGCCTTGCGCTAAGGCACGTAGTGCGCTTGGTTGACAGGCGCAACGCGACTGTTTTGTTTTCCAACCAAATAAATATATGTAGTTTGTAAAAAAAGTTTAATTAGAAAACAATGCGTGTGTTAATATACCGCGTCCGAAAAAAATTCTACCTTCAAAATAAGTGCCGCAAAAAATGGGGGGGGGGGCCTCCAACCCCCACCCTCCTGTGCCAGGGGGTGCAGCAAAGTACACGCCAAAACAAATGCAGTATGCAACTCTTAACAATGAAGTGCATTTGGTAAAATTGTGCTAAAAAAGAACTTAGCCATGATGCAGTTCAGTTATAGACATGAATGCAGTGCCATTCTGCAAAAAAGATTTTGCACAGATAAAAAGGTTAAAAATCAAACACCTAACAAACACAACATGCAAGCAGAAAAAGAAAAAAAAACAGTTTCGTCCACACACACTGCTGCAAAATGCAGACGATACACAGGGGCAGAAAAAGTGGCCTTTTCATACGCATTATCTACCTTAGACATCACACAATAGACACCATATCCCTAACTCTTGTCCATACGCATGTCTTTAACCAGAAAAATATGTGAAATGACTGTTGCTGTGACTGCGACTGCAACAGGGAAGTAAGTCCGAGGCTTGCAATCAGATCTCGTAGCTCGGGCGGCATGCCTTCATAATACAACATGTTCAAAGAGTTGAACAGCAGCTGAAAAATGTACTACACCTTCGATCTTCCATAGCAGGCTGAAAATAAAAATTAAAAATGCAGATCAGTGATTAAAAAAGAAAAGGTTTGTCGCAAAAAGGAAAAGTGAAAAAATTAAAAATTGAAAACAGTAACAAAAAAAGACGAAACAGATAAGGTATTACACCGGATTTGACTATTTTGTCGACTAGACGCACGCCGTCATACAACCGCGTCAACCTCAGAACGTAGATCCCACACTCGTTTGGTCCCTGCACTGGCATGGTCGGGTAAGAGGGCTTCTCTGCCAATTTAACCCAGTCAGGGTGATTCCTAGAGTTATACAACTTTTCACCATAAATCCTCTTCAACAGCTGAGTCATCCTCCTCATCTTGTAAAAAGTGGAAAGGCAGCACAAAGTAAAAAAACACACGTCACAAAATAAATAACTACCAGACGAAGCGAAAATACTAGTTCTTCTCAATGTCTAGACAGTTTCCTCTTTTAAATGCATGTGAGGTCATTTCGTTTTATTACTCTTTTACACGGATTGGGTGTGTGGGAGAAAAATGTAGTTATGTGTTGCATATGTTGCAGTGCACTATATTAACAAGTGTGGTGCTATGTGTACTAACAATGCATGTGCAGTTTAAAAAATATATGCAGTAGGAGAAACACAAAAAAGCTTTGTAGTTGGCTAAAAGAAATATGACATACCACTTCAATGCAATTTGAATGGTAGTCAGTCTTGCGCCACTTTGTCATGAAATCAGCATGGCTAGTGTACCTCCTGGTGTCATGGATATCAATGGTCTGGCGATGCTGGTTCATCGTGTATAAGGAAGAATGACCATCCTTGGAGCACGGCATCATAATCTTCCGCATCAAAAAACAAATGAAATGAAAATTCATTCAACACATAGCATTAGGACCACTGCTTCAAATAACTATAAAAATAAATGCAACAAAAGAAGAAAATGAAATGATGGAGAAATGGCCTTACCAGTTTTGCGCCCAACATGTTTTCCTCGCCAAGAAAAACTTGAACTCCTTAGCTACATCTTCTAAAACAAATGGGTTATGCACAACTGGCAACACCGGATATCCTTCCTCATTTTTCTTCTCATCGGTTTCCATTTGAAGAACATACTGTATAGAAAAGGAACAAAAAGGACATGAGAAAAAGAGTGAAACATGCCTACACGCATGGACATAAGAAATTCAGCACGGGAGAAAAAATGCACCAAAGCAAAAAAACATGACAGCAGACACATTTACTGTGATAAATAAAGGTGAAGTAGCACACGTCCACTAGAACGATAAACTAAACTCATTTTCAAGATCTTTCTTCTAGTACTTAATGAAAAAATCCATGAGATACGAGTCCATGCAAGCTCCTTTGCGAAATGTATTATAGATATAGTCAACTTTGATTATCTCTTCATCATCCAAAGCATTATTCACCATCAAGAACACGTTACTATAGTAAACATACACATATGGGATCAAAAAAATAAAGTTGAAAAACAAAACGCACAAAAAGGATGAAGGGCACAAAAATAAAACTTACTCGTTATATTTGGTTACAAAATCTTGGCTGAGGACTAGATCCTTTATTGTCCTCGCCTCATCAATATATTTGAACCTCGGAGGCCTCAATTTCTCTAAGATCCTCTAAACTTAAAAGCGTTCTCACGTGCCCTCTTGCTCGAAAATACTAGAGCCTCATCTACGGGAGGACGATTGAGTGCTGCACTCCTAGTCCTAGTTTGGCGTGGCACACTCAACATCAACTACCTCACGCGGAGAGCCAGGCCGAGCAACATTTGCAGCGTCACGTCTAGATACTGCATCAGTGTCCAAACCATCTCCAGCCAAAGAACCAGAATTCAATGGAACAATCCTCCATAACTACCTCAGAACCCATGCGACTCAAACAATGATGGACAATCTCCATGAAGACCCCCGTCAAAATCTGATAACGAAGGAGAAAAAACACGGGAACACTCAGCCCAGAATACAAAACCAAAAACGTTATATGCAACCCACTTGTCTAGGACAATGCAACTCACTTGTCTAGGACAAAGTAGCCCACTTGTCCAGGATAATACAACCCACTTATAAAAAAATTGCAGCTCACTTGTGTAGAACAATGCATCTCACTTGCCCAGAATAAATGAAACTAACTTGTCTGCAATGAATGCAGATCACTTACACAACAAAAATATAGCCATCCACTAAAAATCGCGCATTTCACTAAACACACTAGTAAAAAAAAAGACCTTAAGAAACGAATGCAAGCAGTAGACAAATAAATAAATAAATAAGGGAAATAAAGAAGTTCACTAAAACAACCTTTATCTGCAAAATTTAAAAGTGACGATAATTCAAGTTAACACTTTGTCGATGTAAGCCAACTATAGAGCATGGCCTTTCTGATGTAGCCAAGGTGCTCCACGCCAAACTGAGCAACACGAACACCATCCCAAGTCTGCAAGAATGGAAACATATAGAATCCACAATCATTCCTGCAATAAAAGAACAAACAACATTAGTTTCACATAATGAAATATAAACAAACAGTTGAGAAGTATGGTGGAGAGGGGCTATAAGGAGCATACCCATTTGGCTGATGTGGGACAACAACATGTTTCAACACAAATCCATCAAGTGTAGGAGGATTTAGCGGCTGATGTAACTTGAGCTACCTTCTCTCCATGCACGCTTGATATTTTTAACCATGCTCCTAAAAACCCTGTTCGCTCCAGAGCTGCCAGGTTTATTGAGCGAGTCAAGAAATTGAAACCGCCTTTCTTTCAAATTTAAGGAAACTACACAATAATGACCAACACCATCCCTTGTCTCTTGCGGTTGAAATGTTTCAAACAGGACCTGTTGGAACTAAAATAAATAAATAAAATTATTACGGGAACAAGAAAATAGAACACTATAAAAACCAACACACAAAAAATGGTTTTTGACACATAAAAATGTTACTAACCATATCTTTTTTTATCAACACACTACTCAACTTTTGAAGAGAACATCATTTTAACACTCCCGCCCATAGTACCACCATGCCAAATACTAGTCTGCCAAAACAAAACCAAAAAAGAAACAGTGCTCAAGCAAAACAGGTCATCACACGAAATCAGAAAAGAAAATAGAAAAAATAAAACAAAAATTTATGCGTGCTTACCCAAATATGGTACGGGACAACCATCATCGAAGATCCCTTAAACTTATCTACCAGCAAAGAAACCCCGAGATCTACAAGGCCTGTAGTGAGCATCCCTTTAGTCCAAAAAGATTGGCCAACTTTGGCAATGGTAATATCAACCACCTCAGTTTTAAAACCAATCATGTTCCAATTTTTTCATGAAAAACTGAAACATAAGATACTAAACAAATAACAACAACGAGAAAGGGTAAAGTATGAAATTAGAAAATACATATGAACAAAACTAATTTTAAAAAGCCATACTTCTTATTTTTTTCCTTTCGAGCCCTCGTAACAGTAGTGTACAACTCATTGTATCTTTTCAGAAGAGCTGGATCGATGCCCGACGGTGTCACAACAGGAAGTTCATCATCTATAACAAAAAGACGAAGTTCACTTATCAAAAAATGAAGTTCAATATTAAGATAAGGAAAATCTGCTAGTTATTTTGAAAATCACCAACAAAAAGATGAAGTTTCACTTATCGTTGAACATCTAATGCAGCTACCATAGCAATTAAAAAAATGAATGAGAAAAACTTCAACTAAACTGTTCGAAACTAAAATCTTGCCTTCAATGTGAGAGTCTTCATGCTGTTGTTCTTCAGAGCTGACCACGACCTTTTCTTGGCTAGGTTGCGATGAAACCACCACAACCTCACTGGACTGCCCTACTGTATCAACATCAACATTCTCTGGTCAACCGCAACATCCTCAGATACATCAGCTGCATTAGGATCCACTCTGAACACATCAGGAACATCGTTGGGCACCAGACAAGCAGGAGAAGCAACAACTATACCAGCAGGAACGACGTTCTCCAGTGGCTTTTCAATGCCAAAATCAGAATCTTCATGCCGACTAGCGGAAACAACAACATGGGATTCCTGAGCTACAGAAGGTTCTGCAACTATACCAGCAGGAACGACCTTCTCCAGCGGCTTTTCAATGCCAATATCAGAATCTTCGTGCCGACTAGGGGAAATAGCATCATGGGATTCCTGAGCTACAGAAGGTTCTGCACTGCCAACGGCAACCGATACAAAAACATCAACACTATCACCACCCACAACAGCACAACCCCCCTGGTTAACATCAACATGAACTTCTAGATTTTCATCTCCAGTCTGTAAAAAAGTTTTAAAAAGACACAATGACACAAATGAGCGTGGGCATAATTAACACAACAATAAAAAGGTCACTTATGTCAAAGGCTGCAGTCCACATATGCAGAACAACTACAGTTCACTTATGTCAAACACTGTAGCCCACATGTGTCAAATAACTGCAGTCCATATATGCAAAAAGAACTGCAGTTCACTTATGCCAAACACTGCAGCCCACACATGCAAAAAAGAGCTGCAGTTGAGTTCTGTTAAATACTGAAGCTTACATATGTAAAAGACTGCAGTCCACGTATGCAAAAAGAACTACAGTTCACTTATGTCAAAGACTGCAGCTCGCACATGTAAAACTATGCACCTCACATATGTAAAATAAATGCATATGAGCTACAAAACAGAAAAATTAATTCCACTAAACCTTATCAGCTACAACATCCGAAGGGGACGATGAATCACCCAAGTTCTCATCCTTCCTAGAGCCATCGTAGGAATCTCTGTGCACATCACAACCAGCAAGTCCAGTCTACAGGCATAGAACAAATCAAAAACGAAAATAAGATGGTAACGACCAAAAAAAGAAAAAACTACAACTATGCACAAGCAGTACACATTTTACAATCCTGAGGTACACAACAAAATACAAGTTAAAGAAGAGAGGCTCATGGCAGAAATAGGCATGGGACAAGTACTTGTACCTGACCAATTCCATCATCCCTAGATCCATGAACACCAGAAGATTCCACTCTAGCCTACAACAAAAAAAAGTGAGAAGAAGTCCACATAATACACCAAAGAGGTTGAAAATAGGAAAAGAATATGAGAACGTACATTATGAGCGATAGTGCCAGCGTCCCGTCGGATCATTTCATCCCAAATGTGCTCACCAGCCTTCTCATATCGAGCACACTTTTCTTCGTTTGAATGTTTCAACTGAGCATACATCACTGCAATCTTCAAGCTTTCAACCCCGCCACAGTCAAAATTGTGAGCAACAACAATATCTTCTTCTCGGGGGCCATGGTCAACAGTGTAAAAACCAGCAATTGTCCTCATCCTATCACGAGAGGTTGGCAAATCTCGAGTCAACTTCAAAAACTTCAGAAGAAGCTCATCAATCTCCTAGTGTTTTTTGCTGCCAACAAATGTCTGTTCAGAAGAGCTTCTATTATCAAACATCCAACAAGCCGTGAAACCACGAGTAGGCGGCGGCTCATCATCACAATCAGGAAGCTGGCTACAAATAGGCTCATAAAACCTAGCATGAGTGCTAGGCTCCGCTTCAGAGCTACCACATAGCACTGTAGCGGGATGGTTGTACACAATATCACCTGACGCCTTCCACTGAAAAAATACAAAAGGGGAGAGAAGTAAACATGTGAATACTATAAAGTCCAGATTTATAATGACCGCACTTTTGTAAAAATAAAAAAACTCAGATCTTAGAAACTCAGATGCACTAACCGGCAGATTCCCAAATTTATAAGATTCCAAATAAATCTTTCCCTTTACAAGCACATCCTCGCTGTATAACTTCATCAGGTCCTTGGTCGTCAGGTATGACGCAAGTGGCGTCAACGTGTGCATAACTGAAAATATTCAAAGCTTCAAGCAATCAAGATACATAATCAGGGGGACAATGGCACAACCCTCTGCACAATTCTGCTTGCTACCTTCTGTCTGCCACCTCACCACAGCTACCTGCAACTCATCAACAACAAGCTAACACAAGTACATCTGTGCCATAGTGGCATAATCCATGTTCTCCACCATGGAGGCGACCCTACCCAAATGAACTGCAGGCCCTGGGCACAATAAATTCTGATAAAGTATCAGGAAGAACACCTTGACAACAAGATCAACAGTCACATGATCATCTTCCTCCACCAACACCTTCAGCTTCTCAAGCAGGTCCTTGACACCTACACTTTTTGAATGGTCAAAGCCAAGCTCGTCCTTGAAGGCAGTCAAGGACTCATCATGGCCGCTGGCAGCATGCATGGGTGCGGTGTGACGTCCCATAGGTAAATCAAAAATGTGATGAACTGAATCACAATTGATTCGAAGAACCCTGCAATTCCCAAAGTCCATTATCATCGTGGCAGGGTTAATCACTCCCATCAGATATCACATGAGAATGCGCAACACATTTTTCTATACTATCAGTTCAAAGATAACACCGAATCCAGCATCCCGAACACGACTACAATGTGCTTCTTTCAATAAAGCAACAACTTTGCCAACAATGGGGAGGGACAAACATATGGTCTTGTTACATCGAGCATCATCTCCCTCGACATCATCTTCAGTTGTATTGCTCTTACTAGCTTTATTCCTTTGTGTAAAAGGGAAATGCAGTCCACATTAGAAGATTACCATAAAAAGAGACAAAAACAACACAAGTAGAATAACAATGAAGGAAACAAATGCAGTCCACTTCAACAAACCTTTGGAACAACACCCGCCTCACCACCAGAGTCAGGACCAACACCCTCATCATCATCATCACGGGGAAGCTTGGGTAGACTCTTAGATGAACCACAGTCTTTGCGTCTACTAGTATGTACATCCCTCACAAAATCAGCAAGCACAAAGTCTTCATCTTCAGAGTTGGGACCTTCACTAACATGTAGTCGCTTGCGCTGAGGATCCTTTGCACCAGCGTCAACAGTTCTCTTACCAATATTCTTGTCCATGCAAGCAACATGTGGACTCCGCCGAGGAATACCACCTTCCTCAGCAACAGAACTCAATCTCTTCTTATGCAAATCGGGATGCTTGACTTTGAAAAATTTGGCACCCTTGGCACCATCTGCAGCTCTCCTCTGCTTCTCCTTCTCCGCATACTGTTTTGAGTCACTTTCAAACCTCAACTTCTTCTTACTTTGCTTCAATTCATATGCATGAAGTTGTTCTGAGACCATCCACTCCTGTGTAACTTCCTCCGTACCATCAACAAACTATGATTGTGTTTCACACAAGACGGGACGTCTCTGGTCAAAGCTCACACCAACGTCACCCTCTGAAAAATAGTGGTCAATCAATTGAGTAACCTCCTCAAACCCAGGCGCCCCAGCATGAAAAACAGACACTTTGTCAAAATGAAGTTTAACTATGGTCGTTAAAAAGTGCACAAAAAGAACACATGCAGTTCACTTAGACCGACAAATGTAGTGCTGCAATCATAAGCTAAATAAAAAATAATGCAGTTCATATATCAATGTAATGGAGTGCACACATATGTATACAAAGAAACCTAAATAAAACAACAATGCAGTTCAGACATACATATAGTGGAGTTCACATATACATATACATGCAATGCTGCATACACTAACTTCACGTTTGTTTCCAACAAAATGCCGGACTAGATACAGAGAGGCAACACCAATTTGTACAACATCAAGTAAGCAGCATACACAAAATAAACAAAGCATTCACATAAAAAACTAACAGGTATTTATAGGAACAATCCATTACAAAACTCACATGACACATATGAAATCTACAACAGAAATAGGGATGCAACAAAATTAGCAAATTAATTAAGAATAAGGAAAAAACAAAATACATACCAGAAGGAGGGGACACGCTTATGGGAGAAGATTCAATTGACGAATTCACTTCATGTCCTGCCTCACCACCATGATCCTTGACACGAGGACAACGAGAGCGAATTGGTGTATCATTATGACCATTGCAATCACCTATTGGATAAAGAAAAACAGAAACATAAATTACAAAACATCACATGAAAAATAATGCAAAGGAACGCTCACAACTAACACATCATAAACAAAAAATACAGGATGAACTAGGAAACTAGATAAACATTAAACAAAATAAACAAGGCTAGCGTAAGCACTCCACATACCTTGAACTCCTCCTTCTACCCTGCTTGGCGAAGACATGACGTTTGCCTGCATCACAAGGGACGAAGTGACATATATCATCAACAAAATCGGCGAAATCTGACGAAACCCTAGATGCAAATTTGTTCTGCCTACAGAGCACACAGGTGTATCGACTTCAAATCGAGATCAAATCGCCTGCTTACAGAAAAAATACATAAGCAAAAAACGCAGTAGCAACTACAAGAATCACGGAGCAGGAGCGGGGGCGATCAAGAGCAAGAGGGAATACATTGCTATCTTATTCGTTTTGATCTGGTACGTCTTGCCGCTTGCAATGTAAGGTGAAGTTCGAGATTGCAAGGGGCAAGACGGACCAGTTCGATATGAAGAACCATGAAGTTCTCACAGTCAAACAAATAAATACATTGCAGTTCATAAAAATTTAAATTCGAAAAACAACGCGCGTGTTAAGATAACGCGCTACTAGGAAAAGGCCTGCTAGTGGCGCACCTGTTTTGCCTACTAATGGCGCACTACAGGTGCGCCACTACCACCACGCCATTAGATACTAATGGCGCACCAGGGAGTGCGCCATTAGTATATCACACGGTGCGCCATTACTATCTGACTTAGTAATGGCGCACCTCATAGAAGTGCACCTCATTAGTATAGCACGCGTCCGAAAAAGTGTACCTTCAAATAAGTGGCACAACAACAAAAATGGCTGGGGGGCCCCAACCCCCCTCCCGTGCCAGGGGCTGCAGCAAGTACACGTAAAAATAGAAGCAGTACGCAGCTCTTGACAATGCAGTGTAGTTGGTTAGACGAAGCAGCCTATAGGCTATACAGTTTTGGGATACTTACATGAATAAATACATGGTCCAGTTCACAGTGGAAAACTCGTAAATTGCGGAATATACTGCACTTTTTTCCAGGGGCTACAACAAGTACACGCAAAAACCGGTACAGTACGCACCTATAGATAGATGGAGTGATTTTTGTTAGATGAAGCAGTGCGGTACTATAATCAATGCAGTTCCTGGAACACGTACGATACATATAAACGTGACAAATGCCCATTCGCACAGAAAGTGGTGGTTAAAATTTTTACTGATGAAAAATAAAAATAAAACCACGTTAAAAAACACGTTCGGAGATAACCGCCCAATCGGAGTAGTTCCATCGCCACAAACCCACGATCACAGACGCAACCACAAACCACGATCTTCGCAACCGCATCCTCAACAAGATCGTTCAGTTCATCCACTCCGGCCATCCCACCACCCCTCCCCCCGTTAAATTCAAACCCCTGCCAAAGGCCTTCTCATCCACAACAACACAAGTATCCATTATGCTGCCACCAAATCTGTCAATCACACCAAGCCCCACTGCTGGCAATGGCATTCTCCAATAGGTACAAGGGCGTGGAGGCCCACGGCAACACTAAGTTGCACGTCCACACCAAAGACAAGAAGCAGATGGCGATCTCCATGAGCAGTTTGAGAGCCACCTCAGGCTCCAACACCAAAAGATCGTCAGGATTGATCTCGAGTACAACAACGAGCCTGACGTGGTGCAGAAACCCGCCCTCGTCTAACTCTTCATCGTCAAGACCCAGTCGGTGCTGCTCTTCCAGCTGAGCACTGCTGAAAGGTGCACCATTTTCGACAACTTCCTCGCTAACCCCAGGTACATGTTTGCTGGCTTCTCCATCGATGGCAACAAAACTATGCTAAAGTGCGTCAATTTTGAGGTCGCCAACTTCGTCGACATCCAGAAGGAATGGAGGTTGCCAGAGGCCTAGAAGGAGTTGGAATCCCTTGCAGACGTCGCCGGCATCCTCATCGATGACTACTACAACAACATGAAGAAGAAGATCACCGACCAGGAACACAAGCACTGGGCCACCCTGCCTCTGTCCATGAGGCACATCGAGTACGCGGCAAAGGATGCCTATGTAGCGTTCGAGAAATGGAACCACATCACCCTCACCCAGGACGGGCTTTGCCGTGCAAAGATGGAGAAGGAGGAGCCCACCTAGAAGCATGCCAGGGGTAGCTGGGGAGACGCTACCTGGTGAAGAAGCAGGCGGTGCCGTCCAAGAGCCAACAAAGCTCGCGTTGTTTTAGATTTATCATCAGATTTGCTTTTTGTTGTTTGCTTATGTACTATTAGTTTTCTTGTGATTGTTTTCTTTTGCTGAACTTAGTTTGCTTGTCTTACAGAGTGGCTTGTAATGATGAACTTTGCTGATGTTATGAAGAACTTTATTTCAATTACAAAACTAGAGGTCAAATATTAGAACATATCGTAGTGCACATAAAGTATGTGATTCGAGCAGTGCACAAAACAAACGAAGATGCACGGCACAAATAGGATGCATGTAGTGCAGAATGTGGGAAAATGCGGTATGGTATTCTAATGAATGAAGTACAAACAGAACTAATAAAGCAGTGCACACCGTATATTAGAAAAAGAATATTTAAGAGGGAGTAAACCAAGAAAAAACTCGGCCAGGATGTTGTACTCTGATGTATTTCAATACATCCAGGTTCCACTATTGGTTATTGACCGGAGATGAGTCTTGGTCATGTCTACATAGTTCTCGAACCCATAGGGTCCGCACGCTTAACATTCGATGACGATCGGTATTATGAGTTTATGTGTTTTGATGCACCGAAGGTAGTTCGGAGTCCCGGATGTGATCACGGACATGACGAGGAGTCTTGAAATGGTCGAGACATAAAGATTGATATATTAGAAGGTTATATTCGGACACCAGAAGGGTTCCGGGGGTCATCAGATAAGTACCGGAGTACCGGGAGGTTACCTGAACCCCCCGGTGAGTATATGGGCCTTATTGGGCTTTAGGGGGGAGAGAGAGAGGGGCTTCCTAGGTCTGGTCCGTGCGCCCCCCAAGCCTAGTCCGAATTGGACTAGGGGGAGGGGCGGCGCCCCCTCCTTCCTTCTCTTTCTTTTCTTCCCTTCCCCCTTCTCCTACTCCTACTAGGAAAGGGGAGTCCTACTCCTAGTGGGAGTAGGACCCCCCCTTGGCGCGCCCTCTCCCTAGGCCGGCCGCCTCCTCCCTCTCCCTCCTTTATATACATGGGGAGGGCACCCCTTGGACACACATCAATTGTTCCTAGCCGTGTGCGGTTCCCCCTCCATAGTTACACACCTCAGTCATATCATTGTAGTGCTTAGGCGAAGCCCTACGCCGGTAACTTCATCATCACCGTCACCATGCCGTCGTGCTGACAAAACTCTCCCGCGACACTCAACTAGATCAAGAGTCCATGGGATGTCATCGAGCTGAACGTCTGCTGAACGCAGAGGTGTCGTACGTTCAGTGCTTGGACCGGTTGGATCACGAAGACGTTCGACTAGATCAACCGCGTTACTAAACGCTTCCGCTTTCGGTCTACGAGGGTACATGGACACACTCTCCCGCTCGTTGGTATGCTTCTCCTAGATAGATCTTGCGTGAACGTAGGAATTTTTTGAAATGCTATGTTCCCCAACATCCCCACCATAAAGGAAAGGATACAACGGCTCAGGTCCATAATTACGGTTTATGTCAGGACCTGAACAGAAAAGTCGGCCAGGCCAGATCAATCTACGGATGAAGAGAACATGCTCCCACACGAGACGATGGCTATCAAGCCAAACATGCCGGGAACAATCAAGTTCAGAACCAGCACTAAACACAGATACCGTCCGAATTACGTCACGATGTTGCACGATACAGGGGCGCTGCACACCCTCTGTGCTTCACCGATGAGGTGATGGATCATCAATTTCTAGAAGGGTTTAAACCTGTTAACATCGAGGCATATGATGGAACGACAAATCCCGATGTATGGATAGAGGACTTTATTCTTCACATCCACATGGCTCGTGGAGATGATTTCTACACCATCAAATACTTACCTCTCAACCTGAAAGGGCCAGCTCGCAACGGGTTGAACAACCTCCCAGAGAACTCCATTGGAAGCTGGGAAGATTTAGAGGATGCTTTTCGGGCTAAATTTCAGGGGACTGATGTCCGACCCCCAGATGCTGATGATCTAAGTCACATAATCCGCAACCTAGGCAGTGAGCCCACAAGCTTTGGAACCGGCTTAACTAAAAAGAACCAAATTGGTGACTATCCGGACACCAAGGCCTTTGCGGCATTCAAGCACAGTGTGTGGGACGAGTGGCTGGCTAGACACCTCGGCCTAGAGAAGCCGATGACAATGGCAGCCCTTACCACACACATGACCCGCTTTTGCGGGGGCGAAGACAGCTGGCTAGCTCGTAGAAGCAATAGCACTAGCGACCCTTGCACTTCGGAAGCCAGGGACGATAATGGCAAGCGGCGATGCAATAAGAACAAGCATCGGAACAATACCGAAGACACATATAACATGGCAATAAACGCCGGATTCAGTGGCTCCAGGCCTGGTGAATGGAAGAAGCCATTCAAAGGCAACAGAGATAGTCCATCTAGCCTGGACAAAATACTAGAAAGGACTTGCCAGATTCATGGCACCCCTAATAAACCTGCAAATCACACAAACAGAAACTGTTGGGTCTTGAAGCAGGCCGGCAAGTTGAATGACGAACACAAGGGTAAAGGACCTCAAAGCGAGGACGAGGACGAACCTCGCCAGCCGAACACTGGGGGGCAACAGAAATTTCCACCGGAGGTAAAAACCGTGAATATGATCTACGCCACCCATATCCCCAAGAGGGAGCGCAAGCGCACACTCAGGGACGTCTATGCCGTAGAGCTTGTCGCCCCCAAATTTAACCCATGGTCGGCTTGCCTGGTCAACTTTGTTCGTAGGGATCACCCAACCAGTATCCGTCATGGAGGTTCAGTGGCCTTAGTGCTCGATCCCATAATTGATGGATACCATCTTACTCGAGTCCTTATGGACGGTGGCAGCAGTCTTAATCTGATATACCAAGACACTGTCCGCTAGATGGGGATAGAACCATCAAGAATTAAGCCCAGCAGCACTACCTTTAAAGGAGTGATACCCGGCGTAGAGGCCTACTGCAGGGGCTCATTAACACTAGAGGTCGTATTTGGCTCTCCTGATAACTTTTGAAGCGAAGAGTTAACCTTTAACATCGCTCCTTTCCGAAGAGGCTATCATGCACTACTCGGAAGAATGGCCTTCGCCCGCTTTAATGCGGTCTCGCATTATCCTTACTTGAAGCTCAAAATGCCCGGACCACGCGGCATCATCACGGTCAATGGAATTATGGAGCACTTTCTCCGTACAGAGGAAGACACTAAAGCCCTAGCAGCCGAGGTCCAAAGCGGCTTATTCAAGCCGAACAATTCATCGGTCGTCAAGACCACAAACACTTCTAAACGTGTCCGACCCGTGCTACAATGCGGCAGCTCAGAAGAACCTGAGTTCGATTAGTAGTTACATCCCTGTAGACTGCCCCACAAGGTAGTAGCATATGTACCTTGTGTACACAATTACGCCCTTAAAATACCTTGTGCGGCACCAGGGGCACACTGCACAAATAGTCCATAGTTCGGCTTGACCCTATTCGGACTCTAAAATTTATTTTCTTTCAAAGGTTCATTAAAAGAATCCACCTTATCTACGACTATGTAGGACATTCTTTTCCAGTGTTCTCTTTCCTTTTTTCCAGGCGGCCATCATAAGACCCCTCTTCAAGGACACGTTACAAAAGAGAAAATGGCGCAGACATGCAGCAGCCCCCCTCGTCGAAATTTCTTTTTCTCCGTTAGATTCAGGATCTGTGTAAACCTTTTCTCTCTTTTTAGTTTCTTTTCTTCTGTTGGCATGTAAAATGCCCAAAGATGTTATCGACATTATCTATAACCAGACGGCTCGCCGTATTAAACGTGATATAAAAGAAGTAGTTTGGTTCCAATTTGCTTGGAGTTCATTTTATTACCACCTGTGTTCTCTCCCCAAGTCAGATGGCCACATGTGTCTTAATACCTTGACTTAATAACATGGGCTATATTCTGCCAGGCACACCACGAAGTCCGAACACATATAGGGAACTATTCGGCGTCGCGGATATTGATTTATATGCATCGGCTCTGAATCATGTCTTGGGTCTATAGTTGGGTTGCCCGACTCCTGTGCTTACCACCTTACGTTCCGCATTGTTCGGCTAAGGTAGTAAAGGGAGAACTACTGCGATTGTACTTCTGATTCGTACGGTCAAGTACCTCAGTGGAGAAAGCCAAAAACTAACTGTCATGATGAAGCGAGAGCTGGTCACCGATTCAGTGACCTAGTGTGATACTATGATTGATAGTGATCTACACCGTGTTATACGAGGGGTTGGTCTTTGCCCAGCTGCGTAAAGTAGCACTAGTATGCGTTGGTGCTATACAAACGGTTTTTAACCCCTTTCTGTGATGACATTTGGAACTGTCGCCTAGTTAGTGACGGCAATAGGGGGATCCTTCCAACACGACCCAGAAACCGTCGGGATATGCCCTCCTGGCACACACGCTCGGCAAAACGAGGTCGTTGGCAACCGACGAGCATTCAAATACGGAAATACATATAGTAGAGCTAAAAAAATATAATTATACATGCGAAATTGTTTCCGGTCGCAAGTACATCCCACACAGTCAGTCCCCGCTAAACGTTTCCGTTTATATGTACATCCCACACAGTCGCTCTAAGGAAAACTTTTCTGTTCACAGGTACATCACACACAATTTTTCCCGTTAAATCATTTGTGATAGCGTTGCCATTGCACACGATATTAACAATTTTATCGTTTGTGTTATTGAATGCATCACACACGGTGCGTAGAAGAAACTGTGTGGCAAAGGCTATCCATAACACACAGTTTTTATGTGCTAAACATTTGCGCAAGGTGGCCTAACGCAAACAGTTTTCAAGAGAAGGTCGTGTGTGATTGTTCATTGATCCAACACGGTTTATTCCTAGAAACTGTGTGCATTGCCTGTGCTCATCGCCCACGGTATTTTCTCAATAAACGTTTGCAATAGCAAAACCCAATTAGTAGGCTAATTGCCCTATTATTAATAATCCATTTATTAATCTAATTGACATTCATATTAAGCACATAATATATTTCATTTCCATATTAAGGAAGCAGGATTTCATAATTGAAATACATCAGAGTACAACATGATATAGCTTCAGCACTCAGCTACCCCATTACACAACTGCACCAGCACCAAGTTTCACATGCAACATGTAGAACCTTTCGAAATTAGCATCATAGACGGTATATAGGCATATGCATCTCATCTGGAAAACTGCTGAAGCGGAAGGCGAATATTGATCCTTCATTCATGTTGAAAGTCTTAGCAACTTTAGGCCAGTGCTTGTGGATGATTGACCGTCCGTCCTCTGTCCTCTTCAGAAACACTTCAATATTGAACCGTGGGTGTTGTATGAAAACCTTCCTCGCCTCCTGACCATAGAAGTTGTTTGAGAGGTAATCATCATTGAACTGTTGTGGAAAGGCCTGAAAACAAGGATGCGCATGAATATCTGCTCTATATTGGAAATGGGGCAAAGGAATAAAAAAGGCAAGGTATAATAGTTAGTACCATCTTGTAGTGAACTGATGTCTTCTTCATTGTGTACACAAAAATCATGTTTTTTTGTCGCTAATTTCTTTATCCTAACAATCTTTCTGAGTTTCTTGACTTGATTGATATTGATGGACAACTCATTTCCCCATATGCAAAATGGGTCGAACAGTGGGTCAAAACCTGTCAGGACCCCGATCCTAAGTCACACCGATCTAGCTTGTAACACGTCATATCACTTTGCGGCCTCACGCACGGTATCCCCAGGGTGCCACCTTACCTGGCCCGGGACCGTTTGCGCATTTTGGCACACGTATATGACAGTGTCGCTAGCATCCATATGACAAAGAACCCGGGCCTACATGGCTAGTTATAAACCAAAAGTGGCACTAAATTATAGAGACAGGCATTCATGACCCAGCAACGAACGTGTTGGTCATCAACGTATGAACCCAAGTCGTAGCAAGCTACATGGACTTAAAGGAACAACACGTGACATTTCCCCTAAGGGACAGACACATGAACGAAGAAGGACACATGCCGGCCAGCCTACGTGTTCCGAGCAGTAGCAAGCTACCAAGGCTCATTGGAAGCACTAATAGGCATTTCCCTGTAAGATAGGCTACCAAAGGAAAACAACTAGGTGTCGGATCCCACACATACCAAGCATTTCAATCATACACACAATATGCTCGATATGTGCAAATACAACATTGCATCACAACAGAACTCTATGACTCAAAGTACTTTATTTAAGAGGCCCCAAGAGCCATACATAACATATCCATACAGGTAGGGGTCACATGACCCAACACTCAAGTCATACAGTCATACAAGCACAAGCGGAAGCTACATGTCTGAGTACAGACAACTTAGAAAATAAAACAGGCTTGGTGTAGCCTGACTATCTACAAGGCCCTTCACAAGCTCTAGATCTCCGTCTGGGTAGCAAGCTACTCGTCGACGTCAACGTCTATGTAGAACCCATCAGAAGGGGCAGGGTTCTCCTCTGCAACAGTGATTAAGCAAACATGAGTACAAAGGTACTCAACAAGTCTTACAACAGGACCTATCATACATGCAACATTATCAACAGGGGTAGTGGAGTTCATAGCAGAATTCCAGCTTTGACTCATGGCTAACCTATACTACGACTCTCAACAGATTGCTAGATAATACTACGTACACGAGTCCTCTACTCACCACAACAATACACCACCGTGGATCCTCTTTCGTCATCCTACGGAAGGGCCATCCACGACACTCACACTTGTCTTGAGGCTTTTAGTAGTATCCATCAACTTGTCTATGAACTGTAAGAGTAACCAAGTAGTCCGTACCGCGAACAACGGCTATTTGAATAGATTGATAACCCTGCAGGGGTGTACTTCTTCACACATGTTTTCACCACTTAGCGTCTGCACACGACATGTGCTCGGCAGACTTCAAGCGAAAGCCGACGTGGGTGTAGACCACGACCTAACCAACCACTCAAGTCTCTCGTCCAGGTTTATCGCCTATTTGGGTTCCATCCGTGGGGAGATCCGGCCGGGGTGTCGCTCACGGCCCCAAACGATGTGTACAGGGTTCCCGAGTCACCAAACGGGCAACCGGTACACCGTGCCACGTACCTGTCGCATCACAGCCCACCCCGAGGGTCAGCGCTGTGCACGACCACCAGTAAACTACAAACACCAAAAACTAGTTGCAACTCCTGGATAGAGAACATGGGCAGTCAATAAGTCGAGCGGGGTCATATTTCAGGGCCCAATGTGTGGTAGTAGCTATAACTTGAACTACACATACAGATCTCAGGTCCTATGGTCGATCCAATGAAACAACCCACCACGTACTCCTACACGGCCTTTCATCGATACCTTTACCAAACATGTTCCACACTTCCCTCTCTTTACCGGTATGATCGTTTCACTCTGATCCATCACCCAGATGAACCAGACCTGATACAACTCTAAGCATAGCAGGTAACATAAACAAATAGCATGGTGGATCACACATCACATGGCTCAATCAACTCCTACACATGCTAGTGGATTTCAACTATTTACTATGGCAATGACAGGTCATGCAAGGGAATAGGGTTCAACTACCGCAGCAAGTAGCAGCTCACACGTTGTTGCCTTAATGCAGTAAAAGAGAGCAGGAGCGAGAAGATGGGTTTGTATCAGAATGATCAATGATTGCTTGCCTGACAGAGTGGTTGTCGGGTACTGCTCTTGAGCTGGATACGCAGAAGTATCCTCGGGAGCAGGACCTAACACGAAGAATATCGGCGATACAATCAATAAGCAAACAAATACAACAATATGATGCATGCTCATGATATGGCAAGATGCATGTGTTTTGGGCTAATGCAACTATAAACAGAAGGGTTTGAGCCCATCTGAATCAAAGATTCAAATTGAATCCCAAACTATTATTTATTTAAGTGCATTATCATGTTTTAAAGTATACAGCAAGGTTAACTTGCTTAAACATGCATGAAACTAGTGCCATTGGAAATATTGGATTTTTCTGATCAATTTTCATATATAAATCTTTTCCATCTGAGCTATTGTTGAATTTATACGATTTTTTGAAGTTTAAAGCATTTTCTGGAATTTCCTGAATTGTTTTTAATCAAATAAAACCCAGAAAATCATTTACTGCGTTAGCATGACATCATGCTGACGTCAGCCAGTCAACAGGGCGGCCCAGGTCAAACCTGACCAGTGGGACCCATTGGTCAGTGTCACAGTTAGTTAACTAACTAATTAAGACTAGATTAGACACTATCCTAGGTTTGACTAATAGGCAGGGCCCACATGTCAGTGATCCAAGGGGTCAAACCCTAGGTCAAACGGGGCTAACTCGCCAGCGTTTAGCCGCCGGCGAGGCCAAATGCGGCGGTGAGGTGCGGGATTTGTGCTCCGGCTGCCAAAACGACGGCGGAGCACACCTACGAGCAGCTGGGAGTGAGCCGCGTCGAGTGGTGGTGGTGGCTGGCCTCGAGGTCATCGGAAACGACGCCGGCGACGAGTCCAGCGGCTGCCGGAGTTCGGGCGAGGTCGAACTCGTTGGTGCGATGCTCGTAGAGGCGCGTGGAGTGATCCTACAGCACCTACACAGGACGGTGAAGCTGATGGGCACGAAGGCCGGGCTGTTAGATGGCCGGAGCCTCGTCGGCGACGAGCTCCACGGCAACGCGTGCAGGTGAGCCTCGTGCAGTGCGTACAATGCAGGAGAGAACTAACGGAGAGGGGGAGGACGGAGCTGAGCTCACGGTGGTTGCAGGAAACGTCGAGGCGTGCTTGGGGACGGTCGGAGCTGAGCGGGGCGGCTATGGCGATCTCTGCGGCCGGAGTTGGGGAAGACGGGGTCGGGGCGACTCCAGAGCGGGCGAGCGCTCGGGGCTCAGCCTACTCAACGTAGTCAACGATGACAGAGCGGACGGGCACGGTGACGGAGCTCGGGGACGGTGGTGGACGCGGCTATCACGACGGCGCGAGCGCGGCGGCGTCGGCCATGGTGCGGGGAAGGCGAGGGAGAGGAGCTGGGGAGGGTTGAGCGTGTCCGCGGGCTTGGGGGGGGAAGTGGGTGGTCGATCCCGACCACCAGACGGCGAGGGGAGGAAGCAGGGCGGCGGGCAGCTGCGTGGCGCGCGCTGCGGCCACCGTCGAGCACCTTCCTGCCTGCGTGGCCGAGCCAAGCAGCTCGCTGGAGTGGTGGCTGGGCTGGGCCGGCAGGTGGGCCTGTTAGTGGCACCAGGTAAGATTTCTCTCTCTGCTCTTTCTATTTTCTTTCTGTTTCATTTCTTTTGTAACTTTGTGGAATTAATAAAAATGCTAGAACATTTTTATAGCTCATAAAACTAGTCATGCCCACTGTATATAATATGCACAATATGGAACATTTTAGTTCATGATTATTTGGGCACATAGAATATTTTATAGCATTTAAATGCCCAAATGCAAATACCATATGAATTAATCCAGAGACCTTGGGTGTCCTAGAAAATTGTGCACCATTTTTGGCAGAGGTTTAAGACCAAGGCAGAAATGATGAACATTTTTGAAGGGCATTTTGGGTACATTGGAAAAGATTTTATTAAACCCTAGTTGTTAGAAGAGGGGTGCTGGGGTTTCTGTCATTCCCATTTCAAGTTTCTGTGGAAAGTAAACATGATGCACACTCTAGCTAGTCCTAATGCAAGCACTGACTAGGGATGTGACAACTCACCCCCACTCAAAAGAATCGCGTCCCGAGATTCGGGTTCCTCCGGAAAGAGGGTGGGGTACTCAAGTCGAAGACGATCCTGCCTTTCCCAAGTAGCTTCACACTCGAAATGATGTGACCATTGAACCTCGAGAAACTTGATATTGTGACGTCGAGTGGTACGCTCGGTTTGATCAAGAATACTAACGGCGTATTCTCGATATGTGAGATTGTCCTGGAGATCAAGCGTTTCGTGGTCCACTCCGCGGATAGGATCCGAGAAGCAACGCCTGGGTTGAGAAACGTGGAAGACATCATGAACTCTAGAAAGGTGCGGAGGTAGTTCCAATTGGTAGGCAACTTCTCCTTGTTTGGCAAGAATGCGAAAAGGACCGATGTAACGAGGGGCCAATTTGCCTTTGATACCGAAGCGATGGGTTCCCTTAAGAGGAGTAACCCGAAGGTAAGCCTTATCGCCGACTTCAAAAGTCACAGCCTTATGATGACTATCATATTGGCTCTTCTGGCGAGACTGGTCTGTTTTCAATTTCTCACGAACGATGCGAACTTGCTCTTCGGCTTCCTGGATCATATCCGGACCAAAGAATTGTCTTTCCCCGGTTTCTGACCAGTTAAGAGGTGTTCGACACCTTCGTCCATATAGAACTTCGAACGGAGCCTTGCCCAAGCTGGCTTCATAACTATTGTTATAAGCGAATTCGGCAAATGGGAGACACTTCTCCCAATCCATACCGAAAGAGATGACAGAGGCTCGAAGCATATCTTCCAGAATTTGATTGACTCGTTCCACTTGACCACTTGACTGAGGATGGAAGGTGGTGCTGAAAGAGAGATGAGTTCCCATAGCATTCTGGAAACTCTCCCAAAATCGTGACGTGAAAAGACTTCCACGTTCTGAGTTAATCTCCAATGGCACACCATGAAGTGATACTATCCGAGAGATATACAAATCTGCTAGCTGGCTAGCGGTTATACTCTCTCGAATAGGCAGGAAGTGGGCTACTTTGGAGAGGCGGTCGATAACGACGAAGATAGCATTATTCCCTTTCCTGGTCCTGGGAAACCCGGTAATGAAGTCTATACCGATCTTGTCCCATTTCCATTCAGGAATAGCTAAAGGTTGGAGGGTTCCAGCAGGCCGTTGATGCTGTGCTTTAACTCAACGAAAAACGTCGCAGTTAGCAATGAATTGAGCAATTTCTCTCTTCATCCTAGTCCACCAGAACCTCTGGCGTAGGTCCTGATACATTTTGGTACTACCGGGATGAATCGTGAGAGGAGATTCATGAGCCTCCTTAAGAATCAGCTGCCGTAGATGTTGGTTCTTGGGAACCACTAAACGGTTCTCTAAGAAGACAACACCTCGATCATCCGTAGAGAAACTTCTAGCAACTCCGCTAGCAATGCTCTCCTGGAGTCAGGATATACCCTTATCACGCTTCTGGGCAGCTATGATTTGATCCATGAGGGTAGGTTTCGCCACCAAGGTGGAAAGGAATCCTCGAGGAACAATGTGAAGGTTAAGCTTACGAAATTCCTCGTGAAGAAGTGGTTGCCCTTGTTGTAAGATCAAGTTGTTACAATAAGACTTACGACTTAGTGCGTGAGCCATGACATTGGCCTTCCCAGGGGTGTAAGTGATTCCTAAGTCGTAATCCGTGAGCAATTCAACCCAACGTCTTTGCCTCAGATTCAAATCTGGTTGGGTGAAGATGTATTTCAGACTTTGGTGATCAGTGAAGATTTCACAGCGATTACCAAGAAGGTAATGTCGCCATGTTTTGAGTGCGTGAACTACAGCTGCAAGCTCTAGATCATGTGTAGGATAGTTATCCTCATGTGGACGCAACTGTCGGGATGCGTAAGCAATCACTTGACGATCTTGCATGAGTATGCAACCTAGTCCTTGTCGCGAGGCGTCGCAGTAGATAATAAAGTCCTTGGAAAAATCTGGTGGTACCAGTACGGGTGCAGATGTCAGGCATCTTTTCAGTTCCTGAAAGCTGGACTCGCACTGTGGGGTCCACTCGAACTTTTTATCTTTCTTGAGGAGTTGAGTTAGAGGTTTAGCAACCTTGGAGAAATTCTCGACGAAGCGTCGGCAATAGCTCGCTAAGCCAAGGAAACTCCTAACTTGCTTGACCGATTCAGGGGGAGTCCAATCAAGGACGGCTTGAACTCGCTCGGGATTGATAGCAATACCCTTGCCAGAGATCACATGGCCTAGATAGGTCACTTCCGGCAACCAGAATTCACATTTAGAGAATTTGGCATAAAGGCGGTGCTCTCGAAGTTTTGTCAATACCAGCCTTAGATGCTCAGCATGATCTTTCTTGTTCTTGGAATAGATGAGTATATCATCGAGGTATACCACGACGAATTTATCCAAGTACTCCCTGAATATAGAATTCATTAGCCGGGAGAAAGTGGCTGGGGCATTGGTTAACCCGAAGGACATGACGGTGTACTCGTATTGGCCATAACGGGTAACAAAAGCCCTCTTGGGAATGTCCCCGTTCTTGATTTTGATTTGATGGTAGCCCAACCTCAAATCCATTTTGGAAAAGACCGAGGATCCAGCGAGCTGATCATACAGATCGTTGATCCTGGGGAGCGGATACTTGTTCTTTATGGTGACCAGATTGACAGGTCGGTAATCTACAACCATCCGTTCCGTTCCATCCTTCTTCTTGACGAAGAGGACGGGACAAGCCCAAGGGGAAGAACTAGGATGGATGAAACCCTTTTTCAAGGACTCATCGAGTTGTTCCTTAAGCTCAGCTAATTCTAGGGGTGCCATTTTATAAGGTCTCCTAGAGATTGGGACAGTTCCAGGAATAAGATCTACACGAACTCGACATCTCTGTCAGGTGGAACACCTGGCAGTTCTTCTGGAAAAATATCCGGAAAGTCACGGACTACCAGGATATCTTCGAGTTCTGGTAGAGGGCTGGCATTAAGAGAGTAGAGCTGACGCTCAGCCATTCGGGTCAAGACATTGACTGTCTTGCCGGATGGATGTGTAAGTTGAACGGTCCTAGTGTAGCAATCAATCTTGGCGTAATGAGTTGTCATCCAATCCATACCCAAGATGATGTTTATGTCCGAGGACTTGAGAGCGATTAGAGATGCAAGGAAAACAAGTCTATCGACAAGAATTTCATTTCCATGGCTTACCCTAGAGGTTTGCCACTTTGAACCAGGAGTTTGAATAACCATGGAAGTAGGCATGTCACAAGAAGTCATGTTGTGCATTCGAGCATAGCTCTCAGATATGAACGAAGGGGATGCTCCAGTATCGAAAAGAACAGATGCCGGATGGTAGTTAACGAGAAGCGTACCAAGGACGACGTTAGGATCCTCATAAGCTTCCTCAGCAGAGACATAGTTGACATGACCACGTGCAGTGGGGATTGGCTTGACATAATTCACCTTGCCGGTTGGCTTACCACGGCCAACGGGTTTTCCTGGCTGGTTCTGGGGACACTCACGCATGTAGTGCCCTGGTTCTCCACACTTGAAGCATGTCACAGTGCCAGTGCATGGAGCAAAGTTGGTAGGTGGTCCTCCATAAGTCTTGGCAGGTACATACTGTTGAGTTGGGGGAGGCGCCTCATAGGATGGCCTCGGTGTGTACTTGGGTGGCAGAGCAGTGTTAGGAACCCACACACGGCGCTTGTGAGAGCCAGAGCCGGATGAGGAACCAAAGTCACGAGGATGCTTGCGTGTGGCTTCGAAATCAGTCTGGCCCGTCTCGGCACTGATAGCTTTGTTTACCAGCTTCTGGAAGGAGGTGCACCCGTGCAGACGTAGATCTCGGCGGAGTTCAGGGCTGAGTCCCTTATGGAACCTCGCCTGCTTCTTGGCATCGGTGGACAATTCCTCAGGTGCATAGCGTGCCAAGTTGCCAAACTCGCGACTATAGCCATCCACGGTTAATCGGCCCTGGGTGAAATTGCAGAATTCCTCCCGCTTGCGATCCATGAGACCTTCCGGAATGTGATGTTCATGGAATGCCTCACTGAACTCAACTCAAGTAGTGATTTGGCCAACAGGACGCATAGCCTCAAAGTTCTCCCACCAGAGACTGGCAGGGCCCTCAAGATGGTAGGCAGCGTAGGTAACCTTGTCAGCTTCGGCCACACGGGCAGAGTGTAGCTTGTGGGTGATACTACGAAGCCAGTCATCCGCATCTAGAGGTTCAGTGGAATGATGGAACTTAGGTGGGCACATCTTGATAAAGTCATTGATTGACACCACGTCATTCCTTTGACGGAACCCAGTGTTCTGCTCTATGCGTTCCAGCAGACGGTTGGTGTCTCTCTTGTTCCGTTCTGCCTCGAGCATAACTTCAGCCAAGGAGGGTGGTTGGGGCAGATTCTCATCTCTAGCCCCACTAGCCCCACCCTGCTCCTGAGCAGCAGGAGTGCTGCGAGTGTTGACCATCCCAGGAAAACAAAACAACGGTTTAGACAAGGATGGCAAAAACTTGACATAGGAGTGTAGAATGTAATGGATGACACGGAATGCAGATATGATCATCCGTACGACATGGTAATATAGAAACTGCCATATATACACCAGTGGTCATACACACCATACATAGTTTAGTACAAGCCAAGGCTAAAGTACAACTGCGGTGAAGACGATACATCTCATCAGAGGCATTCCAAGCTCCTATACATTATTTAACTACACCTCCGGAACTCAGTACTAGCTAAGTCATATTCCACAAGACGCGCAGGACTGTGGAAATACAACTACTACGATACTACTACTGCCACGGTCTAGCTCAGACATTCCCGTAGTAATCTTCGTAAAGATTACCACCGTAGCCTGGGAGTGGAACAGATGGATCTTGAAACTCTTGAGCACTCGAAGGCTGTGGACCATAGGGACATGGATGTGGCCTCGGGCCTGATGCTGGTGGTAACCGACGCCCACGTGGAGGTGTAATACCCCCAACGTCACGCCAATCCATACGATCAGGCAGACGAGTCCGCACGGGGTACAAATCCCGCATATCCAGATATCCGGCATGCACAGCAGGTGCAAGCCGTGTCAAAGTAGTCCAGTGGGCGGCTCGAGTGTTATACAGCTCCATCCGGAGGGCACATACCTCACAGTCCCTATCCTCCAGCATCTGGACAGTAGTCTGAAGTAGTGACTCCTCACGAGCAGCATCAGTATACAGACCAGTGTAGTAGCCTTCCTCTCTGGGAAGTGAGGCTGGCATGTAACAGAACTCAGTGTTCAGCAACAGGGCATGCCTAGCCCGGAGGATGGTCATCATCGAATAAGCGGCATCCTGCACTGCCATCTCGATAGTAACCCCGAGTCCATTGATATGTCCAAAACGTATCTATAATTTCTGCTTGCTCCATGCCACTTTTGGGTGATATTGCTATGATATTCATACACTTCCATACACTTTTGATCATATTTGGACTAACTTACTAATCCAGTGCACCCCAGCGCTAGTTTCTGTTTTCGGCTGTTTTTGTATTTCAGGTTTTCACGTTTCGAGAACTGCCCAGAAAAATCCAGAAAAATTATATAAAAAATCAGCGAACCGGAAACAACACTGCGTCCGAAGGGCAGCCTGGGGGGGGGGGGCACAGGGGCTCCAGGCG
>LR738710.1:487185007-487236980 GCA_902687465.1 Secale cereale
GCTGTTGCTATGTTGAGTTTGCTGGGATCCGATGGATTATGAGATTATGTTCAGATTGATCTTGAGTAATATATTTGATTCACCTCTTTTATATTTTAGTTCATAAGTAATTCTTGCATGTTCTCCGTTGTTATTTATTGCTTTGGCCGAGTAATAGGTAGTGACTCCAAGAGGGAACGTTATGCTCGATTGTGGGTTCATGCCCCTCGATGACTAGCTTGAGTGACAGAAACATGAGTCTAGGGGATGTGCTGTTGCCACAAGGGGGAAAACAACGGTGCTTGTGCCCGCGGGGTGCAAGGATTGTTTACTTTACGCAAAGTTCTTTTAATGCAGTTGTCTGTTGCATTGAGTTTACACTATGGGTGGGACTCGCAACTTAATACCAGCGAGATGTTCTGGATAGATATCTCAAGGTGGATGATTAGTAGTAGATATTGATGGATTTCGGTCTACTTACTTTGGCGTACTGCCCATGCTTTGAACCTCAACCTTTCTTGCAATGTAATCAGCATTGGTTTGCGTTCGTGGTCCTGTCAATTGCCCAGCTGTAATTTGTTTACCTCACATAGCTGTTTTATCGTCTTTTGGGAGAGAGACATCACTAGTGAACATCATGAGACTCCGGTCCATATTACCATCATTGATCAAATCCACTATTTACTTTTCGCTATTTACTTACTATTGCAAAAACACTATCTATCACTACTATCATATTGCTTTTAACCCTTTGTGAACTACAAGGCCGGAGAGATTGACAACCTCTCTGTACTCGTTGGGAGCAAAGTTATTTGTATCTGTGTGCAGGTCCACGTTGATTGCTAATTGCGCCGTTAGCAATTGACACCTACTTGTTGAACCTAGGAGTCTCTGGGGATTCGATCCTTGGCATCTTTGCTAGGGGAAAACACTTCTACTTACTGCATCTTACACCTTCCACTTGGGGTAACCAACGAGGGGTTCGAGGCCCATCATCCATAAGACCAATGGATGGGGTCATTAGCTCCGGGATACGAGGGGTATATCCGAACTGTGCAGAAATACTGACTCTGATTGAAATCCCGGTACTGTTCCTCCACGATGTACTCGGGATACCAACGGTAACTGGTCTCAGTCAACACACGGACTAGCATGGCCGTGTGACCGGGCACATTAATGCACCGAGTCAAACAAACCACTTGGTGAGGTGTGCGGCCAGACATCTGAAACACGAGGTAATGCAAAGGCATTAGTATTTCTGGATGAAATCGGGCAGCATAACAACTGTAAATGCTCAAAAAAGATTTTGAGACATCATACAAATGATAGCTTAGCCACTCAACAATACCATATCAAGGTTCCGGGTCCTACTAATCATCATACTAAAAGGGTAGAAACTGAACTAAGGCTTGAAACCAACAATCCTAAGAGTCTACGGATTAGTAACACGTGAACCTAGTAAGGATAAGAGGCCTAGTCCTAAACCCCCGTAGAAAGAATAGACTGACTCAGATCAGAAGGGCATAAGGTAAAGAAGTAAAAAGAGCCTTATGTTCCCTTCCACAATCAATTCCCCTACATATAACTAAGAATTTTTCTAGACTCAACATCGACCAGTTTGGCTTGAGAAACCTACAGGCAGTCCGGCTCTGATGCCAACGCTGTCAGGACCCCGATCCTAAGTCACACCGATCTAGCTTGTAACACGTCATATCACTTTGCGGCCTCACGGACGGTATCCCCACGGGTGCCACCTTACCTAGCCCGGGACCGTTTGCGCATTTTGGCACATGTATATGACAGTGTCGCTAGCATCCATATGACAGAGAACCCGGGCCGACATGGCTAGTTATAAACCAAAAGTGGCACTAAATTAGAGAGACATGCATTCATGACCCAGCAACGAACGTGTCGGTCATCAACGTATGAACCCAAGTCATAGCAAGCTACAATGGCTTAAAGGAACAACGCGTGACATTTCCCCTAAGGAACAGACACAGGAACGAAAAAGGACACATGCCGGCCAGCCTACGTGTTCCGAGTAGTAGCAAGCTACCAAGGCTCATTGGAAGCACTAGGAGGCATTTCCCTGTAAGATAGGCTACCAAAGGAAAACAACTAGGTGTCGGATCCCACACATACCAAGCATTTCAATCATACACACAATATGCTCGATATGTGCAAATACAACATTGCATCACAACAGAACTCTATGACTCAAAGTACTTTATTTAAGAGGCTCCAAGAGCCATACATAACATATCCATACAGGTAGGGGTCACATGACCCAACACTCAAGTCATATAGTCATACAAGCACAAGCGGAAGCTACATGTCTGAGTACAGACAACTTAGAAAATAAAACAGGCTTGGTGTAGCTGTCAGGCCCAAGATGCGATTCTATCCTGATCACGTGACACTTACGTGATTGGGGCACAACCGCATTTCAGGCGTTTAGCAAGATGGATATCATTACATCGTACCATTACATACATACATGGGGGATACAACAATACATACAAGTCACATGAATACAACAACAATACAAGTATCCGCCTACGGATACAAACAAGAAAAGAACAACGACATCCATCTGCTATCCCAGGCTGCCGACCCGGAACCTATCCCAAGACTGAAGAAGAAGAAGAAGAAAGAACTCCAAACAACGATCAACGCTCTCACATCAAGTCATCGGAAACCTGCACCTGCAACTGTTGTTGTAGTATCTGTGAGCCACGAGGACTCAGCAATCCCATAACCATGGGTAACAATACTATCAAAGCTTAATGGGAAGGAAGAGGTAAAGTGGTGAGGTTGCAGCAGCGGCTAAGCAAAAGTATGGTGGCTAACTTACGAGTACAAGAATAAGATGAGCATCTATGCAAACGGTCGCAAATAGTAGTGACCGTTAAAGATCCTGAACTACATACGAGTAAATCATAAACCCACCATGTTCTCTTCTCAAAGTGAAAAGAGACAGTCACAGTTACTCACACAGTTGTGTGTTTTACTTCGGATCCTCTGTCAAGTTTTCTACAACCAGACATTAACAAATTCCAATCTGCCACATAACCGCGGGCACGGCTTTCGAAAGATCATAACCCTGCAGGGGTGTCCCAACTTAGCCCATCACAAGCTCTCATGATTAGCTGAAGTGATAAATATAATATCATTACCCCTTATCTTAGGGAAATCCGATCAGGCTCGGCATCCCGGTGCACAAGACATTTCGACAATGGTAAAACAAGTCCAGCAAGACCTCCCAGCGTGCCGACACCCTGATAGTAGCCGCACGTATCTCATCTTAGGCCACAACCGGATGGGCGATGCTACAGGTAAAACCAAACCTCGAGTTTCCCCGTGGTGGCCCCGCAGGACCCTCGTTTGGGACCAACACCATCAGCACTGGCCCCCCTGCTATGTAGAAAAGAGTACCCAGGGACGCGACCCCCTATGCAAATTTAATTAACTAATTAAGTTGTTATTATGAGGCAAATTAAAACCAATGTTGGGCCTTGCTGGAGGAGTTTTATTCAAGGTCGAACTGTCAAGGGGTCCCCATATACCCATCGTGTAAGGAACACAAAATCAAGGAACATAATGCCGGTTTATCGGCGCCTAAGGTGGCATGAGTGGAACAAAACACCGAGCAAAAGGCCAAGCCTTCCACCCATGCCCAGTATATAGGTGTGTTAATAATAATAATAGATATTGTGATATTCCAACAACAAGTTCCCACCTGGAACGATCTTCATCTTCACCTGCAACTAACAACGCTATAAGAGGGGCTGAGCAAGCGAGTAACATAGCGAAACAATGGTTTTGCTAGGAAGGTTTCAAAGGTTAGAGGTTTTATGGCAACAAGGAGAGGCTGACAATAATGATGGGTAGCGCGACATGTAACGATAGCATCGAGACAACTAAGCATGGCAATGGTAGTAAAGGTATCCAAGGGTATGGTCATCTTGCCTGAGATCCCGCAAGGAAGAAGAACGGTTCCGTGAAGAAGACGGAGAAGAAGCCTTGAAGAAGAACCACGGGTAGACGATCGAATCCTCACGAACGCAATGGAACAAGCACTAACGAGAAGAAGCAAGCAATACGGTAAACAAACCACTCAAGAACATGACAATATGCACTACCAAGTAGGATGCACAACAAGTCTACATATGATGCACAGTAAGTCTATACAGGAAGCATAACATGCCAAGGTAGGAAGCACAGCAAAACAACACAAGTCTATATATATGATGCAATACATGGCAAGGTATGGTGCATGACAAATATATACAGGAAGCAATACGTATGATGCATGACAAGTCTATACAGGAAGCACAACAAGTCTATGAAGCATAACATGGCATGGTATGATGCATGACAAGTCTATACAGGAAGCAGACCAAGTCTATACAGGAAGCATAACATGGCAAGGTAGGAAGCATAGAAAACAACACAAGTTTATATGATGCAATACATGGCAAGGTATGATGCATGACAAATCTATACAGGAAGCACAACAAGTCTATACAGGAAGCATAACATGGCAAGGTAGGAAGCATAGAAAACAACACAAGTTTGTATGATGCAATACATGGCAAGGTATGATGCATGACAAATCTATACAGGAAGCACAGCAAGTCTATACAGGAAGCACAGCAAGTCTATACAGGAAGCACAACAAGTCTATACAGGAAGCATAACATGGTAATAAAATCTGACAACAATATTTTATAGCAACTTGGGAGCAAGAAATAAATAAGCTAAAGCATCCCAAATGAGCAAGTGAATGCATGAATGGATAGAAAACAACATATACAACAAGGAATGATTAATAGCCACCCCGAAACTATCATGAATTTGCCTAGAACAACAAGCAAACATAGCATCCGGATATTCCAGATTCCAGACTTAGTGAAATTTCACTAAGTGTTAAAACAGCAATAACAACATGGCATGTTTTTGAGCAAGTTTAAGTCACCTCAAAGCATAACATGGCAAGTGGTTTGCACCACAGCAAAGTACACATGATGGGGAGTCTAAAACATCTAAGCATGCATCATGGGGACAACCACATCAATAGCAAGGAGCTCCTCAACTAGGCATCTCGTAACAAGTTTAACAACCTAACATCCACATACACTTTTGCAAAGGAGATAGACATGACAATATGAAATCTATCATGCAAGCTAAAGCAACCAACATGTAGAGCATCTCAAGATGAACATGTGGACATATCATTTGCTTCATTTGGATAAACATGCATCAAGATATCACATCTCAAACATGGCATGAAAACAACTAATAGCAGCAGTTTATAACAAGTAGCACTCTTCTCATGAAGATTAAGACATCTAGATGAACTCAAATGAGCATGGCACAATGGAACAAAACATAGTACATGTCACCATGATCATTTTGACATATCATAGGCACAAAATGGACAAGCACAGTAAAAGTTATCCTCATCACAAAAATGCATCAGACACCGAAATCTAAAGGACTTAGCAGAAAAACACGAAGTCAACCTGCGGGTCGGGTCAATGGGGTGCGGGTCGGTCAAACGGGCTGCCGGGTCGCGGGTCGGGGCGGATCCACCGGATCGGACCCGCTAGGGTTTCCCTAGGGCGACGCTGGATCGGCCCGATCGGGGATCCCTCGATCCCGATCCCTTTGGGGCTCGAGCGGCGGCTCGGCTGCGGCCTGGCGCCCGGCGGCGAGGCCTGCGGTGGCCGGCGGCGGGGTGGCCTGAGGCCGGCGGTGAGGGAGGAGGCCGGGCGGCGAGGGGGCCGAGGCGGCGGCGACCGGAGGAGCTCGGGGCGCGGCGGCGGAAGCTCGGGGCGGCGACCGGATCTGAGAGGCCGGCGCGGCGGCGCTACTGGAGGAGAATGGCGGCGGCGACTGCGAGCTCCGTCCGGCGAGGGTTGACGAAGGGCGCGGCGGCTGGGGCGAGATCTGGCCCTGATCGGCGGGCTGGCCTCGGGCCCCGCGGGCCTGCGCGGTGGAAGTTGCGGCGGTGGAAGCAGGGTGCGGCGGCGGTGGAAGCACGGCTCGGCGGCGGTGGAAGCACTGCTCGACGACGGTGGAAACACTGGGCGGCGGCGGTGGAAGCACTAGGCTTTTGGACGCAAAATTGGAGGGGGTGGACGTTTATATAGGCACAAGGAGCTAGGGGAGTCCAAATGAGGAGCGGTTTTTGGCCACGAGATCACAATTGAACGGCCTAGATGATGGGAAGGGTTTGAGCTGGGTTGGTGGGCTGTAAGAGGGGGGTCTTGGGCCTCAAAGAGGTGGTACTTTTAGCCCACAAGGATACCCGTTGGAGTACCAAACGAACTCCAAACGCGACAAAACTTGACAGGCGGGTTACGCGTATCAAAACAACATCACACGACAAGACTCACGCCAAACGGGAAACGTTACACGGCCAAACACAAAAGAAGGACTCGGGGAAGCCACGGGCACGTTCAAGTGTGTCTGGGCTCAGAACGGACAACGAAGAGGACGAGGGAACTCGGATGGATGCAAGTTTGAAAACATGCTGATGCAAGCACACATGATGACATGGCAAGATGCAACACGCAAGCAGATGACAAGGCACTGACAATGAATAACTGACTGACACCTGGCGCACTGGTCTCGGGGTGTCACAGTAGCCTGACTATCTACAAGGCCCTTCACAAGCTCCAGATCTCCGTCTGGGTAGCAAGCTACTCGTCGACGTAAACGTCTATGTAGAACCCATCAGAAGGGGTAGGGTTCTCATCTGCAACAGTTATTAAGCAAACATGAGTACAAAGGTACTCAACAAGTCTTACAACAGGACCTATCATACATGCAACATTATCAACAGGGGTAGTGGAGTTCATAGCAGAAAGCCAGCTTTGACTCATGGCTAACCTATACTACGACTCTCAACAGATTGCAAGATAATACTACATACACGAGTCCTATACTCACCACAACAATACACCACCGTGGATCCTCTTTCGTCATCCTACGGAAGGGCCATCCACGACACTCACACTTGTCTTGAGGCTTTTAGTAGTATCCATCAACTTGTCTATGAACTGTAAGAGTAACCAAGTAGTCCGTACCGCAAACAACGGCTATTCGAATAGATTGATAACCCTGCAGGGGTGTACTTCTTCACACATGTTTTCACCACTTAGCGTCTGCACACGACATGTGCTCGGCAGAATTCAAGCGAAAGCCGACGTGGGTGTAGACCACGACCTAACCAACCACTCAAGTCTCTCGTCCAGGTTTATCGCCTATTTGGGTTCCATCCGTGGGGAGATCCGGCCGGGGTGTCGCTCACGGCCCCAAACGATGTGTACAGGGTTCCCGAGTCACCAAACGGGCAACCGGTACACCGTGCCACGTACCTGTCGCATCACAGCCCACCCCGAGGGTTAGCGCTGTGCACGACCACCAGTAAACTACAAACACCAGAAACTAGTTGCAACTCTTGGACAGAGAACATGGGCAGTCAATAAGTCGAGCGGGGTCATATTTCAGGGCCCAATGTGTGGTAGTAGCTATAACTTGAACCACACATACATATCTCAGGTCCTATGGTCAGTTCCAATGAAACAACCCACCACATACTCCTACATGGCCTTTCATCGATACCTTTACCAAACATGTTCCACACTTCCCTCTCTTTACCGGTATGATCGTTTCACTCTGATCCGTCACCCAGATGAACCAGACCTGACATAACTCTAAGCATAGCAGGCAACATAAACAAATAGCATGGTGGATCACACATCACATGGCTCAATCAACTCCTACACATGCTAGTGGGTTCCAACTATTTACTGTGGCAATGACAGGTCATTCAAGGGAATAGGGTTCAACTACCGTAGCAAGTAGCAGTTCACACACTGTTGCCTTAATGTAGTAAAAGAGAGCAGGAGCGAGAAGATGGGTTTGTATCTGAATGATCAATGATTGCTTGCCTGACAGAGTGGTTGTCGGGTACTGCTCTTCAGCTGGATACGCAGAAGTATCCTCGGGATCAGGACATAACACGGAGAATATCGGTGATACAATCAATAAGCAAACAAATGCAACAATATGATGCATGCTCATGATATGGCAAGATGCATGTGTTTTGGGCAAATGCAACTGTAAACAGAAGGGTTTGAGCCCATTTGAATCTGCCCATTTGAATCAAAGATTCAAATTGAATCCCAAACTATTATTTATTTAAGTGCATTATCATATTTTAAAGTATACAACAAGGTTAACTTGCTTAAATATGCATGAAACCAGTGCCATTGGAAAGATTGGATTTTTCTGATCAATTTTCATATATAAATCTTTTCCATCTGAGCTATTGTTGAATTTACATGATTTTTTTGAAGTTTAAAGCATTTTCTAGAATTTCCTGAATTATTTTTAATCAAATAATCCCAGAAAATCATTTACTGCGTCAGCATGACATCATGCTGACGTCAGCCAGTCAACAGGGCGGCCCAGGTCAGACCTGACCAGTGGGACCCACTGGTCAATGTCATAGTTAGTTAACTAAGTAATTAAGACTAGATTAGACACTAACCTAGGTTTGACTAACAGGCAGGGCCCACATGTCAGTGACCCAAGGGGTCAAACCCTAGGTCAAACGGGGCTAACTCGCCGGCGTTTAGCCACCGGCGAGGCCAAACGTGGCGGTGACGTGCGGGATTTGTGCTCCGGCTGCCAAAATAACGGCGGAGCACACCTACGGGCAGCTGGGAATGAGCCGCGTCGAGTGGTGGTGGTGGCTGGCCTCGAGGTCGCCGGAAACGACGCCGGCGACGAGTCCAGCGGCTGCCGGAGTTCGGGCGAGGTCGAACTCGTCGATGCGATGCTCGTAGAGGCGCGTGGAGTGATCCTACAACACCTACGCAGGACGGTGAAGCTGATGGGCATGAAGGCCGGGCCGTTAGATGGCCGGAGCCTCGTCGACGACGAGCTCCGCGGCGGCGCGTACAGGTGAGCCTCGTTCGGTGCGTACGATGCAGGAGAGAACTAACGGAGAGGGGGAGAACAGAGCTGAGCTCATGGTGGTTGCAGGAAACGTCGAGGCGGGCTCGGGGACGGTCGGAGCTGAGCGGGGCGGTGATGGCGATCTCTGCGGCCGGAGTTGGGGAAGACGGGGTCGGGGGCGACTCCAGAGTGGACGAGCGCTCGGGGCTCAGCCTGCTCGACGTAGTCGATGACGACGGAGCGGACGGGCACGGTGACGGAGCTCGGGGACGGTGGTGGATGCGGCTATCATGACGGCGCGAGCGCGACGGCGTCGGCCATGGTGCGGGGAAGGCGAGGGAGAGGAGCTGGGAGGGTTGAGCGTGTCCGCGGGCTTGGGGGGGGGGGAAGTGGGTGGTCGATCCCGACCACCAGACGGCGAGGGGAGGAAGCAGGGCGGCGGGCAGCTGCGTGGCGCGCGCTGCGGCCGCCGTCGAGCACCTGCGTGCCTGCCTGGCCGAGCCAAGCAGCTCGCTGGAGCGGTGGCTGGGCTGGGCCAGCAGGTGGGCCTGTTAGTGGCGCCAGGTAAGATTTCTCTGTCTGCTCTTTCTATTTTCTTTCTGTTTCATTTCTTTTGTAACTTTGTTGAATTAATAAAAATGCTAGAACATTTTTATAGCTCATAAAACTAGTCATGCCCACTGTATATAATATGCACAGTATGGAACATTTTAGTTCATGATTATTTGGGCACATAGAATATTTTATAGCATTTAAATGCCCAAATGCAAATACCATATGAATTAATCCAGAGACCTTGGGTGTCCTAGAAAATTGTGCACCATTTTTGGCAGAGGTTTAAGACCAAGGCAGAAATGATGAACATTTTTGAAGGGCATTTTGGGTACATTGGAAAAGATTTTATTAAACCCTAGTTGTTAGAAGAGTGGTGCTGGGGTTTCTGTCATTCCCATTTCAAGTTTCTGTGGAAAGTGAACATGATGCACACTCTAGCTAGTCCTAATGCAAGCACTGACTAGGGATGTGACAACTCACCCCCACTCAAAAGAATCGTGTCCCGAGATTCGGGTTCCTCCGGAAAGAGGGTGGGGTACTCAAGTCGAAGACGATCCTCCCTTTCCCAAGTAGCTTCACTCTCGGAATGATGTGACCATTGAACCTCGAGAAACTTGATATTGTGACGTCGAGTGGTACGCTCGGTTTGATCAAGAATACTAACAGGGTATTCTCGATATGTGAGATTGTCCTGGAGATCAAGCGTTTCGTGGTCCACTCCGCGGATAGGATCCGAGAAGCAACGCCTGGGTTGAGAAACGTGGAAGACATCATGAACTTTGGAAAGGTGCGGAGGTAGTTCCAATTGGTAGGCAACAGTTAACTAAACACCATAACAAATGAACCAAACGTTAACTGAGCACCACATTGCACAATATAACATACTCCTAATAGAAGATCAGATAGTTAACAAACCAAGCATGCTTAACAACTTGGAAATATAGCAATTGTATTTGTTTCTCATGTATTTACTACATCCAAATTCGATTTATTTCTCACATGGTATAAATAACAGAATGCACCCACAACAATTGAACATCGCATTGCAGAATTGAACCTAACAATTAACTAAACACCACAACAAATGAACCAAACGTTAACTGAGCACCACATTGCACAATATAACATACTCCAAATAGAAGATCAGACAATTAACCAAACCAAGCATGCTTGACAACTTGGAAAATTTCACCCTGAAGAATTGAATATCACATTTGCAGAATTGAACCAAATAGTTAGCTGAACACCACATTGCACAACATATAGAACATATACTCTAGAGAAGAAGATTTCATGGTAAAAGTAGATAGCACAATTCACTAGAATGTTTTAAGGAAAGGCAGTAGCTAGCAAACTGAACATGGGTCCTTATAGTGAGCTAGTAAGACAAGCTACTCCTCATTGTCGAAGATATCGATGACGATTGGCTCCATGGACATGGAAGAGGGCGAGGCCTCCGCTTCGTGGGTGCCCTCGTCGTAGTGGTGAGTTTCCTGAGCCGCTCCGGGCACCAACCTGCTGGGTCTTGAGATGAGGTAAGCATGTGCACGCTGAGAACACCTCGTAGTATTCATCAAAGGCACCGACGGTGGCCTCAAGAAAACGCCACAAACTGTCGTTTAAAGCAGCCAAACGCATCGCGGAGTCAGCGTGTGAGGCATCGACGGTGGCCTCGACGACGAGGTGCTCCTCCAAGATCCGGGGATCCGCACGAATGGCAGCCATCGCGACCTCATCCACACGTGCGGCCGCGATTTTCGTCTCCACTATCAAATGCTCCCTGAGATCCTGGCTATACTGCGTGCACCATGGCTTAGGGCGGCGCTTATTTGGTGGAGGGGTCGGTGATTTGGGTGGAAGGGGTCGCGCTCGCGTTGGCGGTCGGGGCATGTGGGATGTGGAAGGAGGAGGAGGACGGGGGTCGGGTGTGGATTACCTGCCTGGATAGACGAGGTCGAGGAACGTGAAGGAGGGTCGTCGGCAAGGAGGCGGCGCTACAAGTAAGGAGTGAAGGTTTCAACTTTGAAAGGAAGGCGGAAACAGGAGAAATGTGTCTTTTGGTAAGGGGAGGGGGCAGGGAGGTAGATATTTCCACGGAAGCCGAAAATTTGGAATCGCTTCAGCGAAAAAACTAGCGCGGAAAGTATCATCAGACACGGTCCCTTATTCAGAGTTGTGTACGATATGTGAACATCACAAATGATTCAGATAGCTTAACCCGTGTGTGATGAGTTTGAACGTCAAATACTTTCGTTCGAATTTCCATGGTTATAGTGGTCATCCACGTCATTGCATAATTTGGGTACACAAAGGAGACTACAGCACACCCACACCTCTTAATCGAGCAAGTTCAGCAATTAAACAGAGCTAGCTGACCTAAAAATTACTCTATCAAATTAAAGACCTGCACTCTTAATTAAACAAAACAAAGAGTACTACTATGGCTGGTGCTCGTCGATCTCCGCCGCCGCCTCCATGTCCAGCTCGCGCCCGACGGTCTCCTGGGGAAGGGGCTCCATGGCATCAATTGCACCATACTCGACAAGCATCTCTGCATCCGCGTCTGCCATATCTTTGGAATAGGTTGCCACGAGCTGGGCGTGGGCGACCACGATCTTGGCTTTGGCGGGCTCCGTCTTAGCAAGGTATGCCATGTAGGAATGGATGGCTGCTCGAACCCTCTCGGTGATTACCAACTTTTTGGCCGTGGGTTGCCGACCGTTGTCGGAGAAGCTTCGTTCCATTTGTGCGGCGACCGCCACGAGCTCGGCATGGACAGCCCCGAGATGGTCGTGGGCGGCCTCCATCAGGGCTAAGGCCGCCACTGTGGAATGGACAGCTACTGTGCCGCTCTTGCCAGTTGCTATCCCCGAGGCAGATGTTGCCGCCGCCGCTTGAGAAGCAACAACGACCGTTTGGGTTGCCTTGGCCGTCCGATCGCAGATTGCGGCCGTGCTCACGAAGCTTGTTAGCACGCGCATGGCGGCTGCGGCCGTGCTCTCGTCTGAGTGGGCCATCGAAGTTGCCCTCACGACACGGGTCCATGTGCCCATCTTTCCCTGGTGACGATTGAACAATGAAATTATGTTTGGGGAGCGAGCTAGTGTGCTTGAGACGCCGGCTGTGGACTGTTGTCGACGCACCTTCTCGCGTAAGCCATAGGCGTACTATACACCGACGGTGCTCCAGGATATTTTGTGCTGCATCTCACATGATTGGTGATAATAAACTATGTGCGATCTAGATGATTTTTTCATCTTGTTTTGAATTACATAATGGGGTCACCTCGGCAATGGACTATGTTTGAATTGCTAGACCTTTTATCTGCAGTGAACATGCAACTATATGTGTGTCGTAACCGAATTGGATTATTCAGGGTTTGTTTGAACATTTTATACATTAAATTGGTTTTCTAGCCATTTCAGGTGCACAATTCAAAATTAAACTACATGCACATGCTCCGGTGCACCAACATGGGTGGTAAAATCATATATGTGTCCATGGGTTTTGCCAATGTCCCATGCAAGAAATGGGGATGAAATTTCAACACCATAGCACCGTGGCCCTCCGGAAAACGTCGACATACTTGCTTTAATAATTCTAGTAAATCCAAAATTCGTCCGAAATTCATGAAACTTGGCGTGACATGTTCACTGCAAGTTTGGTTATAAGATTTTTGGCCCATATGGGGCAGGTTTTTAGTAATGCTCACTTGGCCCATTTGGCGTGACATGTTCACTTCAAGTTTGTAATTCTAGTAATACCATCATGGAGCGACATCATCATGCCGTGGTAAGTTTTTTGGCCCATTTGGGGCAGGTTTGGTTATAAGCTTCTCATAAACCAGAGCATGTCACAACAAGTGTGATGGTTTCGGTAGGGAACATTTCACCTTTCTGGACGAAACGATATCCGTTGCCTCTTCGCGATTTCAAATTTTTTCCTAGTGTCAACATAGAACAACAGGAGTGTTGTGTCAATTTTTGGGATTTTTCAGGGTTTGTTTGGACATTTTTATGCATTAATTGAGTTTTCTATGCATTCATTTGCATAATTCAAATTTGAACTATAGGCACATGCTCTAATGCATATAAATTAGTTTAAAATTCAAATATGTGTCCTTGGTTGCCTGCTTAGGTCCCATGCAAGAAATGGGAATGAATGTCAAACACCCTGCCACCGTCACTCAGCCGCAACATTTGAGATACCTAGTTTCTCAATTCTAGTAAATCCAAAACTCATCTGAAATTCGTGAAACATGGCATGCTGTCATGGAGCAGCATCAACATGCCGTGGTAATTTTTTATCCCATTTGGGGCAGGTTTGGGGATATGCTTCTCACAAACTAGTGCTTCTCACAACAAGCCTGATGGTTTCGGTAGGGAACGTCCCACCTTTGGGGACGAAGTGATATCCATCGCCTCTTATTGCTTTCAAAAGTTTTCTTGTGTCAACATAGAACAACATGAGTGTTGTGTCAATTTCTGGGATTTTTCGGGGTTCGTTTGGACATTTTTATGCATTCATTGAGTTTTCAATGCATTTATGTGCATAATTCAAATTTGAACTACATGCACATGCTCTAATGCATATAAACTGGTTGAAAATTCAAATCTGTGTCCTTGGTTGCATGCTTAGGTCCCATACAAGAAATGGGAATGAATGTCAAACACCCTGCACGGTCACTCGGCCGCAAACATTGAGATACCCGGGTTTTAAATTCTAGTAAATCCCAAGCTCACCTGAAATTCATGAAACTTGGCATGCTATCATGGGGCGGCATCAACATGCCATGGTAATTTTTTCCCCATTTGGGGCAGGTTTGGGGGATATGCTTCTCACAAACTAAAGCTTCTCACAACAAGCCTAGTGGTTTCGGCAGGGAACGTCCCAGCTTTGGGGATGAAACGATATCCATTGCGTCTTATTGCTTTCAAAAAAACTTTCGTGTCAACATAGAAAAACAGGAGTGTTGTGTGAATTTTTGGGAATTTTCAGGGTTTGTTTGGACATTTTTATCCATTAATTGACTTTTCAATGCATTTATTTGGCTAATTCCAATTTGAACTACATGCAAATGCTCTAATTCATATAAATTGGTTGAAAAATCAAATCTACGCCCTTGGTTGCATGCTTAGGTCCCATGCAAGAAATGGGAATGAATGTCAAACATCCTGCCACGGTCACTCGGCCGCAAACATTGAGATACCTGGTTTTAAAATTCCAGTAAATCCAATACTCATCTGAAATTCATAAAACTTGGCATGCTATTATGGAGCGGCATCAACATGTCGTGGTAAATGTTTTGTCCCATTTGGCGCAGGTTTGGGGTTATGCTTCTCACAAACCAGAGCTTCTCACAACAAGCCTGATGGTTTCGGTAGGGAACGTCCCACCTTTGGGGACGAAACGATATCCATTGCCTCTTATTGCTTTCAAAAAATTTCTCGTGTCAATATAGAACAACAGGAATGTTGTGTCAATTTTTTTTGGATTTTTCGGGATTCGTTTGGACATTTTTATGCATTAATTAAATTTTCAATGCATTTATGTGCATAATTCAAATTTGAACTACATTCACATGCTCTAATGCATATAAATTGGTTGAAAAATTAAATATGTGCCCTTCGTTGCATGCTTTGGTCCCATGCAAGAAATGGGAATGAATGTCAAACACCCTCCCACGGTCACTCGTCCGCAAACATTGAGATACCTGGTTTTTAAATTCTAGTAAATCCAAAGCTCCTCTGAAATTCATGAAACTAGGCATGCTAACATGGAGTGGCATCAACATGCCGTGTTAATTTTTTTGTCCCTTTTGGGGCATGTTTGGGGATATGCTTCTCACAAACCAGAGCTTCTCACAAAGTGCTTGATGGTTTCGGTAGGGAACGTCCCACATTTGGGGACAAAACGATATCCATTGCCTCTTATTGCTTTCAAAAAATTTCTCGTGTCAACATAGAACAACAGGAGTGTTGTGTAAATTTTTGGGATTATTTGGGGTTCGTTTCAATATATTAATGCATTAATTGAGTTTTCAATGCATTTATGTGCATAATTCAAATTTGAATTACATGCACATGCTCTAATGCATATGAATTGGTTGACAAATCAAATCTGTGTCCTTGGGTGCATGCTTAGGTCCCAAGCAAGAAATAGGAATGAATTTCAAACACCAGGGTATCGTTGATTGCCGGCAAAACGTTGAGATACTTTATTTTTAAATTCTAGTAAATCCAAAACTTGTCTGAAATTCATGAAACTTGGCATGCTATCATGGAATGGAACCCGACATGCTGTGCTATTTTTCATGTCCATTTTGAGAGAAGGCGCACTCGAATAACAGCCAACAAAGGTATTTAGAAAAATAGCTCCCACTTTAATACCTCAAACGTTAATATAATCATGTGCGTTCTGTT
This sequence comes from Secale cereale, assembly GCA_902687465.1. NCBI lineage: Eukaryota > Viridiplantae > Streptophyta > Magnoliopsida > Poales > Poaceae > Secale > Secale cereale. The sequence goes on from LR738710.1 coordinate 487,200,937, forward strand.
AACCCTTCACGTGACTCCACGTGTCTTTGTTTTAATGGCTTTAGGAGGTGCCGTGCGGACAGCTGCTTGACCTTGACTGAACGGGAGGCGTGCGAGCGGAGTCCGGTGCACAGGCTGACCGAGAGGTGTGCAAGCTCTCCTCCAATGCGCAGGCTCACCGGGAATCGTGCGATCTATACGCTGCGCAGGCTCACTAGGAAGCGAGCCCTTTGACTTCCTTGGCCGTCCGCCTTCCTCTCCATTAATGGCGCCCGAGTTGCTGTTTAATACGAGCGGCCTTACTGTTCGCCTCCCATTCCCCTCCCTCCCACAGACCTCCACCAACGCCATGGCGTATCATGATCATATGCCACTAGTCTTCAAGTTTGGTGAAGTCGACTCCGAGCCGAAGGAGATAGAAAATAAGGAGGAATGGGGCCTGATGGACATGGCCCATAACGAGCTGGCTGCGGCGGTTGCTGCCCCCGCTCCCATCCCAGATGCTCGCACACGAACACGTCACCGTGTATCCTGGATGTCGGGGGTGATGCACCGCAGCTCATGTCAAAGAAGACCCGTCCGGAAGCGCGGTACGCAGGCAATCCAGCGGGTGCTTTTGTAGACCCAAAACCCCACACGCCCAGAAGGGACCACGTTAGGGCGTGCAGCGGCTATGGGCTGCCCTAGGTCGACCTGATCGCCCATAGGGCCTCGAGGTTCGCCGCCCTACAATGAACAAGAATGAACGAAGAACGAGGAAGAAAAAGAACAAGGGAGAAGATAACAGTAAAGACAAAAGATGATAGATTTTTTGTCGATTGTGTGTTGTTCAATCGGCCATCACCCCTTAGGTATATAAGAGGCAGATGGACTTCCCATACAAGAAAAGGACTCCAAATCACGTCCAAATCTTTTTAAAATTAACCGAACTTGATTTAGGTAAGTCTGGGACATTAGTTCAGTTTATGACTCTCACAGGCCACAAACGCCCTCGGATGAAGATGCGTCCTAAAGAATATTTAATTGTTTTGACGAGACGAACAACTTTCATGTTGAACGTTTTTTCTTCAGAGCTCTTCTTGAGGGCCAAATCGCTCACGCAAAGCAGGTTATTGTTCGCGCTACCCATCGGACATGTGGCTGATGGGGCGCACCACTTCTGGCTCGTGACAGGACTGGATTCTTAGTGCTCTAACTTTTGCATACGAACTTGGATTTGGACAATTTTTATATCAAAATAGACCATTTCGACATGACAAAGACAATTCATGTAGAAAGGTTTTTCATAAGAGGCCATCTTGGAAGCTTAATTGGCCCATTACTACTCCAAATACAAAATTTGAGTACTTTGAGTATAGTTTCGGCCCTCGAGATGAGATCGGATAGTGATGGCCCACACATCAACCATGTTCACGTCGACAATACGGTGCTTTTTCATGTAGACCACTTCTCCATTTGAGGTCATCTTAATTAGGTTATGGACCATGCCAAAATTGGGTGTCAACACATGCCCCCAGATTTTCGGCAAAAGTTGTGTGCCGAAAAAACTTGCATGGAGTTTGTTCTAAGCACGATGTCAACACTCCATCAACCATTTGTATGTGCTTAGGACAATAAGTATATATCGGCCATTTTATTTCAAGGGCGATAATTGTGTATCGGCCATTTGAATTAGCAACACAAGTGAAGCTAATCAAACGTATGATGATTTGGTAATACCTTTTCATGATGTAAGAAATTATATTGCATCCATGAATTAAAATAAGCCCATTGAGGATAACCGATCATACCTGATGACGAATTCCATAACATATGCATTAATGGCATAGTTGAAGAATATGTATAATGTGTGGACCGAAGATGTTGAAACCATCGGCTTGGTCCTTGATAGTTTTTACTCTTTCCCTTCTTCACCTTTGCCGCACTTCTTGTAATGGAAGCTTGCACATAATTCTTATTTTGAGTACTTCCTTTGGGACCCATGCCATGTTCCTTTCTTCAAGTTCTTGTGCACTAACTTTTTGTGATTTCTTCTTTTGCCAATATGATAAGCCGAGTGGGCGCCCCGACTGTGATTTTGTTTGAACTAATGACAATTCTTGTTTTACCTTGTGCACCTTCAACTTCTTTTCTTCAGATTTGGCACTTTGATTCTCGGTAATTGATTGCTCCATCTCATTGCCTTTTGTAGCCAATGTCAACACTTTCATTGTCTCTTCATTCTTTTAGATCAAATCTGAATTGGTACTCTTGCAACCATCTTTTTTAACTCGATATACTTGTCTGACCACCTTTATCCTCTTCCTTGAACTCAGGACGGATTCCATATGATTTAAACGGCCTTTGACATGTGATTGTTCAAATGTTAATCTTCTCGGAGCTGCACAATATTGCTGAGATGGTCTAAAATAAGATGGAAAAATGTGCCCTTGTATCGTACCTGTCCCATGATGGATATGGATCTATATGAGCATAGAGAGGCATCCACGAAATTGGCATTGGTGGCCCAAAATAAGAATACATATATGTTGCATCAAAATTCTCATTTTGCCAATACCGATCTTCATATTTGCGCCTAGGGGGTGATCTTGGTGCTTTTGAATTACTTGTCTGATAAGCACTTTTCTCTTCACTCATCTTTTGGTATTTTGCCAATAGTTGTGTGAAAGTGACATTCAGGTTTTTACCTTTGCGCTTACCTCGGCCTTTGCTTTCTTTGGTTGTGCTTGCACCGATCTTTGAGTTTTCTTGTTGCCTCCCAGTACTTGGTGTCTTTTGTTCAACCTTGATGGAATTCCCGCCTTCAATAATATCTTCATTGTGCTCTTGAACAACTTCTTTACTTGAAAACTTGATCCCATCATCCAATGTGTTTTCCTTCTCATCATTTAATGAATCAGCTTGAAGAAGCCGATACAAAAACTTCTTGCCATCAGGACCAATCGGAATAGACTGGTCATCCTTTGGTGTTTAGACAAATCTCAATCGTCCTTTAGCAATGGCCGATTTGACTACTTGACGAAACATATTGCAATCCTCAAAATTATGTCCTTGAATTAATGGCTTAACATGGAGATCTAGAATTCTAATATAATTATTTCTCAACAACAAATCAAATATTTGATCACACATGCTTGAACTAAAGGTAAACCTTTTATTTTCTAGCCGATCTTGCTGTGAGAATGGCTTTGGTGTTAAGAAAATGAATGGTTCAGATTTTACATCACCCAATTCGGCTATGCATTGTGTTTGCACTCCATCTCCGATGTATTTGAAAAAGATATTATACTAGCATCAGTTTTATCAATAAAATTTATCCTTGGCTGTAAATTTCTAAAATCAAAATAGTTAGAACATATGTGTCTCAATTGAGACCAAGTGCAAGCCAAGTATGAAACAAGCAAAGCAACCCAATTAGATATGAAATTTTGATAAAGCAATAGGGAAAACTTTGGCTGCGATAATAAGTCACTATCGGTCTTTATAAATTGCACACTAGATTGACCGATATGCTCTATAACAACTTCATTGCTAGCAAGTAAATTACCCTTCCTCGTTGCTCTTTCAAAATAAATTACAAGAATTTATCTTGACTGGAAGAAAATGAGCCACTTTTGTGAGCTTATCAATGACCACAAAGATAGGATCGTTTCCTCGCTTGGACTTGGGGAAGCCGGTGACGAAATCCATCTCAATGTGATCGAATTTCCACTTGGGAATAGGCAAAGGTTGGATAAGTCTGGCTGGATGTTGATGTTCTGCTTTGACTCTACGGCAGACATCACACTCGTTCACGAACTGAGCAATTTCTCTTTTCATGCGAGTCCACCAATAGGATTGCTTGAGGTCATGATACATCTTGGAGCTACCTGGATGTATCGAGAGAAGGGAATTATGAGCGTCGTTTATTATGACCTTCCATAGGTCACCTTTTAGAACCACAGTCCAGTCCTCAAAGAATAGGGTGTCCTTGTTATCAATGCGGTAGCACTTGTACTTTGGAGTACCTTTGGCAATACCATGCTTCACTTTCTTCACCATAACATGAAGAAGTTGAGCTTCATGGATTAGATCTTCCAAGATAGGAGCGACTTGAAGGTTGGCAAGAAATCCTTGCGGGACAACTTGAAGGTTGACTTTCCAGAATGCTTCACAAAGATCCGGTTGGAACGGTTTGAGGATGAGACTGTTGCAATAAGCCTTTCTTCTCAAGGCGTCTTCAATCACGTTGGCCTTTCCAGGAGTGTACTCAATGCTTGGGTTGTACTCTTGAAACATTTCGACCCAACGAGTCTGACGGAGGTTGAGGTTTGGTTGTGTGAAGATATACTTCAGGCTCTTGTGATCGATGAAGACGTCAACCTATCTTCCCAACGAGAGGTGTCTCCACGTGATCAAGGCATGGACAAGTGCCGCCAACTCAAGATCGTGAGTGGGTTAGTTCTTCTCATTTGTCTTGAGCTGCCTAGAAGTGTAGGCCACTATCGTCTTCTTTTGCATAAGGACACCACCCATACCTTGCAAAGAGGCATCGAAAAACACTTGGTATGGTTTGGATTCATCAGGAGGAGTTAAGACCAGAGCAGAAACAAGCTTCTCTTTGAGTGTATTGAATGCCACATCACACTCAGGAGTCCAAGAACACTTGACATTCTTTTGCACCAGGTTGGACAGAGGCTTGGCAATCTTGGAGAAGTTCTCGATGAACCTTCTGCAATAGCTTGCAAGCCCGAGTAAGCTTCGGAGTTGCTTGACATTTTCAGGAGGTTCCCACTTAACAATAGCTTCAACCTTCTCGGGGTCAACTGAAATGCCCTTGGCAGAGATAATGTGACCCAAATAGAGAACTTCATCAAGCCAGAATTTGCACTTTGAGAATTTTGCATAAAAGCGGTGCTCTCTGAGCCTGTCAAGAACCAAACGGAGGTGCTTGGCGTCGTCTTCTTTTGTCTAGGAGAATACCAAAATATCATCAAGATAGACGAGGACAAACTCATTGGTGTATGGGTTGAATATGAAATGCATCATTCGAGTGAAGGTGGGAGGTGCATTTGCAAGCCCGAAGGACATCACTGTGTACTCATAGGAGCCATAACTTGTCCTGAATGCGGTCTTGGGAATATCTTCCTCTCGGATACAAATTTGATGGTAGCTCATGCGGAGATCAAGCTTCGAGAAAACCTTGGCTCCTTTGAGCTACTCGAACAGTTCTTTGATATTGGGGAGAGGTTACTATTCTTAATTGTCTTCTTGTTCAATGGACGGTAGTCAACGCACAATCATTTCGTACCATCCTTCTTCTTGACAAAAGAACACCACAACCCCAAGGAGAAGTACTTGGTCTGATCAGACCCAAGCGTTCTTGCTCGTCAAGTTGCTTCTTCAACTCCTTCAACTCTTTAGGAGAAAGTTTGTACGGACATCGACAGGATGGCTCCATACCAGGTTCAAGTTCAATGACGAATTCAACTAGACGGTTGGGAGGCATCCCTGGCAATTCTTCAGGGAGTACGTCATCATATTCACAAACCACCAGAATCTGGGATATGGCATTAATCTCGCCCTTGTCATTGAGAGAGAATAGCGTGATTGTGTTATCTCGAGCTGTGAAGATAATCACATCTTCGGAAGGATGAGTTAGATTGACCTCCTTGTTTGCGCAATCAAGAAGAGCATCATGCTTAGAGAGCCAATCCATTCCAAGAATGAGATCAATGTTCGAATTGCCGAGAACAACTGGGGAAGCTAGAAATTTATAATCGCCCATCTTGATGGAAACATCCGGAACCATCATACTAGAGCTCAATCGCTTAGCCGGAGAAACCACACTTAATGCCCTTGGTAATGCCCTGGTGTGAAAATTGTGGACCGATGCAAAAGGGAAAGACATGCACAAATACGATGCACCTGAATCAAATATTACTTTTGCAGGAAAAGAGTTAACTGGAAGAGAACCCATTGTCACTAGAGAGGATCTTTTGCTTGAGCTGAGTTCATCAGATTCACTCTTGCATACTTGGGATTGTGCTTGACAATAGCATTGCTTGATGGCTTGATAGGAGGAGGAGGCAGAAGGCGCCTTTGGGTGCACTTGTTAGCATAGTGACCTTTCTAACCACACTTGTTGCAAGTAACCTCAAAGAGTGGCCGATGATAAGGACTGCTTGGCCTTGTAGCTTGAAACTGATATTTGTTCTGGTTGCTTGGGTTGGGTGGGTGGTAAGATCCACCACCACCTGAGTGCTTGTTCTGACTTGGAGGACAGAACACTAGAGGTGGCGAAAGCCAGAACTTCTGCTGCTTAGCAACCACTTGTGAGGAGGAAGAGGAGCTAACTGCATCTCTGATTCTTTTCTTTGAAGCCTCACACTTGAGCTGGGCAGCTTCTTGTTTGAGGGCCATGTTGTAGAATTGATCATGTTCGGCTAGCTCAAAGAGAGTGAGAGCAAGTTGGAGTTCATCTTTCAGACCACCTCGAAATTGGTAGATCTTGCTCTTGGCATCGGGAATGTCTTGCTTAGCATAACGGCTAGATTCTGGAACTTGAAATTGTACTAGAGAGACGGACATGTTGCGGAATTTCTCACGCATGCCTTCAATGACACTGGTAGGCATGTGGTGAGAACGAAAATCATAACATAAGTCAATCCTAGAGATCTCACGACCCGCTCTGGAGTCTTTGTATTGTTGCCACCAATCTGCTGCTTGGTCTTTGAGCTGAAAGGATGCAAACTTGACATAGTCCACTGGGTTGATATTACTGCACTCGAAATGCTTGTTGATGTCAGTGAGCCAATACCCGGCATCGTGCGGATCAACACAGTAGCTGAAGGACTTGGGCTGATTTGCATGGAATTGATTCAGAGTAGCAAAGTGAGACTGGTTGTTAAAGTTATCTTGGCCTTGATTCCCTTGATTGTTCTGGTTGTTCTGAATAGCTTGAAAAGCTTGCATCATCCGAAGCATCATTTGAGTGTTGGCGGTGGTGGCTTGCATCACAGCTCGCCATGCCACAGGCGGAGGAGGAGGGTATGGTGGTGTTTCATCATCAACCTTCGGGTTCTGGTTGGGAACTCTTTTAGGTGCCATCCTGGAGATGACGACAACCGTTAGAATCCCAATTTCAAGATAGATAAGCTGAATCAAAGGCTAGACATGTTGCAACATAAATATTCAAAATATCATCCGAACAGAGCAATGAACGAATGAATTCCATAAGCTTAAATGACACATCAACTTGTTGAGAAGCCACGTGAATGATTGAAGAATAAACCAACAAGGTAACAGATGGAACAAATACATGATAGACCCCAACCTCATATCATGCATCCGTTGGAAGATTTCCTAAGAGCTACTTGAATTCCCACCTATTAATTCCCAAAGATTTCCGGTTATGCAATCTGGTGTTGGGGATACAGGGGAAGCACCACATATCACACAACTAATAAGTCCTACATCTAGTTGTATCCATCCGTCAACACATAACCAGGCACCTTCGGAAACCATTTACCTCAGACCTTCGAAAAGCATTTGCTATACTAGCTGTGGCAATACTCCCAAACTATCCCACCAGTACTGGGTGACGTCTGGGTTATCTCACCAACAGACATGCATAGAAGCGTTTTCGATGTCGGCCACCTCTGGTATTCCAGAACCGGAATGATACAATTGTGATGACAACACCTCGGAGCTCAACTCCCCGGGACACTGCCACAACCCCTAAATGACAGGAGGCACCAAGAACAATGTTCTCATCACAAAAATATCGCAACGATCTCAACAATACCTGCGTGGTCCTAAAAACAATTTTAGTGGAAAAGAGGGTAGGAAGACAAAACTTCTACATCAGGAGTCCTCACCAGAGCGATGAAGGGGATAAGGAGAAAAAAGAATTCCTACTCTCCAATATATATAATCCTAAGACTCGTTTTCTTTAAAAAAATCTAGACTCAACATCAGCAACGGTTCGATCAAGCAGGGGCTCCTAGGTCGGGGTAGGCTCTGATTACCAACTTGTAACGCCCAAGATCCGACTATATCTCCTACGTGTCGAGGCACGACTTAGAGGCATAATCACATTTTGGTATGATCACAAGAAGGTTATCTTCACACATTCCCATGTACAAGAACAAAGGAAAAAAATACATAGTTGGCTTACAATCTCCACTTCACACAATGCATAAATAAGTCATACATTCATCCAAGTACAGTCATGGTCCGACAATGGATAAATCCAAATGAAAAGAAGATAACCACCCACTATGCCCGATCGGCCCTAGTAGGAACCACTACTGATCATCGGGAGACGTCACGTACATACGCCCACGTTCCTCATCGAACTCCCACTTGAGTTCATGGCCATCAACGGAATCTTACTCGGTTGAACCTGCACCTATGTTTGTAGTAAACTGTGAGTCACGAGGACTCAACAATCCCATTCTCGGGTATCAAAACTATCAAAGCTTTTGGGTAAGGAGAAAGTGTATAAATAGGCTGCTGTAAGCGCTAAGCGTAGATGAGGTGGCTAGCTTACGTATCATTAGAGCGATAAGAGAAGTGAAAGCCATCGTTCGTGAACTATTCATGATCACAAGATGATCCTGTCTACCTACGAGTCATCCATAACCCATCTGTGTTCTCTTCCCGAACTCCCTCGAAAAGAGACCATCACAACTACTCACACGGTATTGTATTATGTTTGAGGTTTTGTGTCAAGTTATCTACAACCGGATATTAACAAATTCTAATCTGCCACATAACTGCGGGCACGGCTTTCGAAAGATCATAATCCTGCATGGGTGTCCCAACTTAGCCCATCACAAGCTCTCACGATCAACATAGGTAAAAACCCCTTATCTTGGGGACTACCCGATCAGACTCGGAATCCCGGTGTACAAGATATTTTGACAATGGTAAAACACTTCCAGCAAGACCTCCCGACGTGCCGACACCCTGATAGGAGCCGCGCGTATCTCGTCTCAGGCCACGATTGGATGGGACAAGCTACAGGTGAATACCAAAAACCTCGGGTTTCCCCAAGGCGGTCCCGCAGGCTGCCCAGTTTGGCATACATGAGGAGCACTGGCCCGGATTGTTAATTAAGAATCCACGGGGTAGCTAGTCCCTATGAAAATTTTAGTTGTTATTAGGCCAATGGTAAAACCAAGGTTGGGCCTTGCTGGAGGAGTTTTATTCAAAGCGAACTATCAAGGGGTCCCCATATACCCAACTGCGTTAGGAACACAAAATCAAGGAACATTACAGCGGTTTATCGGTTCTTAAGGTGGCATGAGTGGAACAAAACACCGAGCAAAAGGCCAAGCCTTCCACCCATTGCCATGTATATAGGTGCATTAATGTAAATAATAGATATTGTGTTATTCCCAAAACCCCAATCCACATGGAGCAAACTTCATCTTCACATGTAACTAGCAACGCTATAAGAGGGGGCTTGAGCAAAAGCATAACTTAGCCAAACAATGGTTTGCTAGGAAGGTAGTTGGAGGTTTCATGGCAAGGTAGGGGCTGACATGCAAAAGGATAGGTATCGCGACAAAGTAATAGAGCGAGGCATCTAGCATGACAACAATAGAGGTGATATCAGGAAATGGTAATCTCGCTTGGTAAGTCTTTGGCGATATCGGGACCTTGCCCTTCGTAATCGTACACAACGGCTGTCTCGACATCGGACTTGAACTCGTCTCCCGGTGCTATCCAACATAAACAAGCATTCAAAATAAACACACTTGCAAGTATGATGCCACGGAGCTACCAGTATGAAGGAAGATGAAGCCCGGAAGGACATGTGAAGAAGTGATGAATGTGGGCAAGATCTTGGCAGACCAAGCATGCCACTGGATAGATGGAAATATTTCGGTCGAAATCGATATAAAGATCATTGCAATCGGATGCACGGTTTGCAAATGGCAAGCAAAACAAGATGCAATGCAAAACTGAAGTAAACAGCAACATGGCATCTTTGGAGCAAGGTTTAAATATGCTACATAACCCAACATGATGAAAAAAGGAAGGGATGTGACCTAGACCTGATTCTCAACAAGTATGAACTAGCATGGCAATATTCAATAAGTTAAAAGGTTTTGAGACTTAGTGAAAATTACTAGGCATGCAACCAGGAATGATATGTTGCTGCCTTTGGAGGCACACAACATCAAGCAAATCAATTATAAAAAGCATGAAAATTACATGAGAAAGAATAAGACATAATATACTTCCAATTCATCCAAAGAAACAATTCATTCCATGCAAGGGGTGCTTAACATGAGCTTTGCCAAAATGAATGTTCTGTTAACAGGCTGACAGTTTAGATTTCAAGCATTTTGAGAGCAAGATAATAACAAGATACAGTAGGGCATATATGCAAAAAGGCATGGATTGATAGAAAAATACATGGACATCAAGACATGCTCCCTAGTTATTCCAAAACATGCATGGAAAAGATTGTGGCTTCAAGTGTACATGGCAACATGTTATAACAGAGTTCAGACTTAGCAGTTTTTCACTAAGTGCAAAAACAGCAACATTGACATGGCATGTTTACAAGATTGTTCAAGTCACGACAGAGCATATCATGAAAAACCAAATACACCACTTCAAAGATAACATGATTATGCTCCTCAAACATGTTGACATGTGGCTCAAAAGAAAACCGCACAAAATTCTACGAAAACGACAAAACAACAAGTTATTCCAATTTCAGCAACTTAACAACACCAAGCACTTTTGCAACAGGGATAACCATGTCATAATGTAACCTATCATGTATTCAAATGCATCCGTCATGAAGAGCATCACAAGACGAACATTTTGACATATCATACACTCCATTTGGACCGACATGCATAAAGATACGAGCTCACAAATATGCTAACATATTGTTGACAGACTACTAGAGCTGGCCAGTAACATCACATAGCAGTTTGGCAACAAATATTAAGACATCTAGATGGACCCTAACATTCATGCAAATGATACCAACATGTAGAGAACTCTGAGATGAACAAATCCATATATCATATGCGCGATTCGGAGCTACGAGCTCGAAGATATGACATGGCAAAGGGGGCATCATGATATAAGGATTTCGGGACTTAGCAGTAAATTACCCTCCGCGAAAAGTCAACGGGATGAAGAGAAGCGGGACGAGGAGATCCGGGATGGGGTGGTGGCATTTGGATCGTGGACCGGTGGATCTGGTCCCGGTCCAGGTCCAGATCCAGACGGGTCCGGCGGCGGCCCGAGTTGGCGCCGGCGGCGACCAGCGAGGGGTCCGGCGAGGCCGAGGCGCGACACCGGCGTTGGCAGCAGCGGTCGGTGGTGCGGCGACGGTGTATGCGTGCGGGGCGGCGGCGAACCGGCGGTGGCGTGGTGGCGCGTCGGCGGGGTAGGCATGCGGTGGCGGCGGTCCGGCGCAGCGGCCGTGGCACGCTGGTGTGCAGAACTTGGCGAGGACGGCGAGGAGGCCAGCGCCCAGCGGCGACGGTTGGTGAGGGCGCCTTCGGGCCGGGAGGCAGAGGTCTGCGGTGATGCGTGAGGTGCCGGCCGGCGACGAAGCGCTGATACGTCTCCAACATATTTATAATTTTTGATCGTTCCTTGCTATAGTCTATTCTATTTTAGATGTTTAATGGCCTTTATTATACACTTTTATATTATTTTTGGGACTAACCTACTAACCCAAGGCCTAGTGCAAATTGCTATTTTTGCCTATTTCAGTGTTTCGCAGAGAAGGAATATCAAACGGAGTCCAAACGGAATTAAACCTTCGGGAAACTTATTTTTGGAACCGTATCTTCACGAGAGACTTGAGGACCAAGTCAGAGAAGAAACGAGGTGCCCACGAGGGGGCAGGGCGTGCCCAGGGGGGCAGGTGCGCCCCCACCCTTATGGGCCCCACGTTGCTCCACCGACGTACTTCTTCCTCCTATATATGTCCACGTACCCTGAAAACACTGAGGAAACAGAGAAAACCCTAATTCCACCACCGCAACCTTCTGTTCCCGTGAGATCCCATCTTGGGGCCTATTCGGAACTTCGCCGGAGGGGGGGATCTACCACGGAGTGCTTCTACATCAACACCATAGCCTCACTAATGAGTTGTGAGTAGTTTACCACAGATCTTCGGGTCCATAGTTATTAGATAGATGGCTTCTTCTCTCTTTTTGGATTTCAATACAAAGATCTCCTCGATCTTCGAGGAGATCTATTCGATGTAATCTTTTTGCAGTGTGTTTGTCGAGATTCGATGAATTGTGGGTTTATGATGAAGACTATCTATGAACAATATTTGATTCTTTTCTGAAATCTTTTATGTATGATTATAATATCCTTGCAAGTCTCTTCGAATTATTGGTCTCGTTTGGCCTAGTAGATCTATAGTTCTTGCAATGGGAGAAGTGCTTGGCTTTGGGTACAATCTTGCGGTGTCCTTTCCCAGTGAAAGCAGGGGCAGCAAGGCACATATTGTATTGTTTCCATCGAGGATAAAAAGATGGGGTTTATATCATATTGCTTGAGTTTATCCCTCTACATCATGCCATCTTGCTTAAAGCATTACTCTGTTCTTATGAACTTAATACTCTAGATGCATGCTGGATAGCGGTCGATGTTTGGAGTAATATTATTGGATGCAGAATCGTTTCGGTCTACTTGTCACGGACGTGATGCCTATATATAATGATCATGCCTAGATATTCTCATAACTATACGCTTTTCTATCAATTACTTGACAGTAATTTGTTCACCCACCGTAGAATTCTGCTTTCATGAGAGAAGCCACTAGTGAAACCTATGGCCCCCCGGGTCTATCTCTATCATATTACTTTCCTTCAATTTCTGCTTCCATTGCTTATTTGCTTTATTTACTTTCTCTTCTTATACCAAACATATTATACTATCCTATCTCTCAGATCTCACTTTCGTAAGTGACCGTAAAGGGATTGACAACCCCTTATCGCGTTGGCTGCGAAGTTCTTATTTGTTTGTGCAGGTGCGTGGGACTAGCGCGTGGTCTCCTACTGGATTGATACCTTGGTTCTCAAAAACTGAGGGAAATACTTACGCTACTGTGTTGCATCACCCTTTCCTCTTGGGAATACAACACAAGCTCGAGAAGTAGCAAGAAGAATATCTGGCGCCGTTGCCGCGGAGAACTACGCAAAAGTCATATACCAAGTACCTATCACAAACCCTTATCCTTCGCACTACATTATTTGCCTCTCGTTTTCCTCTCCCCCACTTCACCTTTGTCGTTTTATTGGCCCTTTTCCTTTCGCCGTTCTGTCTGCTTGTGTTGCTATGTGCCCTCTATCAGATTGCATCTTCGCTTGCTAAATTATGGATCCTCATCCACTTGCTAAGCTCTTGAAGAGATCCAATTATGATGAACCAATTGCTAGTGAGCTGCGTGCACTAGAGTATCTTTATGAGGTTTTGCTTGAAATTTGTGAGTCCGAAAATTGTGATGAAGTGTTGAAAGAAGAAGATTATAAAGTGATTCAAGATAGTTCCTTGAACGAAAAGCATGATTGTAATGATGTTATTATAAATTCTATTAAAGTAAATTATGCTAATGTTATGCAAAACACTAAGCTTGGGGATGCTTATTTTTCTATGCCCACTACTTGTTTCAATAATCATGATTGGGGTGATGCTTCTTACGATCTTGAAATCTTATTTAAGCCCCATGATATATATGAGATTGATAATAATGTTTGCAATAACATTAAAAGTGGGTTTGGAAGAGTGTCAACTTTAGATCCCACATATTTTTAGAATGTTCAATCTTATGAAAATTTTGATAAAAGTTGGTTTGGAGAGGTCATGACTTTAGTTAATATTGATCCTACTATTTTGGAAGAGTGTAACCTTCCTATGCATGTGGATCGTGTTGAGAATATGTTTTGTGATAGCTATATTGTTGAATTTCCTTGTGATCCTACATGCAATTATTATGATAAAGGAAAATATGGTTGTAGAAATTTTCATGTTACCAAATTACCACACATTATGTTGAGATTGCTATTGTTTCTTTCTTCTTCCTTGCATATGCTAGATCTTCCTTGTCTTGCTAATTTGTTTTCCTATAAAATTCCTATGCATAGGAAGTATGTTAGACTTAGATGTGATTTTTACATGTTTTATGATGCTCTCTTTGTGCTTCATTTCTTCTCTTTTATGTGAGCATCATTGAAATTTCAATGCCTAGCTAGGGGCGTTAAAGGATAGCGCTTGTTGGGAGGCAACCCAATTTTATTTTATTTGTTTTTGCTTCTGTTTAGGAATAAATATTTCATCTAGCTTCTCTTTAGATGTGGTTTTGTGTTTTAATTAGTGTTTGTGCCAAGTAGAACCTTTGGGAAGACTTGTGTGAAGTTTATATGATCATGCTATAAAAAACAGAAACTTTAGCGCTCATGAGTTTGGGTGTAAATGTTTACTGGAGAGTGCTATTTAGTTGATTGTTTTTGCAGATGATTAATAGACAAATTCCTCATGTTTACCAATTTATTTCAATTTTTTTGGAGTTACGAAAGTATTCAAAACTTACAGATTACTACAGACTGGTCTTGTTTTTGACAGATCGGTTTTCCGTGTGTTGTTTGGTTATTTTGATGAATCTATGAGTAGTATCGGTGGGTATGAATCATGGAGAAGTTGGAATACAGTAGGTTTAACACCAATATAAACAAAGAATGAGTTCATTACAGTACCTTTTAGTGCTGGTTTGTTTTCTTATACTAACGGAGCTCACGAGATTTTTGGCTAAGTTTTGTGTGGTGAAGTTTTCAAGTTTTGAGTATGGCTTTGATGGACTATGGAACAAAGAGTGGCAAGAGCCTAAGCTTGGGGATGCCCAAGGCACCCAAGGTAAAATTCAAGGACAACCAAAAGCCTAAGCTTGGGGATGCCCCGGGAAGGCATCCCCTCTTTTGTCTTCATCTATCGGTAACTATACTCGGGACTATATTTTTATTCACCACATGATATGTGTTTTGCTTGGAGCATCATGTATGATTTGAGTTTTTGATTTTTAGTTTGCCAAAATCATCCTTGTTGGACATACCTTTTTTGAGAGATAAATTTGGTTTAGAATTTATTAGAACACTCTATGTGCTTCACTTATATCTTTTGAGCTAGATAGTGTTGCTCTAGTGCTTCACTTTTATCTTTTAAAGCACGGTGGTGGTTTTATTTTGTAGAAATTTTTGATCTCTCATGCTTCACTTATATCCTTTTGAGAGTCTTTTAGAACAGCATGGTAATGTGCTTTGGTTATAAAACTAGTCCTAATATGATAGGCATCCAAGATGATTATAGTAAAAACTTTCATATAAAGTGCATTGAATATGATGAGAAGTTTGATACTTGATGATTGTTTTGAGATATGAGGATGGTGATATTAGAGTCATGCTAGTGGAGTAATTTTGAATTTTAGAAATACTTGTGTTAATGTTTGTGATTCCCGTAGCATGTACGTATGGTGAACCGCTATGTGACGAAGTTAGATCATGAGGTATTTATTGAGTGTCATCCTTTGTGTGGAGGTCGGGATCGCATGATGGTTAACTCCTACCAACCTTGAATACTTTTTTTTGATGACTCGTAGATTTTTGCAATAAGTATATGAGTTCTTTATGACTAATGTTGAGTCCATGGATTATACGCACTCTCACCGTTCCACCTTTGCTAGCCTCTCTTGTACCACGCAACTTTCGCCGGTACCATACACCCACCATATACCTTCCTCAAAATAGGCACCATACCTACCTATCATGGCATTTCCATAGCCATTCCGAGATATATTTCCATGCAACTTTCCACCATTCCGTTCATATGACATGCTTCATCATCATTCACATAGAGTCATATTTTGTTCTAGCTTCGAGTTGTAATCTTTGAGTTGTAAGTCAATAAAAGTGTGATGATCTTCATTACTAGAGCATTGTCCCATGTGAGGAAAGGCCAAATAAAAAAAAGAGATGGCCCAAAAAAATATAGAGAGGGGCTAGATAAAAAAAAGAAAGCCCCTCCAAAAAATGAGAGAAAAGAGAGAAGTGACAATGCTACTATCCTTTGCCACACTTTTGCTTCAAAGTAGCACCATGATCTTCATGATAGAGAGTCTCTTGTTTTGTCACTTTCATATACTAGTGGAAATTTTCATTATATAACTTGGCTTGTATATTCAAACGATGGGCTTCCTCAAATGCCCTAGGTCTTCATGAGCAAGCAAGTTGGATGCACACCCACTTAGTTTCTTTTGATGAGCTTTCATGCACTTATAGCTCTAGTGCATCCGTTGCATGGCAATTCCTAGTCACTCACATTGATATCTATTGATGGGCATCTCCATAGCCCATTGATACGCCTAGTTGATGTGAGACTATCTTCCTCCTTATTGTCTTCTCTGCAACCACCACTCTATTCCACCTATAGTGCTATATCCATGGCTCACGCTCATGTATTGCGTGAACGTTGAAAGGTTTGAAAAAAAAATGAGTATGAAAACAATTGCTTGGCTGAAACCGGGGTTGTGCATGATATGAATAATTTGTGTGATGAAGAGGGAGCATAGCCAGATTATATGATTTTGTAGGGATAACTTTCTTTGGCCATGTTATTTTGAGAAGACATGATTGCTTTGTTAGTATGCTTGAAGTATTATTATTCTTATGTCAATATAGACTTTTGTCTTGAATCTTTCGGATCTGAACATTCATGCCACAATAAAGAAATTACAATGAGAATTATGTTTGTTAGCATTCCACATATAAATTCTGTTTTTATATTTACCTAATCGAGGACGAGCAGGAATTAAGCTTGGGGACGCTTGATATGTCTCCAACATATCTATAATTATTTATTGTTCCATGCTATTATATATTCTGTTTTGGATGTTTAATGGGCTTTATTATACACTTTTATATTATTTTTGGGACTAACCTACTAACCCAAGGCCTAGTGAAAATTGCTGTTTTTTGCCTATTTCAGTGTTCCGCAAAAAAGGAATATCAAACAGAGTCCAAACGAAATGAAACCTTCGGGAAAGTTATTTTTGGTACCGTATCTTCACGAGAGACTTGAGGATCAAGTCAGAGAAGAAACGAGGTGCCCACGAGGGGGCAGGGTGCGCCCCCACCCTCGTGGGCCCCACGTTGCTCCACCGACGTACTTCTTCCTCCTATATATGTCCACGTACCCTGAAAACACCGAGGAAAGAGAGAAAACCCTAATTCCACCGCCGCAACATTCTGTTCCCGTGAGATCCCATCTTCGGGCCTATTCCGGAGCTCCGTCAGAGGGGGGATCTACCATGGAGTGCTTCTACATCGACACCATAGCCTCACCAATGAGTTGTGAGTAGTTTACCACAAACCTTCGTGTCCATAGTTATTACCTAGATGGCTTCTTCTCTCTTTTTGGACCTAAATACAAAGTTCTCCTCGATCTTCGAGGAGATCTATTTGATGTAATCTTTTTGCTGTGTGTTTGTCGAGATCCAATGAATTGTGGGTATATAATCAAGATTATCTATGAACAATATTTGATTATTTTCTGAAATCTTTTATGTATGATTATAATATCCTTGCAAGTTTCTTCGAATTGTTAGTTTGGTTTGGCCTACTAGATCTATAGTTCTTGCAATGGGAGAAGTTCTTGGCTTTGGGTTCAATCTTGCGGTGTCCTTTCCCAGTGACAGCAGGTGCAGCAAGGCATGTATTGTATTGTTGCCATCGAGGATAAAAAGATGGGGTTTACGTCATATTGCTTGAGTTTATCCCTCTACATCATGTCATCTTGCTTAAAGCATCACTCTATTCTTATGAACTTAATACTCTAGATGCATGCTGGATAGCGGTCGATGTGTGGAGTAATAGCAGTAGATGCAGAATCATTTCGGTCTACTTGTCACGGACGTAATGCCTATATATAATGATCATGCCGGGATATTCTCATAACTATGCGCTTTTCTATCAATTGCTTGACAGTAATTTGTTCACCCACCATAGAATTCTGCTTTCATGAGAGAAGCCACTACTAAAACCTATGGCCCCCGGGTCTATCTCTATCATATTACTTTCCTTCAATTTCTACTGCCATTGCTTATTTGCTTTATTTACTTTATGTTCTTATACCAAAAATACCAATAAAATTATACTATCCTATCTATCAGATCTCACTTTCGTAAGTGACCGTAAAGGGATTGACAACCCCATATCGCGTTGGCTACGAAGTTCTTATTTGTTTGTGCAGGTGTGAGGGACTCACGCGTGGTCTCATACTGGATTGATACCTTGGTTCTCAAAAACTCAGGGAAATACTTATGCTACTGTGCTGCATCACCCTTTCCTCTTCGAGGGAATACAACGCAAGCTCGAGAAGTAGCAAGCGCGCGGCGGCGGAGCGCGCGGCCGGAGGCGGTGGCGAAGGTCGCGGGCCCAGTGCGGCACGGTTCGGCCTCAGGGCGGGCCGGATCTGGGCCTCGGGCGTCGGCGGCGATGTGGGCGCGGTGGAGGCAACGTGACAACTTGTGATTGGCTGAGGGGGCGGCTGGACGCGTCCGGCCGTCGGCGGACGTGTCCGGCGCGGTGGGAGGAGCTCGGGCTAGGGTTTTTGCCTGAAAATGGACGTGGGGGCTGTTTATATAGGTAGAGGGAGCTAGGAGAGTCCAAAAGAGGTGCAATTTTTGGCCACGAGATCGTGATCCACGGTGAAGAACATGGACGAGGTTTAGATGGGCTAGTGGGATGTTGTTGAGGGATGCTGGGCTAAAAGAGAAAATGCTTCCGACGGTTAAGCGGTTAACCATTGGGGCATCAAACGACCTCCAAATGGAACGAAATTTGACAGGCGGTCTACCGGTGATATACGAAGACCACTCGACAACTCTCGGCCCATTCCGATGATGTTTTTATCCCACTCATGAAACAAGGCTTGAGAGGTGCGATGGGTGCCGTGTGAGAGAGTTGGAAAACGAAACGGACAACGGAGAGGATGGAGACAATGCAACTATACACGGATGCAAGTGAGACTATGCCAGTGCAATGCACGTGATGAATAAGACATGGTGATATGCAACACATGCACAAAGCAAAAACGCAAAAACCCGAAATGGAGGAGGAGCCCAGAATGGAATTGATTAAGTCAACGATGAATATATTGCCATATAGGGAAATGTTACATCTAGGGTGTTACACGTAGGCACCATAGTTTAGAAAGCCGCACACGCACTAGGGGCTAGTAATTAGCCCCACAAGTCAAGCTCCTATGGCTAAGTGAAAGCATTAAAGCCACATAGTCTGATTGCCTGGTTCGCTCCGCGTACACCTCCTTTATGGACCAAGACGTTGGATAAAGAGTGTTCACGGGCATTACCAAACACCCCTATATTATTTACTTGGGGGCTGAAGCCGACGGCTGGAAACTTTCACATATAAACAAACAGCCGCACAGGAGGAAAAGTTGCTTACAATACAAAAGCGCAAAATTATATAGACATCGGATCATAAGCTTAGTCTTTATAATCTGAATACAATTACTCAAAGATAACATCCTTTGAGCACTGGCCCTCTACAATGCGGGCTCCTTCTAGCACATCACCGAAGTACCTTTCTGGCTTCCGATGATCCTTGCCCTATGGCGGACCATCAGTTGCTATCTCAGCAGCCTACATCTTCGCCCAGTGCATCTTGACATGGGCGACGGCAATTCATGCACCTTCTATGTAGGCCGAACGCTTGATAGCGTCAACCCGAGGACTCGCGCCGACGCGTCGCTTCACCAACCCAAAGTAGCTACTTGGGATTGGATCAGCGGGCCATAGCCGGACTATTAAGTCCCTCATGGCCGCACCCGCCATTTTATGCAGCTCGACCAGCTGCTTCATCTGGTCGTTCAGAGGTACTGCACGTTCTAGCACAAGGAATTTCTACCAGAACAACTTCTACGTGATGTTCCCCTCCTGGGATCGGAAGAATCGGGCGGCATCGGTGATGCTCCTCGGGAGATCCGCAAACGCACTTGGAGAACTCCATAATCGCGTCAGCGCAAGATACCTCCAACCTCCAAAGATACTCTACAAGAGAAAGGTCTTACCAGCTGCTATCTGCCGCGCTTGTTTGATCTCCTCATGAGCACAGCGTGATTCACTCCGCGCCTCTTTGGCAGCATTTACTGCCGTGTTGAGTTCGAAGGCTTGCTCCAAAGTCTTCTGCTCCAATGCCTCGCACTTGTGAGTGGCATCTCGCAGTTCTTCTTCGACTTTGGTCACCCACGACTCGTGACGTTGACGCATGGCCTGTTCGTCCTTTAGGTCGGCAGCCGCTTTGTCAGCGGCTGCTTTGCTCACCTTGGCATCTTCCTTGGCCTTTGCGAGCTCGCCCTTAAGGGTCTTGACCTTAGCTGTGTCAACTATTACATAAATCATATAGCATAATGAGCTCACACTCACACAGATCAAGCATATAGTGTTTTGACATTTCAATTTTGTGAAAATCTGCATACCTTGTGTTTCATCAAATCGCTTGTTGATATGGTCGAGCTCCTCATAGGCTAGTTGAAGCTTCCGATTGAGCTCGGAAACCTCTGTGGCCTGGGCAGAAGCGGGTACTAGCGAAGCCTGTTCAAACACAAGACACAGTTATGCTCTGTTAGATGCTATCACATGGATCCTTTGTCCGAGTCTCTTCAGAATCAAACAAAGCATCAGGGGCTACTGTCTGTATGCCAAGTTTTATAACCTATAGATATATATACATAAAATGAAAGAGTTATTTTTAGAACATTACGTCGCATACCTTGAAGCCTTTCAATAGGCTGTTGAAGGCTTTGTTCAGTCTGCTTTTGGCGGACTGAATCTTCTCCATGACCGTACCCATCAGGGTGCGGTGTTCCACTACGATGGAAGCACTTCGCAGTGCTTCCTCCAAAGTGTTCGCCGCATCCGGATTGATGGTGGGCGCCGTTGGAGCAGTTGCTCCTTCCCCCATCACCGGGGGCTGACTTCGCGATTCTGGAGCCGCACTGGACTCCGGAATGATGTTCGGCGGGGGACATGACTGCTTAGGCCGCTTGTCGTCGGTTGCCATGGGGATTGCTCCCTCTTGGCTAGCGGCGGCCGAGGGATTGGCCTCGGGCGCCCTCTCGTCCGCCCCGCTCCCACCTGCTCGTGCAAGGGAAGTACGTAGAGAGGACACCTTGGTGTCCCCTAAGATGGGAGAGGAGCCCCGCGGAGGCGTGTCGCTCTCCACCATCTCCGTCGCTAAAGAATTCTCCGATGACAGTGAAGCCTCATGGAGTACGTGTGGAGGGCTATATAAAGACAGAATGAAATTACTTAAACACTGAAAATTATTTTGGACCGAACATAAGAAGCGATTGCCTGAGTAATTATGATTCGGCTAGGGGCTTGTTACTGGGCTGTACTCGGAAACTGTGTTCGGACGTTGAGTCCGAACTGTCCAGAATGTTCAGCTTCTTCCTGGGCGCCGCCTTGCCTGCTTCTGCGGGGCCCGCTCTCTTCCTCGCCTTCTGCTTGACAGGGGAGTCGCTTTCTTCTTCTTCCTCCACCTCCTCGTATTCTTCATCATGGGAGGAGTGGGCGTTGGTTTACCCGGACACTGTGTCCACGGGACCCTTAGGGCAGAGGTTGCTCTTGACCTCCTTACCCTTCTTCTTGGCCTTCTTCTCTGGCGCCTTGTACGGCGCCAGAACCAGCATCGCCGTCAATTGAGGCGTCTCTGTGTCTTCGGGTAGCGGAGCCGGACACTTGGTCCGCTCCGCTTTCTTTGTCTAGGCCTTAATGGAACGTAAAAGTTCTGACTTCTGTTATAATTGAAATATCGACAGGGAGTGTATTCGACAGAATCCTCATTACCTATGAGGCCAATAACACACTGCTGAAGCCCTTGTCCTCGGTCTCCTCTGGCCACCCCTTTTGAGCCTTGAAGAGCTGTTTCCATATGTCTTCATGCATGGTGCCGAAGAGGTGCTTTAGGGTCCGGGCCTCTTCCTGATTGAACTCCCATAGGGGGAGTCCTTGTGTTGGCAGGGGAGAATGCGGCGGAAGAGCATCACCTGGATCACATGAATGAGGAGGGTGCCCTTTGTCATCATGCTGGAAATGCGGTTTTGGAGGGCCTGCACCTCCGTCTGTGACCCCCAATCCAGGCTCTTGGAGGTCCATGAGGTTAGCCTCTCTAGGGGTCCAGATCTAAATGTGGCGGCCGCCGCCCACTTGGCATTTCAGGGTTCAGTGATATAGAATGTCGCGGGATATCCCCGGCCACCTATGGGACCAGGAGGCCCCTTGCTGGTTCGGCAGGGGATGCCACATTGCACAAAGAGCAGACCAGCGCGCGGTAGCACGGCGGGGAGCACACAAGCAATTTACCCAGGTTCGGGCTGCCATGAGGCGTAAGACCCTACTCCTGCATTGGTGGATTAATGATGGAATGGTGATGGTGGAGTGTAGTACACTTGCCCGGTAAGGATTGCCCTTGGCCAGTAGTGACTACGCGCGTACGGTGGTGTGGGTTTCTCTATTCTCCAACCCTTTCTATGGTTGCCATGGGCCTCCTTTTATTGATCAAGCGGCAACCACAGTGGCAAACTAGTCATTTCGAACTAACATGATAGCTAACAGTGCTATCATACCTAACTCTATGGGCTATCAGGGTGCATTAAATGCACCACTTAGTGTCACATCACTGGTCGCCCGGCAAGGCTTGCCGGGCTCCTTCGCCAGCTCTGCGCATGTCTTCTTGACACGTCGCAGGATGGATGTCATCTGTGGGTTCTTCTTGTAGGAACTGGCTGCCATGTGGCTAATGGCTGCCACTTAATCATCTTGCGGCTTGGCACCACATTGATTGACGACGTGGGTTACACTTGGGTGCTTGGTGCGGTAGTTTGGCCTCTGTGAGCCCCCGGTAGGCCCTGCTGGGGTGTTTCTGCTATCTGCTTTCGGGGATGGCCTTGCCCCTTGCCGGGCTCGCCTGCCCGGCAAGGGAGGCCCTTCTCCTGGTGATGCCTTGCTTCTATGGCTTGGCCTTGGTCTCTTTGCTCTGAGCTGGTACTCTAGATCTCTTGGTTTCTTATACTCTAACTTGGGCTGGTGCTTCAATCTTGTTCTTGCGCCTCTGCACAGTCTGGGTAACACACCCATGGTTTGTTGCACCGATAGAAGCCCTCGGGCCTGCCCTGATCGCGGTACTGAGCATCATCAGGGTAGGGCCTAATAGGTTCACAGGCAGGGTTGCTAAATAGGCCACTCTTTTGAGGTCCTTGCTACCTCTTGAGCTTGCGTTGTATTCCCTCGAAGAGGAAAGGGTGATGCTGCACAGTAGCGTAAGTATTTCCCTCAGTTTTTGAGAACCAAGGTATCAATCCAGTAGGAGACCACGCGCGAGTCCCTCGTACCTCCACAAACAAATATGAACCTTGCAACCAACGTGATAAAGGGGTTGTCAATCCCTTCACGGCCACTTGCAAAAGTGAGGTCTGATAGAGATGATAAGATAATATTTTTGGTATTTTTGATATGGAGATTGAAAGTAAAGAGTACAAAACAAAAGTAAAGTAAAGATAAATAGTTGATGGAAGATTAATATGATGAAGATAGACCCGGGGGCCATAAGTTTGTACTAGTGGCTTCTCTCATGATAACAAATTTCTACGTTGGGTGAACAAATTACCGTCGAGCAATTGATTGAAAAGCGCATAGTTATGAAAATATCTAGGCATGATCATTGTATATAGGCATCACGTCCGTGACAAGTATACCAAAACAATTTTGCATCTACTACTATTACTCCACACATCGACTGCTATCCAACATGCATCTAGAGTATTAAGTTCATAAGAACAGAGTAACGCTTTAAGCAAGATGACATGATGTAGAGGGATAAACTCAAGCAATATGATATAAACCCCATCTTTTTATCCTCGATGGCAACAATACAATACGTCCCTTGCTCCCCCGGCTGTCACTGGGAAAGGACACCGTAAGATTGAACCCAAAGCTAAGCACTTCTCCCATTGCAAGAACTACCAATCTAGTAGGCCAAACCAAAATGATAATTAGAAGAGACTTGCAAAGATATTTAAATCATGCTTAAAAGATTTCAGAGAAGAATCAAATATTATTCATAGATAATCTTGATCATAAACCCACAATTCATCGGATCTCGACAAACACACCGCTAAAAGAATTACATTGAATAGATCTCCAAGAAGATCGAGGAGAACTTTGTATTGAGATCCAAAGAGAGAGAAGAAGCCATCTAGCTAATAACTATGGACCCAAAGGTCTGTGGTAAACTACTGACAACTCATCGGAGAGGCCATGGTGTTGATGTAGAAGCCCTCCATGATCGATTCCCCCTCCGGTGGGGCTCCAGAACAGGCTCCAAGATGGGATCTCACGGGTACAGAAGGTTGCGGAGGTGAAATTAGGGTTTCGTGGTGCTCTCGGATGTTTTCGGGGTACGTAGGTATATATAGGAGGAAGAGGCACGTCAGGGGAGCCACGAGAGGGTGGGGGCACCCCTACCCCGCTGGGCGCGCCCCTGCCCTCGTGGCCGCCTCGTTCGCTTCCTAGTGTGTACTCCAAGTCTTCCGTGTTGCAATTGTTCCAAAAATGACTCTCCCAAAGGTTTTATTCCTTTTGGACTCCGTTTGATATTCCTTTTCGACGAAACACTAAAATAGGCAAAAAACAACAATTTGCACTGGGCCTTGGGTTAGTAGGTTAGTCCCAAAAATAATATAAAAGTGTATCATAAAGTTCATTAAACATCCAAAACAGATAATATAATAGCATAGAAAAATCAGAAATTATAGATACGTTGGAGACGTATCAAACATCCCCAAGTTTAATTCCTGCTCGTCCTTGAGTAGGTAAATGATAAAAAACAGAATTTTTGATGTGGAATGCTACCCAACATAATTCTCAATGTAATTTTGTTTATTGTGGCATGAATGTTCAGATCCGAAAGATTCAAGACAAAAGTTTAATATTGCCATAAGAATAATAATACTTCAAGCATACTAACAGAGCAATTATGTCTTCTCAAAATAACATGGCCAAAGAAAGTTCATCCCTACAAAATCATATAGTTTGTCTATGCTCCATCTTCGGCACACAACATACTCAAATCATGCACAACACCGGTTTCAGCCAAGCAATTGTTTCATACTTAATTTTTTTCAAACTCTTTCAACTTTCACGCAATACATGAGCGTGAGCCATGGATGTAGCCTATATGTGGAATAGAGTGGGAGTTGTGGAGAAGACAAAAAGAGAAAGATGGTCTCACATCAACTAGGCGTATCAATGGGCTATGGAGATGCCCATCAGTAGATATCAATGTGAGTGAGTAGGGATTGCCATGCAACGGATGCACTAGAGCTATAAATTCATGAAAGCTCAACAAAAGAAACTAAGTGGCTATGCATCCAACTTGCTTGCTCACGAAGACCTAGGGCATTTGAGGAAGCCCATCGTTGGAATATACAAGCCAAGTTCTATAATGAATTTCCCACTAGTATATGAAAGTGACAAAACAAGAGACTCTCTATCATAAAGATCATGGTGCTACTTTGAAGCACAAGTGTGGAAAAAGATAGTAGCATTGTCCCTTTTTTTCTTTTCTCTTTTTTTCTTCTTATTTTTGGGCCCTTTTTTTCTTTGGCCTTTCCCTCTTTTTTAATTGTTTTATGTGGGACAATGCTCTAATAATGACGGTCATCAAACTTATATTGATTACAACTCGATACTAGAACAAAGTATGACTCTATATGAATGTTGTAGCGACCCGACCCGAATGGATCAAGTCTCTGTGCTTAAGTGTCATCCCTGGATCAGTATGCTAACACACACAATACTCGAGGATTTATAACAGAGGTAAATCACATGTATAAAGTAACGTAAATACTATTACCCCAATCCATATGGCGGAAGTAACAACGAAGTTGTGGATTCTCATCAACACCAACGGCTAAGTTGAGTGTAGAAAGCGCAACCCTAGCGTAACACTTATTCGTCCAATAAAATCCTGCAACATGAGACGTTGCAGCCATGTAGGTCAGTACATTGAATGTACTCGCAAATTCACATTGTAGTAGTAATGATGAACAATGCCTACAACTACAAGCATATTTGGCTGGTGGAGGCTGTAAGGTTTATTTTTGCATAAAGCTAATTTTCCCTACAACAAAGGAATACATTTTTAATTTAGTACTCATTTTAATTAAGCTATATTGAGAATGGTTCCTCCATCTAAAATCCCCAAGTTACCAAAGTTAATAACCCAACAATTTTATTAGATCAAGTGATGAGATCAACAAATAATCCACTTCTAGATACTCAAAGATGTCCATAACCCGGGACATGGCTACTCATGAATAGTTTGTACACTCGGCAACAGTTTGTGCACTTTTCCCCACAAGACTCGATCTCCCCCGTTTGATTTCTCGCACTGCATGGTGTTTGAGAAACGGATGACCGAGACATAGTATTTCAGAAGCATTAACTCTAAACCCTGGGTAGACCGTACCACCTACATCTGCTACATCTGCTAGTCTACCACGGAAATAGGTCACACAACATACTCAATTAAGCTAGATCCCATAATGGCTTGTGGTTGCACACGGAAGTTTCTAGGCATGAGTGATATATGATCCCTTTGAGCCTGGGTGGCATTCCAATAGGGTGATCACACGGGTTCTCCGGGATCACCTAGGACAGCACTCGACCCGCCAGGTGCCCGAGCAAACCACTGGTTTCTCCAGGGTGCCCCAACCAATCCACACAGATGTGTATTAAATTTCCACATTAAAGAAACCCTTAGTTGTTATTACACTCACAACTTTCATGAAATCACTCATACCAATCCACGTCTACAAACATGGCTAAGCAATAAGTAACAAAGTGTATATTCCCATGGGTTGATCTCAAGTCATTGGGTTCCTACCTCATATACTACAAAGCATCATCACATGTAACCTGTCCTACTCATGCAAGTGTTTGAGGATAGAACTAATGCAATAAAAACTGGGTATTGGAAAGTATGATCAAAGTATTAACTTGCCTTGTACGTTTGGTGTAGATTCTTTGCTCTCATAACTCGTGATAGATCTACTCGTCACACTCCGTTCAATCAATCGTAAGCACACAATAGTAACCACACATAAGCAATCACACAGAAGATCGGAAAGAACGAGGAAAACACTTCCGAAAACTTCGAAAAACAAGTGAATAACTCCTGCAACAGAAAACAATTTTCTAACAGTACTAAAATTGAATGAATTTGGTCTTGTCATAAATTTTAGGTCAAGAGCTTCGATTTGCAAAAAGAATCAACTAAAACGGAGTTATAAAACTCAAGTTATGACAAAAAGAAGTTCATATTCAAATTTGGTTGAATTCAAATTTTAAAACTTTCGAAAACATGTTTAAGTTGGTTATGTTGATAGAGGGGGTCATAACAAAGAAGTTGGCGTTGGTTTAGTTGGATTTGTAACAACGAGGAAAAAGTAGTGAAAGTTTGAAGGTCAGGATCTAAACTGTAAAATAAATAATTACAGATGGGTCCCTAGCCGAAAACTAAAATAAAAAGAAAAAGACTATCGAGCAAACACTCATTTTTTTAACTCTAACCAGCGAACGTTCTCTAAATAACTAACTAAAAAACTAAACTGATCTAATTGAAAAACCGAACTATAAATAGAGAAAAAACCGGCGGGTTTTTCTCGGTTTATACCGGGTCGGGTTTGGCGAGGCGGGTCAGGCGGACCGGACGGATCCAGCAATCAGCTCCGGCGAGCGGCAACGCTGCTCCAGCGATGGGACACGGCGGAGGCGGTGAGGTGGTGGCGCGCGGGCGGCGAGGGCGAGGCGCAGGACGCGAGGGGCAGCGGCGCGGCGTGCTGGCGAAGGCGGACAGCGGCGGAACATGCACGGCGGCGGCCGGGCGATGCGAGAGGAGGGAGGGAGGAGAGAAATGGAGCGGGGACCTCGGGCTATATAGGAGGAGGGGTGGAGCAACTTGGAGGAGGGGGCAGGAGGTGGCCAGGGTAGCCACGGCGGCGGCTGGCGTGATGCAGGCAGACTCCCGCTCGGGAGGAAGACGGGTGTGGTGGCGGCGACTGGGCCGCGGCCTGGCTAGCTGGGCCGGCCCGGTCCAGAATAGTTTTTTTAACAGACAGACAAAAAGGAATAAAACAAAAAGGAATAAAAATATTATATAGGCATATAATATATCAAAATTTTCAGAAAAAGAACCTCCACAACATGAACATTTTTCTAGCGTCAAATAAAAACCTCACAAATTTAAATAAACCAAACAGTGCTACTGTTTTAATAAAATACAATAAAAATCATTTTAAATATGCCAAAATGATTTCAAATTTATTTCTCTCCAACTTTCCACTTTAGGAAATCATTTTACCCTATTTTCAATATATTTTGTTTTTGGAGAAAAATAATTTGAATAAAACCCAATAACTCAAATTTTGAAAATAGTTTTCAAAATACATTAAAAGAACTTCGAACTCATATTTCTTATAATTTGAGGAAGTCATTTTATCTTCTCTCATGAAAATCATTGAGTTGCTTAAAGTTTCTCAGTTTGAAATATTTCCAAATGAAATTCAAATGTTTTCAAAAAACCCTTTTCATGTTTAAATGGAATAATTCATGTCATCTTCTCTCTAGGGTTTTGTATTTTGAAATGAATGTGAATTCATGGATACCATAAAATTGCAAAGTGAAAGTTTGGGAAAGTCATTTCATTCCCTCTCATTTAGTTTTCAAAAGTTTCAAATTTCACACAATTTCAATCAGCAGAACACACAATGAATTCAAAACTATATATTTATTATAACATTCCAAAATTTAGAATTTTGGGATGTTACAAACCTACCACACTTAAAATGAATCTCGTCCTCGAGATTCGGAGAGGCTTGAAGAAATGGGTTGGGGTTCGGGGATCTCCTAACAAATCCATTGATTGGTATGGTCCAGTGTGCTACCACACTTAGAAACATGGATATAGTTCCATCGAAAACTCATACACTCCAAACTTATGGTTTGACGGGGTCGGTCTTCTCAAATCTTCAGCACAATTCCTTCTCTGGGCTCTTCCGGTAGTGGCATAACTTTTGTTCTCAATTCCTTGTGTCCTTTCATCTTGGTAAGGTTCTTCTGAGACTAGGTCTTCTTAGCGGACAGGTCTGGCGCCAATACTAAACAAATATCGATATCTCATGGTGGTCATGAAACAATGTGAATGGGCCCCTGCATAAAATGGGTGTGGGCTTCATTCTCACCGTATATCCTATGGTTGGCCACAACTGCCTTGTACAAGGGAAAAATTTCATACCATTCTAAGGTTTAAACAAAGTTTTGAAGTCGTCATCTCTCTACTATAGGTAAGTCACTCAGATTTACATCATGTATAATAGAGGCGAATAATAAGAGTAAGCCGGTATGGTGATCAATCCATTCCGCACCCAAATCATTACCTTTGATATGGTTTAGTGGATCTCGAATTCTAACACTCGGTCATCCTCACTAGCATTGCAGAATTTTCTCTTGTCGATAAACTGCGTACGGATAAATCCATTGATTCTGCAAGCAAAACAAACATCTATCGTTCCTTCATAACCCTCGGGTGTTGCTTAGACACCTATAAGATCATTTGTTGACAAAGTCGTAACTTCTACCAGTGGTTTTCCTTCAGCAAGAGTGTGCTTGCTTTCTTGACAAGTCCTGGGGCCTGTGCTAAATCTTGAACTCATCATCGGGTTGCAACTGATCGTTCTTCCAACATCCAGTTTCCTAGTATTCTTAAATCCATCCAATTTTACTGTATCCCTTGGTTCAAAACTGAGTGTGATAACTCACACTCATCCTTGGGCAGTCCATTCCAAGTTTGACGTAACTAACCACTAACTAGTGTATTCGGGTAATGGTGTTGGATTCTACCACCCTTAAAATGAATAACACTAGTTTCTTCAAAATCTGGTTCCATGTATCATGATTTCACTCACTGCCTATATAGTAACAACTACAAAATTCCAATCAGTTCCAATGATGCTAACTATAGTGATTCTCCACTTACTACGATCTACTGCATTTTCCATTGCATGCTTCAACTCAACAACTTAGCACAACTCTCCTTCTCCTTGGGACAATCTCTAGCATAGTGCCCTGCTTATTTCAGCAGAAACAAATTACTTCCGACAAGTCTCGTGGTTCCCTTGTGATTACGTAGCCTCCTTAGGTCCTCGGCTTGGGTCCACTTCAGAGCTTGTATATCCTCAACTCATCCTTGGAGTCACTATTGCTCCACACTCCAGCATTACACCCTCTTTATGTTAGGACCCCGATCCTAAGTCACACCGATCTAGCTGTAACACGTCATATCACTTTGCGGCCTCACGCACGGTATCCCCACGGGTGCCACCTTACCTGGCCCGGGACCGTTTGCGCATTTTGGCACACGTATATGACAGTTTCGCTAGCATCCATATGACAGAGAACCCGGGCCGACATGGCTAGTTATAAACCAAAAGTGGCACTAAATTACAGAGACATGCATCCATGACCCAGCAACGAACGTGTCGGTCATCAACGTATGAACCCAAGTCGTAGCAAGTTACATGGACTTAAAGGAACAACGCGTGAAATTTCCCCTAAGGGACAGACACAGGAACGAAGAAGGACACATGCCGGCCAGCCTACGTGTTCCGAGCAGTAGCAAGCTACCAAGGCTCATTGGAAGCACTAGGAGGCATTTCCCTGTAAGATAGGCTACCAAAGAAAAACAACTAGGTGTCGGATCCCACACATACCAAGCATTTCAATCATAGACACAATATGCTCAATATGTGCAAATACAACATTGCATCACAACAGAACTCTATGACTCAAAGTACTTTATTTAAAAGGCTCCAAGAGCCATACATAACATATCCATACAGGTAGGGGTCACATGACCCAACACTCAAGTCATACAGTCATACAAGCACAAGCGGAAGCTAACATGTCTGAGTACAGACAACTTGGAAAATAAAACAGGCTTGGTGTAGCCTCACTATCTACAAGGCCCTTCACAAGCTCCAGATCTCCGTCTGGGTGACAAGCTACTCGTCGACGTCAACATCTATGTAGAACCCTTCAGAAGGGGCAGGGTTCTCCTCTGCAACCGTTATTAAGCAAACATGAGTACAAAGGTACTCAGCAAGTCTTACAACAGAACCTATCATACATGCAACATTATCAACAGGGGGTAGTGGAGTTCATAGCAGAAAGCCAGCTTTGACTCTTGGCTAACCTATACTACAACTCTCAACAGATTGCAAGATATTACTACGTACACGAGTCCTCTACTCACCACAACAATACACCACCGAGGATCCTCTTCCGTCATCCTACGGAAGGGCCATCCACGACACTCACACTTGTCTTGAGGCTTTTAGTGGTATCCATCAACTTGTCTATGAACTATAAGAGTAACCAAGTAGTCCGTACCGCGAACAATGGCTATTCGAATAGATTGATAACCCTGCAGGGGTGTACTTCTTCACACACGCTTCCACCACTTATCGCTGTTTACTCGACATGTACTCGACAACCTTCAAGCGGAAGCCCAGCGAGGGTGTCGTCCACGACCTGACTAACTACACAAGTCTCTCGTCCAGGTTTATCGCCTATTTGGGTTCCATCCGTGGGGAGATCCGGCCGGGGTGTCGCTCACGGCCCCAAACGATGTGTACAGGGTTCCCGAGTCACAAAACGGGCAACCGGTACACCGTGCCACGTACCTGTCGCATCACAGCCCACCCCGAGGGTCAGCGCTGTGCACGACCACCAGTAAGCTACAGACACTTGAAACTAATTGTAACTCCTGGACAGAGATCGAGGGTAATTAATAAGTCGAGAGGGTCCATTGGTTTCGGGCCCAATGCATGGTAGTAGCTGGAACTTGAACCACACATACAGATCTCGGGTCCTATGTATGATTCCAATGAAACAACCCACCACGTACTCCTACATGGCCTTTCATCGATACCTTTACCAAACATGTTCCACACTTCCTTCTCTTTACCGGTATGATCATTTCACTCTGATCCATCACCCAGATGAACGAGACCTGACATACCTCTAAGCATAGCAGGCAACATAAACAAATAGCATGGTGGATCACACATCAAATGGCTCAATCAACTCCTACACATGCTAGTGGGTTTCAACTATTTACTGTGGCAATAACAGGTCATGCAAGGGAATAGGGTTCAACTACCGCAGCAAGTAGCTGTTCACACGCTGTTGCCTTAATGCAGTAAAAGAGAGCAGGAGCGAGAAGATGGGTTTGTATCGGAATGATCAATGATTGCTTGCCTGACAAAGTAGTTGTCGGGTACTGCTCTTCAGCTGGATACGCAGAAGTATCCTCGGGAGCAGGACCTAACACGGAAAATAACGGCGATACAATCAATAAGCAAGCAAATGCAACAATATGATGCATGCTCATGATATGGCAAGATGCATGTGTTTTGGGCTAATGCAACTATAACCAGAAGGGTTTGAGCCCATTTGAATCAAAGATTCAAATTGAAACTCAAACTATTATTTAATTAAGTGCATTGTCATGTTTTAATGTATACAGCAAGGTTAACTTGCTCAAACATGCATCAAACCTATGCCATTGGAAAGATTGGATTTTTCTGATCAATTTTCATATATAAATCTTTTCCATCCGAGCTACTTTTGAATTTATATGATTTTTTGAAGTTTAAGCATTTTCTCGAATTTCCTGAATTATTATAAATCTAAAAATCCAAGAAAATCCTTTACTGCGTCAGCATGACATCATGCTGACGTCAGCCAGTCAACAGGGCAGCCTAGGT
This sequence comes from Secale cereale, assembly GCA_902687465.1. Taxonomy (NCBI): domain Eukaryota; kingdom Viridiplantae; phylum Streptophyta; class Magnoliopsida; order Poales; family Poaceae; genus Secale; species Secale cereale. Next base: position 487,233,853 of record LR738710.1, read on the forward strand.
CAAACCTGACCAGTGGGACCCACTGGTCAGTGTCACAGTTAGTTAACTTACTAATTAAAATTAAATTAAACACTAAACTAGGTTTGACTAACAGGCAGGGCCCACATGTCAGTGACTCAGGGGGGTCAAAACCTTGGTCAAACAGGGCTAACTCACCGGCGTTTAGCCGCCGGCGAGGCCAAACGCGGCGGTGAGGTGAGGGTTTTGTGCTCCGGCTGCCAAAACGACGGCGGAGCACACCTACGGGTAGCTGGGAGTGAGCCGCATCGAGTGGTGGTGGTGGCTGGCCTCGGGGTCGCCGGAGACGACGCTGGCGACGAGTCTAGCGGTTGCCGGAGTTCGGGTGAGGTTGAACTCGTCGGTGCAATGCTCGTAGATGTGCGTGGAGTGTTCCTATAGCACCTACACGTGACGGTGAAGCTGGTGGGCAGGGTGGCCGGACCATTAGATGGTCGGAGCCTCGTCGGCGACAAGCTCCGCGGCGGCGCGTGCAGGTGAGCCTCGTGCGGTGCGATCAGTGCATGAGAGAGCCAACGGAGAGGGGGAGGGCGAAGCTGAGCTCACGGCGGTTGTAGTAGACGCCGAGGCGAGCTGGGGGACGATCGGAGCTGAGCGGGGCGGCGAGGGGGATCTCTGCGGCAGGAGTTGGGGAAGACGGGGTCGGGGGCGACTCCAGAGCGGGCGAGCGCTCGGGGCTCAGCCTGCTCGACGCAGTCAAGGACGGTGGAGCGGACGGACACGATGACGGGGCTCAAGGACGGTGGTGGACGCGGCTACCACGACGGCGCAAGCACGGCGGCATCGGCCATGGTGCGGGGAAGGCAAGGGAGAGGAGCTGGGGAGGGTGGAGAGTGTCAGCGAGCTCGGGGACGAAGTGGGTGATCGATCCCACCCTCCAGGATGGCGAGGGGAGGAAGCTGGGCGGCGGGCAGCTGCGTGGCGCGCGCTGCGGCCGCCGTCGAGCACCTGCCTGCCTGCCTGGCCGAGCCAAGCAGCTCGCTGGAGCGGTGGCTGGGCTGGGCCGGTAGGTGGGCCGGTTAGGCGCCAGGTAAACTCTTTCTCTCTCTCTTTTTTCTATTTCTTTCTGTTTCATTTCTTTTGCAACTTTATTGAATTAATAAAAATGCCAGAACATTTTTGTAGCTCATAAAACTAGTCATGCCCACTGTAAATAATATGAACAGCATGGAACATTTTAGTTTATGATTATTTGGGCACACAAATTATTTTATAGCATTTAAATGCCCAAATGCAAATACCATATGAATTAATCCAGAGACCTTAGATGTCCTAGAAAATTGTGCACCATTTTTGGTAGAGGTTTAAGACCAAGGCAGAAATGATGAACATTTTTGAAGGGCATTTTGGGTTCATTGGAAAAGATTTTATTAAACCCTAGTTGTTAGAAGAGGGGTGCTGGGGTTTTTGTCATTCCCATTTCAAGTTTCTTTGAAAAGTAAACATGATGCACACTCTAGCTAGTCCTAATGCAAGCACTGACTAGGGATGTGACAACTCACCCCCACTCAAAAGAATCGCGTCCCGAGATTCGGGTTCCTCCGGAAAGAGGGTGGGGTACTCAAGTCGAAGACGATCCTCCCTTTCCCAAGTAGCTTCACTCTCAGAATGATGTGACCATTGAACCTTGAGAAACTTGATATTACGACGTCGAGTGGTGCGCTCGGTTTGATCAAGAATACAAACGGGGTATTCTTGATATGTGAGATTGTCCTGGAGATCAAGCGTTTCGTGGTCCACTCCGCAGATAGAATCCGTGAAGCAACGCCTGAGTTGAGATACGTGGAAGGCATCATGAACTCTGGAGTGGTGCGGAGGTAGTTCCAATTGGTAGGCAACTTCTCCTCGTTTGGCAAGAATGCGAAAAGGACCGATGTAACGAGGGGCCAATTTGCCTTTGATACCGAAATGATGGGTTCCATTAAGAGGAGTAACCCGAAGGTAAGCCTTATCGCCGACTTCAAAGGTCACAGCCTTATGATGACTATCATATTGGCTCTTCTGGCGAGACTGGGCTGTTTTCAATTTCTCACGAACGATGCGAACTTGCTCCTCTGCTTCCTGGATCATATCCGGACCAAAGAATTGTCTTTCCCCGGTTTCTGACCAGTTAAGAGGTGTTCGACATCTTCGTCCATATAGAACTTCGAAGGGAGCTTTGCCCAAGCTGGCTTGATAACTATTGTTATAAGAAAATTCGGCAAATGGAAGACACTTCTCCCATTCCATACCAAAAGAGATGACAGAGGCTCGAAGCATATCTTCTAGAATTTGATTGACTCATTCCACTTGACCACTTGACTGAGGATGGAAGGCGGTGCTGAAAGAGAGATGAGTTCCCATAGCATTCTGGAAACTTTCCCAGAATCGTGAAGTGAAAAGACTTCCATGGTCTGAATTAATCTCCAACGGCACACCATGAAGTGATACTATCCGAGAGATATACAAATGTGCTAGCTGGCTAGCGGTTATACTTTCTCGAACAGGTAGGAAGTGGGCTACTTTGGAGAGACGGTCGATAACGACGAAAATAGCATTATTCCCTTTTCTGGTCCTGGGAAACCCGGTAATGAAGTCCATACCGACCTTGTCCCATTTCCATTCAGGAATAGCTAAAGGTTGAAGGGTGCCAGCAGGCCGTTGATGTTCTGCTTTAACTCGACGACAAACGTCGCAGTTAGCAATGAACTGAGCGATTTCTCTCTTCATCCTAGTCCACCAGAACCTCTGATGTAGGTCCTGATACATTTTGGTACTACCGGGATGAATTGTGAGAGGAGATTCATGAGCCTCTGATACGTCCAAAACGTATCTATAATTTCTGCTTGCTCCATGCCTCTTTTGGGTGATATTGCTATGATATTTATACACTTCCATACACTATTGATCATATTTGGACTAACCTATTAACTCAGTGCACCCCAGTGCCAGTTTCTGTTTTCTGCTGTTTTTGTATTTCAGGTTTTCCCGTCATGAAAACTGCCAGAAAAATCCCGGAAAAATTATATAAAAAATCAGCGTTCCGGAAGCTTCCACACAGCCGAAGTAGGGCCGGATGGGGGCCACCAGGGCTCCAGGCGCCCTGGTGGCGCGGCCCCCCTCTTGGCCGC
>LR738710.1:487237068-487374270 GCA_902687465.1 Secale cereale
GGGGGGGCGCCTGGGCCCCCCAGGCCTCTGCTGATGCCCCCCTTTGGCATATATTTAACACTCGTCCGAAACCCTCGAGGACGGAACCCTTTTTCGCAATCTCATCTCTGTTCCGCCGCCGCCGCGCTTCCAAGATCGGGAGCACCAGGAGAACTCTTCCCGGCACCCTTCCGGAGGGGAGGATCACCACCGGGAGCCTCTCCACCACCATGGACGCCTCCCGGATGAGTTGTGAGTAGTCTCCCTTGGACCATGGGTCCATGACCAGTAGCTATGTGATGTTCTCCTCCCCTTCTTGTGCTTCACTAATTAGACCTCGTGAGCTGCCCTACATGATCGAGGCACATATGTAATCCTTATGCTGTTGCTATGTTGAGTTTGCTGGGATCCGATGGATTGTGAGATTATGTTCAGATTGTGTTTGAGTAATATATTTGATTTACCTCTTTTATATTTATGTTCTTAAGTAATTCTTGCATGTTCTCCGTTGCTATTTATTGCTTTGGCCGAGTAGTAGGTAGTGACTCCTAGAGGGAACGTTATGCTTGATTGTGGGTTCATGCCCCTCGATGACTAGCTTGAGTGATAGAAACATGAGTCTAGGGGATGTGCTGTTGCCACAAGGGGGAAAACAACGGTGCTTGTGCTCGCGGGTGCAAGGATTGTTTACTTTACACAAAGTTCTTTTAATGCAGTTGTCTGTTGCTTTGAGTTTACACTATGGGTGGGACTCGCAACTTAATACCAGCGAGATGTTCTGGATAGATATCTCAAGGTGGATGATTAGTAGTAGATGCAGATGGATTTCGGTCTACTTGCCTTGGCGTACCGCCCATGCTTTGAACCTCTACCTTTCTTGCAACATAGTTAGCATTGGTTTGCGCACATAATTCTGTCAATTGCCCAGCTGTAATTCGTTTACCTCACATAGCTGTTTTATCGTCTTTTGGGAGAGAGACATCACTAGTGAACATCATGGGACCCCGGTCCATATTACCATCACTGATCACATCCGCTATTTACTTTCCGCTTTTACTTACTAGTTGCAGCAATACCTATCACTATTATCTCTTGTGTTTGATCCTTTGTAAACGACAAGGCCAGAGGGATTGACAACCTCTCTGTACTCGTTGGGAGCAAAGTTATTTGTATCTGTGTGCAGGTCCAAGTTGATTGATAAGTATCTGGCGCCGTTAGCAGTTGACACCTTCTTGTTGAACCTTGGAGTCTCAGGGGAAATCGATCCTTGGTATCATTGCCAAGGGAAAACTTCCGCTACACTGCATCTCAAACCTTCCACTTGGGGTAACCAACGAGGGTCGAGAAGCCATCGAGCAAAGTTTTCTGGCGCCGTCGCCGGGGACTCCACTCTTCAAGATAGGGGAGTTGCACGCTATCTTTTACCTTTGCTTTTTAGTCTTGTTAGTTTACCTTTCAGTTTTTTTGCTTTAGTATCCTTTATCAAAAAATCACAAAAATAGTTATCTTGCTTGCTTGCTGCTATGGGTTCCACCGAGAACACCAAGTTGTGTGACTTCACTAGTCATAACAACAATGACTTTATCTGCACGCCTATCACTACACCTGCCACTTCAGCACCTTCTTATGAAATTAAACCTGCTTTACTAAACTTAGTTATGAAAGATCAATTCTCCGGTGCTGGAGATGATGCTGCTTTACACTTAAACAACTTTGTTGAACTCTGTGATATGCAAAAGTACCAAGAAATAGATGGTAATATTGTTAAGTTTAAGCTTTTTCCTTTCTCCATGAGAGGAGGAGCTAAAATTTGGTTTCAATCTTTGCCTAGAAATAGCATAGATTCATGGGACAAGTGCAAATATGCTTTTATTGGAAAATACTATCCACCTGCTAAAATTATCCAACTAAGAAGTAACATAATGAATTTTAAACAATTGGATACGCATGAAATATCTTGTCAAGAACTGCCCTACTCATGGTTTGACTACTTGGATGGTTATCCAAACTTTTTATGCAGGCTTGAACTTTACCTCGTGGAACTTGTTAGATTCGGCCGCGGGAGGAACCTTTATGTCAACTACACTTGGTGCTGCCACGAAGCTTCTCGATGAGATGATGACCGATTATTCCCAATGGCACACCGAACGCGCTCCAACAGGTAGGAAGGTAAACTCTGTCGAGGATATTTCCTCCCTAAATGAAAAAGTTGACTTGATCATGTCTCTACTTTCGAAGCAATCTTCTGTTGATCCTCGTGATGATCCTTTAAATTCTGTGATTGCTCATGCTTATAGGAGTAATTTTGGTAGCAATCCTAGACCGTTCCCCTCTAATTCTTATGGGAACAACAATGCTTATCCTAGCACCAAGAACTCCACTACTGAACTAGAGATTATGCTTAAAGATTTCATCACTACCCAAAAAGCCTTCAACAAGAGTGTAGAAGAAAAATTAAACAAACTAGATGATCTCTCTTCGAAGGTTGACAATTTAGACCATGAGGTAGAATTGCTTAAAATTAGAACTTCTCCTCTTGAGGAGAGGAAGGTCACTCCTATGAATGCTATTCAAGTGCAAATTAATGAAAACATTATGATGTTGGCTAAACTTAAAGAGATATGGGCTAGAGAAAGGGAGGAAGAAGATAGAATTAAGAACCTTCCTACCCACCACACTGTTGCTACTATCCAAATTGTTGAGGATATCCAAACTCTTAGCACCCAATGCACTCCTGGTCCCGTTGGACCTATTAATGGTGATGCTATGACCATAGAAACTACCAAACAAGTGAACCTAAAGGACACCACTACGACTTTACTTGATAGTAGTGACCTTGATTTTGATAATTGCACTCTTACCGAAGTTATTGATTTCCTTCACAAGATGTCTAGAGATCCCCGCACTAGCACGCTTAACCTTGCCTTCACAGAGCATATCACTAATGCTCTCATCAAAGCTAGGGAGGAGAAACTTAGAGTAGAAGCCTCCATACCTAGAAAGCTAGAAGATGGTTGGGATCCTATGATTAAAATTAAGTTGAATAACTTCTCTTGCTATGCTTTATGTTATGTTGGAGCTAGTACCTCCGTTATGCCCAAAAGAATATATGATATGCTTAAATTGAAACCTTTTGATTCTTGTTCTTTTGGTGTTCGTCTTGTCGATTCTTCCATAAAGAAACCTTTGGGGAGGATCGACGATGTTCTTATAATTGTCAATGACAATTACGTTCCCGTTGATTTTACTATTATGGACATTGAATGTGAACCTTCTTGTCCAATTATTTTGGGACGTCCTTTTCTTTGCACCGTTGGTGCCATCATTGACATGAAAGAGGGGAGTATAAGATTCCAATTTCCCCTCAAGAAAGGGATGGAACACTTCCCTAGAAAGAAGATTAAGTTACCTTTTGAGTCCGTTATACGGGCTAGCTATTCTTTTACTCTTGATAAAACTTGATCTCTATGCATTATGCCTAGCTTAAAGGCATAAAAGAAAGCGCTTTTGGGAGGCAGCCCACAATGAATAAAATTTTATTTTGCTTTTGTTGTGTCTTGATGTTGTTACTACAGTAGCATCATCATTGTATCTTTACTTTTCAGTTTTGTGCCAAGTGTAGCCTCTGATTGCAAGAAAGTTCAAAAGTTGTGACGTGCTGTCCAGGAAACAGATTCTGTCCTTGGACAGAAAAATTCGTATAAAATCACCAGATCATCTTTTTGGTCTGAATTTTTTCGACAGCGTGCTCTATACAATTGTCTTTCGGGCGTCTGTTCTGAGTTTTTTGATTAGAGTTGCAGAAGTGCCCCGAAAAAATCATTCACTACCTGCTAGTCTGTTTTTCACAGATTCTGTCCTGTTTTGCCTTTCCTTCATTTTGCAAACCTTGAGCTTGCTTTTTCTTTGCAAAAACCTTTTGGCAATCTTGAGAAACAGTATACCTTCAAGAATATTCTTATTTCCAGCAAGGAAAAATTATTTTATTAAGGGTACTAACCTCGCTAATCAGATTATGATGAGTTATGTATGAAGGGAGTTTTCAAGTGTGCGAGGGAAGATGATAAAAAGATTCAGGAGTGTCAAACGCTCAAGCTTGGGGATGCCCCCATGCACCCCCAAGAAATATTCAAGAAGACTCAAGCGTCTAAGCTTGGGGATGCCCCCGTGCATCCCCTTCTCCATCAACATTATCAGTTCGTCTTTCGTTCCACTATATTTTTATCACTTCATGTGTTATGTGCTATGCTTGGAGCGTCTTGCTCTTAGTTTCCTTTTTAGTTTTCTTTAGCTTTTCATAACGAGTCGGAACTCAGCTTTCTTTGTGTGGGAGAGAAACACGCTCCACTTCAACCTAGAACATAACATAGAATTTTTATGTCTATCCTTGCTGTGTGTGTTCTTTGTCTTTTAATAACTACTATCATGTTTAGCTCTTAGTTCTCATGCTTATCTTTTTAAAGAGCTTTTCTTTAGTTGGTCGTTGGAACTCTCTTTATTTATCATGCTTATCTTATTAAGAGAGTTGGCTTCTGTTGCATTGGTCTATATGTCTATGATAAAAATGCTACGTGCATAATGGTGCTTAGTAGTTCATGTTTTCTTATGGTTAGTCTCAAATAGCTGGGGGGTTCCCAATGTGTTATTGGAGTACCAACATGATTTGTTTGCCTATGATGTGGTATGGTTTAGTGATATCTTCCTTCAAGAATTTATTTTGATTGACTTGGCGTATGCTCACGCATATTTAAGACTGTAAAGAAAGTCTGTCAAGCCTTGATGATCTTTTGTTTCTGAGTAGCGATATAACTTCCATGCTTGATTCAATGTTGCTTTGTCGCTCTGCATGATTATCACCGTCATTACTCTTTTAGTTGGTCACTCCCAGTCTTTTGCTAACCTCCACCTGTACTAAGCGGACTGACTGCTTGTGCATCCAAAATCCTTTAAACCAGTTATGCCATATGAGTCCACCATACCTTCCTATACATGGTATTTACCTGCCATTCCTAACGAAGACTTTCATGTACCATCTCGAAATTATTCAAAAAAAAGCATTCCTATTTTGTGCCTCTGTTTTAGTTCATGAGGAAGTAGTACTTAATTCATGATCTTTTTAAGTTGGACAAGCTTCACCCCGGGATTGCATGTCTAATGTGCAAACCCCTAATACGAGAAGGAACTGGCATAGAGTGCGCCCGGCTCATTAAAAAATTATACAACAAACAAACCCACCTTCACGCTTTGTTCATGAGAAATCAGAAAACTTTGGCAGTGATAAACAAAGGAGATTAAGAGGATGTGATCGTCCTCATGCGGGAGCTGTTCCTCGAAACTTGTCCAGCTCAAGAAGTGATTGAGTTATCTGCTAGCATTCGTTGACGAAATATGCATATTCTAAAAATAATAATTATTACCTCTGTTTTTAAAACCAAGAGCTCTGGTACATGTTTAGTTTTTGTTTCCGACCACGGGTTTTCAACTTTGCCAACAAAAGCCACGGTTCGAGAGTCTCCACCTTCTTTAAAGCACCAACTACTGAGAGCATGATTGTCATTCTGAGTGTAATGTGCATTGTCCCAAAGTAGCATTGTCTTTTGCATGATTATGATATCGTTTATTCTGAAATCATTGTATCTAGTCATCACTTAAACCTTCGAGGTGCCCCTGCATTTATGTTTTGCTTCACTAAAGGGGGCAAGCGAGATACCACTTTATCATATTTGCACACCATGCTCATTACAAATCTATTTGATGTTTCAGTATCATATTGTAAAACTTTCAGTTCTTTGTGATTTTCTCATGAGGCAACTTAATTACTACAGATTCATTGTCTCAGTAAGCTTTTGTCATATGACTATGAAAGGTACTTATATGGTTAATAGCATGTCACCACAGAAATTATTCTTGTTATCATTTACCTACTCGAGGACGAGCAGGAATTAAGCTTGGGGATGTTGATACGTCCAAAACGTATCTATAATTTCTGCTTGCTCCATGCCTCTTTTGGGTGATATTGCTATGATATTTATACACTTCCATACACTTTTGATTATATTTGGACTAACCTATTAACTCAGTGCACCCCAGTGCCAGTTTCTGTTTTCTGCTGTTTTTGTATTTCAGGTTTTCCCGTCACGAAAACTGCCAGAAAAATCCCGGAAAAATTAAATATAAAATCAACGTTCCGGAAGCTTCCACACGGTCGAAGTAGGGCTGGAGGGGGGCCACCAGGGCTCAGGCGCCCTGGTGGCGCGGCCCCCCTCCTGGCCGCGCCGGGGGGCGCCTGGGCCCCCCAGGCCTCCGCTGATGCCCCCCTTTGGCATATATTTAAGACGCGTCCCGAAACCCTCGAGGACGGAACCCTTTTTCGCGATCTCATCTCTGTTCCGCCGCCGCCGCGCTTCCAAGATCGGGAGCACCAGGAGAACTCTTCCCGGCACCCTGCCGGAGGGGAGGATCACCACCGGGAGCTTCTCCACCACCATGGACGCCTCCCGGATGACTCGTGAGTAGTCTCCCTTGGACCATGAGTCCATGACCAGTACCTATGTGATGTTCTCCTCCCGTTCTTGTGCTTCACTAATTAGTCCTCGTGAGCTGCCCTACATGATCGAGGCACCTATGTAATCCTTATGCTGTTGCTATGTTGAGTTTGCTGGGATCCGTTGGATTGTGAGATTATGTTCAGATTGTGTTTGAGTAATATATTTGATTTACCTCTTTTATATTTATGTTCTTAAGTAATTCTTGCATGTTCTCCGTTGCTATTTATTGCTTTGGCCGAGTAGTAGGTAGTGACTCCAAGGGGGAACGTTATGCTTGATTGTGGGTTCATGCCCCTCGATGACTAGCTTGAGTGACAGAAACATGAGTCTAGGGGATGTGCTGTTGCCACAAGGGGGAAAACAACGGTGCTTGTGCTCGCGGGTGCAAGGATTGTTTACTTTACGCAAAGTTCTTTTAATGCAGTTGTCTGTTGCTTTGAGTTTACACTATGGGTGGGACTCGCAACTTAATACCAGCGAGATGTTCTGGATAGATATCTCAAGGTGGATGATTAGTAGTAGATGCAGATGGATTTCGGTCTACTTGCCTTGGCGTACCGCCCATGCTTTGAACCTCTACCTTTCTTGCAACATAGTTAGCATTGGTTTGCGCACATAATTCTGTCAATTGCCCAGCTGTAATTCGTTTACCTCACATAGCTGTTTTATCGTCTTTTGGGAGAGAGACATCACTAGTGAACATCATGGGACCCCGGTCCATATTACCATCACTGATCACATCCGCTATTTACTTTCCGCTTTTACTTACTAGTTGCAGCAATACCTATCACTATTATCTCTTGTGTTTGATCCTTTGTAAACGACAAGGCCGGAGGGATTGACAACCTCTCTGTACTCGTTGGGAGCAAAGTTATTTGTATCTGTGTGCAGGTCCAAGTTGATTGCTAAGTATCTGGCGCCGTTAGCAGTTGACACTTTCTTGTTGAACCTTGGAGTCTCAGGGGAAATCGATCCTTGGTATCCTTGCCAAGGGAAAACTTCCGCTACACTGCATCTCAAACCTTCCACTTGGGGTAACCAACGAGGGGCGAGAAGCCATCAGCCTCCTTAAGGATCAACCGTCTCAGGTTTCGTACCTTAGGAACCACTAAGCGGTTGCTAAAGAGTACGACTCCTTGATCATCAATTGAGAAACATCCCGCGACTCCTTTCTTGATGTTCCTCTTAATAGGGGAAATTCCCGTATCAACCTTCTGTGCTTTGATGACCTGATCCGTAAGGGTAGGTTCCGCCACCAAGGTGGAAAGGAATCCTCGAGGAACAATGTGAAGGTTAAGCTTACGAAATTCCTCGTGAAGAAGTGGTTGCCCTTGTTGTAACATCAAGTTGTTACAATATGATTTACGACTTAGTGCGCCAGCCATGACATTGGCCTTCCCAGGGGTGTAAGTGATTCCTAAGTCGTAATCTGTGAGCAACTCAACCCAACGTCTTTGCCTGAGATTCAAGTCCGGTTGGGTGAAGATGTATTTCAGACTTTGGGGATCAGTGAAGATTTCGCAGCGATTACCAAGAAGGTAATGTCGCCATGTTTTGAGTGCGTGGACTACAGCTGCAAGCTCTAGATCATGTGTAGGATAGTTATCCTCATGTGGACGCAATTGTCGAGATGCGTATGCGATCACTTGACGATCTTGCATGAGTATGCAACCTAGTCCTTGTCGCGAGGCGTCGCAGTAGATAATAAAATCCTTGGAAAAATCTGGTGGTACCAGTACGGGTGCAGATGTCAGGCGTCTTTTCAGTTCCTGAAAGCTGGACTCGCACTGTGGGGTCCACTCAAACTTTTTATCCTTTTTGAGGAGTTCAGTTAGAGGCTTAGCAACCTTGGAGAAATTCTCGACGAAGCGTCGGCAATAGCTGGCTAAGCCAAGGAAACTCCTAACTTGCTTGAACGATTCAGGGGGAGTCCAATCAAGGACGGCTTGAACTCGCTCGGGATTGACAGCAATACCCTTGCCAGAGATCACATGACCTAGATAGGTCACTTCCGGCAACCAGAATTCACATTTAGAGAATTTGGCATAAAGACGGTGCTCTCGAAGTTTCGTCAATACCAGCCTTAAATGCTCGGCATGATCTTCCATGTTCTTGGAGTAAACGAGTATATCATAGAGGTATACCACGACGAATTTATCCAAATATTCCATGAATATAGAATTCATTAGCCGGGAGAAAGTGGCTGGGGCATTGGTTAATCCGAAGGACATGACAGTGTATTCGTATTGGCCATAACGAGTAACAAAAGCTGTCTTGGGAATGTCCCCGTTCTTGATTTTGATTTGATGGTAACCCAACCTCAAATCCATCTTAGAGAAGACTGAGGATCCAGCGAGCTGATCATACAGGTCATTGATCCTTGGGAGCGGATACTTGTTCTTTATGGTGACCAGATTGACAGGTCGGTAATCTACAACCATCCGCTCCGTTCCATCCTTCTTCTTGACGAAGAGGACGGGACAAGCCCAAGGGGAAGAACTAGGACGGATGAAACCCTTTTGCAAGGACTCATTGAGTTGTTCCTTAAGCTCAGCTAATTCTAGGGGTGCCATCTTATAAGGTCTCCTAGAGATTGGGACAGTTCGTGGAATAAGATCTATCACGAACTCGACATCTCTGTCAGGTGGAACACCTGGCAGTTCTTCTAGGAAAACATCCGGAAAGTCACGTACTACCGGGATATCTTCGAGTTCTGGTAGAGGGCTGGCATTAAGAGAGTAGAGCTGACGCTCAGCCATTCGGGTCAAGACATTGACTGTCTTACCGGATGGGTGTGTAAGTTGAACGGTCCTAGTGTAGCAATCAATCTTGGCGTAATGAGTTGTCTTCCAGTCCATACCCAAGATGATGTTTATGTCCGAGGACTTGAGAGCGATTAGAGATGCAAGGAAAACAAGTCTATCGACAAGGATTTCATTACCATGGCTTACCCTAGAGGTTTGCCATTTTGAACCAGGAGTTTGAATAACCATGGAAGTAGGCATGTCACAAAAAGTCATGTTGTGCAATCGAGCATAGCTCTCAGATATGAACGAATGGGATGCTCCAGTATCGAAAAGAACAGATGCCGGATGGCAGTGAACGAGAAGCGTACCCAGGACGACGTTAGGATCCTCGTAAGCTTCTTCAGCAGAGACATAGTTGACATGACCACATGCAGTGGGGATTGGCTTGACATAATTCACCTTGCCGGTTGGCTTACCACGGCCAACGGGTTTTCCTGGTTGGTTCTGAGGACACTCACGCATGTAGTGCCCCGGTTCTCCACACTTGAAGCATGTCACAGTGCCAGTGCGTGGAGCAAGGTTGGTAGGTGGTCCTCCATAAGTCTTGGCAGGTGCATACTGTTGAGTTGGGCGAGGCGCCTCATAGGATGGCCTCGGTGTGTACTTGGGTGGCAGAGCAGTGTTAGGAACCCACACACGGCGCTTGTGAGAGCCAGAGCCGGATGAGGAACTAAAATCACGAGGGTGCTTGCGTGTGGCTTCAAAATCAGTCTGGCCTGTCTCAGCACTGATAGTTTTGTTTACCAGCTTCTGGAAGGAAGTGCACTTGTGCAGACGTAGATCTCGGCGGAGTTCAGGGCTGAGTCCCTTGCGGAACCTCGCCTGCTTCTTGGCATCGGTGGATACTTCCTCAGGTGCATAGCGTGCCAAGTTGCCAAACTCGCGACTATAGTCATCCACAGTTAACCGGCCCTGGGTGAAATTGCAGAATTCCTCCCGCTTGCGATCCATGAGACCTTCCGGAATGTGATGTTCACGGAATGCCTCACTGAACTCAACCCAAGTAGTGATTTGGCCAGCAGGACGCATAGCCTCAAAGTTCTCCCACCATAGACTAGCAGGGCCCTCAAGATGGTAGGCGGCGTAGGTAACCTTATCAGCTTCGGCCACACGGGCAGAGTGTAGCTTGTGGGTGATACTACGAAGCCAGTCATCCGCATCCAGAGGTTCAGTGGAGTGATGGAACTTCGGTGGGCACATCTTGATAAAGTCATTGATTGACACCACGTCATTCCTCTGGCGGAACCCAGTGTTCTGCTCTATGCGTTCCAGCAGACGGTTGGTCTCTCTCTTGTTCCGTTCTGCCTCGAGCATAACTTCAGCCAATGAGGGTGGCTGGGGCAGATTCTCATCTCTAGCCCCACTAGCCTCACCCTACTCCTGAGCAGCAGGAGTGCTGCGAGTGTTGACCATCCTAAAGAAACAAAACAACGGTTTAGAAAAGGATGGCAAAAATTTGACATAGGAGTGCAGAATGTAATGGATGACACGGAATGCAGAGATGTTCATCCGTACGACATGGTAATATACAAACTGCTATATATACACCAGTGGTCATACACACCATACATAGTTTGGTACAAGCCAAGGCTAAAGTACAACTGTGGTGAAAGACGATACATCCCATCAGAGGCGTTCCAAGCTCCTATACATTATTTAGCTACACCTCCGAAACTCAGTACTAGCTAAGTCATATTCCACAAGACGCGCAGGACTGTGGAAATACAACTACTACAATACTACTACTGCCACGGTCTAGCTCAGACATTCCCGTAGTAATCTTCGTAAAGATTACCACCATAGCCTGGAAGTGGAACAGACGGATCTTGAAACTCACGAGCACTCAAAGGCTGTGGACCATAGGGACATGGATGTGGCCTCGGGCCTGATGCTGGTGGTAACCGACGCCCACGTGGAGGTGTAATACCCCCAAAGTCACGCCAATCCGTACGATCAGGCAGACAAGTCCGCACGGGGTACAAATCCCGCATATCCAGATATCCGGCATGCACAGCAGGTGCAAGCCGTGTCAAAGTAGTCCAGTGGCTGGCTTGAGTGTTATACAGCTCCATTCGGAGGGCACGAACCTCACGGTCCCTATCCTCCAGCATCTGAACAGTAGTCTGAAGCAGTGGCTCTTCATGAGCAGCATCAGTATACAGACCAGTGTAGTAGCCTTCCTCTCCGGGAAGTGAGGCTAGCATGTAACAGAACTCAGTGTTCAGCAACAGGGCATGCCTAGCCCGGAGAATGGTCATCATCAAATAGGCGGCATCCTGCACTGCCATCTCGATAGTAACCCTGAGTCCATAAGACCAATGGATGGGGTTGTTAGCTCCGGGATATGAGGGGTATATCCGGACTGTGCAGAAATACTGACTCTGATTGAAATCCCGGTACTGTTCCTCAACGGTGTACTCAGGATACCAGCGATAACCGGTCTCAGTTAGCACACAGACTAGCATGGCCGTGTGACCGGGCACATTAATGCACCGAGTCAAACGAACCACTTGGTGGGGTGTACGGCCAGACATCTGAAACACGAAGTAATGCAAAGGCATTAGTGTTTCTGGAAGAAATCGGGCAGCATAACAACTGTAAATGCTAAAAAAAAAAGATTTGAGACATTATACAAATGATAGCGTAGCCACTCAACAATATCATATCAAGGTTCTGGGTCCAACAAACCATCATACTAAAAGGGTAAAAACTGAACTGAGGCTTGAAACCAACAATCCTAAGAGTCTACGGATTAGTAACACGTGAACCTAGTAAGGATAAGAGTCCTAGTCCTAAATCCCCGTAGAAAGAATAGACTTACTCAGATCAGAAGGGCATAAGGTAAAGGAGTAAAAAGAGCCTTACGTTCCCTTCCACAATCAATTCCCCTACATATAACTAAGAATTTTTCTAGACTAAACATCGACCAGTTTGGCTTGAGAAACCTACACGCAGTCCAGCTCTGATGCCAACACTGTCAGGATCCCGATCCTAAGTCACACCGATCTAGCTGTAACACGTCATATCACTTTGCAGCCTCACGCTTCCCCACGGGTGCCACCTTACCTGGCCCGGGACCGTTTGCGCATTTTGGCACACGTATATGACAGTGTCGCTAGCATCCATATGACAGAGAACCCGGGCCGACATGGCTAGTTATAAACCAAAAGTGGCACTAAATTACAGAGACAGGCATCCATGACCCAGCAACGAACGTGTCGGTCATCAACGTATGAACCCAAGTCGTAGCAAGTTACATGGACTTAAAGGAACAACGCGTGACATTTCCCCTAAGGGACAGACACAGGAACGAAGAAGGACACATGCCGGCCAGCCTACGTGTTCCGAGCAGTAGCAAGCTACCAAGGCTCATTGGAAGCACTAGGAGGCATTTCCCTGTAAGATAGGCTACCAAAGGAAAACAACTAGGTGTCGGATCCCACACATACCAAGCATTTCAATCATAGACACAATATGCTCAATATGTGCAAATACAACATTCCATGACAACAAAACTCTATGACTCAAAGTACTTTATTTAAAAGGCTCCAAGAGCCATACATAACATATCCATACAGGTAGGGGTCACATGACCCAACACTCAAGTCATACAGTCATACAAGCACAAGCGGAAGCTAACATCTCTGAGTACAGACAACTTGGAAAATAAAACAGGCTTGGTGTAGCCTGACTATCTACAAGGCCCTTCACAAGCTCCAAATCTCTGTCTGGGTGACAAGCTACTCGTCAACGTCAACGTCTATGTAGAACCCTTCAGAAGGGGCAGGGTTCTCCTCTGCAACAGTTATTAAGCAAACATGAGTACAAAGGTACTCAGCAAGTCTTACAACAGAACCTATCATACATGTAACATTATCAACAGGGGGTAGTGGAGTTCATAGCAGAAAGCCAGCTTTGACTCTTGGCTAACCTATACTACAACTCTCAACAGATTGCAAGATATTACTACGTACACGAGTCCTCTACTCACCACAACAATACACCACCGAGGATCCTCTTCCGTCATCCTACGGAAGGGCCATCCACGGCACTCACACTTGTCTTGAGGCTTTTAGTGGTATCCATCAACTTGTCTATGAACTGTAAGAGTAACCAAGTAGTCCGTACCGCGAACAACGGCTATTCGAATAGATTGATAACCCTGCAGGGGTGTACTTCTTCACACACGCTTCCACCACTTATCGCCGTTTGCTCGACATGTACTCGACAACCTTCAAGCGGAAGCCCAGCGAGGGTGTCGGCCACGACCTGGCTAACTACACAAGTCTCTCGTCCAGGTTTATCGCCTATTTGGGTTCCATCCGTGGGGAGATCCGGCCGGGGTGTCGCTCACGGCCCCAAACGATGTGTACAAGGTTCCCGAGTCACCAAACGGGCAACCGGTACACCGTGCCATGTACCTGTCGCATCACAGCCCATCCCGAGGGTCAGCGCTATGCACGACCACCAGTAAGCTACAAACACCAAAAACTAGTTGCAACTCCTGGACAGAGATCGAGGGTAATTAATAAGTCGAGAGGGTCCATTGGTTTCGGGCCCAATGCATGGTAGTAGCTGGAACTTGAACCACACATATAGATCTCAGGTCCTATGGACGGTTCCAATGAAACAATCCACCACGTACTCCTACATGGCCTTTCATCGATACCTTTACCAAACATGTTCCACACTTCCTTCTCTTTACCGGTATGATCATTTCACTTTGATCCATCACCCAGATGAACCAGACCTGACACAACTCTAAGCATAGCAGGCAATATAAACAAATAGCATGGTGGATCACACATCAAATGGCTCAATCAACTCCTACACATGCTAGTGGGTTTCAACTATTTACTGTGGCAATGACAGGTCATGCAAGGGAATAGGGTTCAACTACCGCAACAAGTAGCAGTTCACACGTTGTTGCCTTAATGCAGTAAAAGAGAGCAGGAGCGAGAAGATGGGTTTGTATCGGAATGATCAATGATTGCTTGCCTGACAAAGTAGTTGTTGGGTACTGCTCTTCAGCTGGATACGCATAAGTATCCTTGGGAGCAGGACCTAACACGGAAAATAACGGCGATACAATCAATAAGCAAGCAAATGCAACAATATGATGCATGCTCATGATATGGCAAGATGCATGTGTTTTGGGCTAATGCAACTATAGCCAGAAGGGTTTGAGCCCATTTGAATCAAAGATTCAAATTGAAACTCAAAATATTATTTAATTAAGTGCATTATCATGTTTTAATGTATACAGAAAGGTTAACTTGCTCAAACATGCATGAAACCTGTGCCATTGGAAAGATTGGATTTTTCTGATCAATTTTCATATATAAATCTTTTCCATCTGAGCTACTGTTGAATTTATATGATTTTTTGAAGTTTAAGCATTTTCTGGAATTTCCTGAATTATTTTAAATCTAAAAATCCCAGAAAATCCTTTACTGCGTCAGCATGACATCATGCTGACGTCAGCCAGTCAACAGGGCGGCCCAGGTCAAACCTGACCAGTGGGACCCACTGGTCAGTGTCACAGATAGTTAACTGACTAATTAAAATTAAATTAAACACTAAACTAGGTTTGACTAACAGGCACGGCCCACATGTCAGCGACTCAGGGGGGTCAAACCCTTGGTCAAACAGGGCTAACTCGCCGGCGTTTAGCCGCCGGCGAGGCCAAACGCGGTGGTGAGGTGCGGATTTTGTGCTCCGGCTGCCAAAACGACGGTGGAGCACACCTACGGGTAGCTGGGAGTGAGCCGCGTCGAGTGGTGGTGGTGGCTGGCCTCGGGGTCGCCGGAGACGACGCCGGCGACGAGTCTAGCGGCTGTCGGAGTTTGGGTGAGGTCGAACTCGTCGGTGCAGTGCTCGTAGAGGTGCGTGGAGTGTTCCTACATCACCTACACGTGACGGTGAAGCTGGTGGGCAGAGTGGCCGGACCATTAGATGGCCGGAGCCTCGTCGGCGACGAGCTCCGTGGCGGCGCGTGCAGGTGAGCCTCGTGCGGTGCGTTCAGTGCAGGAGAGAGCCAACGGAGAGGGGGAGGGCGAAGCTGAGCTCACGGCGGTTGTAGTAGACGCCGAGGCAAGCTTGGGGACGGTCGGAGCTGGGCGGGGCGGCAAGGGGGATCTCTGCGGCCGGAGTTGGGGAAGACGGGGTCGGGGGCGACTCCAGAGCGGGCAAGCACTCGGGGCTCAGCCTGCTCGACGCAGTCGAGGACGGTGGACCGGACGGACACGATGACGGGGCTCAGGGACGGCGGTGGACGCGGCTACCACGACGGTGCAAGCACGGCGGCATCGGCCATGGTGCGGGGAAGGCGAGGGAGAGGAGCTGGGGAGGGTGGAGAGTGTCAGCGAGCTTGGGGGCGAAGTGGGTGATTGATCCCACCCTCCAGGACGGCGAGGGGAGGAAGCAGGGCGGCAGGCAGCTGCGTGGCGCGCGCTGCGGCCGTCGTCGAGCACCTGCCTGCCTGCCTGGCTGAGCCGAGCAGCTCGCTGGAGCGGTGGTGGGCTGGGCCGGCAGGTGGGCCGGTTAGGCGCCAGGTAAACTCTTTCTCTCTCTCTTTTTTCTATTTCTTTCTGTTTCATTTCTTTTGCAACTTTGTTGAATTAATAAAAATGCCAGAACATTTTTGTAGCTCATAAAACTAGTCATGCCCACTGTAAATAATATGAACAGCATGGAACATTTTAGTATATGATTATTTGGGCACACAAATTATTTTATAGCATTTAAATGCCCAAATGCAAATACCATATGAATTAATCCAGAGACCTTAGATGTCCTATAAAATTGTGCACCATTTTTGGCAGAGGTTTAAGACCAAGGCAAAAATGATGAACATTTTTGAAGGGCATTTTGGGTACATTGGAAAAGATTTTATTAAACCCTAGTTGTTAGAAGAGGGGTGCTGGGGTTTCTGTCATTCCCATTTCAAGTTTCTTTGAAAAGTAAACATGATGCACACTCTAGCTAGTCCTAATGCAAGCACTGACTAGGGATGTGACACTTTAAATCCAATTGTACTTATTTCCTACATACCCTTGGGGTAAGCATCATATCAAGAATAAACTCCAACTTAGTTGTGAAATTCCATTAATTGGAGCAACATTTACCTTTCTATTGGTCAAGGGTTCGCACAGAAAAGTATTGCCCTAAACAAAAAGCACCGGTTCCTCCATAATTCATATTCTCCTCATACCAAATCTTTTATTACTTCCTGAACCATTATTCAACACTCCAATTACAAAGGTGCTTCACTACGAATGTTGCCATCCACATGGTCTGGTAGGGTCAAGCATTCCTTCTATATTTATTCATTTGTCTTAGCTAAGGATGCTTCAGTCCCACTGGAATTGTGCAATGTGATCCTTGAAATCCTCGATCTTTCACTTCATCATGGTGGCCGTGTGCTTCATGTCCATCATCTCTGCATGCACTCCACCTAGGCATTCCTAAGTGTGATGCAGTCTTGCTTCAGGTATTTCTCCAATCTGACGTATGGCCTCCATAGCAGCTTCACGAACAGAATCGAAGAATGTTCTTCGCGGTAATCGGGAGATGAAAAAGTATTGATCCATAGTTTTTGGGCAAACTCCTTTCACACAGTGGAGGTGTACCTCCACGTACCAAAGTTCAAATCCATTCTCCATGAAGGGATAACCCTTGTAAACTGCCTCTCCTTCAAGGTGAATATGCTTCATTATATCCTTCATGATCTTTGGGTAATCCTGATCAGTACTCAGGGTCATGATTTTTTTCGGGCCTTTGAGAAAAGACTTGTAAAGGGTTGTCATCTGTAGGTAATAAACAGAAGGGTACTCATGATAGTGTATGTATTTCCTTGGGTGAAATGTGGTTGTTTGTCCGGGAGAGGTTTGGGGCCAGCTTGTCCGGGGCTCAAGGTTTTAATCTAGGTGAGATAGCAAGAGAGGAACTCACACTCAACCAATAGCTCATAATATTTCCTTCTTAGATCCCAAAAATATCAACTTCTATTGCTTCACGACTATTACAATGTTCTTTCCATAACTCAACTCAACTTTGTAATAAAAGTGTATTCCTCCTTTATCTACCTGCTTTATTCAATATCAAGTTCTCAACTACTCTGCTTAATATTTCCTCGGGTCTCAACCTTCTCTAGGAAAATGCCCCACTTCTTGCAGCGTAAACTAATGACATTAGACCAGTCTAGGGACTTCCTGGTGACTATCGTGGTTCATTGTGTTCTTGGCTTCCATGTTTGGCAGTTGCTAGCGTAATGACCTAAATCCTTGCACCGGTAACATGCGATGTGACTCAGGCCCTTTTTCACAGAAATTTGGTTCTTCTAGGGACACATGCTCTTTCTCTTCCCCGACTTCTTTGTTTTGATCAGGGCTTGAATTTCCTGTGGGTCATACTCAAATTCCACTGTCAATTTTTTTACTAGATGTCCCCTCGAACAATGCTATGAAATGTGTCCTTCTTCTTCACACGAATAGCATGACTTGGTGCAAAGTTTAATTGGGTCTTCTTCGTGTGTGCCCTCCACATCTTCCTTCATCACATGTTCTTCTAAAATCTCCATGAGGGCTTCTTTCACCGCATCTTTCTTCTGCTGGGTAGTTCGTTCTACCATCGGGTAAATGTGACACTGAGCAGGGTAGTGGGTAGTCCCTTCACACAAGAAACAAGTAATCTGCCTAGTTGGGCATTCTTCAGCTGGGTGACTTTCTTCAGAATGAGGGCATTCATCTTTGTGCTCCTTCTACGCGTGTCGTATTTCTCCACAAATCCTACAGGCACAAGGTATCTTCTTCGGGTTGTCACCACGTTTCCGGATGAGACGGGATTTCAACAGAGTCTCCTTGAATTCCTCCCAACTTTGTACTCCATTACATCCTTGTATGGCTTGATGCATTTTCCACCATGTTGTAGCACTTTTTGTAAAGTACTGAAGAGCGTATTGAACCTCATACTTCCTTGGAACCAAATGTTTCCTACAGTTATCCTCTGTTTTGTATCCACAGCTCTGCCTCCGGCTGGGTCATCGGTCCAGAAAATACAAGTCTATCTTCTTTCATCCTCTATTGGGTCCAAGGGTTTGGGGATGAGATTCGGGAGATGGAAAGGGATACACTCAACACAAACAATAGTTTTGAAAAGACGGTTTTTGTTTTGTGGCCGTCTGAAAAACATCAAACAAATGACGGCTCACAATCATCGGCTCTAAGGTAAGTACATAACATGTCTTTGGTCTTCTAAAGGTCAACATCTCTTCAAAGTTGTCAACTCTTTATATATTCATAGTATCCACTGTTTTAGCTTGAACACTTCTAATGCATGATGAAATCCTCTTTACTCCGAAGTGGTCAAAATGGAAAAGGGTATAGTCTAGCTATTTAACGTAAAGAAAGGGGATTTGTCAACGCTCAGAAAAGAAGAGAGGTAAAGAATCCTTTTGAAAATAAAGTTTTAGAGAAATCCTTCCCTATGGGCTTGCCAGTTTCTAGGGTCACGTCCTAAAATCAACATGTGCTCTGATACCATCTTGTAGCGACCCGACCCGAATGGATCAAGTCTCTATGCTTAAGTGTCATCCCTGGATCGGTATGCTGACACACACAGTACTCGAGGAATTATAACAGAGGTAAATCACATGTATAAAGTAACGTAAATACTATTACCTCAACCCATATAGCGGAAGTAACAATGAAGTTGTGGATTCCCATCAACACCAATGGCAAAGTTGAGTGTACACAACGCAATCCTAACGTAACACTTACTCGTCGAATAAATTCCTGCAACATGAGACGTTGCAGCCACTTAGGTGAGTACATTGAATGTACTGACAAATTCACACTGTAGTAGTAATGATGAACAATGCCTACAACTACATGCATATTTGGCTGGTGGAGGCTGTAATGTTTATTTTTGCATAAGGCTAATTTGTTCCTACAACAAAGGAATACATTTTTAATTTACTACTCATTTTAATTAAGCAATATTGAGAATGGTTCCTCCATCTCAAATCCCCAAGTTACCAAAGTTAATAACCCAACAATTTTATTAGATCAAGTGATGAGATCAACAAATAATCCACTTCTAGATACTCAAAGATGTCCATAACCCGGGACACGGCTACTCATGAATAGTTTGTACACTCTATAGAGGTTTGTGCACTTTTCCCCACAAGACTCGATATCCCCCATTTGATTTCTCGCACTACATGGTGTTTGAGAAACGGATGACCGAGACACAGTCTTTCAGCATCATTAACTCTAAACCCTGGGTAGACCATACCACCTACATCCGCTACATCTGCTAGTCCACCACGGAAAGAGGTCACACAACATACTCAACTATGCCAGAGCCCATAATGGCTTGTGGCTGCACACCGAAGTTTCTAGGCATGAATGATATATGATCCCTTTGAGCCTGGGTGGCATTCCAATAGGGTGATCATATGTGTCCCCCAGGATCCCCTAGGACAACACTAGACCCTCCAGGTGCCCGGGCAAACCACTCGTTTCTCCAGGGTGCCCCAACCAATCGACCCAGATGTGTATTAAATTTCCACCTTAAAGAAACCCTTAGTTGTTATTACACTCACAACTTTCATCAAATCACTCAAACCAATCCACGTCTACAAGCATGGCTAAGCAATAAGTAACAAAGCGTATATTCCCTTGGGTTGATCTCAAGTCATTGTGTTCCTACCTCATATACTACAAAGCATCTCACATGTAACCTGTCCTACTCATGCAAGTGTTTTAGGATAGGACTAATGCAATAAAAACTGGGATTGGAAAGTATGATCAAAGTATGAACTTGCCTTGAACGGTTGATGTAGATTCTTTGCTCTCATAACTCGTGATAGATCTACTCGTCACATTCCGTTCAATCTATCATAAGCAAACAATAGTAACCACACATAAGCAATCACACAGAAGATCGGAAAGAACGAAGAAAACACTTCGGAAAAATTCGAAAAACAAGTGAATAACTCTTGCAATAGAAAATAATTTTCTAAAAGTACCAAAATCGAATGAATTTGGTCTTGTCAGAAAGTTTAGGTCAAGAGCTTCGATTTGCAAAAAGAATCAACTAAAACGGAGTTATAAAACTTAAGTTATGACAAAAAGAAGTTCAAATTCAAATTTGGTTGAATTCAAGTTTTAAAACTTTCAAAAACATGTTTAAGTTGGTTATCTGGATAGAGGGGGTCATAACGAAGAAGTTGGCGTTGGTTTCGTTGGATTTGGAACAACGAGGAAAAATTAGTGAGAGTTTGAAGGTCAGGGATTAACTGTAAAATAAATAATTACAGATAGGTCCCTGACTGAAAACTAAAATAAGAAGAAAAAGACTATCGAGGGAACACTCGTTTTCTAACTCTAACCAGCGAACGTTCTCTAAATAACTAACTAAAAAAACTAAACCGATCTAACTAAAAAACCGAACAATAAATAGAGAAAAAACCGGTGGGTTTTTCTCGGTTTACATCGGGTCGGGTTTGGCGAGGCGAGTCGGGCGGACCGGACTAATCCGGCAAGTGGCCCGGCGAGCGGCGGCGCTGCTCCCGCGACGGGACGCGGCGGAGGCGGTGATGTGGTGGCGCGCGGGTGGCGAGGGCGAGGCACGGGACGCGAGGGGCAGTGGCGCGGCATGCTGGCGAAGGCGGACGGCGGCGGCGCTAGGGCGGCGGCGGCGGAACGCGCATGGCGGCGAGATCGCGGGGCGGCGGCGGCCGGGCGATGCGAGAGGAGGGAGGGAGGAGAGAAACAGAGCGGCGCCCTCCGGCTATATAGGAGGAGGGGTGGACTCCCGCTCGGGAGGAAGACGAGGGCGGTGGCGGCGATGGCGGCGTCCGGAGTGATGCAGGCAGACTCCCGCTCGGTAGGAAGACGGGGGCAGTGCCGACGACTGGGCCGCGGCCTGGCTGGCTGAGCCAGCCCGGTCCAGAAGTGTTTTTTTAACACACACACAAAAAGGAATAAAAAAATGATATAGGCATATAATATATCAAAATTTTCAGAAAAAGAATCTCTACAACATCTAGCATCAAATAAAATCCTCACAAATTTAAATAAACCAAATAGTGCTATTGTTGCAATAAAATCCAGTAAAAATCATTTTCAAAATGCCAAAATGATTTCAAATTTATTTCTCTCCAATTTTCCACTCTAGAGAATCATTTTACCCTATTTTCAATATATTTTGTTTTTGGAGAAAAATAATTTGAATAAAACCCAATAACTCAAATTTGGAAAATAGTTTTCAAAATACATTAATAGAACTTCCAACTCATATTTCTTATAATTTGAAGAAGTCATTTTATCTTCTCTCGTGAAAGTCATTGAGTTGCTTAAAGTTTCTGAATTTCAAATATTTACAACTGAAATTCAAATGTTTTCAAAATACCCTTTTCATTTTTAAATGGAAGAAGTCATGTCAACTTCTCTCTAGGGTTTTGTATTTTGAAATGAATTTGTATTCATGGAGACCATAAAATTGCAAAGTGAAAGTTCGGGAAAGTCATTTCATTCCCTCTCATTTTGTTTTCAAAAGTTTCGAATTTCACACAATTTCACACATCACAACACACAAGCAACTCAAAACTATCTATTTATTATAACATTCCAAAATTTAGAATTTTGGGATGTTACAAATGCCTCCGGTGGTATACCGGGATGTGCAATGAATCAAGAGTGACATGTATGAAAAATTATGCATGGTGGCCTAGCCACAAATACGATGTCAACTACATGATCATGCATGGCAATATGAAAATGATGACGCGTGTCATATGAACGGAACGATGGAAAGTTGCATGGCAATATATCTCGGAATGGCTATGGAAATGCCATGATAGGTAGGAATGGTATCTTTTTTGAGGAAAGGTATATGGTGGGTCTATGGTAGCGGCGAAAGTTGCGCGGTACAAGAGAGGCTAGTAATGGTGGAAGGGTGAGAGTGCGTATAATCCATGGACTCAACATTAGTCATAATGAACTCACATACTTATTGCAAAAATTTACAAGTCATCAAAACAATGTACTACATGCATGCTCCTAGGGGAAGGGTTGGTAGGAGTTAACCATCGCGTGATCCCGACCTCCACACAAAGGATGACACTCAATGAAATACCTCATGCTTTAAATTTGTCACACAACGATTACCATACGTGCATGCTACGGGACTTGCAAATCTCCACACAAGTATTTCTCAAATTTACAACTACTCTAATAGCATGACTCTAATATCACCATCCTCATATCTCAAAACAATCATCAAGTATCAAACTTCTCTTAATATTCAACGCACTTTATATGAAAGTTTTTATTATACCCATCTTGGATGCCTATCATATTAGGACTAATTTTATAAACAAAGCAAATTACCATGTTGTTCAAAAAGACACTCGAAATAATATAAGTGAAGCATGAGAGATCAATAATTTTTATAAAATAAAACCACCAACGTGCTTTAAAAAGATATAAGTGAAGCACTAGAGCAAAACTAGCTAGCTCAAAAGATATAAGTGAAGCACATAGAGTATTCTAATATATTCCGATTCATGTGTATCTCTCTCAAAAGGTGTGTCCAGCAAGGATGATTGTGGTAAACGAAAAAGCAAAGGCTCAAATCATACATGATGCTCCAAGCAAAACACATATCATGTGGTGAATAAAAATATAGTCTCAAGAGAAGTTACCGATAGACGAAGACGAAAGAGGGGATGCCTTCCCGGGGCATCCCCAAGCTTAGGCTTTTGGTTGTCCTTGAATTTTACCTTGGGGTGCCGTGGGCATCTCCAAGCTTAGGCTCTTTCCACTCTTTGTTCCATAGTCCATCAAATCCTTACCAAAAAACTTGAAAACTTCACAACATAAAACTTAACAGAAAATCTCATGAGCCCTGTTAGTATAAGAAAACAAACCACCACTCAAAGGTACTATAATGAACTCATTCTTTATTTATATTGGTGTTAAACCTACTGTATGCCAACTTCTCTATGATTCATACCCCCGATACTACTCATATATTCATCAAAATAAGCAAACAACACACGAAAAACAGAATCTGTCAAAAACAGAACAGTCTGTAGCAATCTGTGACTTTCAAATACTTTTGTAACTCTAAAAATTCTGACATAAATTATTGGATGTGAGGAATTTGTATATTAATCATCTGCAAAAAGAATCAACTTAAAAGCATTCTCGAGTAAAAAATGCTAGCTAATATCGTGAGCGCAAAAGTTTCTATTTTTTACAGAAAGATCGCATAAACTTCACCCAAGTCTTCCCAAAGGTTCTACTTGGCACAAACACTAATTAAAACACAAAAGCACATCTAACCAGAAGCTAGATGTATAATTTATTACTAAATATAAGTAAAAATAAATAAAATAAAATTGGGTTGCCTCCCAACAAGCGCTATCGTTTAACGCCCCTAGCTTGGCATGATACAAGAATAGATCTAGGTATGGCCATAATGAAGGTAGATCACGAAACCTCATCTCATATTCCCTATGTTCAGAAGCAAGTTTTCTTTCTGGCAAGAAAAAGTAATCAAAAGGGCTAAATTTAATAGGACAAAAGTCCCCAAGATCAAGCTCAGGAGGTATGGGTTCCTCCTTTGGCCCTTCATATTGCACAACCAATTCATCATTATAAGTATTCTTTTGGCAAAAGGTCATGAGCCTTTGCTCGAGAGAAAAACCTAACCCATTGTTCTTAATAGCAAAATCATCATTCAGTTTAGAGATTCTATCGACTAGAACATGGGTAGGAACCTTTTTTCCAAAGGTTTCATTAAGAGCAACATGATCCAGAGATTTTAAATGCATTATATCTTCTTGATTAAAGAGGATAGCTTCTATGGGAGGACGATCAGCGTCTACCCTATAATGCGCAAAAGTTTCTTTGGCCTCTTTCATTATGAATCTGAACTCATGAGCCAAAAAGATAGTAGCTGCTCACTTAACATAAGGGTGCTCAATATTGGAAAATTCTAGAAAAATTCTTTGAATGCAAGGATGCATACGGATAAATTGCCTTTCAAGTTCAACTATAAGCATAGATATGGCATCCGCAAGTTATGAAGAATAGATCCACCCATAGTGGGTAAAGCACATGCACAAGTAAAGAAGTTTTGAAGAACTCCTTTTCCAATAATATTACCACCACCAATACAGAACTTCTTAGTATGTAGAGTGGTAGTTTCATCATGAGGATAAACGAAAGCATCAAATTTTCCCTCAACATTACTACCCTTTTCAATGACATCCTCCCCCATCTCAAACATGATAGGAACAAACCGCAATAAGGACGAACACACAAGAGGCAAGCGAAAAGAGGCGAATGGAAAAAGAAGGGTGAATGAAACGGAAAAGGTGAAGTCGGGGAGAGGAAAACGAGAGGCAAATGGCAAATAATGTAATGCGAGGGATAAGAGTTTGTAATGGGTACTTAGTATATGACTTTTGCGTAGATCTCCCCGGCAATGGCGCCAGAAATTCTTCCTGCTACCTTTTGAGCTTGCGTTGTATTCCCTCAAAGAGGAAAGGGTGATGCAGCATAGTGGCGTAAGTATTTCCCTTAGTTTTTGAGAACCAATGTATCAATCCAGTAGGAGACCACGCGTGAGTCCCTCGTACCTACACAAACAAATAAGAACCTTGCAACCAACGTGATAAAGGGGTTGTCAATCCCTTCACGACCACATGCAAAAGTGAGATCTGATAGAGATGATAAGATAATATTTTTGGTGTTTTTGATATGGAGATTGAAAGTAAAGATTGCAAAACAAAAGTAAAGTAAAGATAAATAGTTGATGGAAGATTAATATGATGAAGATAGACCCGGGGGACATAGGTTTCACTAGTGGCATCTCTCATGATAGCAGATTTCTACGGTGGGTGAACAAATTACTATCGAGCAATTGATTGAAAAGCGCATAGTTATGAAAATATCTAGGCATGATCATTGTATATAGGCATCACGTCCGTGACAAGTATACCAAAACAATTTTGCATCTACTACTATTACTCCACACATCGACTGCTATCCAACATGCATCTAGAGTATTAAGTTCATAAGAACAGAGTAACGCTTTAAGCAAGATGACATGATGTAGAGGGATAAACTCAAGCAATATGATATAAAACCCATCTTTTTATCCTTGATGGAAATAATACCATACGTGCCTTGCTGCCCCTGCTGTCACTGGGAAAGGACACCGCAAGATTGAACCCAAAGCTAAGCACTTCTCCCATTGCAAGAACTACTAATCTAGTAGGCCAAACCAAACTGATAATTCGAAGTGACTTGCAAAGATATTTAAATCATGCATAAAAGATTTCAGAGAAAAATAAATATTGTTCATAGATAATCTTGATCATAATCCCACAATTCATTGGATCTCAACAAACACACCGCTAAAAGAATTACATCAAATAGTTCTCCAAGAAGATCGAGGAGAACTTTGTATTGAGATCCAAAGAGAGAGAAGAAGCCATCTATCTAATAACTATGGGCCTGAAGGTATGTGGTAAACTACTCACAACTCAACGGAGAGGCTATGGTGTTGATGTAGAAGCCCTCCGTGATCTATTCCCCCTCCGGTGGAGCTTCGGAACAGGCCCCAAGATTGGATATCACTGGTACCGAAGGTTGCGGCGGTGGAATTAGGGTTTTGTGGTGCTCTCCGATGTTTTCGGGGTACGCAGGTATATATAGGAGGAAGATGCACGTCAGGAGAGCCACGAGGGGCCCACGAGGGTGGGGGCGCGCCCCCTGCCCTCCTGGCCGCCTCGATCGCTTCCTGCCGTGTACTCCAAGTCTTCTGTGTTGCAATTGTTCCAAAAATGACTCTTCTGAAGGTTTCATTCCGTTTGGACTCCGTTTGATATTCCTTTTCTGTGAAACACTAAAATAGGCAAAAAAAAACAACAATTTGCACTAGGCCTTCGGTTAGTAGGTTAGTCCCAAAAAAAATATAAAAGTGTATAATTAAGCCCACTAAACATCAAAAACATATAATATAATAGCATGGGACAATAAAAAATTATAGATACGTTGGAGACGTTTCAGTCCTCTTTCTGCTTCTTCATGAATCTTGAGTCCTGGCTAGTTTCCGGTTTCTCCGCGCGTCGTGGGAGAACTTGGATTGTGGCCCGCGGATTCTCCATGCCCCACGATCACGGGGCGGAAACTGCTATCCCACTTGTCCTCCGTTCCGCATGCACTTGCCACATGCTCCGCATGCATTGGGTGCGGTAGGTGGCGGATGCAGAGGGCACGGGGAAGAGTGCCACGGCCGGAAACCGAGCGTCGATGGTTGGGTTAGAGGGGTAGCCTTAACCCCCAGAGTGACGGTGGGTGCAGGAAGGCCGCATTGGGGGAGAGGGGCGACCCTCTCCCGTGTGGGTGGCTTGCCCCATGCCATGTTCCCCTATAAAAGGGAGTTGGGGCAGCACTCCTCAGCACACACTCCTACTTCATCTCCGCAATCCCTTTCTTCTAGCCATGGTGCAAGGGCGAGGTTGTGGTAGTGTTCCGGCGGCAGCGATGAGGGCTTCTGCTCGACAGCGCATCCCTCCTCCTCCGGACCCTGAGGTAGTGGAGTCGTTCGCGAGGAGAGGAGGGAGGGGACACGGCCGGGGTCGCCGTGGCTCTCGAGGAGAAGGAGGAGGCAGGGGCGGTGCCTTGGCGGTGCCCCCGTCGGCGGATCCTCCCCTACTGGAAGGCCACATTAGCGACCAGCCTTGGTAGTTCATCGTCAGGATGTACAAGCCTTTGTGTGGTCATCTTCGCCTTCCAACTCCTTATGCGCAGGAGATGGAGCTTGAACAACCACGCGCCCTGCCGCTGGACATGAGGGGCTGCGGGAATGGAGGTATGAGGGTTGACGTCTATTTCCCCGCCCCTCATGTGATGTATCTTTGTCATGGCTAGATGACCTTTGCCCGCGCCCACAACATCTCGGACGACACGTCCTTTAGTTCAAATTAGTGGAGAACGGCCTGTTCTCCATCAAGTTCTTTGGGCGCTCGGGCGGTCGCTTAGGGTGTTGCATGGAGAGCTCGGCCGACGATGAAAGCTCCTCCTCGAGCGAAAGCGACGAGGACGATAGTGACGGTGATGATGCCGAAAGCGGGCGAGGGAGCGATGACTCTGACTCTAGCTGACCGTCGCCCACACCATGTTCATCAGGCGCCAGCACCTGCATCCTCTTCCCGGTAGGGGAATCTGCCGGGGAGCTGGATGCAGGTGTGGGGGTGGCGCCGCTGGGCTCCTCCAGCAGTCTTCCAGCTGGATCCCGGTAGGCTTCCTCTCGAGTTGCAACTCTGCTATTCTTATCGTGCCCTACTGGCCCTGGTGATGGTGATTTGTGGGTCGACTCCGCTCTGCTCCCCATCGTGGTGCTCCCCGGTGGCTCTGATCCCGCCGGGCTACCTCTCCTAGAGCCTGGAAGGAGGTGGATAGAGCACTTGCCCAGACGCTCCTTTTGTCCTCCCTCGCCTTCAGCGACCATGCCTAGTAAGAGGGGGACAAGAAAGGGCATCACGGGCCCTTATGTTTTTTCAATCTTAAACTCGTAGGCAAATGCAAAATTTCAATTCAAATAATGTAATCCCTCGAGTCCATCTTTGTGTTCTCTAATGCTTGTACTTGTATTAGCATATGAATGTAAAAGATAGACTTTCCCGGGAACCCGTGCATGTGTACGTCCATGCAGAGGTGGAATGCCTCTTTATTGCAATAAAACGAGTTTTCCCGGCAAGCTGCCTTGCCGGCACCCTCTTTGTCTGCCGGAGAACTACGTCTGCAGGTGAGTAGATAGAGGGTGAGCCCCCCGCCAACTCCCTTTCATCGGAGGCCACTACAACCATCCCGCTCGAAGCAACGTTTGAGTCTGGGATGGGAGCACCTAAGCTTTAAGAGAGTGTGGCGAGGTTTCCTTATGCACAAGTTATATCTTATAGAACACTAAAGGACAGGAGTTTAAACTTATCTGTTTGGCTTGTCGGGGATGGCAGTGCCGGGCAATCTTCTCAACTCCTTATCGAAGCCAAGTCCGTGGTAGGAACCTGCAACTTCATGCAGATGAGAATGAATGCAGGATGCAATCCTATGTATATGCATATGCAGATGCTCATGAAATGCTTATGCGGTGATCTTGGTGTGATGGTGCATGCATGCAATCTCAGTTGGGGGGGGGGGGCCCTACAACGCTTCTTTATTTTCTCTTGCACAGGGTCATTGCCCTAGCTCCGTACAAGGGGTTACATGCAGCTGAGGCAAGGCCTATACGGATGGGTGGCTGCCGGGTAGGGCCCGACAGTCGCGCTTTACGGGTAGTACATGCAAAGATGCTCAATATTCCATGAGTTTTGCAACTAGGTGCCATCTCCGGTCTCCAGACGGCCTGCGCCAGGTCTGGTGACTCGTACCACCCGTAAAGGGCCTTCCCACGTTGGTGACAGCTTGTTTGTACCCTTGGCAGACTGAACGCGCCTAAGGACAAGGTCACCTTCCTCAAAACACCGGGCATGAATGCTACGACTTTGATAGCGACACATGGCTTGCTGGTAGCATGCAACACGTGTAGAGGCCCTGAGACGGTTCTCTTCGAGTAGCAATGCGTCGTCACGCCGGTGGTCAACTTGCGCTACTTCATCGTAGGCAAGAACTTGAGGAGACCCGTAAATGAGTTCTGTGGGGATAACTGCTTCTGCCCCGTAGACCAGGGAGATGGGAGTCTTCCCGGTAGCTCGGTTTGGTGTCGTTCTGAGGGACCAGAGAACTACCGGCAGCTCCTCGATCCACCGCCTTCCGTGCTTTTGCAGCATACTGAAAGTTCTTGTCTCGAGTCCACGTAGCACTATAGCGTTCTCCCTCTCAGCTTGTCCATTTCTCCGAGGGTGTGCCACGTAAGAAAAAGAGATCTTGCATCCGAGGGTATGAACATAATGCATGAAGGAGTGGCTCATGAACTGGGTGCCATTGTCGGTGATGATCCTTGCCAGAAGTCCAAAACAACACACCAATTATTACAAGAACCTGATAGCTGACTGAGCAGTCAGCTTTCTCACAGCAACCGCTTCTTTCTGTATAGAGTGTCATCGACAAACTGATACATAGTGCCCTTTCGGCCTACTCTTTTATCTTCATCTTGGTCGCCGGGAAGTTCTCCGATTTGAAGCGGACACTGTGCCTTGCCCCAGCTGGAGCCTATGGCTCGACAACGAGGACTAACGGCACCTCCTCTGCTGCGGTAGTAGCAGCCTCATTCGCGGGGTCCATTGGCCCGGCTGGAGGGGGTGGTCCGGCAGGCTGTGAGGAGTTGTTTCCGGCAGGGTCTCTGCCGAGAGCGGACGGCTCTACCGGGAGAGGCTTACGGTAGTCCAACTTTCTCCTTTTCTAGGCCATTGTTGCTGGGATACAGAGGGCTGAGAGAGATGGAGAACAAAAGTTCCTGGTTCCACAGGAAGCTTTTGCGCATAATAGTTTGACAGGTGATTAGCTATGTAGTTTTCTACACGGGGTACGTGCTCTATTTGCACCCCGTCAAAGTGCTCCTCCAATCTCCTCACTTCCTCAACGTATGCCTCCATCAATGGACTTTGGTAATCTTTGTTGACTTGTCTCACCACAAGCTGTGAATCAACTCGAATGCTCAATTTCTTAATTCCCAATTCTGCTGCAATTCTGAGCACGGCCAGGGGCCCTTCATACTCTGTTGTGTTGTTGGTGGCTTCTTCCCGGGCAAAATGCATTTGGACGACGTACTTCAAGTGCTCCCCAAAGTGGGCAACAAGAAGCACGCCTGCTCCAGCACCTTGCAGGGAAAAGCACCATCAAAATACATAATCCATTCTTGGGGTGATTCCTTGCCGGGGATAGCTGTTTCTGTTATCTCCTCATCAGGGGTTGGCGTCCATTCTGCAATAAACTATCCCAATGCCTTTCTCAGTATAGTTGATGTGCTCTCATACTTCAATCGAAAGCTGGATAACTCCAAAGCCCACTCCACTATTCTGCCAGCAGCCTTAGGGTTTCAGAGTATCCTTTGTAACGGGAAACGAGTGACAACCGTGATCTCATGGGGGGCTTGGAAGTAGTGGCGCAGTTTCCTTGAGGCCATAACGAGAACATAGATCAACTTTTGCACACCAGAGTACCTCGATCTAGACCCCTGCAACAAGGAGCTGACGAAGTATACTGGGCGCTGCACCACTTTCTTCCTTGTCGTGTCCTTGGGGTTGCTCTTGCTGCCATGCTCATTGCTGTCCTGATTCTCTTCTGATTCTGCTATGTTGTGCTTGCTTTCTGCATCCTCCACTTCCCGTTGTGCTACCAAGGCTGCTCTGACCAATTAGTTGGTTGCCTCCAAGTATAGCAACAATGGCTCTTGGGGTTTGGGCACAAACAAGGTGGGCGCAGGGGAAAGTCAGGCCTTCAGCTCTTGGAGGGCCGCGTCCGCTTCTGGGGTCCACTTCACAGGCCCTGCGTTCTTCAAAATTTTAAAGAACGGCAGACTTGGAGATGAATCTTCTTAGCACGACAATGCATCTTGTCAGGCGCCTCACATCCTTAACTGTCCTTGGCACTTTGATCTGCTCAATGGCTCTGATCTTGTCGAGGTTGGCTTCAATCCCCCGATGGGACACAAAGAAACCAAGTAGCTTGCCGGAGGGAACACCAAACACACGCTTCTACGAATTAAGCTTCAAATTGATCTTACGCAAGTTGGAAAATGTCTCCTACAAATCCTAGATAAGGGTGACCTTATCCTTGGTCTTGATCACGATATCATCCATATAAGCTTCTATGTTTCTGTGCAACTGTGGTTCAAAACCAATCTGGACTGCTCTTGCAAAAGTTGACACGACATTCTTTAATTCGAATGGCATGCAGATAAAGAAGTACGTACCACATGGCGTAGTGAATGAAGTCTTCTCTTCATCTTCTTTGGACATGAAGATATGATAATATCCGAAGTATGCATCCAGAAAGGAGAGCTAGTCACAACGTGAAGTGGAATCCAGAATCTGGTCGATGCGCGACAAGGGAAATGGATCCTTTGGGCAAGCCTTGTTGTGATCTGTGAAATCAACGCAAAGCCTCCACTTCCCGTTAGCCTTCCTGACTACCACTGGGTTTATTAATGAAGTAGGGTGCAGTAATTCTCTGACCAATACAGCTGCCTCCAGTTTCTTGATCTCTTCGACAATGAACTGCTGCCTCTCCAAGGTCTGTTTCCGAACTTTCTGCTTCACAGGTCGGGCATGTGGGCAGACAACAAGGTGGTGGTTGATTACCTCCCTGGGAACACCGGGGATATCAGATGGTTGCCAGGAAGACACATCGATATTCGCCCGCAGGAAGGCAACACGCGCGCTTTCCTATTTTTCATCAAGGGTGGCGCTGATAGTGAAAGTACCATCAATGCCAGCGAGCCCTGCCGGGACCATTTTCACTTGGGGTGCAACAACCTTGGATCCCTTGCTATTGGAGCAGTCCGACACGTTGTCGATGGGTGCCTTGCACTCGGAGGGAGAACGCTTCCCGGACTCCTTGCCGGAGGTCTTACCATCGTTTCCCTTTCCATTTCTTTCCTTGGCGGGAACGGTCGCCGCCTCTATTGCAACTATGTCCCGGTACATCTTATACACATAGATTATTACTTCCTTCTCATCTGATGGGATAATGATGACCCCCAGTGGCCCAGGCATCTTCAAAGTGTTGTAAGCATGCTGAGATGCTTCCATGAACTTGGCCAGGGCCGGGCATCCAAGAATCCCATTGTATGGTAGGGGGAGATCAACCACGTAAAACACAATCTTCTCAGTCCGAAAGTACAGTTCTCCCACAAACGTTACCGGGAGTGTAATATTTCCCTTGGGATGACTCCCGCCGGGATTAACTCCTTAGAACGTGCCAGGAACCGCTAGCTCTTCTTCTCCTATCTGAAGCTTGTTGATGACTGCTGGGGAGATCAGATTAAACCCAACCCCGTCATCCACTAGCATCTTTTTGACCATGAGGTTGCGAATTGTTGGGGAGACCAACAATGGCAAACACCCCACCGCAGTGGTGCGGCCAGGGTGATCATATTCGTCAAAGATGATGGGTGTGCAGGACCATTTGAGCGGCTTCCGGGTCTCTGACGCTGGCTCCACAACATTGATCTCTCATGACCACAGCTTGAGCTGGCGGTGCGAGGTGTGCAAACATGCACCCCCATCAATGCATAGGGCGACAGTGGCCTTCCGAAAATCCTGCTCACCGGATTCCTCCTCATCCCCTCCATCACTTACATTATCATAGACTTCCTTCTCTTGACCCCTGGCGGGGTTTCCTTGGTTTTGAAAGGGTTGCCGGGGCGGTTTGCTTCGCCACCTCAGCCCTTACCACCAGTGGCATTCTGACTCTTTTCCTTGTCACGCTTATCATATTCCGCCCTCTACTTCTTGACAAGCTGTTCAACCTGGTAACACTCATAAAGGTATTGGCCCTTGGTCCGATGGATCTTGCAGTACGGCCCATCACCCTTCCCAGCTTTCTCAGTGGCAACGGCTTCCCGGCAGGCAGCACAAGCGACAGCTCCCTTGCCGGGGGCCTCTACCTTAGCCTTCTTGCCGGTAATAGGTGTGCCTGATCCTTCCACAATCACCGCTGCTTTGTCTCTTGGCTTCTTATTGCGCTTCTTGCCCTTTTTCTGAGTGGTTGATTCATTCTCATCCTAAGAATGAACATCAACACAGTCTTCTTCTCCGGGCAAATTCCTTCCCTTCTCCATCCGAGCACACGTATCCACCAGTGTGTATATCTCCATCACAGTCTTGGGCAACCGCACGTTCATCTTGGAACGAATGCGACAGTTGCGCACATTGGACTGGATATTTGGAATATTTCTAAGAACTTTACCGATCTCTGTAAATACTTACGGAGAGTTTCTCCTTCCATCTACTGAAGAAGTTGCAGGTCGCTGGGCCTGCCGGGCTGCTGGTGGCCACCGGTGAAGGCATCGATGAACTCTTGGCACAGATCTACCCATGACGAAATGGAGCCCTCTGGTAGGTGCATCAGCCAAGACCTCACGTTGGGCTTGAGGGCCAAAGGGAAGTAGTTGGCGAACACCTTCTTGTCTGTTCCCCCGGTAGCCTGAACAACGATGGTGTAGATGCTCAGGAACTCTGCAGGGTTCAGCCTCCCATCATACTTCTTAGGTATCTCTAGCTTGAATGTGCGGACGGACGGCCAACGGACTTGCCGCAACTCTTGTGTGAAGGCAGGGCAGCCAACCTTGAATGGTAGGCGCCCGCCAACACTGAGCGCTGATACGTCTTCAATGTATCTATAATTTTTGATTGTTCCATGCTATTATTTATGATGTTTTGGATGTTTAATGGGCTTTGTTATACACTTTTATATTATTTTTCAGACTAACCTATTAAGCCAAAGCCCTAGTCCAGATTGCTGTTTTTTTTGCCTATTTCAGGGCTTTACAGAAAAGGAATATCAAACGGAGTCCAAACGGAATGAAACCTTCAGGAGAGATATTTTTGGAGCGATATCTGCACGGGAGTCTTGAGAATCACGTAATAGGGCTGACGTGGCGTCCACGAGGGTGGGGGGCGCGCCCCCTACAGGGTGCGCCCCCTGCCTCGTGGGCCCCACGTTTGGCCCTCGGTGCCCTCCTTCCTCCTATATATAGCTATGTACCCCGAAAACATCAAAAACGGAGCGAAAACCCTAATTCCATCGCCGCAACCTTCTGTTCCCGTGAGATCCCATCTTGGGGCCTGTTCCGGAGCTCCATCGGAGGGGGGGGGGGTCTACCACGGAGTGCTTCTACATCATCATCATCGCCTCACCATGAGTTGTGAGTAGTTTACCATAGACCTTCGGGTTCATAGTTAGTACCTAGATGGCTTCTTCTCTCTCTTTGGATCTCAATACCAAGTTCTCCTTGGTCTTCGAGGAGATCTATTAAATGTAATCTCTTTTTGCGGTGTGTTTGTCGAGATTCGATGAATTGTGGGTTTATGATCAAGATTATCTATGAGAAATATTTGGTTCTTTTCTGAACTCTTTTATGTATGATTATAATATCCTTACAAGTCTCTTCGAATTATTGGTTTGGTTTGTCCTACTAGATCTATAGTTCTTGCAATGGGAGAAGTGCTTGGCTTAGGGTTCAACCTTGCGGTGTCCTTTCCCAATGATAGTAGGGGCATCAAGGCATGTATTGTATTGTTGCCATCGAGGATAAAAAGGTGGGGTTTATATCATATTGCTTGAGTTTATCCCTCTACATCATGTCATCTTGCTTAAGGTGTTACTCTTTTCTTATGAACTTAATACTCTAGATGCATGCTGGATAGAGGTCGATGTGTGGAGTAATAGTAGTAGATGCAGAATCGTTTCGGTCTACTTGTCTCGGAC
Source organism: Secale cereale (assembly GCA_902687465.1). Taxonomy (NCBI): domain Eukaryota; kingdom Viridiplantae; phylum Streptophyta; class Magnoliopsida; order Poales; family Poaceae; genus Secale; species Secale cereale. The sequence continues at coordinate 487,271,857 of LR738710.1, forward strand.
GTGATGGCTATATATAATGATCATGCCTAGATATTCTCATAATTATTCACTTTTCTATCAATTGCTCGATTGTAATTCGTTCACCCACCGTAGAATTCCGCTATCATGAGAGAAGCCACTAGAGAAACCTATGGCCCCCAGGTCTATTCTCAACATATCAATCTACAATATACTTTACTTTTCCGTTTTTTCTTTTCTGTTCTTATATCCAAAAATACCAACAATATCAAACTATCCTATCTATCAGTTCTCACTTTCGTAAGTGACCGTAAAGGGATTTACAACCGCTTATCGCGTTGGCTGCGAAGTTCTTATTTGTTTGTGCAGGTGCGAGGGACTCGCGCGTGGTCTCCTACTAGATTGATACCTTGGTTCTCAAAAACTGAGGGAAATACTTGCGCTACTGTGCTGCATCACCCTTTCCTCTTCAAGGGAATACAACGCAAGCTCGAGAAGTAGCAAGAAGATTTCTAGCGCCGTTACCGAGGAGGCTAACACAAAAGTCATATACCAAGTACCTATCACAAACCCTTACCCTTCGCATTACATTTATTTGCCTCTCGTTTTCCTCTCCCCCACTTCACCCTTCCCGGATTTGCCCTTCTTTTTGTCGCGTGTTTACCATTCGCTTGCTTCTTGTTTGTTTGTGTGTTGGATTGCTTGCTTGTCACTATGGCTCTCCCTATCAGTGTTGACCCTCACCTCAAGAGGTTGGAGGAGATCGAAAACAATGTTAGACATTTTATGTTTGTGCAATTTGAACATAATGATTTCTTTAGAAACGAGCTCAAGGAATAGAGAAACTTTATGGAGTACATGAATAAAGACCTTGATGATATGTCTAAGGAATTTTATGGTTTGAAATCTCAGTTTGCTCATCTTGAGAACTTAATAGCCCAAATTTTGGATAACAGTCCACCTTAGTTAATAAGATGGTAGCTAAACCGAAATAGCATGAAAATAAAGATGAAGATCTAAAAGTTATTGATGTGTCTCCTATTAGATCCTTGTTTTCTAGTATGAATCTTGATAAAGATGGGACTGGAGATGAGTCTACTTTAATTAAAAGGCGTCCCAATGATTCAGAGTTTCTAGGTCTTGATGCTAAAATTGTTAAAAGTGGGATTGAAGAGATTAAAACTTTGCATAGTGATGAACCCACTACTTTGGATTTCAAGGGATTCAATTATGATAATTGCTCTTTGATTGATTGTATTTCCTTGTTGCAATCCGTACTAAATTCTCTGCATGCTTATAGTCAAAATAAAGTTTTTACTAAACACATAGTTGATGCTTTGATGCAATCTTATGAAGAAAAACTTGAATTAGAAGTTTCTATCCCTAGAAAGCTTTATGATCAGTGGGAACTTACTATTAAAATTAAAATTAAATATCATGAATGCTTTGCTTTGTGTGATTTGGGTGCAAGACTTTCCACTATCCCAAAAACTTTGTGTGATTTGTTAGGTTTCCATGAGCTTGATGATTGTTCTTTAAATTTGCATCTTGCGGATTCTACCATTAAGAAACCTATGGGAAGGATTAATGATGTTCTTATTGTTGCCAATAGGAATTATGTGCCCGTAGAGTTCATTGTTCTTGATATAGATTGCAATCCTTCATGTCCTATTATTATTGGTAGACCTTTCCTTAGAACGATTTGTGCAATTATTGATATGAAGGAAGGAGATATTATATTCCAATTTCCGTTAAGGAAATGCATGGAACACTTTCCTACAAAGAAAATTAAATTACCTTATGAACCTATTATGAGAGCCACTTATGGATTGCCTTCCAAAGATGGCAATACCTAGATCTATCTTTGTATCGTGCCTAGCTAGGGGCGTTAAACGATAGCGCTTGTTGGGAGGCAACCCAATTTATATTTTGTATTTTTTATTCTGTTTAGGAATAAATATTGCATCTAGCTTCTATTTAGATGTGGTTTTGTGTTTTAATTAGTGTTTGTGCCAAGTAGAACCTTCGGGAAGACTTGTGTGAAGTTTATATAATCTTGCTGTGAAAAACAGAATCGTTAGCGCTCACTAGATTAGTCACCAGATTTTACTGGAGTGTGCTGTTTAGTTCATTCTTTTTGCAGATGATTAATAGACAAATTCCTCACTTTTACCAATTTATTTCAATTTTTTTGGAGTTACAGATGTATGCGAAAGTTACAGATTACTACAAACTATTCTGTTTTTGACATATTCTGTTTTTAGTGTGTTGTTTGCTTATTTTGTTGAATCTATGAGTAGTATTGGAGGATATGAATCATAGAGAAGTTGGAATACAGTAGGTTTAACACCAATATAAACAAAGAATGAGTTCGTTACAGTACCTTTGAGTGGTGGTTTGTTTTCTTATACTAACGGAGCTCACGAGATTTTTGTCTAAGTTTTGTGTTGTGAAGTTTTCATGTTTTGAGTATTGCTTTGATGGACTACGGAACAAAGAGTGTCAAGAGCCTAAGCTTGGGGATGCCCAAGGCACCCCAAGGTAAAATTCAAGGACAACCAAAAGCCTAAGCTTGGGGATGCCCCGGGAAGGCATCCCCTCTTTCGTCTTCATCTATCGGTAACTATACTCGGGACTATATTTTTATTCACCACATGATATGTATTTTACTTGGAGCATGATGTATTATTTGAGTCTTTGCTTGTTAGTTTGCCACAATTATCCTTGCTGGACACACCTTTTTGAGTGAGATAAATATGGCCTTGAAATTGTTAGAACATTCTAGGTGCTTCACTTATATCTTTTGAGTTAAATAGTTTGGTCTAGTGCTTCACTTATATCTTTTAGAGCACGGTGGTGATTTTATTTCGTAGAAATTGTTGATCTCTCATGCTTCACTTATATCCTTTTTAGAGTCTATTCGAACATCATGGTAATGTGCTTTGGCTATAAAACTAGCCTTCACATGATAGGCATCCAAGATGAATGTAGTAAAAACTTTCATACAAAGTGCATTGAATATGATGAGAAGTTGGATGCTTGATAATTGTTTTGAGATATGAGGATAGTGATATTAGAGTCACGCAAGTGGAGTTATTATGAAATTGAGAAATACTTGTGTTAAAGTTTGTGATTCCCGTAGCATGCACGTATGGTGAACCGCTATGTGACGAAGTTAGAGCATGATGTATTTGTAGAGTGTCACCCTTTGTGTGGAGATCAGGGGCACGTGATGGTTAACTCCTACCAACCTCCCCCCTAGGAGCATGCGTTGATTGCTTTGTTTTGATCACGCATAAATTTTTGCAATAAGTATATGAGTTCTTTATGACTAATGTTGAGTCCATGGATTATACGCACTCTCACCCTTCCACCATTGCTAGCCTCTCTTGTACCACGAAACTTTCACTGGTACCATACACCCACTATATACCTTCCTCAAAACAGCCACCATATACTTTCCTCAAAACAGCCACCATATCTACCTATCATGGCATTTCCATAGCCATTCCAAGATATATTGCCATGCAACTTTCCACCGTTCCGTTCATATGACACGCTTCATATTGTCATATTGCCATGCATGATCATGGAGTTGACATCGTATTTGTGGCAAAGCCACCATGCATAATTTTTCATATATGTCACTCTTGATTCATTGCACATCCCGGTACACCGCCGGAGGCATTCATATTGAGTCATACTTTGTTCTAGTATCGAGTTGTAATATCGAGTTGTAAATCAATAAAAGTGTGATAATCATCATTATAGAGCATTGTCACATGTGAGGAAAGGCCAAACAAAAGAGAAGGCCCCTCCAAAAAAAGAAAAAAGAAAGGGGACAATGCTACTATCTTTTTTTCCACACTTGTGCTTCAAAGTAGCACCATGTTCTTCATGATAGAGAGTCTCATGTTTAGTCACTTTCATATACTAGTGGGAATTTTCATTATAGAACTTGACTTGTATATTCCAACGATGGGCTTCCACAAATGACCTAGGTCTTCATGATCAATCAAGTTGGATGCACACCCACTTAGTTTCTTTTGTTGAGCTTTCATTCATTTTTTAGCTCTAGTGCATCCGTTGCATGGCAATCTCTACTCACTCACATTGATATCTATTGATGGGCATCTCCATAGCCCATTGATATGCCTAGTCAATGTGATACTATCTCCCTCCTGTTTGTCTTCTCCACAACCACCATTCTATTCCACCCATAGTGCTATATCCATGGCTCACGCTCATGTATTGCGTGAAAGTGAGAAAGGTATGAAAGAATAGAATATGAAAACAAGTGCTTGGCTGAAACCGGGGTTGTGCATGATATGAATATTTGGTGTGATGAAGAGAGAGCATAGCCAGACTATATGATTTTGTAGGGATAACTTTCTTTAGCCATAGTATTTTGAGAAGATATGATTGCTTTGTTAGTATGCTTGAAGTATTATTATTTCTTATGTCAATATAGACTTTTATCTTGAATGTTTCAGATCTGAACATTCATGCCACAATAAAGAGAACTACATTGAAAATTATGTTGGTTAGCATTCCACATCAAAAATTCTGTTTTTATCATTTACCTACTCAAGGACGAGCAGGAATTAAACTTGGGGATGCTTGATACGTTTCCGACGTATCTATAATTTTTTATTGTTCCATGCTATTATTTATGATATTTTGAATGTTTAATGGGCCATGTTATACACTTTTATATTATTTTAGGACTAACCTATTAACCCAAAGGCCCCGTCCAGATTGCTATTTTTTGCCTATTTCAGGGTTTTACAGAAAAGGAATATCAAACGGAGTCCAAACAGAATGAAACCTTTGAGAGAGATATTTTTGAGCGATATCTGCACGAGAGACTTGAAAACCATGGAATAGGGCTGACGTGGCGTCCACGAGGGTGGGGGCGTGCCCCCTACCTCGTGGGCCCCACGTTTAGCCCCCGGTGCCCTCCTTCCTCCTATATATATCTATGTACCCCAAAAACATCAAAAATGGAGAGAAAACCCTAATTCCACCGCCTCAACCTTCTGTTCCCGTGAGATCCCATCTTGGGGCCTGTTCCGGAGCTCCGCCGGAGGGGGGATCTACCACGGAGTGCTTCTACATCATCATCATCGCCTCACCATGAGTTGTGAGTAGTTTACCACAGACCTTCGGGTCCATAGTTAGTACCTAGATGGCTTCTTCTCTCTCTTTAGATCTCAATACCAAGTTCTCCTCGGTCTTCGAGGAGATCTATTCGATGCAATCTCTTTTTGCGATGTGTTTGTCAAGATTCGATGTGTGGAGTAATAGTTGTAGATGCACAATCGTTTCGGTGTACTTGTCTCGGACGTGATGCATATATATAGTGATCATGCCTAGATATTCTCATAATTATTCGCTTTTCTATCAATTGCTCGACTTTAATTCGTTCACCCACCATAGAATTCCGCTATCATGAGAGAAGCCACTAGAGAAACCTATGCCCCCCGGGTCTATTCTCAATATATCAATCTACAATGTACTTTACTTTTCCGTTTTTACTTTTCTGTTCTTATATCCAAAATACCAAAAATAGCAAACTATCCTATCTATCAGATCTCACTTTCGTAAGTGACCGTAAAGGGATTGACAACCCCTTATCGCGTTGGCTGCGAAGTTCTTATTTGTTTGTGCAGGTGCGAGGGACTCGTGCGTGGTCTCCTACTGGATTGATACCTTGGTTCTCAAAAACTGAGGGAAATAATTACGCTATTGTGCTGCATCACCCTTTCCTCTTCGAGGGAATACAACGCAAGCTCAAGAAGTAGCAAGCGCGGGCTCGTCGACATTGGGGGCGCCGCCCCCGTCGGTCCGGCGGAGGTCGTCGCGGCGTCAGTTTGTGATGACGTGCACGTTTCCCTGCCGCCTATCACTACTACAGGATGCTGCTAACGTGACACTTCGATCAGAGACCCTTCGAGAAACTGTGTGCGATGCAATCATCGCAAACGGCAGTGTATGGAAACCGTCAAAAATGTGAAAAACGTTTGGGAAGACGGATGCATCAAACACGGTTCAGATGTTAGTTGCGTGTGCGATGAAGGGCATACAGTTCAGTTCAATTAACTGTTTGCGATGTGGTGGAACAAAAGAAACGGGCAGCTAGATGAAGGCGTGTGCGATACACAACATATGGTTCACTCGAATGAACTATTTGTGATTAGGCAACACAACAGAAACGCGCAGCCAGATGAAGGTGTGTGCGATATATAGCATACGGTTCACTCAGATGAACTGTTTGTAATTAGGCAACACAAAAGAAACGGTCAGCCAGATCAAAGTGTGTGTGATTGAGAGCATACACTTTAGAAGGATTAACCGTTTGTGATTAGGCAACAAAACAGAAACGGGTAAGCCAGATCAAAGTGTCTGCGATTGATGGCATACACTTCACATGGATGAACTGTTTGGGATTAGCCACAACAAACTGAAACAGTTAGATAGATCAACGTGTGTGCGCTAGACGGGCACACCCATTCTAACTAAAAGAAGCGTGCGCGATGGTAATAACGAGCGCACACGGTTGTTGGAACAAGACATGTGCTAACATTGCCTATTGCGGTGCACTCTATGGTGCAAACGCCACGTACACGGTCGAGAAGGCGTACATGCCCACATTATGCCTTCCGGGAATAGTGCTGCACTTATAACCGTCAGTAAATTTTGAGCATGCCTCTCGTCACATTCCAAATTGCAAACCTGTTCACACTTAGGAGCGTATTACTACGCGGTTATAAATACTACTACTCCAAGATGATTGCACATTCCTCCTCAACTCGTCATCCACAAAATGCCAAAAACAAACAAGTCATTCATCATCGTTCCCTTGTGTCCTCCATGGTCAACGTTAGTTCTGGGTCGAAAGATTGCCACCAGGGGGGCGAGCCTGGAAGCGGGAGCACGAGAGATGTCACGCCTTGCCGCGATAGTAGCCAACATGTCCCGCCGCACAGCTGTAGCAGCAGAGAAGTCCCGTCGCGCTGCCAAAACAGCATGAAGGACCCGCCGTGCCGTCGATGCAGCAGACTGGTCCCGCCGCGCCGCAGAAGCAGAAGAGATGTCCTGCCGCACCGTGAATGCAACAAAGATGTCGTCCCTTGCCGCGGCGGCCTGGGAGAATGCCTCGCGAGCAAGGGAGGACTCTTATAGGCGCATCCGTGCCCTCGTCCTTAGGCATATGGAACATATCTGCAGGTGGGAGAGGTTGCAGGATGACCTGCAAGCCTCGTTTGAACAGTCCACAGACGTCATCCGGCAACTAAATGAGAGCAATGCGAAGCTCTAGGCCAAGGGTGACCTGCTGAGGGCAAAGATGACAGAAGTGCAGAGCAGGAGGAGCAAACCACTGCCTTGTTGAAGAGGACCGGCGTCATCGTCGAGAAACTTATGGACAAGAATGCCATGCTGCGCAGCGAGCGCAGAAGGGTGGTGGAGGAATCCGTGGATGCTCTCAACGAGCATCTTGAGGACAAGAAAGAGCTCGTCGCCGCCCGCCGCGGAGACTAGTTGTCTTCCTTCTTCTTTTGCCCTTGTGTATATCGGTGTTGCTGCATTTGGCTTATTTTAATTATGTTTATAATATATGTAAGACAATTATTATCCAATGTCATCATCCTTATATTCATCATGCTTGCTATAAGTCGCAGTCGATGCTATATAGGTCCGCCGGATCTTACATCAAGATCCGTGCAAAACTTTCTTTTCAGATTTTCATATTTCTCTCTTAAATCTCAGTCCAGTGAGACATATAGCCACACCATATAACAGGTGCTCGGACGCCATTAATGGAGACGTTGGGAGGGAGGGGCGCGGCGGGTATCGGTCAAAAGGGCTCTCCTCCCGATGAGCACGCGTTGGGGTCTGATCGCATGCCTCTCGTACTCAAATAGCTACCCCGCACGGCACCTACTAGACAATAAAAAAAATGGACGCGTGGCCGCACGTAATTGGTAAGTCAAACGCCCACGGTTTCAACAATACTTGTGTTTCCGATTTGTAACGTGACATCACTTGTTCCAAAATGACTTTGTTGATTGTTAATGTGTGCGCCTTCGCAAATCGGATAGAAAAATTACCACAGTATGTTGGTGCCATGTCATGGGACCATGACAAGTTTCATGATTTTCAGGCGTGTTGTGGAATTACAGGAATTAAAAAACGAAGTTTCTCAATCTTTACGGCTGAGCCACGATGTCCAGATATTTGACTTTCACTCCACTCTCTTGCATGGGACCTAGAAGTTCACCCAAGGACACACATGTGATTTTTCAAACAACTTTCGTGCACGGGAGCCTGTGCTTGTAGTTCAAATTTGAATTATGCACATTAAATGCCCAGAAACTCAATTAATTTATAAAAAGGCCAAACGAGCCCGGAATAATTCCAAAATTTAGCACGATACTTCTATTTGGTCTAATCTGGCTATGTAAAAAAATTAAGGCGGGATAATGCAGTGTACGTACGTCGTTTCGCACACGGAGGTGACACGTTCCCTCTCGGAACCACGAGCCTTCTTGAGGAAAGCTCCGGTTTGCGAGAAGCTTACACCAAAGCTTGTCACAATTCAGCCAAAAAATTTACTGCAGCATGTTCGTGCCATGTCATGACACCATGCCAAGTTTCATGATTTTCAGGTGTGTTTTGAAATTACAGGAATTAAAAAACCAAGTTTCTTAATCTTTCCGGCCGAGCCACGACGCCCTAGATGTTTGAATTTCACTCCAGTCTCTTGCATGGGACCTAGAAATTCACCCAAGGACCGTGTGATTTTTCAAACAACTTTGGTGCACTCGAGCCTACGCTTGTAGTTCAAATTTGATTTACGCACATTAAATGCCCATAAAATCAATTAATGTATAAAAAGGCGAAACGAGCCCGGTATAATTCCAAAATTTAGCACGGTACTCCTATTTGGTCTAATCAGGCTGTGTAAAAAAATTAAGGAGGGAGAAGGCTGTGTACGTATGTCGTTTCGCACAAGGAGGTGACACGTTCCCTCTCGGAACCACGAGCCTTCTTGAGGGAAGCTCCGGTTTGCAAGAAGCTTACACCAAAGCTTGTCCAAATTCGGCCAAAATAATACCGCAACATGATCGTGCCATGTCATGACACCATGCCAAGTTTCATGATTTTCATGCGTGTTTGGAATTACACGAATTAAAAAACCAAGTTTCTCAATCTTTCCGGCCGAGCCACGACGCCCAGATGTTTGAATTTCACTACAATCTCTTGCATGGGAACTAGAATTTCACCCAAGGACACACGTGTGATTTTTCAAACAACTTTGGTGCACCGAAGCCTATACTTGGAGTTCAAATTTTAATTATGCACATTAAATGCCCAGAAACTAATTTAATGTATAAAAAAGGCGAAACGAGCTCGGTATAATTCTGAAATTTAGCACGGAACTCCTATTTGGTCTAATCTTGTTGTGTAAAAAATTAAGGCGGGAGAAGGCTGTGTATGTATGTCTTTTCGCACAAGGAGGTGACACGTTCCTCTCGGAACCACGAGCCTTCTTGAGGGAATCTCTGGTTTGCAAAAAGGTTACACCAAAGCTTGTCCCAATTCGGCCAAAAAAATTACCGCAACATGTTCGTGCAATGTCATGACACCATGCCAAGTTTCATGATTTTCAGGCGTGTTTTGGAAATATAGGAATTAAAAAACCAAGTTTCACAATCTTTCCGGCCGAGCGACGACGCCAAGATGATTGAATTTCACTCCAATCTCTTGCATGTTACCTAGAAATTCACCAAGGACACACATGTGATTGTTCAAACAACTTTGGTGCACTGGAGACTATGCTTTTAGTTCAAATTTGAATTATACACATTAAATGCCCATAATCTCAATTAATGTATAAAAAGGCAAAACGAGCCTGGAATAATTCCAAAATTTAGCACGGTACTCCTATTTGGTCTAATCTGGCTATGTAAAAAAATTAAGGAGGGAGAAGGTTGTGTACGTATGTCGTTTCGCACACGGAGGTGACATGTTCCCTCTCGGAACCACGAGCCCTCTTGAGGGAAGCTCCGGTTTGGAAGAAGTTTACACCAAAGCTAATCCCAATTCGGCCAAAAAACTTACCGCAGTATGTTCGTGCCATGTCATGACACCATGCCAAGTTTCATGATTTTCAGTCGTGTTTTGGAATTACAAGAATTAAAAAACCACATTTCTCAATCTTTACGGCCGAGCCACGACGCCTAGATGTTTGAATTTCACTCCAATCTCTTGCATGGGACCTAGATGTTCACCCAAGGACACACATTTGATTTTGCAAACAACTTTCGTGCCCTGGAGCCTGTGCTTGTAGTTCAAATTTTAATTATGCACATTAAATGCCCAAAAACAAAATTAATGTTTAAAAAGGCGAAACGAGCCCGGAATAATTCCAAAATTTAGCATGGTACTCCTATTTGGTCTAATCTGGCTGTGTAAAAAAATTAAGGAGGGAGAAGGTTGTGTACGTATGTCATTTCGCACAAGGAGGTGACACGTTCCCTCTCGAAACCACGAGCCTTCTTGAGGGAAGCTCCGGTTTTCAAGAAGCTTTCTCTATCTTTTCGGCCGAGCCACGACGCCCAGATGTTTGAATTTCACTCCAATCTCTTGCATGGGACCTAGAAATTCACCGAAGCACACACAAGTGATTTTTCAAACAACTTTGGTGAACTGGTGCATGTGCTTGTAGTTTAAATTTGAATTATCCACATTAAATGCCTAGAAACAAAATTTATGTATAAAAATGGCGAAATGAGCCTGGAATAATTCCAAAATTTTGCACGGTACTCCTATTTGGTCTAATCTTGCTGTGTAAAAAAATTAAGGTGGGAGAAGGCTGTGTATGTATGTCGTTTCGCACAAGGAGGTGACACTTTCCCTCTCGAAAGCACGAGCCTTCTTGAGGGAAGCTCCGGTTTTCAAGAAGCTTTCACCAAAGCTTGTCCCAATTCAGCCAAGAAAATTACCGCAACATGTTCGTGCCATGTCAGGACACCATGCCAAGTTTCATGATTTTCAGGCGTGTTTTGGAATTACAAGAATAAAAAAACAAAGTTTGTCAATCTTTCCGGCCGAGCCACGATGCCCAGATGTTTGAATATCACTCCAATCTCTTGCATGGGACCTAGAAGTTCCCCCAAGGACACATATTTGATTTTTCAAACAACATTGGTGCCCTGGAGCCTGTGCTTGTAGTTCAAATTTGAATTATGCACATTAAATGCCCAGAAACTCAATTAATGTTTAAAAAAGGCTAAACGAGCCAGGAATAATTCCAAAATTTAGCACGGTAGTCCTATTTGGTCTAATCTGGCTGTGTAAAAAAAATAAGGAGGGAGAAGGTTGTGTACGTATGTCGTTTCGCACAAGGAGGTGACACGTTCCCTCTCGGAACCACGAGCCTTCTTGAGGAAAGCTCCGGTTTGCAAGAAGGTTACACCAAAGCTTGTCCCAATTCGGCCAAAAAAATTACCGCAGCATGTTCGTGTCATGTCATGACACCATGCTATGTTTCATGATTTTCAGGCGTGTTTTGGAATTAAGGGAATTAAAAAACCAAGTTTCTCAATCTTTCCGGCCGAGCCACGACGCCCAGATGTTTGAATTTCACTCCAATCTCTTGCATGGGACCTAGAAGTTCACCCAAGGACACATATGTGATTTTTCAAACAACTTTGGTGCACTGGAGCCTGTACTTGTAGTTCAACTTTGAATTATGCACAATAAATGCCCATAAACTCAATTAATGTATAAAATAAGGCGAAACGAGCCCGAAAAATTTCCAAAATTTAGCATGGTACTCCTATTTTGTCTAATCTCACTGTGTTAAAAAATAAAGGCGGGAGAAGACTATGTACGTATGTCGTTTCGTACAAGGAGGTGACACGTTGGCTCTCCGGTTTGCAAGAAGCTTACACCAAAGCTTCTCCCAATTCGGCCAAAAAAATTACCGCAGCATGTTCGTGCCATGTCATGACATCATGCCAACTTTCATGATTTTCAGGTGTGTTTTGGAATTACAGGAATAAAAAAACCAAGTTTCTCTATCTTTCCGGCCGAGCCATGACGCCCAGATGTTTGAATTTCACTCCAATCACTTGCATGGGACCTAGAAATTCACCCAAGGACACACAAGTGTTTTTTCAAACAACTTTGGTGCACTGGTTCCTGTGCTTGTAGTTTAAATTTGAATTATGCACATTAAATGCCTAGAAACAAAATTAATGTATAAAAAAGGCGAAACGAGCCTGGAATAATTCCAAAATTTAGCATGGTACTCCTATTTGGTCTAATCTTGCTGTGTAATAAAATTAAGGCGGGAGAAGGATGTGTATGTATGTTGTTTCGCACAAGGAGGTGACACTTTCCCTCTCGGAACCACGAGCCTTCTTGAGGGAAGCTCCGTTTTGCAAGAAGCTTACTCCAAAGCTTGTCGCAATTCGGCCAAAAAAAATACGGCAGCATGTTCGTGCCATTTCATGACACCATGCCAAGTTTCATGATTTTCAGGCGTTTTTTGGAATTACAGGAATTAAAAAACCAAGTTTCTCAATTTTTCCGGTCGAGCCACGACGCCTAGATGTTTGAATTTCACTCCAATCTCTTGCATGGGATCTAGAAATTCACCCAAGGACACATATGTGATTTTTCAAACAACTTTGGTGCACCGGAGCCTGTGCTTGTAGTTCAAATTTGAATTATGCACATTGAATGCCCAAAAACTCAATTAATGTATAAAAAAGGCGAAACGAGCCCAGAATAATTCCAAAATTTAGCACGATACTCCTATTTGGTCTAATCTGGCAGTGTATAAAATTAAGGTGGGAGAAGGCTATGTACGTATGTCGTTTCGCACAAGGAGGTGACACGTTCCCTCTCAGAACCACGAGCCTTCTTAAGGGAAGCTCCGGTTTGGAAGATGCTTACAACAAAGCTTGTCCCAATTCGGCCAAAAAAATTACAGCAGCATGTTCGTGCCATGTCATGACACCATGCCAAGTTTCATGATTTACAGGCGTGTTATGGAATTATAGGAATTAAAAAACCAAGTTTCTCAATCTTTCCGGCCGAGCCACGACGCCCAGATGTTTGAATTTCACTCCAATCTCTTGCATGTGATCTAGAAATTCCCCAAGGACACATATGTGATTTTTCAAACAACTTTGGTGCACTGGAGCCTGTGCTTATAGTTCAAATTTGAATTATGCACATTAAATGCCCAGAAACTCAATTAATGTATAAAAAGACGAAACTAGCCTGGAATAATTCCAAATTTAGCACGGTACTCCTATTTGGTCTAATCTGGCTGTGTAAAAAAATTAAGGTCGGAGAAGGCTGTGTACGTATATCGTTTCGCACAAGGAGGTGACACGTTCCCTCTCGGAACCAGGAGCCTTCTTGAGGGAAGCTCCGGTTTGGAAGAAGCTTACAACAAAGCTTGTACCAATTCGGCCAAAAAAAATACCATAGCATGTTCGTGCCACGTCATGACAACATGCCAAGTTTCATGATTTTCAGGCGTGTTTTGAAATTATAGGAATTAAAAAACCAAGTTTCTCAATCTTTCCGACCGAGCCACGACGCCCAAATGTTTGAATTTCACTCCAATCTCTTGCATGGGACCTTGAAATTCACCCAAGGACACACAGGTGATTTTTCAAACAACTTTGGTGCACTGGGGCCTGTGCTTGAAGTTCAAATTTGAATTATGCATATTAAATGCCCAGAAACTCAATTAATGTATAAAAAGGTGAAACGACCCTGTAATAATTCCAAAATTTCGCAGGGCACTCCTATTTGGTCAAATCTGGCTGTGTAAAAAATTAAGGTGGTAGTTCAAAAAAAAAAAAAAAAAATTAAGGTGGGAGAAGGCTGTGTACGTATGTCATTTCGCACAAGGAGGTGACACGTTCCCTCTCGAAACCACGAGCCTTCTTGAGGGAAGCTCCAGTTTGGAAGAAGCTTATACCAAAGCTTGTCCCGATTCGGCCAAAAAAATTACAACAGCATGTTCGTGCCATGTCATGACACCATGCCTAGTTTCATGATTTTCAGGCATGTTTTGGAATTATAAGAATTAAAAAACCAAGTTTCTCAATCTTTCCGGCCGAGCCACGACACCCAGATGTTTGAATTTCACTCCAATCTCTTGCATGGGACCTAGAAATTCACCCAAGGACACACATGTGATTTTTCAAACAACTTTGGTGCACTGGAGCCTGTGCTTGTAGTTCTAATTTGAATTATGCACATTAAATGCCCAAAAGCTCAATTAATGTGTAAAAAGCCAAACAAGCCCGGAATAATTCCAAATTATAGCACGGTACTCCTATTTGGTCTAATCTGGATGTGTAAAAAAATTTAAGGCGGGAGAAGGCTGTGTACGTATGTCGTTTCACACACGGAGGTGACACGTTCCCTCTCGGAACCACGAGCCTTCTTGAGGGAAGCTCCGGTTTGCAAGAGGCTTACACCAAAGCTTGTCCCAATTCGGCCAAAAAATTTACCACAACATGTTCATGCCATGTCAAGACACCATGCCAAGTTTCATGATTTTAAGGCGTGTTTTGGAATTACAGGAATTAAAAAACCAAGTTTCTAAATCATTCCGGTCGAGCCACAACACCCAGATGTTTCAATTTTATTCCCATTTATTGCATGGGACCTATAAATTCACCCAAAGACACACATGTGATTTTTCAGCATATTTTGGTGCATTGGAGCCTGTGCTTGTAGTTCAAATTTGAATTATGCACATTAAATGCCCAGAAACTCAATTAATGCATAAATATGCTGAACGAACCCGTAATAATTCCAAATTTAAACACGACACTCATGTACTAGTTGCATGTTCACTGTACGTAAATGTTCTAGGAATTCAAACACCATCCTTTCTCTCCGTAACACCATTTTGTCTTTCAAAACATAATGGAAAAATCTGGTATAACACAAACAGTTTACTAGAAAGAATCTTGTGGGATGTGATATAAAATATCTTGGCGCATCGTCTTGTCTGGCTTACGCAGGAAGCTTCTTCGTCTACAGTCCATCGGCCCCGCTTGAACCACACTTGCGCACTAGTATCTCGCGGCACCGAGCAATTTTTTTTGCCAATGTAGAAATATCTATCTCCCCGCCCCTCCCTCCTACCAAAAGCCACATTTCCACTTTTCCTCCTTGCTTTCCAAGTTCACACCTTCACTGCTGCTTACTGGCAGCTCAGCCTCCTCGCCGGCGACCCTTCTTCTTGCAGCGCCGCCTCCTCGCCGGCTACCCTTCTTGTTGCAGCGTCGCGTCCTCACCGGCGACCCTTCTTCTTGCAGCGCCGCCTCCTCGCCGGCGACCCTTATTCTTGTTGCGCGGTCTCCTCGCCGGTGACCCTTCTTCTTGCTGTACGGCCTCGTCGATATGGTTAGGTAATCCACACCCCACCCACACCATCCTCCTCCTTTCCCGTCCCACAGGCCCCAACTAATGGAGCAACACCTCCCACTGAAATCCCTTCCCCCTCCTCCAATTAACCGCCGCCCACAGCCATTTCACACGCAGTCTAACGCGAAGTTGAGTAGTATGCGGCCGTACGCACGAATGAGGTCCCTATGGCTGAAATGCGTGTGGACCGCCAGATCTTGGATCAGCACCTCGTCTTCGAGGCCACCGTCGACACCGCCGTGTGGTTGTCTACCTTAAAATACAGTTCGTGGTGTTTTCTCGAGGCCACCGCCAGTGCCTTCTAGTGATTTGTCCTCTGTAATGTTAATATGTGATATGATGTCCAGTTAACAGTTTGGTCCTCTGAGATGTAATGTTCAGTTAACACTTTGGTCCAACAATTGCTACATTTTGTAGTACCGTTATCAAACATTCTTTGTTTTGTTAACTGTCTTATCTTCTAGTACATATTTCTATTTTGCAATGTCGTGCTCAGTTAACTATTTTGGTTCATTTGGTCTGCTGTCCATTTAACTTTTTGGTTCAGTTCTGCAATTTGATTTTCATTTGATGTGGGTATAATTTTGTATTGTTATGCACGTTACACCAATCGAATTTGGCTGTACTCAATACATATTCTACTGATAGTATGGCAACTCTTAGTTAACCTGATCAAGATCTTCCTTATGTGTGTTGCATGGAAACAATGGGAGACACTGCGGTTTACCATCGAGGTTTGTTGAAGTAGGGTCCTTTGGCTAATAGCACATTATTGTGTAGTTGCATGAATCATTCTAATATTTAGGTTTCTTACAATTTGGTCTTGCACATGTTGGTCCTGCTGTCAGAGGCTTAGACCCACTGTTCGACCCATTTTGTATATGGGGAAATGAGATGTCCATGAATATCAATCAAGTCAAGAAACTGAGTAAGATTGTTAGGATGAAGAAACTTGCAGCGAATAACAGCAAGATCTTTGTTTGAACAATGAAGAAGACATCGGTCAACTATAGGATGGTACCAACTCTTTTACCTTGTTTTTAACCCTTGCGCCATTTCAAAATTTACAACAGCGATTTATGCATAGCTTTGTTTTCAGAACTTTTCAAACCAGCTCACCAATGATTACCTCTCAAACCACCTGCATGGTCAAGAGGCGAGGATGGTATTAATTCAACACCCACGGTACAATATGGAAGTCTTGCTGAAGAGGATGAAGGTTGGCCGGGCAATTATCCTTAGCCACTGGCCTAAAGTTGCAAGGACATTCAACATCACTGAAGGCTCAATATTTGCCTTCCACTTCAGGAGTTTCCGAGATGAGATTCATCTGTCTATTTACCGTGTACGATGCTACTTTCCAAAGGTTTTTGATGCTGCATGTGAAACTTGGTGCTGTTGTGTAATGGCGTAACTGAGTGCCGAAGCTATCTGATATAATTCGATTATGAAATCCGGGTTGCTTTTATACATATATGAAATATCTGGCGTATTTTATAAGAAATATCAGTTTGATTAGTACATATATTATTAATTATAGGCTAATTACCCTGCTTATTGGGGTTTTCTATTGCAAACGGTTACTCAGACAACACCGTGGGCGATGAACTCAAACAATCCGCACGGTTTCTAGAAAGTAGGCGTGTTTGATCTACTAACAATCACACACGGCTTCCGGCATCGAACTGTTTGCGTTAGGCCACCTTGCACAAACGTTTCCACACTAAGAACTGTGTGGGATGTACATACCTACAGAAATGAATTTCTGGGATTCACCGTGTGGGATGTACATACCTACGGAAATGCTTTTCGGGATTCACCGTGTGGGATGTACATACCTAAAGAAATGATTTCTGGGATTCACCATGTGGGGTGTACATACCTACGGAAATGATTTCTGGGATTCAAGGTGTGGGATTTACACACCTACGGAAATCATTTATGGGATTCACCGTGTGGGATGTACATACCTACGGAAATGATTGGGTTTCCATGCCTCGCTCGATCACACACGGTCCCAGCCTGGGTCCCACGAGGGCCTATCCCCGACGATTTCTAGGTCGTGCGGGAAGGACCCCCTATCGCCCACACTCTTTTGGCGACGGTTCCAAATGCCGTCGCGGAATGAGGTTTTTAACCGTTTGTTTGGGACGTCATTGTACCGGTGTATCCACTAGGGCATGATCTTGGCCAGGACATGCTCGAGGGCCAGAAGAGGCCATTGAGACGTCATCGACATCTTGATTCTGCCGCGCCCGCATCGTCTGCCGTGTCGGGGACTGCACCGTGGGGACGGTGCCTTCCGTTTGGCCAGCGGTACGGGCGATTGTTGTTGCTTGGGTAGGCCGAGGTGGGCAAGCATGCTGAGAGCCCCAGCTTTGGCGAAACCGAGCAGGCTTTGGAAGGTGGCACGCCATTCATCCATCTGCTCGGCTGCTGGCGAAAACCTTAGCAGTAGCTGAGCTCGCGCCATAGCCTCCGTGGTTGTGCTTGGCATGGGTGTTGATGATGTCAACCACACCATCGCCTGGCTCCTGATGGCGCCAGAAGTGGCAGCGGCCGTGGCACCATGCCCACGCTACTATGGGACTACCACCTGGGCAACGGGGTTGCGCGGTGGTGACGCTCAAGGGTCAGCAGCTCCGTTGAACACAGAGGCTCGTCCGGGAGGAGGTACACGCGTCGCGTTCGCTCTCGTAGCGAGGACGATCGGAGGGTGATGGCTTGTCCCAGACTGAGCACCGTTGCTACGGCTGTGTCCGTCGATGGGAGGAGAGGGTGCAGACGGAATGACCACCTCGCCCACACCTTGTGGGACGTGGCCGATGAGGCGCTGTTGATGATGTTCTCTCCCAACGTCTCCTACCCTTGCATCGGCCGCGGGGGGAGCGGCAATGGGGACGCCTGCTCGAACCACATCCCCAGCACCATTCACGTCTTGGCTCAAATCTGCATCCCCTGCGGTATTAGAGGCCTCGGGCAGTGTAGCATTTAAGGTGGATGGATGGGCAGAAGCATCAGACTTCTTCTTGGGCGCCACAGCTGATGGCGCCGTTCAAGATGAAGATGGCGATGATGATGATGATGCGCTGCGCACGGTTTCAGGTTCTTGCAAGCGAGCCCCCTACCTGGCACGCCAAAGATGTCGTGGGATGTCCACGGCCACCTATGGGACCAGGAGGCCCCTTGCTGGTTCGGCAGGGGGACGTCGTGTTGCACAAAGAGCAGACCAGCGCATGACAACACGGCGGGGAGCACACAAGCAATTTACCGAGGTTTGGGCCGCTGCTAGGCGTAAGACCCTACTCCTGCTTTGGTGGATTGATGATGGAATGGTGGTGGTGGAGCATAGTACACTTGGCTAGCAAGGGTTGCCCTTGGGCAGTAGTGACTACACGCGTAAGGTGGTGTGGATTTCTCTATTCTCCAACCCTTTCTATGGTTGCCATGTGCCTCCTTTTATAGATCAGTGGGAAAGGATATGTATCCTTTTATAGGCGGTGAATGACAAACGTCTCCCACTCCAGCCGTAAACTACGCCTGTTCCCAACGCAATCGTGCGTAGGGCACGGTTGGGGTACCCACGTCATATTGATAAGGATATCGCGATAAGCGGGCACGGTCTCTGCTTCAACAAGACGCCAATGGGGCTATGCCTCAAAACGCGAAACAGGAACCAAGAAAATTGTTCGAAATATTAAAGGGTGAAATGTGACGTTTCACTGAAAAGTTGCCAGTAAAGACACAGTTTTTGTTTTTCTATACCTTGTCTTCGAGGCTAAGGGTTGTACTAATCATGCGGAGCCGGACATAGTTCCTTTGTGTAGGGAATATTGCTTCAATATGTTCGGAAGGAGGAACCCGCCTTGCAATGCCGAAGACAGTACGCGAGCCGAACTCATCATCACTGAAAACTGGTTCAGGGGTTACTGAGGGAGTCCCGGACTAAGGGTCCTCAGGTGGCCGGTTTACTCATTATGGGCCGGACAGGTGGGCCGTGAAGATTATCGCTGAAGACTATCCCCCATATTCGGATAGGACTCCCATATGTGTAAAATAGCAAGTTTAGAGTCCGGGTGTAACATTTTCCTTCTTCCGCAAGATGATCATTTACAACCCTAGGTCCCTCTGGTGCATATATAAACCGGAGGGTTTAGTCCGTAGGGACAGAATCACAACATCCTACGCTAGACTTCTAGGTTTAGCCATTACGATCTCGAGGTAGATCAACTCTTGTAACTCAATATTCATCAAGATCAATCAAGTAGGAAGTAGCGTATTACCTCGATCGAGAGGGCCCGATCCTGGGTAAACATCATGTCCCCAGTCTCCTGTTACCATTGATCCTCACATGTATAGTTCGCGACCCCCTACCCGAGATCCTCCGGTTTTGACACCGACACTAGCCTCCCTGGAAGACACGAGATTGACGACGGTGATGGTGGTGAGGTAGTTCGTCCGCCGTCGTGTTGCCCCCTTCATCGCCTTCATGGGCCGCAAGGACCCCATGAGGCTTCAAAGGCCCTGTCTTTCTCCTCTTGCACTGTGCGGGGTACTCCACCTCCTGACCGGTTAGGAGGTTCCCAAGCATCCCGTAGATAGGCACCCCTTGTATGACTATCCAAAGGGGGCAAGATCGCCGAGGCGGTGCCGCGCTTCGACTAGTGGGTGATGCTCCCCATTGCCGAACCGAGGCCTCACGAGAAACCCCTCCTGGTGGTACCAAGTGCTGAAGGGCCTGCCGCCGAATCTCCAAGAGCGGCCACGGGGCGGCGGAACGAGGCACCTGGCCCATAGTGACCCAGCCCTACAACCTCAGTCGCCCTTCTCTCCTGTGCGCCAGCAGCATCTCCGGCGAGTGAGTACGCACCAGATTCCGACCGCCCCGAGAAGAAAGCGAAGCCTGGCGGTTACAGTGGCCTGGACTCGTGGGTGCTGAAGTAGAGGAGGTGGAACGCCCTAGACGTGTAAATTCCCTCACTTCCATGATCCTTGTCCCTTGACTCCAGTCTGAACTCTCTCTCCTCGGGCTCTATCTAGATGAGGAGGCGAAGAAAATTGCGCCATCGCCCCCCGAGATTTCGATGGACCCTGTCGCTGTGCTCGTGTCCGTTGTAAGGGTTGATTCTGTCCAAAGCTGGTCTCTTGAGGCCCCCGATCCAGGGATCGAGGCGACTTCTGAGGACAGCATCGGCACGGTCACCTGGGTTGCACCTCCGCTTGCCCCTAGGACACTTGGTGGCGCTTGGGGCCTCCCCTAGCCGACTAGCGGCATGACCTTGGACCTGTGGGGGGTCGAGCCCCCAGCTCCAGGTGTGGGCGCCTGTCGGATTCAGGGCTCCGCAAAACCCGTTGAGTTCGAACACAGGGGCGTGAACGAAGATCTCTCCCACTCACGTCTACCTAGCGCCTCCCTCTCGTCTCGGTGGAAGGATTCAAGCAAACAACGAACAAACACACAAGAGTTTGTCCAGGTTCAGGCCACCGCGAGGTGTAAGACCCTACTTCCTGCTTTGGTGGATTCGCTCCGGGCGAGCTAGAGTATGAACTAGTACAAGGGTTCCTGAGCTCAGGAGGCGAGCTTAGGAGAGTCAGGAGGCTAGTGTTCTTGCTCCTTGTGCCGTGGCAAAGTGTGTGTGTTGATCCCCTTCTCGGTGGGAATCCTAGTTACTTATATAGGCGGCCACGGTCCTCTTCCCTCAAAATGTTTAGGCGGGAAGGGATTCCACAACGGCCATTTTGAGCGGGAACACAAGGACGTTCCTATCCTGACAAAAGCAGTCTTCGCCTGCAAAAGGATCAGGCGATGACACGGTGGTGGGCTCGATGGTGACATCGTCCTTATCGTCCTTGCAGTCTTTGGTCTTGTTGCACCAAAGAGGAAATATTTGCCCCGCTCCTTGGGAACCAACGGCTGCGCTGTCTCCATTACACCGAAATGGCAACCGTGCCACTGGCGGACGCTGGCACTCGCTGGCGCGGTGCGTCACTGCTGACATCACTGCCTCCTCCTGAGGCAGGCCTGGCCTTGGATTCTCCGCCCCTCCGGACCGCCTTGCCGAGGCCGCTCCCGAGGGGGTCTTGGCGTTGTTCTCCTCGCGAGGCCTGGCCCCTCGTGAGGGTCTTGAGCAGCTGGTCGATCAGCTGGGCCGTACCAGGCCTGCTTGAAGGAGCGCATCGCGGCCCGCAGACAGGCAAGTCTGGGTACCCTGGCTCCCAGGACGCCGACAGTAGCCCCCGGGCCCAAGGCGCGCGCGGAGTTGGCTTCGGGGCGAAGCCTTAGTCAAGGACGAAGCGCCGCGGGCCCCAAAGGTTGCGGGCCAGGCCGGCGTGCAACGGTTGGATGGGACGTGGGCGGCCCCGCCTCTCACGCAGTCTTGGTAGTTTGCGCCTTGCTAGTTGCACGACCGGTAGGGTTCTCGCTGCCGCTTCTGCTTCCTTCTTCCCAATCGCCCCCTTCTCTGCTTGCCTTCTCTGCCCTCTTCTGCTTGCCGCCATGCCGCGTGGGGCGAAGAAGAGAGGAGACGGCGAGGCTGCCGCGTAGCCGCCGATGCTCGAACCGGCGCTTGGTTGCTCCGCCATAGTGAACCAGGAGGGTCTGGACAAGGTGTGCCACGCCTTGGCCGACACAACTAACGAGTGGGGACCGACCCGCATCTGGCTCGCCTCCCGACCGGTGAGGGAGCTTGGCGCCGACGACATCCAGCTTCATCTTTATGCTATCTTCGGGGGTCTCGTCCCCCCTTTCTCCGCCTTCTTCTACGCAGTGCTCACGCATTACGTGATTCGGGCGTTACACCTGGACCCTGGGTCCATCGTCCTTCTTTCTGGCTTCGCGTTCCCGTGTGAGGCTTTCATTGGCGTTTCCCCTTCCATGGCCTTACTCCGTCACTTCTTTGCCCTCTCCTTGGTTGACGGGAGGCAGCGCTCGGGGTGCGTGTCATTGTGCGTGGTGGAGGCGACTGCTGCCTTCGGGATTGATTTCTCGCTTCGTTCTGCCACCGGCGGGTTCCGCCAGCAATGGGTGTTCGTCGACGCCGTCGAGTATAGCCCCCAATTTCATCTTCCCAATGCACCGGCGGTGCCGCACTCTGGTTGAAGGCACGAAGCCCTCTCGAATCCTCGGGAAGAGCCTGTGATGCTCGTCTGGCCAACTTGAAGAAGAGCGGGTTGACCCTGGCGATGGTGGTGAGGGACTTCCTTGTCCTCCGTGTCGCCCCTCTCCAGCGCCATTCCAACCCGATGTGGGTTCTTGATGATCGCGACTGTCTTCAGCGGGAGCAGCTCCCTCCTGACACGATCCAGGGGCTGATGCGGCTGCTTGTTGGTGAAGTGCCTGAGGCTCGTCCTGGTTCCGCGGTTCCCTTGTACTTGGCTCCAAAAGCCGGAAGGGCCCTTGCTGACAGGATGCCCCGCTTCGATGCATGGGGGCTGGTCCTAGGAGGCACCCCCAATACTCGCGATGATTCCTTGGTGGTATCCGGGCCCGCAAGCCCATCTTTCTTTTTTGGGGCAGACGCATCTGGCGGAGCCCCTGGCCTAGGTTCGGCCCCATCCTTGGAGCGAATGGACGAAGCGCCGCCGCCGGGGTTGGTGGAGGTGGCGGGGAGCGCTGAGGCGCCGCCGGTTCCTGAAATAGCCAAGGCGGAGGTGCAGCGGCCTCTGGCCGAGGCGAGTCCGGGAAGCGCCACCTCAGGGAGTGAGGCGCCGGCTACGGGCGCCTGCTCCGGCCTTGCTCCGGGACTAGGCATACCTGCCTCAGGCAGCCTCCCGTCGTCCTTCGTAATGCTAGGCAAGAGGCGGAGGCTGAGGAGCGTCTTTGGTCCTGCTCCGAGGGCCTTGAAGAGGATAAAGCTGACTGTACCAAGCAGGTGCGTGTGCTTCAGTTCTCCCTGTCTCTCTTAGTGCGGTTCTGCTGACTTCTTGATCTGCAGGGTATCTTCTGCTTCATGTGCGAGTCACTCGGCGAGGCCCACATGAGCTTCTGCCTGCATTCCTTCTCCGGACCAAGCCGGGCCTTCAAGAGGCCATGCGCGGGCCTTCGAAATCGCACCCGGGCCTTACTGCACAGGTCGTGTCCCCAGCCCCCATGCGTCCTTGGGGCTATGCAACTCTTGGTACATCGGGAGCCCGCTCCATTCTCCGGGTCTTGCCTTCACCGTGGGTCAGACAGCCCTTGGGGCGGCTCGAGCAGCTGTCCATCCGTCAAGGCCATACCTGCTCCCAGCGCCGGAGGTGCCGTGTGCCTCCGGAACTAGCTCTGAGGTACACGCCGAACCCGTAGAAGAGGGGGAGCCCCCTTTGGGCGACACGGGTGCCGGGGACGAGCCCGGACGTCTTCTGAAACTTGCGGTGCGCCGAAGTGTGGTCCGCCTTGGTCTTGTGCGGGAGGCGTCGGATGCCCTGAAGCGTCTCGAGGTCGAGGTCGCTGATGTTGATAAGCGCATTGAGGCCGAGGGTATGCATCTGGCGAGGGGTTGGTGCCAGTAGAGGGCCGTCGTCAACCTAAGCCAGATGCAGCACGAAACCACCCTGGGGAAGGCAGAGGCGTCGGTCGCCGCGGCTCAGGAGGCTTGCGACCGTGCCCTGAAGGAGGCCCGAGACGCCGAGCGCCGCTGTGCGGCCGCGGAGGAGTGTGAGCGCGAGCTCTAAGCTTCAAACACCGCGGTTGAGCACCAGGTTCGTGCCCGAAGGGTTGCCCTTGCTGCTCCTGTGGCTGACGATGATAGTCCCGCTGGCCTCTCGGCACGGGAGGAGGCGCTGGCACTTGAGGCGATGGAGCTGAGCATGGAGCACGAGCACCTAGAGACGATGGAGCACCAACTAGCCGAGGCCGAGGGCAACCTTAATGACCGAGAGGTCGCGGCGAAGAAGGCTGCTGGGGAGGCAGAGCGCCTTCGGAAGGATTACCGCCAGAAGCTGGGGCTTCACGAGACTCGCTTTGCTGACAAGCGCAAGGAGCTCCAGAAGGGGATCACGGTACTTAAGAGTAGCCTGGCGGATGCCGAGCGTCGCCTGTAGGTGTCGGAGAAGGCTCGCGTTGCATCCGAGCGTCGCGAACGGTCGTCTAAGAAGGCTTGTGCCGTCACAGAGCCCCGCGAGCGAGCGTCAGAGAAGGCTCGCACTGCCGCCAGGGCGAAATTGTCCTGCCTCGACCAGCAAGTGGAGGACGTTTCCACCCTCGCGGCTCGAACCTCCGAGGAAGCTGCACGAGTCTGTTGAATGTAGCACAGCCGCTCGGAGATGTTTGAGGCCCTGCGACACCGGGCCGGCCAAGACCTAGACGAACTCCTTGGCTCGGGGGTTGCTGGCCCCCTGGTTAATGATGACGCTGGGTACCTCGGGTTCTTTACGAAGGTGGTGGACTGTCTTGAAGGTGGGGTCAGGAAGGCTCGGCAGCGCGTCGAGGAGCAAAGCCGCGAAGTCCTGAGGAGCGCAGTTTCCCGCATCTTTGGCAACTTGCACTGTCTTGACTCCCGTGCGGATTTCGAGGCCCTGCTGGAGCCTGCACCTGAGGCGGTCGCCGGCCCCTCAGAGAATTGGGTGAGTGATCATGTGGACGCGTTGGTCACGGAGCTCGTTGCAGCTATCGAGGACGCGCCGGTGCTTGGGGGGTGACGCCGCCAGTTCCGACGAAGACGTCGATGCTTAATCCAGTTCCTGCCATAAATTTGCTTTTTGGTTGTGGCTCCAAAGCCGGGTGAGGCGGGTGTCACAAGGTTTATACTTTTGATGATGTAATTGAACACTGTACAAATGGGCTTTTAAGTACTCCCTAGTTTGCTCCTGAGGCCGTGGCCTCGAGTCCTTGTCGCGCATCGGGACGGAGCATCCGCCGGCCTCGTCTGGGCGTGCCTCACGAGTTCCTGCTATGAGCGCAAGAGTGGTTGGCGGTCCGATAGCGGACAGACAGAACGTGTGCCCACACCTGAGCCCCTGCTCGCGAGGAGTGACATGGCGGGGTTGCGGACGTAGCCTGGCTTGGCTAAGCGGGACGAAAAGACGAACTGGTGAAGAGAAAACACGGCAGTAATTGCAAAACACAGACAAAACTCTCCCTTTATTCAAGAAACGAGTCGCACGGTGGCGAGATCGGCCTGAGAAGGCAGATACAGAAGGAGCAAATGCCAATAGCAAAAGGAGGGGGACGCGTCCGGCCCCTTAGCAGGTCGTCAGTCTTCTCCCCAGTGCGGAGCGTAGGGCTACCACTGGTGGATGTGGGCATAGCCATTGGGGGGCAGTGTCGACGGCCAGCGCGGAGCATGGTGCTTCCACTCGGCATGGGAGGGAGCCCCCGAGGTCCTAGGGCGACGCTCAGGAGACTCCGGGGCGTGTACAACCCCACTCATTATTACGTGAGAGTGTCACGAGCGGAGATCTTCTGACGTGCCCGCCCCTTCGCTTTGAAGGCCACGCACCGCGCTAGTCCGCTCCATCATGAACTCACCTGAAGGTGGCATCCATGAAGTTGGACACTACGCATGATGGGGGGATGGGACCTTGGCCATAGGCCCCCCTCTGAGCACCAAGCGCGCCGCTTACGCAATCTCCGAATGCGTTTCGCCCCTGAGGGCTAACGTCGCTCAGAGACGTGGCGTCCTGAGGTGCGAGGGGGACCCCGCCCTACCCACGCTCCTAATTGCCCATGAGCCCTTCCTGATCAGGGCCGGGCTCAGTGGGTACGGGATTTCGTGAGCAGGGGGATGGATCCGCGGTCTTGGGCCCTCCTAATGCGCGTAGGACGGGCTGCCGTACCGCCTCCAGACGCACCCTCCGCAGCCCGGGGGATGGTGCGCCATGAGGCGCGACGTCTTGTGGTTGAATGGAGGGGCGAGAAGGCTCCTCCCCGCGCGCATCGTACCCGCTGCCAGTGAGCCCCTGGTGAAATGCAGGGCGGGCCATGCACGACGGGTCACACGCGGGGGGCCGAGGGCCTGACACGGGCCTTCCCTCCACTTTCTGTCTTGATGTGGCATCCAGAGTAGCCCCCTGCCTGCCGAGGCCTGGGCTAGAGACATTGTTGGACCGAGGCCTACAGCCGGTGTTGCGGGGCCAGCCCCCGTAGGCACCGGCGCGCGTCTCACCCGCGCTCCATGGCCGTGGGCGATGATGGTGGTGGATCAAGGGTCATGAGCGGGGGATCCGCCTCCTGACCTCCCGCTCCTGAGCCCCCTTGTGCCGACGCCTGGTTGCATATGGCGTTCGGCGTAGCCCTGAGGTCGCTCTCTGGTGGCTCCTCGACAAGGGCGGTTTCTGAATACAAAGGGCTTCAAGGTAGAGGGGCGGCGTCATATGCAGGGTTTAGCAGATCATACCCCATGTCGCCTTCGTAGGTCGCCGCGGGTCTTGACCATACGGGCGATCGGGTGTGGCTGACGTGGCACCCGGTCCCCGACGTCGTCGTGTGGACATAGAACGACTCGGCTCCTGCGCTGGCGGCATCGAGGAGCTCGGCCACCCTGAGGAGCAGTGCGTCGTGTCCACTGTCGAGCAGTCGGCACCTTAGCAGCTCCCTGGCCACCAGTATAGCAGCCCTCATGTTCTCCATCTCGCGCCGGTCCCGCGAGCTTGCCACCGCGTGTCCGGTCGCCCGTGTTGCCGCATGGCCTTGGCGCCGACTGGGTGGAGGATGTTGCCGGTCCTCTGGCGGCAGGTTGGTGGTGCTCATCGTGCCGTCGGCCCCGATCAAAGACGGGTGACGGTGGGTCCCGTGGCCGAAGGGCGATGCCTGAGCGGCGCGGACGCCACAGGGTTCCGTGCGCGTCTGGTGCGCCTCCGCCATCGTGGTCGCGGTCGGTTGGAGCTGGGAGACGCGGGGTTGGTGGACGAGTCCGGGCGAGGACGTCGGAGAGGCGAGATCTCGACACGCCCCCTACCTGGCGCACCAAATGTCAGATTCAGGGCTCCGCAAAACCCGTTGAGTTCGAACACAGGGGCGTGAACGAAGATCTCTCCCAGTCACGTCTACCTAGCGCCTCGCTCTCGTCTTAGTGGAAGGATTCAAGCAAACAACGAACAAACACACAAGAGTTTATCCAGGTTCAGGCCACGGCGAGGTGTAAGACCCTACTTCCTGCTTTGGTGGATTGGCTCCGGGCGAGCTAGAGTATGAACTGGTACAAGGGTTCCTGAGCTCAGGAGGTGAGCTCAAAAGGGTCAGGAGGCTAGTGTTCTTGCTCCTTGTGCCATGGCAAAGTGTGTGTGTTGATCTCCTTCTTGGTGGGAATCCTAGCTACTTATATAGGCGGCCACGGTCCTCTTCCCCCGAAATGTTTAGGCGGGAAGGGATTCCACAACGGCCATTTTGAGCGGGAACACAAGGACGTTCCTATCCCGACGAAAGCAGTATTCGCCTGCAAAAGGATCAGGCGGTGACTCGGTGGTGGGCTCGACGGTGACATCCTCCTTATCGTCCTTGAAGTCTTCGGTCTTGTTTCACCAAAGAGGAAACCTTTGCCCTGCTCCTTGGGAACCAACGGCTGCACTGTCTCCTTTGCACCAAAATGGCAACTGTGTCGTTGGCGGACGCTGGCACTCGCTGGCGTGGTGCGTCACTGCTGACATCACTGCCTCCTCCTGAGGCAGGCTTGGCCTTGGATTCTCCGCCCCTCCGGAACGCCTTGCCGAGGCCGCTCCCGAGGGGGTCTTGGCGTTGTTCTCCTCCCGAGGCCTGGCCCCTCGCGAGGGTCTTGAGCAGCTGGTCGATCAGCTTGGCCGTACCAGGCCTGCTTGAAGGAGCGTGTCGTGGCCCGTAGACAGGCAAGTCTGGGTTCCCTGGTTCCCAAGACGCCAACAGCGCCAGTCTGGATGGCCCTGGTCATCGCCTCAAAGTCACGGGGCTCGCGTGAGCCGCTGTAGCGACCAGGGGCGTGGACCAGGCCCTGGATCGGCCGCTGAGCGTCGTGCGTGGCCACACTACCGATCGATGTAGCGTCCTCCAAGAGGCTAGGGATGCACTACACCTCCTTGAGGCAGGGCTTGCCGACATTGACGCCCTTCATGAAGCCGAGCGCTAGCACCTGGCACGGGAGCGACGGAGGCTTTAGGTGGCCATTAACTTTAGCCGGCTCCAGCATGAAGCCCTACGCTGCAAGGATGACGCGTCCTTAGCCCCGGCCAAGGAAGCCCGCGATCGCGCTTTTGAGGAGGCTGAATCCGCATAACTTCGACGCGCGATTGCTGAAGTCCGTGAGCAGGAGCTCCTTGCAGTGAATGCCGTCCATGAACTCTGGATCAAGGCGGCGCGATGTTCACCTGGTAGCTCCGGAGGGTGGGGGGGAGTCTGGGACGACACTTCGCTCGCTTGAAGAAAATCTGGCTCTTGAGGCACTGGAGCATAGCTTGGAGCGGGAGCGGCTGGATGCGATTGAGGACCAAGTTGCAGCCTTAGAAGTTTCCTTGGCCATCCGCGAGGCAGAGGTCGATGGTAAGGTCACGAGGGTCCGGCAGGCTCTTGTCCAGGAGTATCGCCAGAAATTGGAGCTCCAAGAGTCCCGCTTCCAACACCGCAGCGAGTTGACGAGCAAGATTGACGGTCTCAAGGAGAAGATGGCCGCCGCGGAACACCGCCAGAAAGTGGCACTGGACGCTCAGGCTGCCGCCGAAGCCGAGATGTCATCCCTCTATTAGCAGCTAGACGGAGTTGCCTCCCTAGCGGAGCGGGCGATGGAGTAGAAGGAATGGGCCCTCGGGATGCAGCACAGCCACTCCCAGATGTTCCAGGGTCTCGAGAGCCGGGCACTCCGCGCCTTGAGTAGCGTCTGTGGCGGGGGTGTCCCTAGCCCCCTCATGCCCGTCGACACCGGTTACCTTGCCTTCTTCACCAGGGTCATGGAGCGCCTCGAGGGGAGCGCTTAGAGGACGCGCCAACTACTCAAGGAGAAGAGTCGCGCCCTTCTGGGGGACGGCGCGACGCGTGTCTTCAGCAACCTTCTCGCTTAGATACTGACTTAGATTTTGAGGCTGTGACAGCCCCGTGCTTGAGTTGATTCAAGGTGCCTTGGAGTACTGGGTGCAAGACCATGTGGATGATCTGATCGTAGAGCTTAACGCCGAACCGGGAGGGCTAGGTCAGTGCCGAGGCGCGAGAGGCTGGTAGTAGTGGTGATGAAGATGGCAGCAGCAGTGAAGACGTCGACGCATCTTCTTAGGTTGCTCCTTCCTGTTTGCCTTTCAAAATTTTAAACATGGCCCCGCAAGGGCGTGAAAGCATTTCTTGGAGAGGGTTCCCCTATGATGTATGAAACAATGATATGTCTTTTTGTGTTCGCGTGAGCTGGAGGGCTACGGACTAGGGTAGTTGGCACGACATAGCTTTTTGTGTTCGCGACCCTGGATGAGTTCTTGTATCGCAGGGGCGCGCTTCTCCTGGGATGGAGCCACCAGAGTCTCCGGTCCGCGAAACCCCAGGAGGGGCTTGCGAGAGCTTAGGGCCTTCTGAAGCGCTCCTGCCGGGCATCGAGCTTCGCGGGAGTGTGAGGACCACCCGATGCTGAGTACTCCTAGGGCCTAGAGCTGAATGCACCTGTGGCCGAGAGCTGAATGCTCCCGAGGCCGAGAGCTGAGTACCCGGCATGGTATGTGCTAGCTGGCACTTGAGAGCATTGCGCGAGGAGCCAGGCGCCAAAGATTGGGCGAGGCAGGCGAACCCATGGAAGCCACGTCCTTGGCCCCGAGGGGGCCTTGATGCCACTGGGGCAAACTCAGATGCGCACACCATACCCGGCTCCCACTCGCGGGGCGCTCTGGAGGGGACAGCAGGCAGCGACCGTGCTTCCCAAAACACAAATAAGATAAACAAGGAAACACCACGAATCGAAAAAATCACCACATTTTTTAGCAAAGGCACAAAATTTCGAATTTCATTCTAGAGACGGCGAATCAGATTACAGAAGAGAACAAAAAAGACCACCGGGGACTCTGAGGCGTTGACAACCCCACTCATTATTATGTGAGAGTGTCACGGTAGGAACTATGAAGGTGGTCTGTGCCCCCTGGGTGGGGGCTCCTGCCTCGCATATCCCAGGCATCGTTGGGGCGTCTGGAAATCAGGACAGGACCAAGGGGCAAAGGGCTACGCGGGCAGTGGTAAAGTGGTCGCAGGGGGAACTGCAAAGGCGATCCATGCCCCCTGGGTGGGGGCCCCCGCCCCGCGCATACCCCAGCCACCATTGGGGCGTTTGAAAACCAGGACAGGACCAAGGGGCAAAGGGTTGCGCGAGCGGTGGCAAGGACCCGCTTTCGGATGGCGCCACACGTCTCACGACGTGTGGGACGTCCTGGCACCATGCACCCTCGACTTACGTGGGGCGCGCCTTCGCGTGAGCTCCAGGCGTGCATTGACCGCTTTGGGCGGGGCCGCGCGCAGAGGTGCGCCATCGTGGAACAATTTAGCCGCGATCCAATGTTAGCGCGACATGTTCCAAAGATACCAGACGTAATTGATAGCCGCCGTTGCCGAAGGTGCCGACAGGGTGTAGGGTTGGCTCATGAGGGGCCCCGGTCCAACGTTGCCTTGCTGATCCCGACGTCCATGACGATGGAGGGAACGCGGGCATGTCTCTCCCTTGCTCATACGGCGAGCTTCCCGATGGCAACACGGAGGCACCGGGGCCATTGCCCTGAAGCCAGCCCCGAGGCCCTCCGCTTCCTGCCCACCATCTCCTGCGCTCTGCCTTGCCAACCTGGGGGTAGCTCTTTGTTGTTGCTCCCGGGGAGTCTGCCTAGCCTGGCCATACAACGGGGGAGCGCCTCTTTGGTCAGGTGGGCGGCGCCATGTACGAGATCACCACTGCGGGACCAACTATGCTCCCTTGAAGGGACGAGCAGAGACAGCAGGGGTAGGCGCGAGTCGCTCGTGGCATCCATGATGCTGGCACGATGCGAAAAGGCACCATGCCCTTGCAGGCGACATCGAGAAGCTCGGCGACCTGGCGAATCAAGGCGTCATGGCTGCCTTCAGCCAGCGGGCATCACAGCAACTCGCACACCACGAGGAGCACGACTCGCGTGTTCGCGTGCTCTCGAAGAGCATGCAAGGACGACTCCACAGCTTAGCTGGAAGATCGCACGGTGGCATGATTGCGACGATGCGCTAGGGAGGGCAAGAACGGGCCATTTTGCTGATGGTTGGTGACACCAGTGGCGGCACCGACCGTAAGGAGCATGATGTGGTGATGAGCTGTGCGACCGATGGGAGCCGCCTGGGCGGCGTGAGTAGTCTAGCACTCACCATGAGCCCGGGATGCCCCTGCCATGGACGCGACTTGGCGAGGACGGAGCGTGGTCGACAGAGGAGCGAGGATCTTGACACGCCCCTACCCGGTGCACCAAAGGTTGGATTTAGGTTTCCGTAGACCCACGAAGTTTCAAACATAGGGGCGTGTGTGAAGATCCTTGACCTCACCGGCCACGATTCGCTGTCTTGTGACCTAACCTAGCTAGATTCACGTGAGAGGGGAAGAAGATGAACATGGCAGTTTAGCCAGGTTCAGGCCACCTTGCGGTTTAAAACCCTACTTCAGCTTTGTGGTGGATTGTCCTCACGAGGGGCAGAATATGAACTTGCTACAGTGGGGGAATGGCCTTGGGAGGCCTCGTGAGAGGAAGGTGGACTCGAAGGATCAATCCCCCTCTATGATGGGTGCTAGTCCTTATTTATAGTGGCCTTGATCTTCTTCCCGCATCATTTGGGCGGGAAGGGATTCCACAACTGCCAATTTCAAAGGAGGACAAAAGGTACACCTTATCTTGGCTAAAGGTGGTCTTCACTTGCAAAGCCTATGATTGTCACGTAGTGTGGGCTCGGCGATTAAATCTAGCCTGCAGAGCCAGCAGTCTTCGCCTAGTTGCACCAGGATGGAAACCTTTGCGAGGCTCCTTAGGAACCCACGTCCGTCTATGTCTGCTATGCACCAAAGACGAAACTTCTCCCTCTGCGTGTGCTGGCGCCCGCCTGGCACCGGTCGTCATGGCTCATGTCACGGCGCCCTCCTAAGAGGGGTGCTTGCATAGGAATCTCCACCCCTCGGGAGGCGACATGCGGAGCCGCTCCAGAGGAGGTCTTGGTGAGCCTCTCCTCGCGAGGGTCTTCCTTGATCGGTCTTGAACTGGGCTTTGTCGGGCCGTTGCACGGCCGCGCGTTGGGCCGCATGCAGGCAAGTCCAAGTAACCTAGTTCCCAGAACACCGACAGTCGTTAAGGTAGCCATGTGAAGAATGTTGTGGTCGATGTCAAGTCGGGGTGGCTGGTGTCGAGGAAGTCGCCATGGAGCTACGGGTGCAAGGAGGCACCGAATTAGTCATGGGCGTAGTGGTGTCGAGGTAGTGGTGCGCTGGGAAGAAAGTGTTGTTGACGAGGCTTCGCTCCAGGTTTTCCAAGCCCTTCGACACATCATGGACGAGGGCACAGCTCGGTGTTGCCAGCACCGGGCATCCGTAGATGGATGAAGTCAATGTTGACAATGCGTAGCTCCAGGCTTACCAGGCCCGGGAACACATCGGGGACGAAGGCACGCAACAGTGTTGCTAGCACCGGGCATGCGTAGAAGGGGACCTACATGAGCTGTACGCTAAGTTGGAGGAATCAGAAGACCAATAGTGGAGGACTCGACGATGATTGCTGCAGCTAACGGTGTGGGGCCGATGTCGCCAATGGTGGACCAAGTAGACGAAGTGGATGGGGAAGATGACAGAGACGCTGGCGATGAGCTGGTGCTGGACGAAGACGAAGGGGGTGTACGGGCGGCATGGATCGGGTGAACAAGCGGTGGCGACGCCAAGGAAGTAGAGCGACGATAATGGCCTGAGAAGGAGGCGACGGCTAGGTTAGGAGCGCGCCTGCGGTGCTCAAAGTACGCGAGAAGAACCCAAACGCGTGATGAAGACTAGTGCGGATGGTGGCATTGCCGCGCCAAGGGAGGTGGGGCGACGCATACCACGTGAAATTCGACGCGGAATGACGGCGACGTGGACCATGTGCCTTCAAGCAACATCACGATGGGGTGATGCCGGGGCAGCATGCGGGTCGGGGCGACGGCGGGAAGTCCTCGGGGCGGTGGCGTGGACCGCGCACCATGGTGCAACAGCCCGAAGGGGCGGCATAGCAGCGATGTGCAGGGTGGTGCAGCCACGGGGATGACGTCGGGCGACAGCGGGATCTGCGGGCTGGGGTGCTACGACCTGAAGGGGCAGCATAGTGGCGACACAAGTTTGTGCAGCAGCGAGGAGAAGGACGGGGTGGCAGCACTGCGGCCCGATGGGGCCTTTCCGCGACAATCCGATGCTCAATCCATGGAGGGGTGAGCTTACTCGGGATAGTCTTCACAGGACCTACGAAGGTGCGCGTAACCAACGGGCTAGATCGGTCGCACAACATAGATGAGCGAATCATTGGTAGGCGGGTGATCATTCTGACCGTGTGGGAGGTCTGGGACCCCGCTTGGTGAAGGCGGAGTAGCGGTGGAGTCTGAGATGAAGACGGCGACAACGGTCAGCATACAACCCGCGGACGAGCGCGTTAGCACCGGCACCTGGGCTACCAACGTAGCGCCCGTGCTTGCAGCAACGCATGAGCGACCAACGCTGTAGCGACACCCGAGCTTGTGGCAGCCGGTGAGCCTGACGCAACCAGTAGACGATGATGGGGCTGACAATGCAGAGGACAGCGTGGTGGTACAGACACGATAGAGGTGGGATGGTGACAGAGAAGTGTCGGC
Organism: Secale cereale; assembly: GCA_902687465.1. Lineage (NCBI taxonomy): Eukaryota > Viridiplantae > Streptophyta > Magnoliopsida > Poales > Poaceae > Secale > Secale cereale. The sequence continues at coordinate 487,306,004 of LR738710.1, forward strand.
TGGAGCAGGGCGGCGACACCCGACGCAGGGCAAAAGGTGGGCAGAGTGCGAACGACGGCCGTGACGGGCTCCCTTTCACGGGAGGGTGCCGGGTCGGAAAAGTGTTCGGCCAGTCACGCCAGTTTCGAAGTAGAGGTGTGTATGGGTCGACGGCTGCGATGGGCGACATAAACCAACCTTAGATCACAAAGCCCTAAAAGGAACATGCTGATCAATGCGACTGGCGGGAGACAGAAAAACCCATATTAAACGATCGGGAAAAGAATCTTTAGCATAGCCGGGCAACACGACTGCTGGACGAAACATATGTACGGGTGACGCGGCCCCCGGTGGCGATCATGGAAATCGACCGCCCTGGGGGCAGCACGGAGCGGAAGCGACAGCAGCGGCTAGGGCCCGGATCGATTAGGGTGATACCATGTTAGAGAAGAATAGATAGGATTGATGGAATTATTGTTTATTGCTTGAGCCTTGTGGGCATATATATAGGAGTACATTTTTGGAGTACAAGACAAGCCAGAATAATTTATAGTCTATATTATGTTTTCAATCTAATCACCCAAAAAAGCTTCAAATTCTTATTTTTTTTTCTTTTGTGAAGATTGATGTCCGGTTTTCGGGTTCGCCCATTGGGTTTGCTAGGAGCCGTTGTATGCATCATGGATGACGTGTGTACTATGAAAGTAGCAACCTTAATCTGTCGACAAACATGTCGAGATGAGGCGACTTGATCATTAGTAGCAAGATGAACTAGGTCATGATCAGGTCACATGCTAGTTTTGGCATGTACAATGTCATAGTAGCTCGCAAGATTAACCCCCATTCCATGATGTAGTGCATGCACATTTTTTCAAAATTTAATTTTGACTATAAACTAAAACAATTATACATATATCAAGTTATTGAAAAATTATACCATTGAAACTTCTTTCAAATACTAATTCAATGGTTTCATTTTTATGACACATAACCCGTATTTCATTGGTTAAATTAGTGGTCAAATTTGAATCTATAAAAATGTGTGTGCATTATATTATGGAATGGAGGTAGTACTAAATCATACATTTATTTGCTTGTCAGTTAAGCGAGACGAGATCGCATTTTTAGAACCTGTGTAAGGTCGTTCCCTTTTTATTTTACAAATCTAACAAAATCACGTGCTCGTTATGCTTGAAAACGTTGTCAGGGCATCTCCAAAGCTGACCCTTAAACCGTCCGGACTGGGAGTCCACACCATGGAAGCCATCCAACGCGGGTCTGTATCAGTCCGCCAAGCGGTACATACGTACTTTTTCCAGCAATCACGAGACAAAGTCAGGGGGCTTGGTTTCCGGGACATGTAGGACTATGACACCTGGCCCACCCAAAACCTCTCCCGGACCCCATGACCCCATCCTCCCATTTTGTTTGCTCAGTTTTTCTCTCTAGCCTTCACCGCCACCCGGATCGCCATGTTGCACCCCTACCGGAACACAGTGGTGTCGTCACATCTAGCGACGCACCCAGGCTCCATGCCGCTTCTCCCCCGGTGTGGTTCCACACCTCTCCTCAGACCGCCGCTCAAGTACCATCCGCTCCTACGATGCTCACCATGCGCGGCAATAGTTCAATGAATTGATCGAGCTACTTTTTTTGTCCATTCTTCTGTGAAACAATGGATTCAGATATGGAGCACGCCTACGAGCACTATGTTGAGTCATCTGACTCGTCCGACAAGGAGGACTACACGGATTAGACGGCGATGATGCAAGCCATGCTTGTAGACACGGAGCACGTGTGGAGGAGCATGTTCTCAATTTCAAGTGATCGATCATGTCACATCCCTAATCCGTGCTTGCATGAGGACTACCTAGAGTGAGCATCATGTTTAAACTTTTCCAGAAACTTGAAATGGGGATGACAGAAACACCAGCACCCCTCTTAACTCAACTAGGGTTTAATAAAATCTTTTCCAGTGTACCAAAAATGCGCTTCTAAAATGTTCATCATCTTTGCCTTGGTCTTAAACCTCTGACAAAAAATGGTGCACAATTTTCTAGGACATCCTAAGGTCACTGGATTAAATCATATGGTAATTGCATTTGGGCATTTAAATACTATCCAATATTTTAAATGCCCAAATAATCTTAAACCAAAATGTTCCCCGTTGGATATATATTATACAGTGGACATGAGTAGTTTCACAATTTATAAAAGTGTTTCAGCATTTTTATTAAAGCAACACAATTACAGAATAATAGAAACAGAAAACAAAATAGAAAAGAAGAGCGAAAGAGAAAGGCCAGAGGCAACTCAGCTGGCCGGCCCACCTGGCGGCCCAGCACTGTTCTAGCCCGCGCCAGGCAGCTGCTTCGTCCCCGCTAGTCAGGCAGGTGACGCCGGCACGCGCCCGCTCACCACGGCGGCACCTGCTTGCCGCCTGGCCGCCGCTTCACCGCCCTGGATGCCTGGACGACCTCCACGTTGTCGGCTAGACCGCCACGGCACCCCACTTCACCCCCAGCTCTCTCCCTCGCTCTCCTCCTCCATGGCCGATGTAGCCGCAGCAGCGCCGCCGTGAAGCTCGTATCCACCGCCGTTCTGCCGTCGCCCCCCACCCCCGTGGCAAGAAGCTCCGCCTCTGTCCGCTTCATCAAGAAGGCTGGCCCCGAGCGCTCGCGCGCTATGCACCGTCCTCACCGAGCACATCCCCGACCGCCATCACCCGAGATCCCCTTTGTCGCACCAGCCGCTCCAGCCCCTCCACGAGCTCGCCGACCCGCTCGTCATGTTCGCCATGAGCCCGTGCCCCTTTCCCCTCTCTCCCCGTACTCGTTTGCGCCCTCTAGCGACCTCCTCCACCGGAGCCGAGACGCTCTGCTGCAAGAGCTCGCCGCCAACGTGGTTCAGTCCACGCAACGGCCTCACTGTCGTGTCCAGCACCTTCACTGCGCCGCATAGATGCTGTAGGAGCCCTGCACGAGCCTCCACGAGCACCGCAACCACTAGTTCGGCTTCGCCCGAACTCTGGCAGCCGCAAGGCTCGTCGCCGGCGTCGTTTCCGGCAACACCAAGCTCCAACTCGAGCACCCCTCGACGCGGCTCACTCCCAGCTGCATGTAGGTAGCCTCCGCCGTCCATTTGGTCACCGGAGGGCAAAACCCGCAACCTCCGCCGCGTCTGGACGTCACCAGCGGCTAAACGCCGGCGAGTCAGCCCAGTTTGACCAGGGGTTTGACACCCCTGGGTCACTGACATGTGGGCCCTGCCCATTAGTCAAATTAGGTTAGTGGTTAAAGTAATCCTAATTAGTTAGTTAATTAACTATGACACTGACCAGTGGATCCCACTGGTCAGTTTTCACCTGGGTGACCCAGTTGACCTGCTGACGTCACTATGACGCAATGCTGATGCAGTAACTCTTTTCTGGACTTTTAAATAAATCAGAAATGATTTATTATTTCAGGAAATGGTTTAAACTTCTAAAAATCATAATAAATCAACAGTAGCTCAGATGGATATCAAAACATGATAATGCACTTTGAACGTTAATAACTTGGTCTTGAATTTGAATCCTTGATTCAAATAGGCTCAAACCCTTCTGTTTGTAGTTGCATTAGCTCAAACACATTCATCTTGCCATGTCATGAGCATGCATCATATTGTTGCATATTGTCGTGTATTGATTGTGTTACCGGTGTGATCTCCATGGTAGGTTCTGCTCCCGAGGATATTCACGAGTATCCAGCTGAAGGGCAGTACCCCTCAACCAATCTGCCAGGCAAGCAACCCCATTGAACATTTCGATACAAACCCATCTTCTCGCTTCTGCTCTCTTTTACTGCATTAAGAAAACAACGTTTCAACTGTTATTTGCTGCGGTAGCTAAACCCTATTCCTTTGCATGACCTGTCATTGCCACAATAAATAGTTGAAACCCACTAGCATGTGTAGGAGTTGATTGAGCCATGTTGATATGTTCCTACCATGCTATGCCTCCTATGCTAAGATTTGTGTCAGGTCAGGTTCATCTGGGTGATGGATTGGCGTGAAATGATTATGTCTAGTAATGAGAGTGAAGTGTGGAACATGCTTTGGTAAAGGTATCGATGGAAGGCCATGTAGGAGTACATGGTGGATTGTTTCATTGGAATCGTCCCTAAGAACTGAGACCTGTATGTGTGATTTAAGATCAGCTACTACCTCACATTGGGCCCTGAAATATGACCCCACTCGACTTATGGACTGCCCTTGTCCTCTGTCCAGGAGTTGCAATTAGTTTCTGGTGTTTATAGCATACTGGTGCCCGTGCGCAGCACTGACACTCAGGGTGGGCTCTGATGCAGCAGGTACGTGGCACGGTGTACAGAGTCACTCGTTTGGTGTCTCGAGAACACTGTACACATCGTTTGGGGCCGTGAGCGACACCTCAGTCGGATCTCCCCACGGATGGAACCCAAATAGGCGATAAACCTGGACTAGAGACTTGAGTGGTTGGTTAAGTCGTGGTCTACACCCACGTCGGCTTTTGCTTGAAGTCTGCCGAGCACATGTCGTGTGCAGACGCTAAGTTGTGGAAACATGTGTGAAGAAGTACACCCCTGCAGGGTTATCAATCTATTTGAATAGCCGCGTCCGTGGTTAAGGACCACTTGGTTGCCTCTACAGTTCATAGACAAGTTAATGGTTACTCATAAAAGACTCAAGACAAGTGTGAGTGCCATGGATGGCCCTTCCGTAGGATGACGGGAGAGGATCCATGGTAGTGTATTGTTGTGGTGATTAGTGGACTCGTGTGCGTTGTCTCATCTTTGCAAACTACTGATAGACGTAGTATAGGTAAGCCAAGAGTCAAAGCTGGCTTGCTGCAATAAACTCCACTACCCTTGTTGATAATGTTGCGTGTATGATAGGTTCTGATGTAAGTCTTGCTGAGTACCTTTGTACTCATGTTTGCTTAATAACTGTTGCAGAGGAGAACCCTGCCCCTTCCGATGGTTTCTACATAGACCTCAATGTCGACGAGTAGCTTGCTGCCCAGGTGGCAATCTCAAGCCTGTGAAGGGCCACTGTAGATAGTCAGGCTACACCAAGCCTTCTTTCTTTGCAGTTGTCTATACTCAGACAAGTTTAGCTTCCGCATGTGCTTGTATGTTTGTATGACTTGAGTGTTGGGTCATGTGACCCCTACCTGTATGGATATGTTATGTATGGCTCTTCGGAGCCTCTTAAATAAAGTACTTTGATTCATAGAGTTTTGTTGTGATGCCATGTTATATTTGCACATATTGAGCATATTGTATGTATGTTATTGAAATGCTTGGTATGTGTGGGATCCGACACCTAGTTGTTTACCCTTGGTAGCCTATCTTACAGGGAAATGACTCCTAGTGCTTCCACTGAGCCTTGGTAGCTTGCTACTACTCTGGAACATGTAGGTTGGCCGGCATGTGTCCTTCTTCATTCATCTGTCTGTCCCTTAGGGGGAATTTCACGTGTTGTTCCTTTAAGTCCTTGTAGCTTGCTACGACTTAGGTTCATACGTTGATGACTGACACGTTCGTTCCTGGGTCATGTATGCCTACCTCTGTAATTTAGCGCCACTTTTGGTTTAAAACTAGCCATGTCGGCCCGAGTTCTCTGTCATATGGATGCTAGCGACACTATCATATATGTGTGCCAAAATGCGCAAACGTTCCCGGGCCAGGTAAGGTGGCACCTGTGGGGATACCGTGCGTGAGGCCGCAAAGTGATATGATGTGTTACATGCTAGATCAGTGTGACTTAGGATGGGGGTCCTGACAGTGTTGGCATCAGTGCCGGACTGCCTGTAGGTTCATCAAGCCAAACTGGTCGATGTTGAGTCTAGAAATTCTTAGTTATATGTAGGGGAATGATTGTGCAAGGGAACGTAAGGCTCTTTTTACACCTATTCTTTCTACGAGGGTTAAGAACTAGGCTTCTCATCTTTTTATTAGGTTCACGTGTTACTAATCGGTAGACTCTTCGGATTGTCGGTTTCAAGCCTCAGTTCACTTTCTACCATCACAGTATGTTGATTAGTTGGACCCGGAACCTTGATATGATGTTGTTGAGTGGCTATGCTATCATTTGTAAGATGTCTCAAAACCCTTTTTGAGCATTTACAGTTGTTATGCTACCCAATTTCTTCTAGAAATTCTAATGCCTTTGCATTATTTCGTGTTTCAAATGTCTGACCGCACCCCTCATCAGGTGGTCCGTCTGAGCCGGTGCACCGATGTGCCAGGTCACACGGCCATGTTCGTTCGCGTGATGACCGAGACTGGCTATCGTTGGTATCCCGAGTATAGTGTAGAGGAGCAGTATCGTGATTTCAACCAGAGCCAGTACCTTTGCATAGTCCGGATATATCCTTCATATCCCGGAGCTACCGACCCCATCCACTGGATGTATGGACTTGGGGTTACCATCAAGATGTCTGTGCAGGATGCTGCTTACTCGATGATGACTATTATCCGGGCTAGGCATGCCTTGATTTTGAACATTGAGTTCTGCTACATGCCAGCCTCACTTCCTGGAGAGAAGGGTTACTACACCGGTCTTTACACTGACGCCGATCATGAGGAGCCGCTACTTCAGACTACCACACAGATGCTGGAGATTAGGGATTGTGAGGTCCGTGCCCTCTGTATGGAGCTCTACAACACTAGAGCCGACCATTGGGCCACTCTGACATGGCTTGCACCTGCTGTGCAGGCCGGATATCTGGATATGCGAGATTTGTACCCCGTGCGGTCTCGCCTGCCAGACCGTATGGATTGGTGTGATGTTGGAGGCATTACACCTACATGTGGGTGTCGTTTTCCACCAGTTGTGGGACCAAGGACGCATCCGTGTCCTTATGGTCCCAAGGACCCAAGTGACCGAGAGTTTCCAAATCCTCATGTTCCACTTCGAGGCTACAGGGGTAATCTTTACGAAGATTACTACGGAGATGTCTGAGCTAGACCGTGGCAGTAGTAGTATCGTAGTAGTTGTATTTCCACAGCCCTGCGTGTCTTGTGGAATATGACTTAGTGTGTATCGAGAGTTGGAGGCGTAGATAAATAATGTATAGGAGCTTGGAATGCCTCTGATGAGATGTATCCTCTTTCACCGCAGTTGTACTTTAGCCTGGGCTTGTACTAAAATATGTATGGTGTGTATGACCAATCGTATATATATGGCAGTTTCTATATTATCATGTCGTACAGATGAACATCTCTGCATTCCGTGTCATGCATTACATTCAGCACTCCTATGCCAAAGTTTTGCCATCCATGTCTAAACCGTTGCTTTGTTTTCATAGGATGGTCAACACTCGCAGCACCCCTGCTGTTCAGGAGCAGGGTGAAGCCAGTGGGGCTAGGGATGGGAATCTGCCTCATCCACCCTCCTTGGCTAAAGTCATGTTGGTGGTAGAAAGGAATAAATGAGAGACCAACCGACTGCTGGAACGCATAGAACATAATACTGCTTTTCGCCAAAGGAATGACGTGGTGTCTATTAATGACTTTATCAAGATGTGCCCACTAACCTTCCATCATTCCGCTGAGCCTCTTGATACAGATGATTGGCTTCGCAATATCACCCATAAGCTACATTCTGCCCGCGTAGCCGAAGCTGATAAGGTTACCTATGCTGCGTACCATCTTGAGGGCCCTGCTAGCCTTTGGTGGTAAAACTATGAGGCTATGCGTCCCGCTGGCCAGATTACCACTTGGGCAGATTTCAGCAATGCTTTCCGTGAACACCACATTCCGAAGGTCTTATGGATCGCAAGCAGGAGGAATTTTGCAATTTCACCCAGGGCAGGCTAACCGTGGATGCCTATAGCCGCGAGTTTGGAAACTTTTCACGCTATGCTCCCGAAGAAGTGTCCACCGATGCCAAGAAGCAGGCGAGGTTCCACAAGGTACTCAGCCCCGAGCTTCGCCGTGATCTTCGACTACCCAAGTGCACCTCCTTCCAGAAGCTAGTGAACAAAGCCATCAGTGCTGAGTCAGGTCAGACTGACTATGAAACCACACGCAAGCATCCCCGCGATTTTGGTTCCTCATCCAGTTCTGGCTCTCACAAGCGCCGACTGTGGGTTCCAAACACAGCTCTGGCACCCAGGTTCACTCCGAGGCCATTCTATGAGGAGCCTCACCCAACTCAGTAGTATGCACCACCCAAGACTTACACTGGACTAGCTGCCAATACTGCCCCGCACACTAGCACTGTGACATGCTTCAAGTCCGGAGAACCAGGCCACTACATGCGAGAGTGTCCTCAGAACCAGCCAGGAAGATCTGTTGGCCGTGGTAAGCCAACAGGAAAGGTGAACTATGTCAATCTAGTAACCACTTCATGTGGCCATGCCAACTATGTCTCTGCAGAAGAGGCTTATGAGGATCCTAACGTAGTCCTTGGTACGCTCCTTGTTAACTGCCATCCGACATCTATTCTTTTTTATACTGGAGCATCTCATTCGTTCATATCTGAGAGCTATGCCCAAAAGCACAGCATGACTTTTTGTGACATGCCCACTTCCATGGTAATTCAAACTCCTGGATCGAAATGACAAACTTCTAGAGTAAGCCATGGAGATGAAATACTCGTCGATAGACTTGTCTTTCTTGCATCTCTAATAGCTCTCAAGTCCTCGGACATAAACATCATCTTGGGTATGGACTAGATGACAGCCCATTATGCTAAGATTGATTGCTACACTAGAACTGTTCAACTTACACACCCCTTGGGCAAGACAGTCAATGTTTTGGCCCGAATGGCTGAGCGTCATCTCTACTCTCTTAATCCCAGCCCTCTTCCAGAACTCGAAGATATCCCAGTAGTCCGTGACTTTCCGGATGTCTTTCCAGAAGAACTGCTAGGTGTTCCACCTGACATAGATGTAGAGTTCATGATAGATCTTGTTCCAGGAACTGTTCCGATCTCTAGAAGACCCTATAAGATGGCACCCTTAGAACTAGGTGAGCTTAAGAAACAACTCAATGAGTCCTTGAAAAAGGGTTTCATCCGTACTAGTTCTTCTCGTTGGGCTTGTCACGTCCTCTTCGTCAAGAAGAAGGATGGAACGGATCGGATGGTTGTGGATTATCGACCCGTCAACCTGGTCACCATAAAGAACAAGTATCCGCTTCCCAAGATCAACGATTTGTATGATCAACTTGCTGGATTCTCAGTCTTTTACAAAATGGATTTACGGTCGGGCTACCATCAAATCAAAATCAAGAACGGGGACATTCCCAAAACGGCCTTTGTTACTCGTTATGGCCAATATGAGTACACCGTCATGTCCTTCGGGTTAACCAATGCCCCATCCACTTTTTCTCGACTAACGAATTCAGTCTTCATGGAGTATTTGGATAAATTTGTCGTGGTATACCTCGATGATATACTCATTTACTCTAAGAACAAGGAAGATCATGCCGAGCATCTAAGGCTGGTATTGACGAAACTTCGAGAGCACAACCTTTTTGCCAAATTCTCCAAGTGTGAATTCTGGTTGCCAGAAGTGACCTATCTAGGTCATGTAATCTCTGTTAAGGGTATTGCTATCAATCCCGAGCAAGTTCAGGCTGTCCTTGATTGTACTCCACCTGAATAGGTCAAGCAAGTTAGGAGTTCCCTTGGCTTAATGAGCTATTGCCGATGCTTCGTCGAGAACTTCTTCAAGGTTGCTAAACCTCTAACTGAACTCCCCAAGAAAGATAAAAAGTTTGAGTGGACCCCACAGTGCGAGTTCAACTTTCAGGAACTGAAATGACGCCTGACATCTGCTCCCGTACTAGTACCACCAGATTTCTCCAAGGATGTTATTATCTATTGCGACACCTCGTGACAAGGACTAGGTTGCATATTCATGCAAGATCGTCAAATGATTGCCTACGCATCTCGATAGTTGTGTCCACATGACGATAACTATCCTACACATGATCTAGAGCTTGTAGCTGTAGTCCACATAATAAATACATGGCGACATTACCTTCTTGGTAATCGCTGTGAGATCTTCACTAACCACCATAGTCCGAAATACATCTTCACCCTACCGGATTTGAATCTCAGGAAAAGACGTTGGGTTGAGTTGCTCACAGATTACGATTTAGGAATAACTTACACCCCTGGGAAGGCCAATGTCATGGCTGACACACTAAGTCGTAAGTCTTATTGTAACAATCTGATGTTACAACAAGGGCGACCACTTCTCCATGAGGAATTTCGTAAGCTTAACCTTCAAATTGTTCCTCGAGGATTCCTTTCCACCTTGGTGGTGAAACCTATCCTTACAGATCAAATCATAGCTGCCCAGAAGCATGATAAGGGTATATCCCGACTCCAGGAGAACATCGCTGGCGAAGCTGCTAAAAGTTTCTCTATGGATAATCGAGGTGTTGTCTACTTCGAGAATCGCTTGGTGGTTCCCAAGAAACAACAACTACGGCAGTTGATCCTTAAGGAGGGTCATGAATCTCCTCTCATGATTCATCCCGGTAGGACCAAAATGTATCAGGACCTACGCCAGAGGTTCTGGTGGACTAGGATGATGAGAGAAATCGCTTAGTTCATTGCTAACTGCGATGTTTGCCGTCGAGTTAAAGCAGAGCATCAACGGCCTGCTGGCACCCTTCAACCTTTAGCTATTCCAGAATGGAAATGGGACAAGATCGGTATGGAATTTATTACCGGATTTCTCAGGACCAGGAAAGGGAATACTGCTATCTTCCTCGTTATCGACCGCCTCTCCAAAGTAGCCCATTTCCTGCCTGTTCGAGAGAGTATAACCGCTAGCTAGCTAGCAGACTTGTATATCTCTCGGATAGTATCTCTTCATGGTGTTCCATTGAAGATTAACTCAGGCCATGGAAGTCTCTTCACCTCTCAATTTTGGGAAAGTTTCCAAAATGCTATTGGGACTTGTCTCTCCTTTTGCATCGCCTTTCACCCTTAGTCAAGTGGTCAAGTAGAACGAGTCAACCAAATTCAGGAGGATATGCTCTGAGCCTCTGTTATCTCATTCGGTATGGATTGGGAGAAGTGTCTTCCATTCGCCGAATTTTCTTATAACAATAGCTATCAAGCTAGCTTAGGAAAGGATCCTTTCAAAGTTCTTTATGGACGAAGGTGTCGAATGCCTCTTAACTGGTCAGAAACCAAGGAAAGACAATTCTTTGGTCCGGACATGATCCAGGAAGCAAAAGAACAAGTTTGCGTCATTCGTGAGAAATTGAAAACAGCCCAATCTTGCGAGAAGAGCCAATATGATCGCCATCATAAGGTTGTGACTTACGAAGTCGGCGATAAGGCTTACCTTCGGGTTACTCCTCTCAAGGGAACCCATCGTTTCGGTATCAAACGCAAATTAGCTCCTCGCTACATTGGTCCTTTTCACATTCCTGGCTAACAAGGAGAAGTTGCCTACCAACTAGAACTACCTCCGCATCTTTCCAGAGTTCATGATGTCTTCCACGTCTCTCAACTTAGGTGTTGCTTCTCGGATCCTATCCGTGGAGTGGACCACGAAACGCTTGATCTCCAGGATAATCTCACATATCGAGAATACCCCGTTCGTATTCTTGACGATTCAAGCACACCACTCGATGGCATAATATCAAGTTTCTCAAGGTTCAACGGTCACACCATTCTGAGAACGAAGCTACTTGGGAAAGGGAGGATCGTCTTCGACTTGAGTACCCCACCCTCTTTCCGACGGACCCTGAATCTCGGGATGAGATTCTTTTGAGTGGGGGTCAGTTGTCACATCCCTAGTCAGTGCTTGCATTAGGACTAGCTAGAGTGAGCATCATGTTTAAACTTTTCCAGAAACTTGAAATGGGGATGATAGAAACCCTTGCACCCCTCTTAACTCATGTGGGGTTTAATAAAATCTTTTCCAATGTACCCAAAATGCCCTTCTAAAATGTTCATCATCTTTGCCTTGGTCTTAAACCTCTGACAAAAATGGTGCACAATTTCCTAGGACATCCTAAGGTCGCTGGATTAAATCATATGGTATTTGCATTTGGGCATTTAAATGCTATAAAATATTTTAAATGCCCAAATAATCATAAACCAAAAAGTTCCCTGTTGGATATATATTATACAGTGGACATGAGTAGTTTCATGATTTATAAAAGTGTTTTAGCACTTTTATTGAAGCAACACAATTACACAAAAAAAGAAACAGAAAAGTAAATAGAAAAGAAGAGAGAAAGAGAAAGGCTAGAGTCCACTCACCTGGCCGGCTCACCTGGCGGCCCAGCACTGTTCTGTCCCACGCCAGTTAGCTGCTTCGTCCCCGCCAGGCAGGCAGGTGATGCAGGCGCGCGCCAGCTCGCCACTGCGGCAGCTGCTTGCCGTCGCTTTGCTGCCCCTGGCGCCTGGACAACCTCCACGTCGTCGCCTAGCTGCCACGGCACCCCACTTCCCCCAGCTCTCTCCCTCGCTCTCCTCCTCCATGGCCGACGCAGCCGCAGCGCGCCGCCGAGAAGCTCGTAGCCACCGCCGTTTTGTCGTCGCCCCGCTGTGCCAAGAAGCTCCGCCTCCGTCCGCTTCGTCGAGAAGTCCGAGCCCCGAGCGCTTGCGCGCTCTGCACCGTCCTCACCGAGCTCATCCCGAGATCGCCACCTCCGGAGATCCCCTTCGCCGCACCAGCCGCTCCCCGAGCTCGCCGACCCGCTCGTCGTGTTCGCCGTGAGCCCCTGCCCCTTTCCCCTCTCTCCCCGCGCTTGTTTGCGCCCTCTAGCCACCTCCTCGACCGAAGTCGAGACGCTCCGTCGCAAGAGCTCGCCGCCGACGTGGCTCAGGCCACGCAACGGCCTCACCGCCGTGTCCAGCACCTTCACCGCACCGCATAGATGCTATAGGAGCCCTGCACGCGCCTCCACGAGCACCGCAGCCACAAGTTCGGCTTCGCCCGAACTCCGGCAGCCGCAAGGCTCGTCGTCGGCGTCGTTTCCGGCGACCCCAAGCTCCAACTCGAGCACCACTCGACGCGGCTCACTCCCAGCTACACGTAGGTAGCCTCCGCTGTCCATTTGGTCACCAGAGGGTGAAAGCCGCAACCTCCGCCGCATCTGGCGAGTCAGCCCAGTTTGATCAGGGGTTTCACTCCCCTGGGTCACTGACATGTGGGCCATGCCCGTTAGTCAAACTAGGTTAGTGGTTAAACTAATCCTAATTAGTTAGTTAATTAATTGTGGCACTGACCAGTGGGTCCCACTGGTCAGGTTTGACCTGGGTGACCCAGTTGACCTGCTGACGTAACTATGATGCAGTGCTGAGGCAGTAACTCTTTTCTGGATTTTTAAATAAATCAGAAATGATTTATTATTTCAGAAAATGGTTTAAACATCTAATAATCATAATAAATCAATAGTAGCTCAGATAGAAAAGATTTATATATGAAAAATGATTAGAAAAATCTAATCTATCCATTGGTACTGGTTTCATGCATGTTAAAGCAAGTTAACCTTGTTGTTCATATCAAAACATGATAATGCACTTTGAATATTAATAACTTGGGCTTGAATTTGAATCCTTGATTCAAATAGGCTCAAACCCTTCTGTTTGTAGTTGCATTAGCTAAAACTCATTCATCTTTCCATGTCATGAGCATGCATCATATTTTTGCATATTATCATTTATTGATTGTGTTACCAGTGTGATCTCCGTGGTAGGTTCCGCTTCCGAGAATATTCATGAGTATCCAGCTGAAGGGCAGTACCCCTCAACCAATCTACTAGGCAAGCAACCCCATTGAACATTCCGATACAAACCCATCTTCTCGCTTCTGCTCTCTTTTACTGCATTAAGACAACAATGTTTCAACTGCTATTTGCTGCGGTAGTTGAACCCTATTCCTTTGCATGACCTGTCATTGCCACAGTAAATAGTTGAAACCCACTAGCATGTGTAGGAGTTGATTGAGCCATGTTGATGTGTTCCTACCATGCTATGCCTACTATGCTTAGAGTTGTGTCAGGTTTGGTTCATCTGGGTGATGGATCGGAGTGAAATGATTATGTCTGGTAATGAGAGTGAAGTGTGGAACATATTTTGGTAAAGGTATCGATGGAAGGCCATGTAGGAGTACATGGTGGATTGTTTCATTGGAACCGTCCCTAAGAACTGAGACCTATATGTGTGATTTAAGATCAGCTACTACCACACATTGGGCCCTGAAATATGACCCCGCTCGACTTATTGACCGCCCTTATCCTCTGTCCAGGAGTTGCAATTAGTTTCTGGTGTTTATAGCATACTGGTGGCCGTGTGCATCGTTGACCCTCAGGGTGGGCTGTGATGCGGCAGGTACGTGGCACGGTGTACCGAGTCGCCCGTTTGGTGTCTCGGGAAACCTGTACACATCGTTTGCGGCCCTGAGCGACACCCCGGCCGGATCTCCCCACTTATGGAACCCAAATAGGTGATAAACCTGGACTAGAGACCTGAGTGGTTGGTTAGGTTGTGGTCTACACCCACGTCATCTTTTGCTTGAAGTCTGCCGAGCACATGTCGTGTGTAGACGCTAAGTGGTGGAAACATGTGTGAAGAAGTACACCCCTACGGGGTTATCAATCTATTCGAATAGCCGCGTCCATGGTCAAGGACCACTTGGTTGCCTATACAGTTCATAGACAAGTTAATGGTTACTCATAAAAGACTCAAGACAAGTGTTAGCGCCGTGGATGGCCCTTCCGTAGGATGACGGGAGAGGATCCACAGTAGTGTATTGTTGTGGTGATTAATGAACTGGTGTGCGCTGTCTTATCTTTGCAAACTACTGATAGACGTAGCCAAGAGTGGAAGCTGGCTTGCTGTAAAAAATTGGACTACCCGTGCTTATAATGTTGCATGTATGATAGGTTCTGATGTAAGTCTTGCTGAGTAACTTTGTACTCATGTTTGCTTAATAACTGTTGCAGAGGAGAACGCCGCCCCTTCTGCTAGTTTCTACATAGACCTCGATGTCGACGAGTAGCTTGCTGCCCAGATGGCAATCTCAAGCCTGTGAAGGGCCATTGTAGATAGTCAGGCTACACGAAGCCTTCTCTTTCTTTCCAGTTGTTTGTAAGCAGACAAGTTTAGCTTCCGCATGTGCTTGTATGTTTGTATGACTTGAGTGTTGGGTCATGTGACCCCTACCTGTATGCATATGTTATGTATGGCTCTTCGGAGCCTCTTAAATAAAAGTACTTTGAGACATAGAGTTTTGTTGTGATGCCATGTTGTATTTGCACATATTGAGCATATTGTGTGTATGTTATTGAAATGCTTGGTATGTGTGCGATCTGACACCTAGTTGTTTACCCTTGGTAGCCTATCTTACAGGCAAATGCCTCCTAGTGCTTCCACTGAGCCTTGGTAGCTTGCTACTACTCTGGAACATGTAGACTGGCCGGCATGTGTCCTTCGTTCATGTGTTTGTCCCTTAGGGGAAATGTCACGCGTTGTTCCTTTAGCTTGCTACGACTTGGGTTCATACGTTGATGACCGACACGTTCATTGCTGGGTCATGTATGCCTATCTCTATAATTTAGCGCCACTTTTGGTTTATGACTAGCCATGCCGGCCCGGGTTCTCTGTCATATGCATGCTATCGACACTATCATATACGTGTGCCAACATGCGCAAACGGTCTCGGGCCTGGTAAGGTTGCACCCATGGGGATACCGTGCATGAGGCCGCAATGTGATATGATGTGTTGCATGCTAGATCGGTGTGACTTAGGATTGGGGTCCTGACAGATGAAGGGACAATGAGTGCTCAACCGTAATCGGGTGCGCGACCACTTGACGCTGATGGACGAATACTTTTTCCCCAATGCCCTCTTGGCCAATAATTTTCACTTTCAATTTTGGATGCACAAAAATGTCTTCGATTGTCTTTACCATGGCGTCTGGTCCTTTGATGACTACTGCATCTTGAATAAGGATGCTGATACATCTCCATCGTAGCTACATTTGCTCTTGTTTTGGACTGTAATTTTCATGATTTGAATAAAATGAACCCGAACTGACGCTGTTTTCAGCAAAACTACCATGGTGTTGTTTCTGTGCAGAAATAAAAGTTCTCGGAATTGGACGAAACTTTTTGGAGATATTTCTGGAATAAAAGAAAGAATCTCGAGAAAATATGAAACTGAGGGGGAGCCCCGGGTACCCACGAGGCACCAGGGCGCACCACCCCCTCCTGGCGTGCCCTGCTGGGTAGTGGGGCCCACGAAGCCCCGCTCATATATTTGAAGAAAAAAAATAAGAGAGGAAGTTTTATCGCATTTTACAATACGGAGCCGCCGCTACCTCATGTTCTTCGTCGGGAGGCCAGATGTGGAGTCCGTTCAGGGCTCCGGAGAGGGGGATCTTCTGTCTTCGTCATCATCGACCATCCTCCATCACCAATTCCATGATGCTCACTGCTGGGAGTGAGTAATTCCTTCGTATGCTCACTGGTCGATAAGAGCTTGGATGAGATTCATCATGTAATCGAGTTATTTTTGTTAGGGCTTGATCCCTAGTATCCACTATGTTTTGACATTGATGTTGCTATGACTTTGGTAGGCTTAATGCTTCTCACTAGGGCCCGAGTGCCATGATTTCAGATTTGAACCATTTATGTTATCACCATTATATCTATGTTCTTGATCCGATCTTGCAAGTCATGTGCACCTACTACGTGTTAGGATCCACATACCCCAAGGTCACAATAATTGAGATTATTTCTGGTGATTAGCATAGTATGAGGAGTTCATGTATTCACTATGTGTTAATGCTTTGATATGGTCCTCTATTAAAAGAAGGCCGTAATATCACTTAGTTTCCTTATTGACCCCGCTTCCACAGGAGGGTAGGACAAAATATGTCATGAAAGTTCTTTTCCATAAGCATGTATGACTATTTACGGAATACATGCCTACATTATATCAACGAACCGAAGCTAGTTCCGCGTTGCCCTAGGTTATAACTGTTATATGATGAATATTACAAGTGATATCACCGACCTAGAGCCTATGAGTATTTCCACATATTGATCTTTCTAAGTTACAATTGTTGCTGCTACTGTTACAATTGCTACAAAACTACTACTACTATTGTTACCATCACTACTGCTATTAAAACTATCATACTACTATGCTACTGCTCACTTTGTTGTAGATATTTATTCTCAAGGCGTGGTTGCATTGACAACTCAACTACTAATACTTAAAAATATTCTTTGGCTTCTCTTATGTCGAATCTATAAATTTGGGTTGAATACTCTAGCCTTGGAAACTATTGTGATCCCATATACTTGTGGGTTATCAAGACCTTTTTTGGCGCTGTTGCCGGGGAGCATAGATTTTTTTGAGTCACTTGGGATTATATCTGATCATCACTATTAAGAATCTTGACGGTGATAGAACCAAGATCGTTCCCTCTATGAGGAGGGGAGGTAAGGAACTGGCCTCTAACTCTGCGCTTGATCCACCTTCTGTTTTGAATATGCTTGGAACACCAACACCTGCTATTAATCTTGATATGTTGCAAGTTATTGATGATGCTACTTCTGCTACGAATGATGCTTATGATGATCCTAGTACCTTGCTTCATAAGATTGTGCCACTAGGTGAATTTCTTGATGAACAACTTGCTAGAGCTATAGAAACTGAGACTACTAAAATTGATGAATTCATTAAAACTTTAAACTCTGAAACACCAATTAGATCTAGCACTCCTAGATATGAATTGCCTGATATGCCTGAAGGTTATGTTATGGAGGGAGAGGTAGCTAAGGACTTTCTTACTTGTAAGGGTAGGGAAGATCTTAAGAAATTACTACGCAGGTTGAAAGAGAAATTTTTGAATGCTAGAATGAAATATGATCCCAAGTTTGCTACTTCACCTATATTTGTTACTGATAAGGGCTATGAATTTTCTGTTGATCCAAAGTTAATTACTTTTGTTTAATCTGATCCTTTCCATGGTTATGAAACTGAGACTCTTGTGGCACACCTTACTAAATTAAATGATATAGCCATCCTATTTGCTCCTGATTGAAAATTTGGCTACTATTATATTGTCAAGTTATTTCTGTTCTCATTAAAGGGTGATGCTAAGACTTGGTTCCACACTCTAACTCCTGGTTGTGTGCATAGTCCCCAGGATATGATTTACTACTTCTCTGAAAAATATTTTCTTTCTCATAAGAAACAAGTCGCCTTACAGGAAATATTTAACTTTGTGCAAATTGAAGAAGAGAGTCTCCCACAAGCTTGGGAGTGGCTTCTCTAATTACTTAATATTTTGCGTGATGAAATACTTGATATCTTTTATAATGGACGAATCGATGCTTTTAGGGATCACCTAGATAGTTGTGCTGGTTGTGTTTTCAGGGAATGAACTATTGAACAAGCTATATGAGGAATTATTGTATAATATATTGAAGAATTATGATGAATGGACACTTCCCGAACCACCGCTTAAACCCACTTCGAAGAAGAGGGGTATATTATTTCTTTGTCCCAAAGATATGTAAGAGGCAAAGAAATGCATGAAAGAAAATGTAATTAAAGATGAAGATGTTAAAACTTTACCACCTACTAAAGAAATACATGGTATCGACACACCACCACAGGTGTTGGAGGTAAATTCTCTTTTAAAGTTCGATGAAGGTAATATCCCCGATAATAAACCTTCTAGTCAATGGTAGTATGAATTTGAATTTTACATTAGATATCAAGATCATTTCAATGCCTATGTGATGAAATAATTAAAGCAAACCTCTAATATGATTGCTCGCTTGAGTGACTTGGTATTTAGAATAACCAATGATGTAAGAGGAGTAGGAAAACATGCTTATATGGTTCAAACTCTATAGATATTGTTGTTAAATCTCAAAGTGAATTGCTGAATGAAATGAATAATAATATGAATGATCATGTTGTTATAGTAATGATTAGAGGAGGTAAAATGACTGCAGAACCACTCTATCCTGAAGGTCACATCATAAGAATTGAACAAGATAGTCAAAGAATTAATGCTAATCCACCTAGTCCATCTAGAAATAAAAAGAAAACAAAAAATGATAGGACTTTGCATACTTCTAGTCACTACTGCAGGATGCTGCTAACGCGACACTATGATCAGAGACCATTTGACAAAATATATTCTGTACTTAAAACAAGAGTCAAATCAGCCATCACGTTCATCCACATATGCTAATATTTTTTACGCTGTTAGATTAAAATAATAATGGCTAAGATTTAAAGGTTTTTGCGTAACATCATAAAATATATGGACCGCTATTATTGAACTTTCATGGTTTCACGTTACATGGGGCAACAAAAAAATGCAAGGACACACTATAATTCGGTTGTGATGGCCTAGGGGAGGATATTTCTACGTCCTTGCAATATGTGTGGGCACACTTGACCACGACAAGAGGCCAAGCGATCAAGTTGGCCGGTGTGGCACCCCGGCTCAGAGAAAACCGGAACGCCCCGTATTCCAGCCCAGAGATTGAGACGAAGTCTTCTGGAATACGACACTGCTCAGTATAGAACAAACCAGCTCTTTATTACAGCACGAATATGATTACACGGGTTCCAATATTATAATGAATAACATTGGCACGGCGAAACTACACCAACCACGATTGCTCTATACAAGCAGCATAACAACTTAAAGCAGCGGAACAACTACTAGCAGCGGAACAACGAACGGCGATGATGGACTCCAATCCATAGGGACTCTGGCTGGAATGTTTATCCTAGCTCGTGAACACGGGAACAAAACCAAACAAGCAAGCAATCCAGGCACGACTTGCAAGCTGGCATAACACGCCAGGTCAGTACATTGAATGTACTTGCAAGCTCACAATAGCCAGAAGCATCCAAGACAAACAACATCATGGCAATTACAGGTTAATCAGGAATTATCATGAGATCATCAGGATAAGATAGCATGAATAACATGAACATGATACAGCTATACCAAATGAGCATGGCATGAACATATAAATATGATGATACTAGCATGCAACCTGATACTACATGCACCATTTTTTTTATTCAGGTTACCTCGTAACCATCAGATGCATCACTTACCAACATCGGATATTATACGATCATCTCAGGATCAAATCAAGCTTGGTATAAACAATACCATAGTAATCATCAAATGAGCACAAGGAGCTTGATCTTTACCCACGATTCTCGCACAACATCACGAATAGCCAACAACTCGGTATCCTCGATACAACCGTGATCATTCCGGCGATCACTGCCACGACCAACACTTGGTCTCAAATGGTGATCTTTCTGGCGATCACAACCAACATATTTCTCATCATCGAACCGGTGTTGGTATTATGCACATTATTATTTTTATTACTATTGACTCACGGTGTGACCGATACGAACTTGACCCTGATCCGCGGGCACGGCTATCGATAGATTAAGACACACACACTCTGCAGAGGTAGCACACTATACCCACACCACAGAACCCATGGCCTCGCACTCCCATTTGGGTGGACCAATGGCGTTCCGACAAAATCGTCCTACTGCCATGACACTCTCCCGGCCACTCCAACTCGTTCCCCACCGGAATAGTCCTGGGTGGCCCCGTGCCTACCAAAGGCACACCGACCACCGTCATGGCCAAACATAAACTGTCCCAAACAGGGACACGGATCCATAACAACAACAACAACGGGCACACAAGGTTATGTCCGCCTACCTGCTCAGGGTAGCACGCGCCCATAACCTTCCCTTTGTGGAGGCATCGGCGAGAGGCATGACAATAGACCCAGTTAGGACCTTCCCATAAAAGGTAAGTGTGGTTGCACTGGTCAGCTCGATATGGTGGCACCATGACTCAGCCAACAGTTGTTCAAGTTCATTATTATCCGGTTAAACTTGAATGTAATAAGCTGAGTCATAATAAAATAACCTGATCCAACTATAATGCATGACCATGATACTAACATGAGCATGGATGTGCAACCATAATCAACAAGCATAACAACAACAATTAATCATTTTTTCAGATGGGCATGGCATACTGACGAGCACGAATATTACGAGTAAAACACTTTAGCAACATAATCATGGCCACTAACATCAACAATAAATATCATGCAAGAAAATATCAACAATACTAACATGCAAGCATTTAACTAACTGGATGCAAAGGAACATGCATAACAACGGTACTCGGGGCAGACGGGAGTCATACACCGAAGACCATCACCAACATCAACATGTACTACTAGCAAGCTTAAACATATGAAAACGATACCAGCAACTAGAAAGGCATGAAAACCAGGTGCATAACAACCTAGCAAGAAAATAAACAATAACCCCGAAGCATTACCGAAACAACGATAATCATATTTTAAACAAACAAACATTTAATAAATATTCAAGTTGAAAACCATGGCTACTGCATGAAATCTTGCAAGTGGGTATTGTGGCTTGCCTGGGGATGAAGAAGGCACCGGGAAGAAGTGCGGTGAAGTAGCAAAAAGATATGCCGGAAACAGTTCTCTCCCGGAGGGGCTGTTTACGTGCAAGGGAAAAATGGTCATTTCAAGTATGTCAAACCATAGTGAAAATATTACCAACATAACGGGCTCGACGAGACAAAGAGATGGGCTTTGGATCCACCTCAATCGGTGTTACGAGCAAAGAGTTATGACCCAACGAAGTTCAGGGACCAATCTGTAAAAAGATTCCTACAAATAGGCCCCTGAGCTGAAAAACAGAAAGCGCACTCTCTGAAATACGTTTTTAGAATAACTAAAGCATACTCTTTGCCGAAGCACCAGAAGAATACGCTTTCATATAGTGAAGACGTACTCACCGAAGTGCGTATCCACTTAACCACGTCAGCAGGGGCGGGGCCGGTCTCCTGGGTCACTTACAGGTGGGTTCCGCCACTTATCCAAGTCAACAGTGGCGGGACCTGGATAGGAGACGTTGACAGGCGGGTCCCGCATCCGTTGACTCTCTCCTCCTCGTCCCTTCTTCCACCTCCCGACGGACAGAGGCAGGGGCGAAGCCGCGCGACGCCAGCGCCAGCCTGGCTGCCTCCGGCCACCCCCGGCTAGGGAGATCCACCAGCGGGAGCGACACGGACGGCCGCATCCATCCCGGGGAAAAGGGCGCGCCGGGGAGGGCGGGGGAGTTGGCGACGGGAAGAGGCAGGGGAGGACACAGAGGTGCGGGAGGAGTTTGAACTCGGCAAAGCAGGGCGCTCCGGCGAGGACTGATATGGGTGGGGCGGCTCTACGGGATGTGGGGAGCGCTTTGGTGTTGTTGGAACGGGGAGAGAAGGCGCTGCTTGCCGGGATTTAGGTGGAGCACCGCGGTGGCCATGGTGGCGATGGTGGGCACAGAGAGCTCCTCAAGCTCAAATGAGAGGCTGGGGAGGGATAGTGGAGCGAGGCAAGGCTGGTGGTGAGGTCGAACGGCTCGGGGGACGCCTATATATAGGCGGGGAGGGGATGGCCGAGGTGTGTGCCGCCGTGCACGTCCGGCCGATGCTCTGGCGCGCACTGCGATCACGGGAGAGGGCTGGATCATGACGAGGGAGGGTGCGGACGAGCCACAGTGATGCACTGTGTAGGAGGGGCCGAGCGCACAGGGGAGGAAGATGCCGCGGCTCGAACAGAGCCGGTCAGCTATAGCTTGCTCATGGGCGCGCGGCGACGAGCACCAACGGCGAAGCTGCTGGAGTGGGAGAGGGGTCCGGGGAGAAGACGACGGCGAGAGGAACATGGTAGACACGCCCGTGCTCGCTGAGGCACCGAGCAGAGAAGGGGCCCGAGCAAGAAGCCATTCTGGGCGCGACCATTGCACGCCAAAGCGGTGGTCACCGCGCAGACTGGTGAGGAAAAGATGCCAAGGATATAAAATGATGTCTAGTGGTAAGATCATCCAAGGTAGATGTTAACTGCGGTGGTAGCTCGGTGAAAGGCTCTATGGTTAAACTGTAAGTAAGCTCTGAATGTTACTGCATCTAAATTAACCATGATGCAGTGATCACCATCGGTGAGATTAGAACCAACCAGAATGTCTAGGGAGTTTAGGTTAGGAAGGACTATAGTCCTGGTAAGTTTGAGGTGATTTGGACCAATATTTAATAGAGTTTCTTCACAACTGCATAATTTGGTCTAGAAACAAGATGATTAAGTAGCACTCACTTGGAGTAACCACTAGGGCTGAAATTTTCCAAGGCTTGGTCATTTGAGCATATAGAGATGCTGTAAAAATTACATGCCATTTGGACATGCCAAAATGATACTTCCTTCACAAACATCCCTTCTGTCCAGAAAATAAGAAAAATTTCCTGAGGGAAAATGGCTACAAAAAATGTGCCCACAATTGGTGGAGGTAGGTTATATGGGTAGGAGAAGGTCCTGGAAATATGGCAGCCATAATGTAGCAAGATAAAATGTACGTGCTTCACAAACTGAAATTTTGGACATAATCAAAGAATTGAAGATGAGCTCACATGGAGGCATGACATGATCTCTACTTTGGTGGATGGCTATGATATGATGATATGAGGGATCATGCAAAATGGCAACTCATTTAGATATGCCTAGCTTACACCTCCTTCACAAAGCTTCTTTCTGGATAAAAACTTTGGAAAATCATAATTAAATAATTACTAGGCAAATGAGGTTGCATTTTGGCATGTGGCAATAATATGGACAGGAAAAGGTGTCCAAGGAGTTTGAGGTCAATTGGGAAAAGATAAATAGCACTTGCTTCACAAAGTGTCATTTAGGGCAGAATAGAAAAAGGAATATTGGTGAAATAGTTTTGAACATGGCAATGAAAAGTTTTGCCATTTTTGATGAAGATATGACCCAAACAATTTTATGAGAATTATTTGGGAATTTTAGGAGTGATGGAAATATAGGTTGCTTCACAACCTAGGGCAGACAGGGTTATTCCTTTAATAGAAAAAGGAATATTCCCTAAAAAATAATATTGGGGTTGGGCCAAGATGGAAATGGCAAGGTCTAGGGATAGATATGAGGATGACAAGCCACTCTCGAAAGAAAGAAGAGGTCATCTTCTTCAGTTTCCAGACCACATAGCCACGGAAAAAGAAATCTCAAGCAAAAATTTCAGAAAAACAAAAGAAAAAGAAAAGGCCAAAAATCAGGCTGTGACAACTCTTCCCCCCTTAAAGAAATCTCGTCCTCGAGATTTGGTTGCTCAGGGAACAAGTATGAATATACTGATTTAAGGAAACCGTTTCCAACTCGAGTATCCTTTTTTTTTCTTTATTGATGGTTCCCATTTAATTTCATATGATTGTCTGTCTAGCTCGGGGTGGTTTGTTTTACTGTATCCATATGCTGACGGATCTTACCTCACATGTTCATGCTGATGCTAGCTCAAATTACTTTTATACCGGCTGACTTGGCTGAGTGTGATCGATTATTATGACTGAAATATATGTCCGTCTCACAAGTCCAAGAGTGATTTCTGAGGGTGTGTGTCATTCAGCACCGGCAACCTTTCATGAAATTGCGAATAGATTTCCCTGGTGGACAACCAATCTTTTTCTCTTTGCATTGGGTTTCTCGACTAAGTGTGGGTCCTCCAGGTTTAAAATAGTGAGGTAGCTCATAACCGTTCACCTGACGTATTCTTACTTCTTGCAGGAGTTTCTGAATCATCTTAACTGGTTCCACTGTCTTGAGTGTCAGATCTGTACCAATTATTTTACTGACTCCTGTCGTGGCTAACATAAAGGAATATGACCTTGTAGGATAATATTCGCATATTGGACCGACAGAGGAAGGCCTGGCCATATCTCTTAATTCTGCGCGTGCCCATGAGTTCTGTCAGGGGAATTATTTTGACATACGTGCCTTTATCATCATCTCCTGACTTGGTAACATTATTCCAATGGTAGGTTTATTGTCTCTCAAGTTTTAATGACAGGGAAATGATCACCTGCACCCTTGCAAGAAATCGGCAAATAAATCAGTAGCCACAAGAACGGTCTTTACAACTTAGATCTGGGACATTACAGAAATAACTCAACCACAGCTCAAGATGGCTAAAAAGTAGCACAAAGCATGAGACCGTGTTGATAAGAAAAAGTGGCAGCTCCCTAAGAGGGCCGAAAGCGGCACAAAACGAAACTCAACAGTTGTATGAGACAGCCGAAAAGCAGCTCAGACTCGTGACAATTGTTGAATAGAGAGAAATAAAGTCGGCATCCACCTTGAATGGCAAAAAATAGCTCATAACACAAGCATGGTGCCGTTACCGGAGAAAAGTAGAAAAGGGCTCATCAGGATCACATTTCAGGTTCACTGGTACTTGTACAGAGCTCAGTGTTGTCGTCAAACTTGATAGTCCTTTGTCACACTAAGGTATATATCTGGCTTCCTTCACACATATTTGAGAATCTAATTCTCAAGGCAGACTTGTTTTCTGACAGATTCTTGCATATGACCAGACTGTTGCGGATTCGATTCTCGGGATGCACTGCCATATGATGTCATTTCACCATTTAATATTTTGCACAAATGTTGTACTGAGGGAGATTGGATGGCTTATACTGGAAACCATCGAGAGCATCTTGCTGAGGAAGACTGTGTACTGTGCTTCAGAAGCTTCCCCCCTTAAAGAATTGCTAGGGAAAAATTGGTACCTTATGTTGGAAGCTTTTGCGGCTGCTTACTAAAGAAGACAGAGTAGCTGACACGTGAAGTCATCCATATATCGTACTGAGGAAGATAGATTAATCTTGCCTTGGAAGCTTCTCGGGTATCTTGCGAGGGAAGATAGGGTTGCTTACACCAGAAGCTTTTGATTGTGATATGCGGACCGATTTCCACATACATAACCATCTTAATATTTTTGTTTTTGATTTCTTGCATGAAATGGGGTTTTGCAGGACTATCTTCCTTTCTGAGTACATGCCATATTTTTGCTTGCTTCGAGGTACTTCGGGTTCCAAAATTATCCTCAAGGAAAAACTTGTATCTAAGCCATACCTTTGATAATATTCTGCAACCTTGCACACAATTTAACTTCTTGCTGGTTTGATCATTTTTGCTATGAGGAGTGCACGCTGAGGGAGACTTGACACTCAGATCAGATATCCCCCAAATCTGAATGCAGTCGGCTGAGAATTCCATACTGTTTTGAGGAGTGCACTTTATCCAAGATTTCTTTTGTAGTCAGACGAGCTATTTCCAATTTCACTGCAGTCTGCTAACAATTTCATTTTGTTTAGCTGAGTTTCCAAATATATGCACTCCTTACTGATTCTTCGGGTCCGATGTCGGTTGACGAGCAACTTTTATAAGGGGAAAATAATGCCACACCGAAGGCCCAAAGAAAGAAGCAAAATAAACTACTAAAATAAAAGCACACAAGCATACTAATAAAATCAAGCAACATCACATATTACTGCTACTCACATCAATAATATGCATGCACACCTAAGCACAAAAATCGTGCGGAAAATCCAGTATTACGGTCTAATATGCTGTGGCGGTGTGCACAAATATTATATCCCTGTGTGGAAGGAGTTGGCGTAACCAAAGCTACACCAAGCACTTGCTGAACAGTGGCTGGATCTGGATGGATGCACATGTGAGGACGGACCTACCGATCAAGTAGCGAGACACAAAAGTCACGACCACATCATCATCGACCGTACGGAAGGGATTCGTACACGTCCAACGAATATAATGACTGGGTAGGGTAGCGGTGGAAAGAAAACAAGGCTCGCTGGCATTGCCATTTTCTGACAACCAAGATCAGTAAGGGTTGCCAGAGGGACAAGATGAAAGACATGGTTCACGATAGAAACAAGTCTATCACCGAAATAATATGGGTGGATGGTGGAAAGATATCGAAGCGATACTTGAGCATAACTCCTACAAATAGTGTCTGAAATACTCGGTACCAGGGCATCACTCTGCTGGGACGGTGGTGATGCCAAACACCGAAAAACAGGTATGTAAAGAGGGATGGTGCAGGTAGTGGATTGAAACTTATACCACCTACACTCACCAGATAAACTGCTAACGACCAAATAATAATCTATATGCATACTATGCGACAAACAAATGCAGCAATCAAATGCATCAGACCAACGAAACTCTATACGACCGCATTCTAATGTTCGCGCGGTCTAGGGCGTCCTACAGCCAGACCTGGCTCTGATACCAAGCCTGTGGCACCCCGGCTCACAGAAAACCGGAACGCCCCGTATTCTAGCCTAGAGATCGAGATGAAGTCTTCTGGAATACGACACTGCTCAGTATAGAACAAACCAACTCTTTATTACAACACAAATATGATTACAAGGTTTCTGATATTACAATAAATAACATCGGCATGGTGACACTACGCCAACCATGGTTGCTCTATACAAGCAGCATAACAACTTAAAGCAGCGGAACAACTACTGGCAGCGGAACAACGAACGGTGATGAAAGACTCCAATCCGCAGGGACTCTGGCTGGAACGTTTATCTTAGCTCGCGAACACGGGAACAACACCAAAGAAGCAAACAATCTAGGCACAACCTGCAAGCTGGCATAACACGCTAGGTCAGTACATTGAATGTACTTGCAAGCTCACAATAGCCAGAAGCATTCAAGACAAACAACAACATGGCAATTACATGTTAATCAGGAATTATCATGAGATCATCAAGATAAGTGTGGGGACCCCGACTCATAAGTCGTGATCACCGAATGCACGTGTACAGTGATCCCAGAGATCAATGCTCACTAAACACACAGAAGCTGAATAACAAGAGTCTTACATCCATACATACCGTGTTACACAAATAGGACCATAATGGTCAAGTCTTGAGTATATCGTCGCAGCGGAAATCTTCAATGACAACATGGACCCATGCCATCTGCCTTAACCCTACAGGCATTCTGACTGGGAAGCGTCCTAGCTCGCATGCTCGTCACCAAGAAATCTTCATCATAACCTGTTCTCTCATGCCTGGCCAATAAAATAACCAGTGGCAAGCCAATGAGTACTTTGAATGTACTCGCAAGCAACCCAAGTGTGATAATAGAATAATTATGCAAGGCTCTACTGCTAGGTTGGCAGTTTTGCGGAAAGCTAGTTTTTTTTTTCATATGCAAGTATGATCAACATGTAACATGGATATGCATGTGTCTGTAACAAGTATCAGGAGGTCACAGACGTCAATATCGAGAAAGAGTTGTAATCAACTCATGTTCAAGCTCATTGAGACTTTCTCACATTCACATCAACAATATCTCTGAATCGTGTTGTTTCCCAGAAACTTATGGACATAGTCTAAGTAGCACCACCCAACTGTCCTTAACCGCGGACACGGCTATTCGAATAGTTTGACACTCTGCAGAGGTTGCGCACTTTACCCACAAGATCCGGGGAACTTCCGTGTCATCCACGACCCGCGGTACCTCAAGTACCCGGGGTAAGCACCCGGTCATTACCTTTCCTTAGACGACACTAACATAGAGTCCACTCGTTGGTACACGGCCCTCGGGTACAACAATAGATCACGGGACTTGCCCTAAATTCAATGTTCACGCGTACCCGAAGGGACCAACGGTGTGTCCGGTGCCTTGTGAAAACAGTCATGGTCGTCTATCCAAGCACGACCCCGTCCCGGAAAAGACCTCAAGTCTTCCCGTCACTAGT
Source organism: Secale cereale (assembly GCA_902687465.1). Taxonomy (NCBI): domain Eukaryota; kingdom Viridiplantae; phylum Streptophyta; class Magnoliopsida; order Poales; family Poaceae; genus Secale; species Secale cereale. Next base: position 487,334,691 of record LR738710.1, read on the forward strand.
AATGCGGGCACCATGCTAGTATCGACCTAAGTAATCAATAAAGCCCCGTCCCATAAGGGGTAGTGTGGTTGCACATGTTTGGTTGGGACGGTAGTCACACATAAATCTAATCCATCACTGTAAACAACACTTTCGTCAAGCCTCGGCACACTACTTCTTCACCAAGTAGTGCCCTAGCTCCTCATCAACTCCCAGGGGCATTAGTGGCACCCATTGGGTCATTTGCAAGTATGTCAGACCACACTTGTTTCACTCAATGCATAACCCCGACCCATTTTGCGTAGCCAACTACTATAGCATACATCTATCTACTTCCACCCACATAACCCTCATAGGAAGGTAGGGTCATGTTTGATGCAAGTTTCAACAGTAAAGTAACAGGGGTAGCAACCAAAGTGGTTTCCACCTTAACATGATTCCGATGCAATGAATAATAAGGTGCTATGAGACATGCATAAAAAGGTTTGTTGAACATGGTCAAAGGGCTGCTTGCCTTATTCTTCCGAGTCTTCAAATCTTCTGGTCCATCTCCGAATACTCCGTTTATTACGTGAAGTAACGATGGAAACAATCATAATAAGCACACAATCTAAGCAAAAATAAAAGTGCTCTAAAAATAGGGGTTGGACTTTTCTAGGATACCTCTGGTGATATGAAAAATAACCTAGGTGGTTTCATAGGTGTTGGATCAATAAGTAGTTTGGAACATTTCAATGTGATGGAACCAAGGGGTTTATGGATTTGGAAGAAGTATTTTGAAATATTTCCTTGAATGATGAGCAAAGGCACCTATCATCAAGTAATGATTTTAGAAGCATCTAGGAGTTGGTTTCACTGGATTTGGAATTCAAATGAATTTCCTAGGATTTTGCAAAGCTGATAAATATGAAGAAATGGCTAAATATTTGGTGGGGTACAGAAGCTATTAATAAAAATGTTCCAAAACTAAGTTTGGATGTGACAAGCACCTAGGAACTTGAATCACTGCATTTGGATCAAAAATGAGCTATCTGTGATTTTCTAAAGTTCATCACAGAAAATGGAATATGCTCATTTGATAAATATTTGTGAAAGAAATGTTTCTGGAATAGTGTGCATGTTGCACCATGTGATAGAGCATGATTTATGGAGCCATGAGAAATTTGAATCATGCAATTTGGAGTTCATTTGAATTATCTAGGAATTTTTGAAGTTTACTGGAAAAAGAAAAGGAAAAAGGAATAAGGGTTATACCCCTATACTGCGCGCAGGGCGAGGGATGGCTGCACAACAACTGGGCCGGCCCATCAATTCGGCCGCGCATAGGAGGGGGGGTGTGACGTCGGAGGCGCCCCCTTGGAGTGCGCCTTCGCGCTGGGAAGGCGCCTTCCAGCCGCCCCGCCTCCACTTATCCTACGTGGCGGCAGGCGAGGTCGCTGACCTGAAGGGGCCCGGCCGCAGGTCGCTCGTCGCCCCTGGTCTTCTTCTCCGGCCCGACGCCGGGCGGGGGGAAGCTTCGGCCACCGGCGCAGCCGTTGCCTGGGGATGCGGGAGGGCCGGCCGAGGTGTCCAGGAGTTCCGGCTCTCCTCCCCGCACCCGAGGGTGGCTGCGAGCACGCCCAAGGAGGGCCACAGCCTCGCCTCCACAGGGAGGCCGCGGCGGCCGCGGGGTCTCCGCCGGCACCACGCCAGGAAGGACTCCCAGGCCAAGGGGAGGACCGGCCCGTCCCTGGGGATTCCCCGAAGAAGGCTCGGACCTCGAAACGAAGAAGGGGAAGGAGGGAGTGGCCGAGGTGCCTGATCCCGAGCGGCGGTCGGCGGCGGCACTCCGGCTATGGAGGGGCAAAGAGGACACGAGGGGGAGAGGGAAGATGTCTGGGAGGTGCACGGGTGAGAGGAGGGTCCAGAAGAGGCAAGAGGTGCTCGGGGGGAGGCCTTTTATAGGTGCAGCCGCGGTGCACCGTGAGCGACGCCCATGGACGCGCTCGGGCGAGCTCGTGGAGAGAGGAGGAGGACAGGGGAGGATAAGACCGACAGCCCGGCAGGTTGTGGACGTCGAGGAGACCTCGGGGGACACGAGGAGGAGGCCCGAGGTGGTCGGGGGCTCCTGGTTGGGCGAGGCTACAGTGCGCCAGAGCACTGTAGCGTGCTCCAGAGCACTCGTTTGGCTGGCATGGCCACGTCCTCGCCGCTCTGGTCGTGTCCAACCTGCCCAAAGTTGTCTAGAAGGTCATGGGGGGAGTAAAGAAATGCTCTGTGGTCTTGGATGCCCTGGGGAGTCACTGGGATGAGGAGGGAGGTGATGGAGAAGGTAAAAACTGCTGTCCAGCAGTAGGAATTGGGGTTTTACCCCCTCCAATGATTGAGCTGAGGCCATAGAGAAGTTACTGGGGGTAGAGGATGATCAGGGGGAGCTGTGGTAAGAATTTGGGGTAAAGGGAAATAGTAAAAGAGGTCCAAACACTGGTTTTGGCAAACTTGCAGAAGGTGTTTGATCAGGTTTTGGGGAAACAAATGACCTCCAATTGGCATGGCACTTAACAGGATTGAATGTCACACATAATTAGGCCTCTCCACCAAATTTGAGCTCATTTGGGCAAAGTGGCCAATGTAACTTTGGTGAACCCTAGAAATCAACAGAAATGGTTTCACCATGTTTGAGTCAAGCAAATCATCTCCCCTTGATGCACCACTTGGTGTAGCATCATCATTTGGGGTTATGATCATGCCCACAAAGTTTGAGGCTCCAGATAAAAAGTTGACAATGTAAAGTTGTTCAAATTTGAATTTGAACAGAAGTGGTTTTGGGGTGATCTGATCAAGTTGCCGTATTCCAAATCTTGTCCCATTTGGTCTAGATGCGTTATTAGGCAATTCTAGCATGTGCACCAAATTTGAGAGCATTTGGACAAGTTTGGCAATGTAGAGTTGCTCAAACTTCAAATATGGACAGAATGGTTTTGAGGGGATTAGAGGATGTTTCCTTGATCTTCAAGGCATGAGGCTTTGCAAGATCATCAAATATGTCATATATGACATGATAGAATTTCCCGGGAATTTTTGGAGAATATTCCCTTTGTAAATATTTCAAAAGCTTGAAATATCCAGAAAGGGTTTTGGAAGGATTTGCCCAATATTTTGAACATGACCATGTGCTGAAACTCCTATATATGGACAATATATGTCCTATGAGTCTCCCTTAATTTTGGCAAATATTTTTGAAATGATTAAATAATTTTTCCCCATTAAAGACCATTTCTGGCCTTAAGAAAAAGCTTTTAAATAAAATATAAAAATAACTCTTAAAATTATACTTTTGTGGTTTCTGGGAGTCCTATACCTAATAGGATTCAAATAAACTTTTTGAAAGATTTTTCACACCCTAAATAAGGTACTTGCAGTGCAAACCTCAATTCAGGGGTTTTTGGAAAACTAATTTTAGAAAATACCATTTGGCCAAAATATTTTTATAAGAAAATTCTATACTGGTCTATACACATGGCATGATCATTGGGAAAAGGTTTTGGGTCAAGGAGATGAAGTATAAGAGTTAGAGGATTTATTTGATTTTTAGAGCACTAGCAAACAGCAGACAAAAGTCAAATCAAGCAAAGTCAACAACACTCAAAAGTTGTTGCAAATCCAGATTTTTTAACATGAAAATAAGCTTAAGCTATGTGACATGAAAATCAGGGTGTGACAGACCTACCCCCCTTACAAGAATCTCGTCCCCGAGATTCCTAGACTAGGCATGGAAAGAAAGGCGGAGTCTTGGATACGGGGTAGTCTTCACTTCTCCTTGTTAGTTCTGCTTCCGAGCGGTGCTCCTTGGAATCCTGAAGTGCTTGATGGTATGGCTTCTTGCTTGATGCCTTCCTTGATGGAGGTTGCTGAGGGGTCTCTTGCAAAGGTTAGGTTGGGTTAGCTGTCAAAGGCTCGGTGATCGATGTCCTTGCGGGCATCGGGCTAGCTAGGAGGTAAGAAGTACTTCCAGAGTGGGGGCTCGTGGAAGATTTGGTGCACGGAGGGTATCTTAGGTGGTAGATCTAGCTGGGGAGCCGTCTACAACATGACTTGCAGTGATCTCAAAGGGGTCCAATGAACCTTGGTGCGAGCTTCCCCTTGACGTGGAAACGCTTGGTTCCCTTCAGAGGAGTTACCCACAGGTACACACGATCCCCGACATGGAAACTCATGTCCCGATGGTGAGTGTCAGCATAGCTCTTTTGCCTTGACTTGGCTGCCTTCAAACGTTCTCTGACTAGTTGGACTTGCTCTTCCGCTGCGCGGAGAATATCCGGTCCAAAGGCTAGCCCTACTCCAGTCTCTGACCAGTTGAGGGGTGTGCGGCATCTGCGTCCGTACAACACCTCAAATGGGGCCATCTGAAGGCTCGACTGGTAACTGTTGTTATAGGAGAACTCGGCAAAAAGGGAGACAATCCTCCCACTTGGCTCCATATGCCAAGACACAGGCTTGGAGTCATGACTTCGAGAATCTGATTGACTCGTTCAGTCTGACCTCCGGTCTGGGGGTGGAAAGCCGTGTTGAAAGATAACTTGGTTCCCAAGGCTTCTTGGAACTTCTTCCAGAACCTTGAGGTGACCTGGGTTCCTCGATTTGACACAATCTCCTTGGGAAATGCCGTGAAGACTTACGATTCGGTCGATGTAGAGAGCTGCCAGCCGGTTGCCATCATAAGGGGTCTTGACAGGAATGAAATGGACCACCTTGGTCAAATGATCGACTATGACCCAGATAGAGCCATGTCCTCTTATCCGACCTTGGTAACCCAGTGACGAAGTCCATTCCGACTTTATCCCACTTCCACTCAGGAACCTTGAGTGGTTGAAGCAATCCGGTGGGTCGCTGATATTCAGCCTTGACCCTTTGGCACACATCACACTTTGCAACATAGGTTGCAATCTCTGCTTCGTCCTGTGCAACCAGAATCGTGCCTTCAAGTCTTGTTACAACTTGGTGTGAGCGTTCCTTCGACACGGAATTGCTCGGTTCCTCCGGGAGGAGTGGTTTGCAGATACGCCCGGTCTTCGACGCGGAAGTTTTCTTCTTGATGACAGTGGTTGGTGTAGATCTCCCTTCTTGACAGGGCGGTCTTCAAATGTCTTCTATCCAGCCGTCCGTCTCTTCTTTGTCTTCGGGCAGACAAGTAGGTCATCAAATAATGATGTTACCCATCTTGTCCAATTACTCCATGAGGTCTAAGGGGTACGCAAGGTAAGCTGGGGTATTGGTGGTGGTCTCGGTTGAGTATTTGCAGAGGCCTTCCTGACTTAGAGCGAAGGCCCGTGGTCAGAATCTGACCAGGTTGTGGCTCGGTGGGGCTTAAGGGTTTCAAGGATTCTAGTGAGTGAGTGAACTTATATCATCTTATCCTTAAGCACGGTTTCTGAGATGCCAATAGCTCTATCTAGTACTCCAAACGGGAAAAGCATCTTCTCGCATAGACCAACTTTAATCACCACTCATTGCCATACATATCCTCATGTTTCTCAAGAGACGGTCTCACAAAATTATACTTGTCTATGATCCCCAAATCTATATGTATGTCTACCTCTAAAATCCAAAGGTAGATCATACATGCTGCTGAGCTTAAAATAAACACCACAATCCAAGCACTCAACCTAGTCTTGCAAGGCTCAAGATAAGGCATCTCTATTCTAAGGAAACACGTCATATGCCACTCCAAGATTTGTTTCCTTCCTATAGATCACTCCAATAGCCCGGTAATTTCCATCAATCACCACATAATCCAACAATCCTACAAATCCGGTGTTTACGGTGTTCCACAAGATCTCAAGTCCCTATGATACCCGAATACTTGAAAGGATTATGCATCACGATAGTATGTCCACCAAATTCTCATCATCCGGGTCAAGTAAACTCCAAGACCACGACTATATAGATCCCTAAATCAACTCCGACAAATAATCCAATCTCCCAGGTTATCGTCCACCGAGAAGCATGGTATCATGATCAAGATCATCGGTCTAAATCCAATTCACTCCGAACCATGCAGACATATCCAGCATTATACCGACCAGAATTACCTACATAAATCCAAATCTCATGTCTAACGGGTACTCCTACATGCTTCCCCAAAGTCATGATCTCACCAATATGAAAACCTCATAATCCACCAGGGTCTCAGATAATTCCTCGAAGTCACTGATATAAACCACCAAGTCATCTGTCGAATATCTTCGAACTGGTCTATCTATGGCATCGTCAGACCTTGTGCTATATTAGGATAAAAAATGTGCTCACTCATCGTGTCTACTAGCTCCTTTACGAACCCAGTGTTGTGCAAGATTGCAAAGGCTTAACAGGTTCTCTTGCTTTACCATGGGTTAGGCACATGGTTAAGGATTCGTGCTGGAGTGTCTCGTGAAGTCTCAAAGGGTCTAGGAATGGGGTTACTGGTCTGGAGGGTTAAACATAACTCTACGGGGCTACTCTTGGCCACGGAGGTTGTAGCAGAAGTCTTCAGTGCCAGATGGCTGCCGAGGTAGAATCCCTGGTGCATCTTGTCTTGCAGGTCTTCAGTTGGGGGAGAGAGATAATAGAGGGAAGAAGCAGCGTAGAGGAGGGAAATGCCTAAAGGGGGTTCTATAGTGCAGGTGCAACAAACAGGTGCAAAAAGGCCGAAACAAAAGAAACAAGGCAAGGAAGGTGATATAGCCATGCACTGGTTCCCTGGGGCAAAAGTGCGACTTATATCAAAACACAAGCAGATAAAAGCAAACAACACACAACCATGGTTCCATTCGAACCATCATATGGACTCGACTGCGCATAGGGGGTACACGACTCATCCTACCCTAGGGGTTCTCGGACTCAGTGTCGTGACTTGTGCCTCGTGCAGTCTTCTGGGCTTCCTCGGGTGTTGCTAAGTCCCTTGTAGTTGCTTGATGAACGATCCGGGTTGATCCTGAAGATTCTTCAACAACTTCTCGCCTGATGAGGTGATGGGGTGAAGGTGCCTCCTTGTGGCTGGCGTTGACTTGGTCTTCTCCGGTCTCTTTAATCATGACGATCCCTTGTGCCTTCTGGGACGTCGAGGGTACCAGGTAGGCAATCCATATGTAATGACAATAACAAGGCATAATAGAGGTCCAACATGTCGGTTTCGTTGATGAGAACATCGACACCAAGAGCGGGGGAAGAAGAGAACCGTTTTCCTGCTCACTATAGTGAGGCGGACCAAATGGCAAGGTTCTCATCCACCGGAGGTTGCCGATACAACAACGGTAGTGACATGATTACTCTATTAGCGATGCATATCATGATTTTGCATAACCTACACCCTGGTCACCATAGGCTAACGTTGCATCTTCTTGGGGGCTCTTGTCAAGGGTGTCCCCCATCTTCTGGGTCTTCATGTCCTCACTCATCGAGGTTGTAGTTTCTGTTGGTACCGTCTTGTCGTGGTGTCACCAATCTTGCGTGCGAAAGTGGTGGGTGAGTGTTTGGCAAGGTGCACTCCACGAGGATTACAGAAAAATCCAGTGGTCTGGGGCATAAGGGTTCTAGCGACCAAGGTTTTGAAGGGGAAGAGATCAAGTATAGCCTAGTTTTCGAAAAAACTGAGAAGGGAACTGAAGTATAGATAGTTTTGAAAACTAGTAATAGTTTTGGAAATAGTTTTACCCTAACTAACGATGTGGGGACCCCGACTTAGAGTCGAGATCACCGAATGCACGTGTACAGTGATCCCAGAGATCAATGCTCAGTGAACACACAGAAGCTGAATAACAAGAGTCTTACATCCATACAAATAGTCTTACACGAATTATGGCCATTATGGCCAAGTCTTACATAGATAGAGCCTCACGGGCTGAATAGGAAATAACTCAAATAGCGGAAGTCTTCGATAACACGTAGAACCCACGCCATCTGCCTTAACCCTACAGGCATTCTGACTGGGATAGCGTCCTAGTTCGCATGTTCGTCTCCAAAGAATTCTTCCTCATACTCCTGTTCTTCCATGCCTGGCCAATTAAATAACCAGTGACAAGCCAATGAGTACTTTGAATGTACTCGCAAGCAACCCATGATGTGGTTCAAAGTAACAGTGCAATTGAATAATAATGATCAATCTAGCAAAGCTAGAACAAACATTCTACTACCAAGTTTATGCATCAATAACCTCGCGTAACATCAAAGACAGGTTACCGATATCAATATGAATAAGATACAACTCATCGAGTCAAGTCACCATCTTGACTCATCACACAAAACTATCACCGGTGAAGTAAAAGTCTGGACATAGTTTAAGTAGCACCACCCAACTGTCCATGACCGTGGACACGACTATTCGAATAGTTTTACACTCTGCAGAGGTTGTACACTTTACCCACAAGATCCGGGGAATCACGGGACTTGCCCTAATTTCAATGTCACGCGTACCCGAAGGGACCAACGGTGTGTCCGGTGCCCTGTAAAAACAGTCATGGCCGTCTATCCAAGCACGACCCCGTCCCGGAAAAGACCTCAAGTCTTCCCGTCACTAGTAATGCGGGCACCATGCTAGTATCGACCTAGGTAATCAATAAGGCCCCGTCCCATAAGGGGTAGTGTGGTTGCACATGTTTGGTTGGGACGATAGTCACACATAAATCTAATCCATCGTTTCACCATGCACATGATTTACCGGCACATCACTTCTTCCTCAAGTGATGACCTAACACATCATCACCCTCGGGCATTAGGGGCACCCGATGGGTTCATGCAAATGATTTCAACTACGAAGGTTCATATCACACATGCATCATTGAGCATCATGACCAACTATTTGCATGTCATCTAGCATATAGCAAGATCAACAATAAACATTCATCATGTGGTGGTTCATCTAGGTCACCATCGTAACCCTAACATCATGCATCGGAAACAAACGGGTTCCGAGGAACAAGTGTATCATGGTCAAAGGGCTGCTTGCCTGGATTGGCTTGGTCTACAAAGTCTTCAAATCCTTCTCCTTCTTCTTCCACAGCAACTTCGTCAAATACGGGATCTATACGTCACATAATAACCACGGGAAAATAAGAATACAAACAAAACAGAAAAATCAAAGTGCTCAGAAAAATGTCAACTCATTTTTTGTAAAATACTAGAGGGATTTCTAAGGTGGGGAAAAATCTTAGTTGGAGTTTTGGAGTAACAGAATGTAATATATTGATTTTTGAATAGGAGTATCACTGCTCAAATTTGAATTTAAATTTGTACAGTACAGAAAAGTTTCATGGATTTGAGTGAAAGTGGTACCATTAAATAGGTTGGAATATTACAAGATTTTAGGAGTTGGAATTATTTAATTTGGACCATTATTCTTTTCTGTAGAAATGTTTAAAACAATCACAGAAAAGAAAAAGAATAAAAAGACCTGTGCAACTGGGCCAGAGAGGCCACAGTGCACGGCCCAGGGCGGTCCAGCCCAGCCGCATGGGAGCCTGCGCGCGCACGTCAGGTTTTTGAACCTGACGGGCGGGGCCCGTGGGTCAGTGACAGAGAGGAGGGGGAGAGAGGTGTGGGGATGACAGGCGGGGCCCGCCTGTCATCTCCAACCTTGCGGCCACGGCGACGGCGAGCTCACCGGCGAGGTTCCCGGCCACGGCGACGGCAACGGAGTGCAGGAACGTGACCAGCGTCGAGTGGCGGTTGCGGTGGTGGTGGTGCGGCACGCCGGGGAGGTCAGGTTCGCCGGCGGCGAGGTGGGACGGCGGAGGCTCGTCGGGAGGTGGTTGCTGTGGCTGTTTCCGACTGCAAACGGAGGGGAAAACAAGGGGGAAAAGGTCAGTGAGGCGAGGGGGTTCCGAATCAGGTGAGAGGAAGGGCAGGGGAGGCCCGTACCGCGAGATCCGGCGGCCCGACGCGGCGGCGCTCCGGTCGATCCCGAGTACCGGGACCTCTTGGGGTCGAACTGAAGGTGCTGGGGGGCTCAGTGGAGTGGAGTGAGGCTGGTGGTGCTGCTGGAGAGGCTCGGGAGGGGCTTATATAGCCGCGCCCATGGTCCACCATGGGCCCGTGCGCCGGCGAGGTTGCAGGCGAGGCTAGGAGAGGTTCTGGAGCCTGGGATCAAGCCGGGGAGGACCGTGGACTTGCTCCACGTCTAGCTGAGGGGAAAAGAGGAGCGGGGAACCTTCCCGTCGACGCGCTTGTGCGAGGCAGAGGAGTGGCCGTCGCGGGCGGCCAGCGCGCGTGCGACGTCGGCCACTGGAGGGCGCAGGAGGAGGGGGGACAGCGCCGGGGAGGTTGCGGACGTCGAGATGCCTCGACTGGCGCGAAGGCGGAGCCCGAGGCTGTCGGGGGAGGCGGATTGGCTGAAGCTACAGTGCTTGTCTGCACTGTTACGTGCTCCAGAGCGCGTGTTTGGCTGGCATCGTCGCGCTCTCGCCGTCCTAGTCAAAACCAACGTGTCCAGCAGTGTCTAGCACGCTGAGGGAGGAGTAAAGAAATGGCCTGAGGCCTTGGATGCCCTGGAGATGCTGAGAGAGAGGGAGGAGGCTAGTGACTTGGTGAAAACCTGCTGTCCAGCAAGGTAAAACAGGGCTCTTACCCCTCAATCATGGACCTGGGGTGCTGGGGAAGTTACTGGAGGTAGCTAGTAACTCAATGATCAGGTGGTAAAAAGCTGAGGCCATGGAGAAGAGTGAAAGTGATCAAGTTGGAGGTTTTAGTAAAAAGCCAGAAGGTGTTTGATCAGTGTTTGGTCAAGTAAATGACCTCCACTTGACATGGCACTTAACAGGGTTGAAAGACATGAGAAAATAGGGTGCTTCACCAAATTTGGGCTCATTTAAAAATACTAGCCAATGTAACTTTGGTGAACCCTAGAAATCAACAGAAACAGTTCCATCTTGTTTCAGTCAAGCAAATCATCTCCCCTTGATGCACCACATGGTGTAGCATCATCATTTGGGGTATTGATCATTCCCACAAAGTTTGAAGCTCCAGATAAAAAGTTGGTAATGTAAAGTTTTTAAAATTTGCATTTGAACAGAAAGGGTTTTGAGGTGATCTGATCAAGTTGCTCTATTCCAAATCTTGTGCCATTTGGTCTAGATTCCTTATTAGGCCATTCTTGTATGTGCACCAAGTTTGAGAGCATTTGGACAAGTTTGGCAATGTAAAGTTGCTCAAACTTCAAATATGGACAGAATGGTTATGAAGGGGTTTGAGTATGTTTTCTTGCTTCCCAAGGCATGGTACTTGGCAAGATCATCAAATATGTCATATATGACATGATAGAATTTCCCTGGAATTTTTGGAGAAAAATTCCTTTGTAAATATTTCAAAAGCTTGAAATATCCAGAAAGGGTTTTAGAGGGTTTAGCCCATTATTTTGAACATGACCAAGTGTTGAAACTCTTATATATGTACAATATATGTCCTCCGAGTCTCTCTGAATTTTGGCAAATATTTTTGAAACAGTTAAATAATTTTCCCCTATTAAAGACCATTTCTGGCCTTAAGAAAAAGCTTTTAAATAAAATAGGAAAATAACTTTTAAAATTATACTTTTGTGGTTTCTGGAAGTCCTATGACTACTAGGTCTCAATTAACCCTTTTGAAATAATTTTCTCACCCTAAATCAAGTACTTGCTGTGCAAATCTCAATTCAGGGGTTTTTGGAAAACTAAATTTATAAAATACCTTTTGGCCAAATTAATTTTGTAAGAAAATACTATACTGTTATATAACACTTGGCATGATCATTGGGCAGAAGTTTTGGGTATGGAGATGAATTCTACAAGAGGTCATAGTTGAGTTTAATGAGCACAAGAAAAAGAACATGAAGAAAACTCAATTCCAAATAAAAGCCAAATGATGCTAAAAATTTTTGCTGATCCAAATTTTCATGCTTCAAAGTTACAAATAACATGTTACAAAATGCAGGGTGTGACAGACCTACCCCCCTTACAAGAATCTCGTCCCCGAGATTCCTAAACTAGGTCTTAAAAGAGGTCGGGAAACTCGGATCTAAGATAGTCTTCTTGTTCCCAGGTTGCTTCTGCTTCGGTGTGGTTGCTCCACTGGACCTTGAAATACTTGATGGTACGGCTCCGTGTACGTCGTTCTGCTTCGTCCAGAATGCGAATGGGCTTCTCGCGGTAGGTCAAATCAGGCTGCAGATCAATGGCTTGGTGATCCACATCCTTGTAGAGATTAGGCTTGTCTGGAACTTGGAGACATTTCCGGAGTTGGGACACATGGAATACATTGTGCACATCGGATAGCTCAGGTGGTAGTTCCAACTGGTAAGCCACTTCTCCTCGTCGTGCAGTGACCTCAAAGGGTCCAATGAACCTTGGTGCGAGCTTCCCCTTGACATGGAAACGCTTGGTTCCCTTCAGAGGAGTTACCCGCAGGTACACATGGTCCCCGACATGGAAACTCATGTCCCGACGGTGAGTGTCAGCATAACTCTTCTGCCTTGACTTGGCTGCCTTTAATCGCTCTCTGACTAGTTGGACTTGCTCTTCTGCTGCGCGGAGATTATCCGGTCCAAAGACTAGTCCTTCTCCAGTTTCTGACCAGTTGAGGGGTGTGCGACATCTACGTCCGTACAACACCTCAAATGGTGCCATCTGAAGGCTTGACTAGTAACTGTTATTATAGGAGAACTCGACAAAAGGGAGACAATCTTCCCACTTGGCTCCATATGCCAGGACATAGGCTCGGAGCATATCTTCGAGAATCTGATTGACTCGCTCTGTTTGACCTCCGGTCTGTGGGTGGAAAGCTGTGCTGAAAGACAACTTGGTTCCCAAGGCTTCTTGGAACTTCTTCCAGAACCTTGAGGTGAACTGGGTTCCTCGATCTGACACAATCTCCTTGGGAACACCATGAAGACTCACGATTCGGTCGATGTAGAGAGCTGCCAGCCGGTTGCCATCATAAGTTGTCTTAACAGGAATGAAATGGGCCACCTTGGTCAAATGATCGACTATGACCCAGATAGAGACATGTCCTCTATTCGACCTTGGTAATCCAGTGATAAAGTCCATTCCAACTTTATCCCACTTCCACTCAGGAACCTTGAGTGGTTGAAGCAATCCAGCAGGTCGCTGATATTCAGCCTTGACCCTTTGGCACACATCACACTTTGCAACATAGGTTGCTATCTCTCTTTTCATCCCGTGCCACCAGAATCGTGCCTTCAAGTCTTGGTACATCTTGGTTCCTCCGGGGTGGATGGAATACGGAGTGTCATGGGCTTCTTGCAGAATCAGCGTCTTCAGCTCGGTGTTGTTTGGTACGCAGATGCGACCTTTGTACCAAACATTCCCGTGCTCGTCTTCGGAGAATCCTGGGGCCTTGCCCAACTTCATCTTCTTCTTGATACCTTCAATGCTTGCATGTCCATCTTGTGCCTTCTTGGCGTCGTCCATCAGGGTCGGTCTGACTTCCAAATTATCCAGAAATCCGGGGGTGCCCAATTCCAAACTGAATTGTGCGATCTCCTTAAACAAGGCTGGCTGCCTTTCTTGAATAACGGCATTCAAAGAACAAGCCTTCCTGCTTAAGGCATCGGCCACCACGTTAGCCTTCCCAGGGTGATACTGAACACTGAGGTCATAGTCTTTGATGAGTTCCAACCATCTCCGCTGCCTCATGTTCAATTCCTTTTGGGTGAAAATGTACTTCAGACTTTTATGGTCTGTGTAGATCTCACACCGTTTTCCTAGGAGGTAATTCCGCCATGTCTTCAAGGCATGAACTACTGCCGCTAGCTCAAGGTCGTGAGTAGCGTAGTTCTCCTCATGGGGTCGTAGCTTCCTGGAGAGGTATGCTATGACGCAGCCTTCTTGCATCAGAACGCTTCCCAATCCGGTTCGAGAGGCATCACAATATATCACGAACTCCTTGTGGATATCAGGTGTTGCCAGAACTGGGGCGGTGGTCAATCTCTTCTTGAGCTCTTGGAAGCTCTCTTCGCATTTTGGCGTCCACTCGAACTTCTGTCCTTCTTGAGGAGTTGAGTCATTGGTCGTGCTACGCTAGAGAATCCTTCCACGAACTTGCGGTAATAGCCCGCTAGTCCGAGGAAGCTTCTGACTTCCTTGACGGTCGTTGGAGATTGCCATTGGGTCACAGCTTCGATCTTCGCAGGATCAACAGATAATCCTTCCTTGGTCAAGACATGACCTAAGAATCCAACTTTATGCAGCCAGAACTCACACTTGCTGAATTTGGCATACAGTTGGTGCTCACGAAGCTTGTCTAGGACCATCCTCAGGTGCTGCTCGTGCTCTTCCTCCGACTTCGAGAACACAAGAATGTCATCAATGAAGACAACAACAAACTTGTCCAAATATTCCATGAAGACTTTATTCATGAGATACATGAAGTAAGCTGGGGCATTGGTTAACCCAAAAGACATGACCGTGCACTCGTACAGGCCATATCGGGTTACGAATGCCGTCTTCGGAATATCTTGGGGTCTGATCTTCAACTGGTAGTACCCAGATCTGAGGTCGATCTTGGAGAATACCTTGGCTCCGCTGAGTTGATCAAACAGATCTTCGATCTTGGCAAGTGGATACTTGTTCTTGATTGTAACTTCATTGAGGGAACGATAGTCAATGCATAAGCGGATGGTACCGTCCCTCTTTGCCACAAACAGAACAGGAGATCCCCAAGGGGAGGCACTTGGGCGGATAAATCCCTTCCTTAGCTGCTCTTCTAGCTGCTTCTTCAACTCGGCTAATTCTTCCGTCCCCATTCTATAAGGCTTCTTATAGGTGGGTCCTGCTCCGGGCACGAGCTCGATGATGAACTCAATGTCACGGTCATGGGGCATTCCCGGTAGTTCATCCGAAAAGACATCAGGATACTCACATACCACCGGTACTTGATCTAGCCCAACTTCAGACAGACAGTTGACTTTAGCGGCTTGAGCGGAAGAGGAGTTGGAAGAAAACTTGACTTCGACTCCTTGGTCATTGGTTACAGTGACTGTCCGATTGGCACAGTCTAACAAGCCTTGGTGCTTTCTGAGCCAATTCATGCCTAGGATCACATCCAAGCCTTGCGATCTCAGGACGATAAGGTCTGCTAGGAAGTCTACACCGTTAATGGTAATACCGACTCCTTTATAGCCTATCTTGGCTCTCATCTCGGCTCCGGGGGTTTGTACCACCATAGGGTTATTCAGGGGTGTAGGGGTCATGCCACTTTTTAATGCAAATCTTTGAGTGACAAATGAATGCGTTGCTCCAGAATCAAACAAGACAGTTGCAGGTGCTGAGTTGACAAGGAACGTACCCAGCACGACGTCCGGGTCTTCCTGGGCTTCTTCAGCAGTGACGTGATTCACACGCCCCTTCCCATGGTTCGGTGGATTGCGAGGAGCTGGGTTCCTTGGTGGCATTCCACGGCCTTGTCCCTGGTTCTGCGCATTGGGGCGCGGGGCATCAGGTTTCTTGTTGGGGCACACCCTCGAGATGTGTCCGGGCTGACCACATCCAAAGCAAGTGACTTGGTTTGGATTGATCTTGTTGCCACCACTGGTATTGGGGTTGAAAGCTGGCCTGGGGTTGGCATACTGCTGAGGCTGAGGGTTGGCACAAGGTGCAGGAGCTCTTGGTTGCTGATAGGTTGGCTTGCCCGGGGCTGACTGCCACGGACGAGGCTTCTGGTTGCTGGAACTTCCCATACTGACCAACTTGCGCTTGCGAGTGTCTTCCAAAGCACGCCGCTTGTCTTCAAGCATAAGTGCCTTGTTCACCAGGTCAGGAAAGGATGGGCAATCGCACACAACAAGCGAGTATTGCAGAGTCTGATTGAGGCCTTCCATGAAGCGCTCCCTTTTGGCAGCATCAGTGCTGACATCTTCAGGGGCATACCTTGACAGAACACTGAACTTCTGCATGTACTCCTTGACAGTGCCACTTCCTTGCTTCAGGGCTCGGAACTCACGCTTTTTGATAGCCATGATTCCGGAAGGAATGTGGGCCTTGCGGAATTCTGCCTTGAAGTTAACCCAAGTGATGTCTTGTTCAGCATGCATGACCTTGAATCCATCCCACCAAGCTCTAGCAGTCCCCCCGAGGCAGTGGGCTACATAAGCCACCTTCTAGCGGTCTTCAGTGCATCCGACTAGTTCCAGTATCTCCTCAATGGAACGGACCCAGTCGTCTGCATCCAGGGGTTCAGCAGTCTCGATGAAGGTTGGCGGTGCATGCTTCTTGAACTCTGCCAACGTGGAACGTCCATTGCCATTCCCCGCCGACTGGCGGTTGTTGGTGACAGCTTGAGCAATCAGCTGAAGGGCTGCAGTGTTGGCTTGGCGTTCCTCTCGGAAAGCTTGGAGAAGCTGAGCCATGTCCATGCTTGGAGGAGGTGGTGGTGGAGCTTGGTCGTTGGTTTGGTCGTGGCCTGCCTCTGGCTGAGAGGATGCTCCGGCTTCGGGCTGCTGGGTAGAGGTACCAGTACGAGTTACAACAGGCATCCTGTTGGAGCGGTAAAAGGTCTCATGACTCGGAAGAGGGAAAGCAAGATAGATGGGTGCCTAGTAAGGGGGTGGGTCTGACACTAAATCAAATTATGCAAGGGCCGAAAGGCCAAAACACATTCATTAAAATCCGAATGGGTGATGTAGTCGTTTACACATTCCCGAAGGAAGATTACGACTTACATCCAGACACAACAAAAGCAAACACTAGATGGTTTCATATGAACCATAGAAGGACTCGACTGCGCATAGGGGTTACACGACCTATCCTACCATAGAGGTTACAACTGGCATATCCGAGTAGCGAATAATGCCTAAGCGGCGGAATGCTCGGTCGCGTATTCCGGCTCTTCTGGGTCTTCCTCCTTGTCTTCATCTGTCTGGGCCCCCTTGTCACTTGAGGGTGTGGGGGAGTGGAGGAGTTGGATACGACGGTGCTTCGTCGGTGGTGCAGGGAAAAGCTTGCGATCTTCCCTTGCCGTCATCCGGCGTCGCCGAGGTGGTTCTTCATCCTTGGAAGATACATCCTCGGAGGGCCTTCCGCCTTGGTATGCGATAGCGGATTGTCCAGAAGGTGCTCCTTCCTTCTTGATCCTATTTCCCTTCTCCTGAGCTCGACGAAGAAGTGCCTTGGTCTTGTGAAGTTCTTCTCGAAGCTTCATTGATTCCGAGGCCAAGTCTTGTGCCAAGCTGTCGGCACATAGACTGAAGTAGGTCTGGAACCGAAGCGAGAGTCCTTCCTTCAGTGGAGGGGCTAGTGCGCTGCTTTCTTCTTCACCTTCCTTCCGGTAAGGTAAGAAGCGAGTTGTCATCTTGGCTGCCATCTCTGGAAGAAGCTCGCGGAGACGGGTTAATGCCTTGAGTGCAGCAGCCTCGACAGCGAGTGGTAGTGTTGCCATCTGGGGTCCCTCAAAGAACCAACTTGTGGGAGGATCGTTTGCCTTCACGATCACTTCCACATAGTACTCCACCTCGGTATCGCTCACCCAATGCTCATGGTAGGTGAGGATGGGTGCTCGGTGGAACTGACACTCATGGAGGCTATCCTCGAGAAGTAAGGGAAACCCAGTGGTCAGGTGCTCTTCGGGTATAGCGGCCATCTACAAAGGTGGAATAGGAGGGGTTAATAAGCTGATGAAATCTCAGGTTTAGAAAAGAAGAGAGGTTCAGAAGGTTTTTGATAAAGGGTCTCATCTAACTAACGCCCATTCTAACTAAGGCTTCCTACAGTCAGGATGGCTCTGATACCAGCTCTGTGGGGACCCCGACTTAGAAGTCGAGATCACCGAATGCACGTGTACAGTGATCCCAGAGATCAATGCTCACTGAACACACAGAAGCTGAATAACAAGAGTCTTACATCCATACAAATAGTCTTACACGAATTATGGCCATTATGGCCAAGTCTTACATAGATAGAGCCTCACGGGCTGAATAGGAAATAACTCAAATAGCGGAAGTCTTCGATAACGGGTAGAACCCATGCCATCTGCCTTAACCCTACAGGCATTCTGACTGGGATAGCGTCCTAGTTCGCATGTTCGTCTCCAAAGAATTCTTCCTCATACTATTGTTCTTCCATGCCTGGCCAATTAAATAACCAGTGGCAAGCCAATGAGTACTTTGAATGTACTCGCAAGCAACCCATGATGTGGTTCAAAGTAACAGTGTAATTGAATAATAATGATCAATCTAGCAAAGCTAGAACAAACATTCTACTACCAAGTTTATGCATCAATAACCTCGCGTAACCTCGAAGACAGGTTACCGATATCAATATGAATAAGATCCAACTCATCGAGTCAAGTCACCATCTTGACTCATCACACACAACTATCACCGGTGAAATAAAAGTCTGGACATAGTTTAAGTAGCACCACCCAACTGTCCATGACTGTGGACATGGCTATTCGAATAGTTTTACACTCTGCAGAGGTTGTACACTTTACCCACAAGATCCGGGGAACTTCCGTGTCATCCACGACCCGCGGTAACTCAAGTACCCGGGGTAAGCACCCGGTCATTACCTTTTCTTAGACGACACTAACATAGAGTCCACTCGTTGATACACGACCCTCGGGTACAAACAATAGATCACGGGACTTGCCCTAATTTCAATGTCATGCGTACCCGAAGGGACCAACGGTGTGTCCGGTGCCTTGTAAAAATAGTCATGGCCGTCTATCCAAGCACGACCCCGTCCCGGAAAAGACCTCAAGTCTTCCCCTCACTAGTAATGCGGGCACCATGCTAGTATCGACCTAAGTAATCAATAAGGCCCCGTCCCATAAGGGGTAGTGTGGTTGCACATGTTTGGTTGGGACGGTAGTCACACATAAATCTAATCCATCGTTTCACCATGCACATGATTTACCGGCACATCACTTCTTCCTCAAGTGATGACCTAACACATCATCACCCTCGGGCATTAGGGGCACCCGATGGGTTCATGCAAATGATTTCAACTACGAAGGTTCATATCACACATGCATCATTGAGCATCATGACCAACTATTTGCATGTCATCTAGCATATAGCAAGATCAACAATAAAGCATGCATCATGTGGTGGTTCATCTAGGTCACCATCGTAACCCTAACATCATGCATCGGAAACAAACGGGTTCCGAGGAACAAGTGTATCATGGTCCAAGGGCTGCTTGCCTGGATTGGCTTGGTCTTCAAAGTCTTCAAATCCTTCTCCTTCTTCTTCCACAACAACTTCGTCAAATACGAGATCTATACGTCGCATAATAACCACGGGAAAATAAGAATACAAAGGAAACAGAAAAATCAAAGTGCTCAGAAAAATGTCAACTCATTTTTGTAAAATACTAGAGGGATTTCTAAGGTGGGGAAAAATCTTAGTTGGAGTTTTGGAGTAACAGAATGGAATATATTGATTTTTGAATAGGAGTATCACTGCTCAAATTTGAATTTAATTTTGAACAGTACAGAAAAGTTTCATGGAATTGAGTGAAAGTGGTACCATTAAATAGGTTGGAATATTACAAGATTTTAGGAGTTGGAATTATTTAATTTGGACCATTATACTTTTCTGTAGAAATGTTTAAAACAATCACAGAAAAGAAAAAGAATAAAAAGACCTGTGCAACTGGGCGAGAGAGGCCACAGTGCACGGCCCAGGGCGGTCCAGCCCAGCCGCACGGGAGCCTGCGCGCGCACGTCAGGTTTTTGAACCTGGCGGGCGGGGCCCGTGGGTCAGTGACAGAGAGGAGGGGAGAGAGGTGTGGGGATGACAGGCGGGGCCCGCCTGTCATCTCCAACCTTGCGGCCACGGCGACGGCGAGCTCACCGGCGAGGTTCCCGGCCACGGCGACGGCGAGCTCACCGGCGAGGTTCCCGGCCACGGCGACGGCAACGGAGTGCAGGAACGTGACCAGCGTCGAGTGGCGATTGCGGTGGTGGTGGTGCGGCACGCCGGGGAGGTCAGGTTCGCCGGCGGCGAGGTGGGACGGCGGAGGCTCGTCGGGAGGTGGTTGTTGTGGCTGTTTCCGACTGCAAACGGAGGGGAAAACAAGGGGGAAAAGGTCAGTGAGGCGAGGGGGTTCCGAATCAGGTGAGAGGAAGGGCAGGGGAGGCCCGTACCGCGAGATCACCGGCGGCCCGACGCGGCGGCGCTCCGGTCGATCCCGAGTACCGGGACCTCTTGGGGTCGAACTAGAAGGTGCTGGGGGGCTCAGTGGAGTGGAGTGAGGATGGTGGTGCTGTTGGAGAGGCTCGGGAGGGGCTTATATAGCCGCGCCCATGGTCCACCGTGGACCCGTGCGCCGGCGAGGTTGCAGGCGAGGCTAGGAGAGGTTCTGGAGCCTGGGATCAAGCCGGGGAGGACCGTGGACTTGCTCCACGTCTAGCTGAGGGGAAAAGAGGAGCGGGGAACCTTCCAGTCGACGCGCGCGTGCGAGGCAGAGGAGTGGCCGTCGCGGGCGGCCAGCGCACGTGCGACGTCGGCCACTGGAGGGCGCAGGAGGAGGGGGGACAGCGCCGGGGAGGTTGCGGACGTCGAGATGCCTCGACTGGCGCGAAGGAGGAGCCCGAGGCTGTCGGGGGAGGCGGATTGGCTGAAGCTACAGTGCTTGTCTGCACTGTTACGTGCTCCAGAGCGCGCGTTTGGCTGGCATCGTCGTGCTCTCGCTGTCCTGGTCAAAACCAACGTGTCCAGCAGTGTCTAGCACGCTGAGGGAGGAGTAAAGAAATGGCCTGAGGCCTTGGATGCCCTGGAGATGCTGAGAGAGAGGGAGGAGGCTGGTGACTTGGTGAAAACCTGCTATCCAGCAAGGTAAAACAGGGCTCTTACCCCTCAATCATGGACCTGGGGTGCTGGGGAAGTTACTGGAGGTAGCTAGTAACTCAATGATCAGGTGGTAAAAAGCTGAGGCCATGGAGAAGAGTGAAAGTGATCAAGTTGGAGGTTTTAGTAAAAAGCCAGAAGGTGTTTGATCAGTGTTTGGTCAAGTAAATGACCTCCACTTGACATGGCACTTAACAGGGTTGAAAGACATGAGAAAATAGGGTGCTTCACCAAATTTGGGCTCATTTAAAAATACTAGCCAATGTAACTTTGGTGAACCCTAGAAATCAACAGAAACAGTTCCATCTTGTTTCAGTCAAGCTAATCATCTCCCCTTGATGCACCACTTGGTGTAGCATCATCATTTGGGGTATTGATCATTCCCACAAAGTTTGAAGCTCCAGATAAAAAGTTGGTAATGTAAAGTTGTTCAAATTTGCATTTGAACAGAAAGGGTTTTGAGGTGATCTGATCAAGTTGCTCTATTCCAAATCTTGTGCCATTTGGTCTAGATGCCTTATTAGGTCATTCTAGTATGTGCACCAAGTTTGAGAGCATTTGGACAAGTTTGGCAATGTAAAGTTGCTCAAACTTCAAATATGGACAGAATGGTTATGAAGGGGTTTGAGGATGTTTTCTTGCTTCCCAAGGCATGGGACTTGGTAAGATCATCAAATATGTCATATATGACATGATAGAATTTCCCTGGAATTTTTGGAGAAAAATTCCTTTGTAAATATTTCAAAAGCTTGAAATATCCAGAAAGGGTTTTAGAGGGTTTAGCCCATTATTTTGAACATGACCAAGTGTTGAAACTCTTATATATGGACAATATATGTCCTCTGAGTCTCTCTGAATTTTGGCAAATATTTTTGAAACAGTTAAATAATTTTCCCCTATTAAAGACCATTTTTGGCCTTAAGAAATAGCTTTTAAATAAAATAGGAAAATAACTTTTAAAATTATACTTTTGTGGTTTCTGGAAGTCCTATGACTACTAGGTCTCAATTAACCCTTTTGAAATAATTTTCTCACCCTAAATCAAGTACTTGCAGTGCAAATCTCAATTCAGGGGTTTTTGGAAAACTAAATTTATAAAATACCTTTTGGCCAAATTAATTTTGTAAGAAAATACTATACTGTTATATAACACTTGGCATGATCATTGGGCAGAAGTTTTGGGTATGGAGATGAATTCTACAAGAGGTCATAGTTGACTTTAATGAGCACAAGAAAAAGCACATGAAGAAAACTCAATTCCAAATAAAAGCCAAATGATGCTAAAAATTTTTGCTGGTCCAAATTTTCATGCTTCAAAGTTACAAATAACATGTTACAAAATGCAGGGTGTGACAAACGACCATGCTAACTAAGGCTTCCTACAGTCAGGATGGCTCTGATACCAGCTCTATGGGGACCCCGACTCATAAGTCGTGATCACCGAATGCACGTGTACAGTGATCCCAGAGATCAATGCTCACTGAACACACAGAAGCTGAATAACAAGAGTCTTACATCCATACATACCGTGTAACACAAATAGGACCATAATGGTCAAGTCTTGAGTATATCGTCGCAGCGGAAATCTTCAATGACAACATGGACCCATGCCATCTGCCTTAACCCTACAGGCATTCTGACTGGGAAGCGTCCTAGCTCGCATGCTCGTCACCAAGAAATCTTCATCATAACCTGTTCTCTCATGCCTGGCCAATAAAATAACCAGTGGCAAGCCAATGAGTACTTTGAATGTACTCGCAAGCAACCCAAGTGTGATAATAGAATAATTATGCAAGGCTCTACTGCTAGGTTGGCAGTTTTGCGGAAAGCTAGTTTTTTTTTCATATGCAAGTATGATCAACATGTAACATGGATATGCTTGTGTCTGTAACAAGTATCAGGAGGTCACAGACGTCAATATCGAGAAAGAGCTGTAATCAACTCTTGTTCAAGCTCATTGAGACTTTCTCACATTCACATCAACAATATCTCTGAATCGTGTTGTTTCCCAGAAACTTATGGACATAGTCTAAGTAGCACCACCCAACTGTCCTTGACCGCGGAAACGGCTATTCGAATAGTTTGACACTCTGCAGAGGTTGCGCACTTTACCCACAAGATCCGGGGAACTTCCATGTCATCCACGACCCGCGGTACGTCAAGTACCCGGGGTAAGCACCCGGTCATTACCTTTCCTTAGACGACACTAACATAGAGTCCACTCGTTGGTACACGGCCCTTGGGTACAACAATAGATCACGGGACTTGCCCTAAATTCAATGTTCACGCGTACCCGAAGGGACCAACGGTGTGTCCGGTGCCCTGTGAAAACAGTCATGGTCGTCTATCCAAGCACGACCCCGTCCCGGAAAAGACCTCAAGTCTTCCCGTCACTAGTAATGCGGGCACCATGCTAGTATCGACCTAAGTAATCAATAAAGCCCCGTCCCATAAGGGGTAGTGTGGTTGCACATGTTTGGTTGGGACGGTAGTCACACATAAATCTAATCCATCACTGTAAACAACACTTTCGTCAAGCCTCGGCACACTACTTCTTCACCAAGTAGTGCCCTAGCTCCTCATCAACTCCCAGGGGCATTAGTGGCACCCACTGTGTCATTTGCAAGTATGTCAAACCACACTTGTTTCACTCAATGCATAACCCCAACCCATTTTCCGTAGCCAACTACTATAGCATACATCTATCTACTTCCACCCACATAACCCTCATAGGAAGGTAGGGTCATGTTTGATGCAAGTTTCAACAGTAAAGTAACAGGGGTAGCAACCAAAGTGGTTTCCACCTCAACATGATTCCGATGCATTGAATAATAAGGTGCTATGAGACATGCATAAAAAGGTTTCTTGAACATGGTCAAAGGGCTGCTTGCCTTATTCTTCTGAGTCTTCAAATCTTCTGGTCCATCTCCGAATACTCCGTTTATTACGTGAACTAACGATGGAAACAATCATAATAAGCAACACAATCAAAGCTAAAATAAAAGTGCTCTAAAAATAGGGGTTGGACTTTTCTAGGATACCTCTGGTCATATGAAAAATAACCAAGGTGGTTTCATAGGTGTTGGATCAATAAGTAGTTTGGAACATTTCAATGTGATGGAACCAAGGGGTTTATGGATTTGGAAGAAGTATTTTGAAATATTTCCTTGAATGATGAGCAAAGGCACCTATCATCATGTCATGATTTTAGAAGCATCTAGGAGTTGGTTTCATAGGATTTGGAATTCAAATGAATTTCCTAGGATTTTGCAAAGCTGATAAATATGAAGAAATGGCTAAATATTTGGTGGGGTAAAGAAGGTATTAAAAAGAATGTTCCAAAACTAAGTTTGGATTAGACAAGCACCTAGGAACTTGAATCACTGCATTTGGATCAAAAATGAGCTCTCTGTGATTTTCTAAAGTTCATCACAGAAAATGGAATATGGGCATTTGATAAATATTTGTGAAAGAAATGTTTCTGGAATAGTGTGCATGTTGCACCATGTGATAGAGCATGATTTATGGAGCCATGGGAAATTTGAATCATGCAATTTGGAGTTCATTTGAATTATCTAGGCAGTTTTGAAGTTTACTGGAAAAAGAAAAGGAAAAAGGAATAAGGGTTATACCCCTATACTGCGCGCAGGGCGAGGGATGGCTGCACAACAACTGGGCCGGCCCATCAATTCGGCCGCGCACAGGAGGGGGGGTGTGACGTCGGAGGCGCCCCCTTGGAGTGCGCCGTCGCGCTGGGAAGGCGCCTTCCAGCCGCCCCGCCTCCACTTATCCTACGTGGTGGCAGGCGAGGTCGCTGACCTGCGGGGCCCGGCCGCAGGTCGCTCATCGCCCCTGGTCTTCTTCTCCGGCCCGACGCCGGGCGGGGGGAAGCTTTGGCCGCCGCCACAGCCGTTGCCTGGGGATGCGGGAGGGCCGGCCGAGGTGTCCAGGAGTTCCGGTTCTCCTCCCCGCACCCGAGGGTGGCTGCGAGCACGCCCAAGGAGGGCCACAGCCTCGCCTCCACAGGGAGGCCACGGCGGCCGCGGGGTCTCCGGCGGCACCACGCCAGGAAGGACTCCCAGGCCAAGGGGAGGACCGGCCCGTCCCTGGGGATTCCCCGAAGAAGGCTCGGACCTCGAAACGAAGAAGGGGAAGGAGGGAGTGGCCGAGGTGCCCGATCCCGAGCGGCGGTCGGCGGCGGCACTCCGGCTATGGAGGGGCAAAGAGGACACGAGGGGGAGAGGGAAGATGTCTGGGAGGTGCACGGGAGAGAGGAGGGTCCAGAAGAGGCAAGAGGTGCTCGGGGGGAGGCCTTTTATAGGTGCAGCCGCGATGCACCGTGAGCGATGCCATGGACGCGCTCGGGCGAGCTCGTGGAGAGAGGAGGAGGATAGGGGAGGATAAGACCGACAACCCGGCAGGTTGTGGACGTCGAGGAGACCTCGGGGGACACGAGGAGGAGGCCCGAGGTGGTCGGGGGCTCCTGGTTGGGCGAGGCTACAGTGCGCCAGAGCACTGTAGCGTGCTCCAGAGCACCCGTTTGGCTGGCATGGCCACGTCCTCGCCGCTCTGGTCGTGTCCAACCTGCCCAAAGTTGTCTAGAAGGTCAGGGGGGAGTAAAGAAATGCTCTGTGGTCTTGGATGCCCTGGGCAGTCACTGGGATGAGGAGGGAGGTGATGGAGAAGGTAAAAACTGTTGTCCAGCAGTAGGAATTGGGGTTTTACCCCCTCCAATGATTGAGCTGAGGCCATAGAGAAGTTACTAGGGGTAGAGGATGATCAGGGGGAGCTGTGGTAAGAATTTGGGGTAAAGGGAAATAGTAAAAGAGGTCCAAACACTAGTTTTGGCAAACTTGCAGAAGGTGTTTGATCAGGTTTTGGGGAAACAAATGACCTCCAATTGGCATGACACTTAACAGGATTGAATGTCACACATAATTAGGCCTCTCCACCAAATTTGAGCTCATTTGGGCAAAGTGGCCAATGTAACTTTGGTGAACCCTAGAAATCAACAGAAATGGTTTCACCATGTTTGAGTCAAGCAAATCATCTCCCCTTGATGCACCACTTGGTGTAGCATCATCATTTGGGGTTATGATCATGCCCACAAAGTTTGAGGCTCCAGATAAAAAGTTGATAATGTAAAGTTGTTCAAATTTGAATTTGAACAGAAGTGGTTTTGGGGTGATCTGATCAAGTTGCCCTATTCCAAATCTTGTGACATTTGGTCTAGATGCCTTATTAGGCCATTCTAGCATGTGCACCAAATTTGAGAGCATTTGGACAAGTTTGGAAATGTAGAGTTGCTCAAACTTCAAATATGGACAGAATGGTTTTGAGGGGATTAGAGGATGTTTCCTTGATCTTCAAGGCATGAGGCTTTGCAAGATCATCAAATATGTCATATATGACATGATAGAATTTCCCTGGAATTTTTGGAGAATATTCCCTTAGTAAATATTTCAAAAGCTTGAAATATCCAGAAAGGGTTTTGGAAGGATTTGCCCAATATTTTGAACATGACCATGTGCTGAAACTCTTATATATGGACAATATATGTCTTATGAGTCTCCCTGAATTTTGGCAAATATTTTTGAAATGATTAAATAATTTTTCCCCATTAAAGACCATTTCTGGCCTTAAGAAAAAGCTTTTAAATAAAATATAAAAATAACTCTTAAAATTATACTTTTGTGCTTTCTGGGAGTCCTATACCTAATAGGATTCAAATAAACTTTTTGAAAGATTTTTCACACCCTAAATAAGGTACTTGCAGTGCAAACCTCAATTCAGGGGTTTTTGGAAAACTAATTTTAGAAAATACCATTTGGCCAAAATATTTTTATAAGAAAATTCTATACTGGTCTATACACATGGCATGATCATTGGGAAAAGGTTTTGGGTCAAGGAGATGAAGTATAAGAGTTGGAGGATTTATTTGATTTTTAGAGCACTAGCAAACAGCAGACAAAAGTCAAATCAAGCAAAGTCAACAACACTCAAAAGTTTTTGCAAATCCACATTTTTTAACATGAAAATAAGCTTAAGCAATGTGACATGAAAATCAGGGTGTGACAATAAGATAGCATGAATAACATGAACATGATACAACTAGACAAAATGAGCATGGCATGAACATATAAATCTGATGATACTAGCATGCAACCTGATACTACATGCACAATTTATTTTATTCGGGTTACCTCGTAACCATCACATGCATCACTTACCAACCTCGAATATTATACGATCATCTCAGGATCAAATCGAGCTTGGTATAAACAATACCATAGTAATCATCAAATGACCACAAGGAGCTTGATATTTATCCATGATTCTCGCACAGCATCACGAATACCCAACAACTCGGTATCCTCGATACCACCGTGATCATTTCGGCGATCACTGCCACGACCAACACTTGGTCTAAAACGGTGATCTTTCCGGCGATCACAACCAACATCTTTCTCTTCATCGAACCGGGGTTGTTATTAAGCACATTATTTTTTATTACTATTGACTCACAGTGTGACCGACACGAACTGGACCCTTATCCGCGGGCACGGCTATCGATAGATTAAGACACACACACTCTGCAGAGGTAGCACATTGTACCCACACCATAGAACGCATGGCCTCGCACTCCCATTCGGGTGGAGCAACGGCGTTCCGACAAAACCGTCCTACTGCCATGACACTCTCCCGGCCACTCCGACTCGTTCCCCACCGGAATAGTCCTGGGTGGCCCCGTGCGTACCAAAGGCACACCGACCACCGTCATGGCCAAACATAAACTGTCCCAAACGGGAACCCGGATCCGTAACAACAACAACAGGCACACAAGGTTATGTCCGCCTACCTGATTAGGGTAGCGCGCGCCCATAACCATCCCTCATTGGAGACACCACCGAGAGGCATGACAATAGACCCAGTTAGGACCTTCCCATAAAAGGTAAGTGTGGTTGCACTGGTCAGCTCGATATGGTGGCACCATGACTCAGCCAACAGTTGTTCAAGTTCATTATTATCCGGTTAAACTTGAATGTAATAAGCTGAGTCAAAATAAAATAACCTGATGCAACTATAATGCATGAGCATGATACTAACATGAGCATGGATGTGCAACCATAATCAACAAGCATAACAACAACAATTAATCATTTATTCAGATGGGCATGGCATACCGATGATCACGAATATTACGAGTACAACACTTTAGCAACATAATAATGACCACTAGCATCAACAATAAATATCATGCAAGAACATATCAACAATAGTAACATGCAAGCATTTAACTAACTGGATGCAAAGGAACATGCATAACAACGGTACTCGGGGCAGACGGGAGTCATACACCGAAGACCATCACCAACATCAACATGTACTACTAGCAAACTTAAACATATGAAAAGGATACTAGCCACTAGCAGGGCATGAAAACCAGGTGCATAACAACCTACCAAGAAAATAAACAATAACCCCGAAGCATTACCGAAACAATGATAATCATATTTTAAACAAACATACATTTAATAAATATTCAAGTTGAAAACCATGGCTACTGCATGCAATCATGCAAGTGGGTATTGTGGCTTGCCTGGGGATGAAGAAGGCACTGGGAAGAAGTGCGGTGAAGCCGCGAAAAGATTTGCCAAAAAAGTTCTTTCCCGGAGGGGCTGTTTACGTGCAAGGGCAAAATGGTCATTTCCAGTATGTCAAACCGTATTGAAAATGTTACCAACACAACGGGCTCGACGAGACGAAGAGATGGGCTTTGGATTCACCTCAATCGATGTTACGAGCAAAGAGTTATGACCCGACGAAGTTTAGGGACCAATCTGTAAAAAGATTCCTACAAATAGGCCCCTGAGCTGAAAAACAGAAAGCGCACTCTCAGAAATACGTTTTCAGAATAACTAAAGCATACTCTGGGCCGAAGCACCAGAAGAATACGCTTTCAGTTAGTGAAGACGTACTCACCGAAGTCCGTATCCAGTTAACCACATCAGCACAAGCGAGGCCGGTCTCGTGGGTCACTTACAGGTGGGGTCCGCCACTTATCCAAGTCAGCAGTGGCGGGGCCTGGCTAGGTGACGCTGACAGGCGGGTGCCGCGTGCATTGACTCTCTCCTCCTCGTCCCTTCTCCCACCTCCTGAGAGACAGAGGCAGGGGCGAGGCCGCGCGACGCCAGCGCCGGCCTGGCTACCTCCGGCTACCCCCGGCCAGGGAGAGGCCACCGGCGGGCGTGGCATGGCCGGCCAAATCCATCCCGGTGAAAAGGGCGTGCCGGGGAGGGTAGGGGAGACGACCACGAGAAGAGGCAGGGGAGGACACAGAGGTGCGGGAGGAGTTTGAACTCGGCGAAGCAGGGCGCTCTGGTGAGGACTGATGGGGTGGGGCGGCTCTACGGAATGTGGGGAGCGCTTTGGTGGTGTTGGAACGGGGATAGGAGGCGCTGCTTGCCGGGATTTAGGTGGACCACCGCGGCGGCCATGTTGGCGATGGTGAGCACAGAGAGCTCCTCGAGCTCAAATGAGAGGCTGGGGAGGAGATAGTGGAGGGAGGCAAGGCTGGTGGTGAGGTCGAACATCTCGGGAGAGGCCTATATGTAGGCAGGGAGGGGATGGCCGAGGTGTTTGCCGCCGTACACGTCCAGCCGATGCTCTGGCGCGCACTGCGATCACGGGAGAGGGCTGGATCATGACGAGGGAGGGTGCGGACGAGCCACAGTGACGCACTATGTAGGAGGGGCCGAGCGCACAGGGGAGGAAGATGCCGCGGCTCGAACAGAGCCGGTTGGCTACAGCTTGCTTGTGGGCGTGCAGCGACGAGCACCAACGGCGAAGCTGCTGGAGGGGGAAAGGGGTCCAGGGAGAAGACGACGGCGAGGGGAACACGGTAGACAGGCCCGTGCTCGCTGAGGCACCGAGCAGAGAAGGGGCCCGAGCAAGAAGCCATTCTAGGCGCGACCATTGCATGCCAAAGCGGTGTTCACTGCGCATACTGGCGAGGAGAAGATGCCAAGGCTGTAAAATGATGTCTAGTGGTAAGATCATCCAAGGTAGATGTTAACTGCGGTTGTAGCTCGGTGAAAGGCTCTATGGTTAAACTGTAAGTAAGCTCTGATTGTTACTGCATCTAACTTAACCATGATGTAGTGATCACCATAGGTGAGATTAGAGCCAACCAGAATGTCTAGGGAGGTTAGGTTAGGAAGGACTACAGTCCTGGTAAGTTTGAGGTGATTTGGACCAATATTTAATATAGTTGCTTCACAACTGCATAATTTGGTCCAGAAACAAGATGATGAAGTAGCACTCACTTGGAGTAACCACTAGGGCTGATATTTGTCAAGGCTTGGTCATTTGGACATATAGAGATGCTATAAAAATTATATGCCATTGGGACTTGCCAAAATGGTACTTCCTTCACAAACATCACTTTTGTCCAGAAAATAAGAATAATTTCCTGAGGGAAAATGGCTACATAAAATGTGCCCACAATTGGTGGAGGTAGGTTATATGGGTAGGAGAAGGTCCTGGAAAATTGACAGCCATAATGGAGCAGGATAAAATGTACTTGCTTCACAACCTGAAATTTTGGACAGAATCAAAGAATTGAAGATGAGCTCACATGGAGGCATGAAATGAGCTCTACTTTGGTGGAGGGCTATGATATGATGATATGAGGGATCATGCAAAATGGCAACTCATTTAGATATGCCGAGCTTGCACCTCCTTCACAATGCTTCTTTCTGGATAGAAACTTTGGAAAATCATAATTAAATAATTACTAGGCAAATGAGGTTACATTTTGGCATGTGGAAATAATATGGAGAGGAAAAGGTGTCCAAGGAGTTTGAGGTCAATTGGGAAAAGATAAATAGCACTTGCTTCACAAAGTGCCATTTAGGGCAGAATAGAAAAAGGAAGATTGGTGAAATATTTTTGAACATGGCAATGAAAAGTTTTGCCATTTTTTATGATGATATGACCCAAAACAATTTATGAGAATTATTTGGGAATTTTAGGAGTGATTGAAATATAGGTTGCTTCACAACCTAGGGCAGACAGGGTTATTCCTTTAATAGAAAAAGGAATATTCCCTAGAAAAATAATATTGGGGTTGGGCCAAGATGGAAATGTCAAGGTCTATGGATATATATGAGGATGACAAGCCACTCGAGAAAGAAAGAAGAGGTCATCTTCTTCAGTTTCCAGACCACATAGCCACGGAAAAAAAATCTCAAGCAAAAATCTCATAAAAACAAAAGAAAAAGAAAAGGCCAAAAATCAGGCTGTGACAGCCGGTAACCAACAATTAACATATTTATGATTCTTTATGGATATAAGTAGACGCACTTGAACTCTGTTTCTTATGAACATTGGACTCTGTTTTTAGAAGGATGCAAGAAGCCAGCATAAGCGAAAGGAAATTGAGAGGCTGGCGTAAGCATAATTTGGCATGGCACGTAAAAAGTATGCCTAAGACAATCAGACCTAACTTATGTTGGCATTGGAAAGTATGGCTACAGCTCCCGTGAAAAAACAAGGCCGCCACACAACTAAAAGTAGTACGGCTGATATATAATGGAGTCCGAGAGCCAAGCAAAAAAAGAATCCGATCAAAATACTATATCTTATGATGTCATCTATGATTTCAGCCAAAAAAATTGATTAATCCAGAGTCTTATTTGCGTTAAAGAATTTTTATATTGAATACTACATTTGCACTTCGCGTTGTGATAAATATTTTTTTCCATCCATGGGAATTTTTTTCACTACACAGATAAAAAATAGTACATGTGTACCTACATAAACCTAGAGTGTGATTCAAACAAATTACCAATATTTTTATACTAATAAAGTATGCATTATCTGTAAAAAAAAGTATGCCTATAATAGGATATTAGCGGCAATAAATCTAGAATGGACAGGTGATATTCAAAATAAGTGAATGTCTAAGTGCCATTCTTTTTCTATTCTCACAAAAAAAATTCAAATGAAATATCAAGTGTGTTCTAATTATAATGGTCGATAATAAAAATTAAACATTGTTAATTAGAAATAGTCATGATACGGACCACATGAAATCATATACAATATACATGCAAAAGAAAAATACACCATCCATCTCAAAAGTATATACTAGATGCATAGATCCAAAATCTGATCAAGTTTTTTATAAAGCTAAATCCAATCAGCTAAACACCACCATGTTAAAACAACATATACTATATGGATCCCTAAAGAAACGTATACTTGATGGCGATCCATCTTTCTTAGGAAAGCCACCAATTGGGATCCACGTAAAATTGCTAGTTAAGGATCCACATGGGTATGCACCATGTACATCACGAATATTTGGGCAACAGAAACTGAAAAACATAATAAATTTGATACACATACGGTCACTTTTTTCTACATATGCCATCGTGTTGTTTCGCCTACATCAATTCATGTGCACCATCACATCTAGAGTTTGTGGACGACCTGGAGATGCACCCGCATCAAAGGTTCTTTAGTAACAACTAGAAATCCATCGAGTGGATTTGAAGATGGCTGCAACCACTGCAACAACACGCATAAATTATGTGATGAGCTTAAGAAACGACGATGATTTCAAGCTGGTAGAGGAGACAAATGCACAAGGTGTATGAAGTTTACGGCAAAGTCTATGGTGTCAAAAGGCCATGATTTGGGGTCCTCAAGTCATGGTGAGTCAGATATGGCGCTATCGATCTCGCTAGAGGCGACGACGTCAGAAGGGTATAATGATAATGTTGGGTGACCCCAAAGACGAAAAACAGAGGCGTGGAATTGGCGTCACACTATTCGACCGCCATTTGCATCGGCTACTTTTCGATGACACACCCTGGGCACAACTTTAGAGTCCAATTCAGAAGAAAAAAAATGTATTATTCGAACTGCATGCACAAGGGTTCAGGTCGATTCAAATAGATTATGCCCTCTCCTCATGCATCCACACAATCCAATGATTGCAGGCGCATGTAAGAGGCTATAGATAGTTCTCCAAGAGGTTGTAAGGAGTACATCATATGAAGACATACCAATTACTTTCACGTATGAAAAATCATTCCATGGGACGAATAATAAGGATGACAAAAGCAATATGACGAAATGTGTGTAACTATGAGGCAAGATAATATTATAGTAAACGACTGATGGGAAAAAATGAAGCACGTTTGATGGTCCACGTCTAGCAATAAAATAGACACCTAACATGGCGTGTGATAGGAGGTTAAGACATACTCTCTCCGTTCATTAATGTAGTACATATAGATTTTTTGAAAAAGTCAAATCTCACCAATTCTGATCTATTTTGTGGAGAAAAACATTTACATCTAGAATGTCAAACATATATCATTTGACTACAAACTTTCTTAAAATTTGCAATGTTTGATTTAACAAAAAATCTATATGCACTACACTATGGAACTGAGGGAGTACAACAGAAGAAAAACTCTGGTAAGGACACATCTTACGTGCGGAAGCTGTAATTAAATATATGAATATGTACATCAACTACTAATTTTGGCTGACTATATATAATTTATAATATTAAAATCATTGATAGAAAAAGAAGGTTTGATCCAAGTTCTAAGAGGACAAATTTTATAGATTTTATATTAACATGGCAAGTCAACATGTTCACCGGGATAAGATGAAATTTTTGCATCGTTGAATTTTGTCCAAGGTTATATCGGTGTATCAGAGTCAAAATGTGTATAAAACTCCTTAGTACATAGTATAAGTATAAATTTTTAGGTTCATAAAGAGTGTAGATATACTTAGATCTACAGTATATATATTTGTTTTTAGGTAAATATACTTAAGATTTTCTATATGAAATTAAGAATAAGTTATAAAAATAAGTGGCATAACTATTTGTATTTTAACTCCATATGAATCTATAAATAGATAAATTCCAAAATAGTCATATATATTATATAATTAAAAATTATAGTTCGGAAAGTATTGAAAAATATTTAAAAGTACAAGTTGTTACAACACAATACATCATGAGCAACATGATTACAATGAGTGGATCAAAGAGGAAAAAATAGGAAGGTTGATACGTTATACAAGTCCAAAAGCCATTTAATTAACAAACTATAATGCAATGGATCAAACATATGTATATCGTATATAGTTAGTGGAAAACAAAATCTGGTGATGCCCAATCCAAATGCCATATAGGTGACAAAGAAACTAATCTTAGACCAAGAATCTATAGAGTCAATCTATTTGCGCGGGCCACACCACTAGTTGTGTGCAATGCATTAATCACAAACGGTGATGTAAAATAACCGTAAAAAAGATGCAAAAAGTTTGTGATGAAGGATACATAAAACACGGTTCAGATTTTAGTTGCATGTGCGATACGGGGCATACGGTTCTGTTCAATGAATTGTTTGCGATGAGGCGGAACAAAAGAAACGGAAATCCATATGAAGGCGTGTGCGATATATTACATACAGTTCACTCAGATAAACTATTTGTGATGAGGTGGAATAACAGAAATGGGCAGCCAGATGAAGGTGTGTGCGCTATACGGCATATAGTTTAGTTGAGCCAAAAGAACGGAAATGGTTCGACTTAACAAGATGTGTGTGATACGCGGAAAACACGTCTGTAATCGGAAACGTATTTGACCTTCTTCAAGCCAATCAACATGTGTTCAAAATACAAAAAATGTCAAAAATTACAAAACAAGGACCTCGAGGTTAATTCAACTAATATGATGGAGCACTTTATACATTCAACGCAATTAAATGTTTAGAGTGATCCATCAAATAAGTTAATTTAACATCGAGCCCACTTCCCATCCGGTCACCCATCTGATGAATACTCCAATCTCGGCATAGTTAACTTGGGAGTTCTGTTAGATGAGCTGTCGGTAGGGAAGCTGGTCCTAGCTGCTGCAGGATCCCTCTTTGCATCCTTTATTGCGCACCCGGATGACCGACTGTTACCGCTCAACGGTCAATTCCATGTCCCCCGCGAATGTAGAAGCTTCCTTCTGTTGGACGAGTGGAAAATGGTTAATCCGAAAGAACTATTTACCATGATGCAGAATAACAGAAATGGGCATCCAGATGAGGGTGTGTGTGATATACGACATATAGTTCACTAGGATGAACGGTGTGTGTATCATCCCAATTTTCAATTTGGATGTTTATATTTAGATCATTCATATGCATCCATGATTTATGCATTTTGTTTCTTTGGTTTTAATTTGAACTAGATACAAGGGGCTTTGAGCAACTCAAGGACCAAATGAGAGAGTTGGAAGTTTCCCTAAAGACCCATTTTGGAATTTTCAAAGTTGGGTTCGTTGGATTCAGGGCACTTCGAAACCCTTGCTAGATTTGAACACTGAGGTGCATGCGAAGAACTCAACTTCTCTTGTTTGCTTACTCGCTGCCGCTACGATCTAGCTTGATGACCAAGAAGGAAATGGAACAAAGCAGTTTACCCATGTTCGGGCCACCTCATGGTGTAATACCCTACTCCAGATTTGTGGGGGATTGCCTCGAGGTGGGTTGAGGACGAACTAGAAAAGTGGTAGAACAACCTCAGGAGGTGTGTTCTTGTTTTGGTGGTGAGGATGGTCTGAATGATCTGTCCCCTCCTATGGTGGTGGCTAAGCTATATTTATAGTGGCCTTGTTCCTCCTCCCCCTAAATCTAGGTGGGAAGGGATCCCACAACGACCAAATTTGGAGGGAGACAACTAGTACATCTTATCTTGAGGAAAGGTGGTCTTCACCTGCAAAGCTTCTGATCCTGACGCCACGGTGGGCTGGGTGATGACCTCCGTCCTGCCGTCCCGGCGATCCTAGTCTTGTTGCATGGAAAATGAAACCTTTGGCTGATTCCTCGAGACTCCGTGCCTGCGCTTGCCTGTTTAGCACCCAAGAGGAAACCTGATGTACTGCGCCCGCTGGCGCCCGCCTGGCCTCGGTCGTCATGGCTTGCGTCATCTGAACCTCACGACGTGGGGGCTTCCATAGATATCTCCGCTCCTCAAGAACCAGCATAGTGAGACTTCTCCTTCTAGAGGTCTTGGTGTCATCCGCCTCGCGAGGCTTGGCCCATCGCGAAGGTCTAGAGTGCTGATGCTGAAGATGGGCCATACCAGGCCGGTGAAGGAGCCACGTGATGGGACATAGGCAGGCAAGTCTGGGCACCCTGGTTCCCAGAACAGCGACAGTAGCCCCTAGGCCCAAGGCGCGCTCGGACTTGGCTTCGAGGCGAAGGCAAAGGGCAAGGGCGAAGCACCGTGGGCCCCAACCACTTGCAGACCGGATTGACATGTGGCTCCTGGATGGGACGTGGTCGTCTCCACTTCCCAACGCTGCCTCGGCAACCGTTCGACTTGACAAGGGCCTGGTGCATGCAAAGGGGTCATCATTACCTGCGATCGTGGAGGTCGACGGTTTGCCTCCGTCTTCCTATAATTGAGGGGGTGCTGAGCCCCGTGCTCATAACCATCTTCTTGACGCTTGCTCCTTCTTGCTAAGGTATCCATGGCACCCCTGAGGAAGTTCTCTGCCACAGAGAAGGGGAAGACCCCCAAGGAGAGGCCTCAGATGCCCCCGCAAGCACGCCGCGACCCTGGTGGTGATCCCTTAGGGGCGCGGGCGCACTTCATCGATGGCATGCGTCGCCTCTGTGAGCCGCCGCGGCGCTTCTTTGCGTGGTAGGGGGCGCCACGGGCAGGGCGGCTCCTGCGACGAGGAGAGGCGCGGCGCGGTCGTTCAGCCATTGTGACCGCTCTCTCGCTGAGCAGATGCCTTCCTGGAGTTCGTTGTGACATCGAAGAGGCCCGGCGGCATCTGGCTTCCGCTCCCGCGCTTCTTCGTGAGGGCACTGCCGTCGGGACTTGTCGGCCTCCTGCTCGAAGCCGATGGCTGCTGCAGCAAGGCCTCTTGGTTGGGGGTCGAGGTCACCGCCACGGGCGTGTCCTGGACCCACGGTTGATAGACGTTCGCCCACACATGATGCCTGAGCGAGAGGTGCACCCTCCACTTCAAGTACAATGGCCTCATCGCCCTCTATGTGAGGGTGTTCAGAGAAGACGGACATCATGTGGGGTGCTGCTCGGAGGACTGCCACGACGACGATGAGCTTGCCCTTGGCGACGTCCGCGGCTCTTCCAACATCGCTGGCTCCTCCTCCATGGAGAGCACCGATGGCAGCGGCTATGACGAGCTGCCCCACCGTCGGGCCCGGATCAGAGAGGGCGACGAGGCGCCTTGCCACCGCACCCCGGTGAAGTGGGAGGGTGGATCAGACTGAGCCCCCATGCTGCTGGAGCAAAGCCTCGAGAGCTGCTGCAGCTGCTCGTCCCGTTCTAGCTTATTCCTACATTTTCTGAAAAAAGGTAGAAGACCCCATCGGGGTGTGTCATTAACTATGGTGCTCGCGCCAATATTCTATGCTTTGTTATTCATATTATGTCATGGTACCTGTGTTGCTACTAAGTGCGGATAAGATAGCTTAGCTTGGCATGCTCTTGGTAGATTCCCATGTCGCGAGGGCGCGCCCCCCGGGGGTATTCTCCCGAGGCTTCCTTCTTGACGGCTCTGGAGCCCTTGAGCCTCCGGAGACGTTGTGTAGCTGCGGAGCTAGGAAACCTCATGAGGCGTCTCGTCCCTCCTCGCACTTCTC
Organism: Secale cereale; assembly: GCA_902687465.1. NCBI lineage: Eukaryota > Viridiplantae > Streptophyta > Magnoliopsida > Poales > Poaceae > Secale > Secale cereale. Next base: position 487,372,161 of record LR738710.1, read on the forward strand.
CCGAGTGTAGGTTAGCGATGGCTGGTGCACTTCATCACGTTACCCCGAGGCACGAACTTGAAGAGAGTGCGCATGCCCACGAGCTCATTTGAGTGTGTCTCGCGAGGATCAAAGACGTCGAGGCCCTGGGGCACCCAGGCTTCGGCGAGGTGTGGTTGCGGGTTAGGCCAAGCGTACACACCTACCTAGCCCCGCACACGGGATGCGCGAGGAGGAGCGACAGGCAACTGCCGCTCTCTTTGGGGCGAGGGTGGAAAAGCGAATAAAAAGGAGGGGTAATTCAAACCTTTGAGAACGAAAAACACGAAACCTCCAAATTTCATTCCAGGAAAAACAAACCAGCTACAGAAAACGAGCAAAAGAACTGCCGCATCCAGCACCTAAACTAGTCTTTGTCTTTTCACCAGCGCGGAGCTATTTGCTGCCACTGAGACATGGGTGGGAGCCCCCGTGAGGCCCAAGGGCGGCACTCAGGAGACTCCGGGGTGTGTACAGACCCAACTCATTATTACGTGAGAGTGTGACTGGCGGAGACCTTCACAAGCACGGACCTTGCTTCACGGGTAGAACTTTCAGAGGTGCTGTATGTTCCAGGCATTCTGGATGGGGATCCCGTCCTGCGTATCCAGGCGCGCGGCGCCAGGCGTGGACACACAGGCGTTCCTAAACAGTCCCTCCCGCATGGGCGAGAGCTTATGCATCCCTTCCCTAGAGAGCACCCGCCTCAGGACAAGATCGCCCACCTCGAGCATCCTGGAGTGGATGTTGCGGCAGTGGTATCGCAACAACGCCTTCTGGTACCTCGATGGTCATAGCGAGGCTTGGCGACGATGCTCCTCCCCTAGAACAAGGTCCATCCCCTGCGAGGCGTCTTGGCGTGCCTCGTCAAACGCCAAGACCCGCGTGGAGCGATTCCTGACCTCGTGGGGGAGAACTGCTTTAGCTCCGTAGAAAAGGAAGAATGGAGTCTCGCCCGTCGGCTTGGTCATGGTGGTGCAGTTGGACGACCTCACGGATTGGAGCTCGTTAAGCCAGCCCCTACCGCAAGCCTCGAGTTTCTTCTTGAAGGTCCTTCCCTTGAGGTCTCCCAACGCCTCTGTGTTGGCGTGCTCGGCCTGGCCATTGCTTGGTGGGTGTGCCACCGAGGCATAACATATCTGCGTTCCAAGGTTAGCAGTAGCACAATATGTTTTGAAGAGATTGCTAGTGAAATGCGAGATGTTGTCAGTGATGATGCAATTCGGAACCCCGAAATGGCTCACGAGGCCCTTGATGAACATTAATGTTGAGCCGTCCGGGATGGTGCAGACAGACTCTACCTCTGCCCACTTGATGAATTTGTCGATGGCGACGTAGAGGCAGCGGTAGCCCCCAGACACTCCGGGGAACGGGCCCAGGATGTCCAGCCCCGAGACTGCAAACGGACAGGATAGCGGGATGGTTTGGAGGCCCTGTGCGGGCTGGTGGATCTGCTTTGCATGGAATTGATAGGCTTCATAAGACCTTACCAGTTCGGTGGTGTCATTGAGTGTTGTGGGCTAGTATAATCCGCTACCACTACAAAAAAAGACACATCCATAACATTTCGGGCCGAACGAAATTTTTTTCTGTCATACTTATGACACTTCTATGACAATAATTGTGACAAAACACAGTATCATCATAGATATGGTGGGGTCCTACTTCTATGGCAAAAGATCATGACGGAAAATGGGCTTTTCGTCCTGGGCGGGCCGGAGACGCAGCTGCATGACTTTCTTTGGGCCGTCCATGATGGAAAAAACCATGGTAGAAGCGAGGGCGAGGAAAATATCGGGGTGTTCCCGATTACGATGGGTGGTTGAGGCCGAGCGATGTGCGTTTCTCTCATACACGCACGCGTGTGGGTGCGAGGCGTTGGGCTCTAACTGAACCCGAGCGAGGCATTGGGCTCTAACTGAACCCGAGCGATTGCACTGCAGGTTACGCGTTACTGAACCCGAGCGATCGATTGATGGCTGTTAACTAAACCCGATCGAGCTATTCCTTAGCTCCTACTGCTAACTGGAGCCGATCGATGCTTCCTCTACATGAACAGTGAGCGTTGCTGGGGGGGGGGGGTTGGATAAAC